>JANEYF010005500.1:1590000-2264382 GCA_029963845.1 Rhamnusium bicolor
AAAGATGATTAAGATGAAAGATAAGGCTTATACTAAGTATCAACATACAAAGAGTCCTATTGACCTAGAATTGTATAAGGATATGCGTAATTATTTGTCTATTGCTATTAGAAATGAGCGAAATGCATATATTAACCATCAGATAAAGATCAATGCAAATAACCCCAGGAAATTGTGGAAAGATTTTTCATCATGGAATGTTCATGTTAAACCTAAATCCGAAATTTCTGAAGAACTGAGGGATCCTACTCTAATCAATGATTTCTTTATTAACAAAGTACAAGAAATAAACATTAACCAGGGAACACTTAACTCCTATGTTAATGAAACGAATTTGACTTATGAACAGTACGAGCTAGAGCCTATTACACCAGATAAAATAGAACAAATTGTAAAAGAGAATGAAATCCAATGCATTTGGAGTCGATGGTATTAATCTAAAAATGCTCAAATATGTGTTACCATTTTGCATGGAGGCATTAGTGCATGTTATAAATAAATCTCTATATAGTGGAGTTGTTCCCAGTATATGGAAAAAAGGGTTTGATAACTCCAGTACCTAAAGTTCCGGTTGCAAATATTTTAAATGATCTTCGGCCTATTAATGTTCTTACCGCTATATCTAAAATCATTGAAACTCACGTATCAGATTGCTTAAGCCAACATATGAACTGCAATAAAATACTTCCATCTGTCCAAAGTGGTTTCAGAAGTCATCATAGCACCAATACTGCTCTCATTAAGATAACAAGTGATTTAGCTAAAGCTATTGACAACTCTAAAATAACCTACCTTGTTCTGCTTGACTTTAGTTCCGCCTTTGATGTTATTAATCATGAACTATTAATTCAGAAACTAAGTCATTATAAAGTGAATGGACTAATATTGAACTGGTTGATAAATTACTTATCTGAACGTTCGCAAACTGTTAAATTGGACACAGGACTATCTGAGGAGAGGAATGTAATATGTGGTGTGCCACAAGGTAGCGTTCTAGGGCCACTTCTATTTATACTGTTTACTGCAGACTTGCCCCTGATTATCCCACATGGCTGGAATAAACGCATCTACGCTGATGATACCCAATTGTACAAATCCTGTATCCCAGAACAAAGCAATCATGTGTTAAATGAACTTTCTGATGTTTTGTCTTCAGTAAGCGTGTGGTCATCACGAAACGGTCTAGTGCTTAATCCAATAAAAACTAAGTTACTGTGTATGGGAACCAGATATTTAGTCAATAAAGCGAAAGAAAATATAAATACCAGCGTTATGTTAAACAATACAATGGTTAATATGTGTGAGAATGCTAATAATTTAGGGATCATATTAGATAGTAATTTAACCTTTGAGTCGCATGTTACTAAAAAGTTAGGTATATGTTATGCTAAGTTTAAAGCCCTGTGGAGATACAAATTTGTATTATCACCTGAAACTAAGTGGAGTTTATGTAATAGCTTAATTTTGAGTAATATGGAATTTGGATGTTGTGTTTATTACAATTTCTTAACTAATGAATTTAAAAATAAGATTCAGAAACTTCAAAACTCCTGTCTTAGGTATTCTTATACCAATATAAGAAGAGCTGAACACATTACTCCGCAGTATAATAAACTTGGGTTATTGAAAATTGAAAGTAAGTTCTTGACAATATATGCAACCTTACTGTATAATGTTATCCACTCGTCATTACCAGAGTACTTAGTAGATTTGTTAATATCTCGAACTGATATCCATAATGTTAATTTAAGAAATATCGAGTGTCAATATACTATACCTAAACACAACTCTGTTAAATACAAGTACTGCTTTGAATATTATGCGCCTAAACTGTTAAATGAATATCCGTAATGTTTTTCTCAGCCTTCAATTAATAGTTTCAAAAAAGCATTCAAGTCCGTAGTGTTGCACATCCAATTAAACAGTTAAATAATCTGTAATTAGTTTGCATTATTTTCTTCTCAAATCCAAATTATTGCCAATATACAAATTTGGAATATAAGTTGCTCATGTTATGTGTTAGATTTTAAGATTTTTAGGCAAAATTGAAAAACGGCTCTGCCGAATTTTGTCCTTTTGGTTTATATTGAATTATTACATTTGTGATGTCTTCTCTTTGAATTATAATTAAATTAGTGCAAATGTAATGTAATAGTGATTATAACCAATAAATGTGTATTATTATTATTATTATTATAAATAGGATACACTGTTACCATAAGGTTAGTTTTAATCATCTCCAGAGGATGCCAACTTGGCTGGCGAAACGCGCTTCGATTTCAGTATATGGTGGTTTGTTGTTTTGTGAAAAACCACACTAGTGTTAGCTTTACATCAAACGTTCTAACCTACTTCAGGATTCTGAACGATAAAAAGTTATTTATTTTTACAAGTTACGTTTATAATCAGTTTTTGCCCCATAACATGTAACATGTTTGATAGCTGTTTGCCTTATTTTTTTTTTCACTGAAAATTCATTCTTATTTTTTCTAGCAATCCAGAAAAAATGATGCCGAATTTAGAAGGAACGCGAGCTTGGAAATATCTAAATTCTTGTAATATTTGGAAATATAGAAGAACAGCAAGATTATCTGTGATAAATATTTTTGATTTGCTCAATACATAATTTATTCTTTTAATTATTTTGTAAACTTTTCAGTATTCTTTCATATAACATTTTTCGTACCATTTCAAATGTGCTCTTGTGTTTTCTCAAAACGTTTTAAATTTAAATTAATATGAAATAATTTTGTGTTCACATTTTTTGAGGCCAATGATACCTATACGTTTCTATAGGGATTATATTCTGCTCAAACTATTAGTTGTAAAATATTCCACGTATTATTATGTTATTTATTTGCCTACATATTTTAACTTACAAAAAAATATAATATAATAAATTTGATATAATTATATTTGTACACATAATAAATCTATGAAAAAACAACAATGTACTTTATTTCTTGAAAAGAGTTTTCTTACGCTACAAATTTCTTAATAAAGGAAACATGTCAAAACAGAAGTATGGAATAGATATTTCATTTTCAGAAAATTTTTATTTTTTTTGTAACAGTTATTGTTTCACCGCGCCACAAATACTGCTTACAAGATTATTCTTGTGTTCATAGTATACACATCAAACAAAGAGGATGCTATATATACCCTTAAAAAAACACGACGAAACTATGAACACCGGTGTTTTGAAACTACTGTTCCTCATCAGAGCAGTGTACCTTAAGGAGTGGGATATGGAATGGATTATATCAGCAACAAGTACAGCTACATCACACAGTAATCTAATATCGTTTTCGTGTTTTTCGTGTACAATAGGTAAATTATTTTTCCTCAACGAGCGGTCAACATATGAGGCATTAGATAAATGTGATTAATTTTATTAGGACAAATTTGGTTTTAGTTTCACAAATTTATTCAGATTTATCTGGTATAAGTTTCGGTCTCAGGACCATTATCATAGTCTAAAAACTAATACATTTAGTTTGACGAGAGTTTAACCCCCGTTAATTCAATGAATAATTTATTCTAATGAAGAATTTATAATGAAAAAGTATATCTAGAAATAATTTATATAAAGGGGCCCGATAAAAAAGAAAAAACACATCAAACTAAAAAGTGAAAAATAATTATTAATATAAACTGAAAACAATAATGAACGAAAAATACTAGTATTATTGTGAAAAAAGCGTGGGTTGCTCGATATACGAAAAATATGGCACAAAGCGCCCCACGCTTTTTTCACAATAATACTAGTATTTTTCGTTCATTATTGTTTTCAGTTTATATTAATAATTATTTTTCACTTTTTAGTTTGATGTGCTTTAAAAGCGTGTTTTTTAGTTTTTTTTAAACTATATTTATTTTTCACTTTTTTAGTTTGATGTGCTATGAAAGCGTGTTTTGTAGTTTTTTTAAACTATATTTATATTGCTTATTGATGCTGATATTATAACATATTACGATCCAACAGATATTTCTGAAAAAAAAAAACATTTTTTTATTTCAGCCATGGGATTTGAACTCACACCCGAGGAGTCCGTCGTTTCGCGTCGACTGCCTTAACCCGCTCGACCATCGACCTAACTGTCAATCACGGCATGTACTTACATATTAAGCCTTTGCTCTCACGCAGAGGATACGTGAGGAAAGGACTGGCGATCCTGATCAGGATAATGATATAAACTTATCAAATTATTGTATTGTTACCGGTTCTTCGTAAGTGTACAAAGTTTCAATTAAATCTGTCCGTTTAAAGTGGGTCAAAATCGAGTCCAAAGAGTCGGTTATAAACAAACAAGCAAACAAGCAAGCAAACATACAGGTGAAACTAATAAAAGCGTGTTAAAAATTGTACCATTTTCTATTTATTCAGTGATGTAGCAAGTTTCGTTAAAATATGGACACGGCTCACCATTTCGGCGATAATGGTGTGCAACGAAATTACCATCAATCAACCAACCAACCAACCAACTTATACATTTTTAAGCATAGTTGTTAAAAAACAAAATTTAAAAAAATAGCTAATGCCGTTTGTAAGTTAATAAGCAAATACAAATAAACACAATATATTAATATTTCTGTGTATCTGTAACGGAGCATTTTAGGGCAAAAGTTTATATGCAATTTTGTTTTTAGTCCTCCCCGAATCGATAATTTATATTTGGGGATTAAATATTGAATCACCCTAAATATAAAGACGGTCTATTCTCAGTTACATATCATAAAATACGTAGTATTACCATATGTTACATATATCCAAAATTTATAAAGTAAAGAAGGTTGCCTGGTAACATTCGGCACACACAAAAGTGCATTCGACACACCAAAGTGCTCAACTTACTTCTGTTCATCTAAGCAATGTTAACACAATATAAAAATGTTCTCAGAACGTTTTACTTCACAAAACAAAAAACACTAGTTTATAATACACAGATTTATTTTTGTATAAATATAACAATTCGATTACAAACAATGTGGTATAAATTACAAAACACTATTATAAACGCCAAACGCAGCACATAACCAACATAAACAAAAACAAAGACACTCGATGACGCGCAATATGGCTGTCCGCTTAAAGTTACCAGGAAACCTTTTAATTTATAAATCTTGGCATGTATCCTTATATTTGATTTTGCTTTGGTTAACAATAAGAAATATTATACCATTTACCATTTATACATGTGTCTTTAAAGTTGGTTGCATAACCGTGCATACATTTTTTTGATGTTTCGCCAGCGATTGTTATTTATTATTTAGAGCATATTTTACTTTTATGCTTTCTTACGTACCACGTAATTTATTTTTAATTTCATAATTTTAATTAAATTATTTTTCACAAAATTTCATAAAATTTAAATAAAAATTTGGATTAGAAAACACCATACAAAATATAAATCATCATTTCAGGTAACGTAAAAAAAATAATAATAATAAAAAAGTTATTTGCAATTTTTGTTTTGTTAATTTAGATGCACCATCTTTAATTGAAACTATTGTCTCCCTCAGTTTTTTAGAATTATTCACGTGGTTCCAAGTAAGAAAAAGAAACGTAATAAATGGTAATACAGAATACATCAGTAGCAGTAAATTTTTATTTTGTTAAATAAGAAAAGCCTCGCACTGTAAGACCGGACCATATACAGGGTGTTTCTATGATGTAACGATAAACTTCGAGGGGTGATCTCTCTTGTCAAAAAAAGCAAAAAAGACGAAAATAACGTTTCTTCCTAATATGGTTCCTAAGCGTTCAACTATAGTTTGAAATTATAACATTGAACAGGCTTTTTAAATACTCAGTTATGGTTGAAAGTACCGATTTCAAATTTGTCAAGGAAAATTGTTTTCATATACTACGTACACGAAAAGTTAAACCAAAAAGTAACTAGTGGCGTCAGAGTTAGGGCGGGTTGGGGTGATAGAATCTTACATAAAAGAGTTATTTGCAACCGAACGAATTTTTGTTTTTTTTTTTATTTGGATGCACCATCTTTAACAAAAAACTTTTTGCCCCCCTTCAGTTTTTATCACGATTAAAAATTAAATAATTATCGGAATATCGTGAACACCGTTAGCAGCGAATCTAGGTTTATCTTACTCTCAGCTAGGGTTTGTCGGTTTTTAAAAACCGGGTTTAAAAACTGTTTTTTTTTTTTGGAAAAAATTAAAAAATTCGAAAACCTGTTTTATTAAAAAAAAAGAGTTTTAAATAGAATTAATATGTAAAAATTAATTATTTATTTAATTAAAAACGTTAACAATTTGACCTGATATCGCACAAGCATAGTAAAAGTTTACTTTAAAACTAATCATGAGCCAGGCAAATGTTTGACATGAAAATCCCCAAAATCATTCCATTATGCATGGAAGGAGATGTCAGTGATGTGACGGCTTTAATGCAGACGTAATATTATATTGTAAACAACTACTAAAACATTCCCCAGCAACAGAAAAACAGAAATTTATATAACATGATCAAGTGAATTATATTTTATTCATAAAATGTTAATACGTAAACTAGTTTTATCGGAAAACGTATGATATAAACAGAAAACGTATATATTTACACTACCCAAATTACTACACTATATTTTTCCTTATAACTCGTGAACGGCTAGATATCTAATTCTGTAAAGATATTTGATTGCTTCATTGCTAAGGGCTATCCAGCAGTAGGGGTTTTAACCCGCGTTCCTAATATCCTTCTGGTTAATAAATTTTTGTTTATAGATATAATGACCAAATACTGCTTAAACAAAATACTTCAATTCTACCTAATTCAAAACACAACGCATTGAGTATATTTGTTGCCCTGGATAATATGATGAAAGCACAGTTTCAGTGTACTTCAGTTTTATTTCGTTTAAAGATGTTAATACGTAAAGTAATTTTATCGAAAAAAGTACAGATTTGTACGGATTTTAGTTATTTTAGTTTTATTGATTTATTTGGTTTTGTGTATGGGTATTATATTTCTTTTTTTTTGTTTTTTTCTTGTAAAAATTCGAAAATCAGTTTAACCAGTTTTTGCGGACTACTGGAATTCGAAAACCGGTTTTTTTTTAGTTTGTTTTTGCATAATCCCTACTCTCAGCGACTGCAGCAAATGTATGTAAAAGTAAAAAGGAGTTTAATTTGATAAAAACTCCGGTAACTCAAGAAGAAATAAAAATTTTCATCACTGAGTAATTATCTAAAAAGCCCGTTTAATGTTATACTTTCAAAACATTGTAGAGCGCTTTAGAAAAAAAAGGTAATTGCCTATGGGAGAAATCACCTCTCGAAATTTGTCTTGGCATCATTGAAACACCCTGTATTTACTAAAGTATTGAGATGTGTATATTCTATTCCAAATGTTTTTTAATTGGGGTACACCGTGATTTTTTTTGGGTTGTATGTTGAATGGCAAAATTGTTGAAAATGTACTAAAATATATTGTTTCCTTAACTTCATAGGTTTTTAATACTAAATTATAATAATTAACACGAAAATGAGGTAATAAGACGCTGTAAACAATGTTTATGGAAAATGACACCCCATACAAGAAAATGCAAGATATAAATTAAATGGATATATGGGAAATTTTAAAAATGTTCTTGGTGACCAGGAGCGTATCATAATTCTTTGTAAAAAGGTATTACTAATCCCCTTTACCTACATCTCGATTAATTTGAAGGAAAAATTATTTTAATAACAGATCTCCTTAAGCGAAAACTATTTACCAAGTTTCACTTCAATACATCTGATAATTCTCAAGATTTTACAAAAATAAGTAAATTTCAGTGGAAATTTAACGCCTTGTATCTTTAAAACGGTGCATATTAAGAAACATCTTGATATGAAATTTTTTACTTATGGTAGCACTTAGTGCCGCCTCCTTAATTTGTTTTGTGTCGTTCGGTTATACCCTACATACAGGGTGTTAACTTAAGTACGTTAAAATATTTCAGAGTGGTATTCCTCAGCTAATTTTAATAAAAAAAAAATCACATAAACAAGTGTCCAAAACATATCCATTTTGAAGATACGGGGTGTTTAAATTTACAAAAAAAATATTGAATTTTTCCTATAATATCATTATTAGTGCAGCTATTTAAACCAAATTTTTCATGTAGTACACTTAGATAGGATGCCTTAAGATCTGATTGTATCGCACGCTACAATTAATCGGAGACACGTAATAAGTACCATAAATTTGATAAAAAAGTTGTAACCTCTGTAGAAAATTAAAATTTTTGCTTGTATACAACTGTGATATTTGTCAAACTACTTGCAAGGAAAATAAGCATGTAATTGAGACCACAAAAAATAAAACAATCAGTTGAATAAAATTTTTATTTTTGCAATAAAGGTGGAATAAATTGAAAAAAATATGATGTTAAACTATGAGAGATAGCACAAAATATAAGACACCTACAATAACAGAGCTCCACAACAAATGTTTTTTCTGATCTGGAGGTCTGACGAATCCGAGGTCTATTTAACCCCATCACTACAAGATTTTGCCATAACCTCAAAAGAAACATAATTTCAGCTATTAAATGCATATAACCTTAAGAATGAAGTTGTAATCTGAAAACTCAAGCTCTTAAACTCCATAACCCCATAACCCACTTAACCAAAAAATCTATCAACTCCAATAACCACGTACGTCAGATATTTAACTTAATATGTACGTTATTTTAATAACCGCATAACTCTGGTCATTGCACCTTTTCTCGCACAATTTTTATATTGTCTCAAGCACCCGAAATATATTGTTGTGTCCTAAAAACTCTTTCACCCTAAAAGTCTATATTTTTACGTTTATTCAACTAATGTTAGTTTTTCAAATCATTGTATCGTCGGCGTTGGCGTTATCCGATGTACACCGCTGGTAGGTTGCTCACCGTCACCACGTGGAGGTGCCCTGAATGCAGACGCACGCAAAATATAATCGCTCTGAATAGAACCTGAGCTTTGATTTCTTTGAAAGAAAATATTTTCTAGAACCACGTACCAAAATACGTAGATTTATCACTGACATTTTTCATTGATATGCAAAGACTCATGAATGAATCTGCATAGAAATAGAGCATTTTTGGAGACCTGACAGATACGCGTACATATCAAATTAAATGTCTGACATACGTAGTTATTGAAGTTGATAGATTTTTGGTTAAGTGAGTTATGGGGTTATGGTGTTTAAGAGTTAAGAGCTTGGGTTTTCAGATTACAACTTCATTGTTAGGGTTATATGCGTTTCATAGTTGAAATTATGGGTTTTTTGAGGTTATGTCAAAATATTGATGTGATGGGGTTAAAGAGACCTCGGATTCGGATTCAGCGACCCCATGTAAACATGGTCAGACCCCCATATCAGAAAAAAAAATGTTTTTTGTGTGGCTGTGAATTATTGTCTATAATAATTGAGTGATTTATTTTAATATACGATCGTTTTTAATTTTCTACAGGGCGTTACTACTTTTTTTCGATATTTTTTTTGGAAATTTCAATAGGAACAAAATTTTTTGTGCATTGGGAAATGACTCACTTTCTATGTATATATAGATTAAAAAATTCTAACAATTTATTTTCGTGGAATATTTGCACTCGAAAATGAAATTTGTACAGATTCTCACTACATATAATTTAGTGATTTTAGTTTTAGAAGTTCATTCCTAGATTCATACAGGGCGGCTTTGTGAAGTTGTATAAACTTTTTTGTCTCTTCCTCTATTTTCAAACAAAAGGGTCACAACCTCAATTCTAAGTTTGTAGTTTGAAATAATCTAATCATAGTTTCTTAAAACATTTAGCTGATACAACAATTTTATCGTACCAAATTTAAAGAAGATATCTAAGAATACTCGAGAGATACAGGAAATAACTCTTTTTTTCAACTATGAAGGTATATAATTCTTTAAGGGAGAATTTTTGATTTTAGATGAATCAAGTCATATCGCCATTAGTTACTGTCTAGAATCTGTATTAAATTTATGACATTAAGTTCCTTTACCACCTTGTAAATATCTACAGCTGTCATATAAAGAATGTAAATATGTTATGTATGTTTATATATTTCCGTTGTGGTTACGCTACTATTATAGACATATCAAATGTTCCTGTTTCTTCCGAAGAAAGTTACTTCCTATGGTTAGGCTTAGGTAATATTTATAAATGCTTATTCAAATAAATTTTAGCCTGGGAAGTAAAAGAACACGTTTTATTTTTGTAACTGCTGCACATAATAGATACAGGAAGAGTTTTTATAAAAATAGAGAAATATGAGGAAGTGGAAGTATCTTGCACCAATACGACGCATATTTGATACATCTTTTTATAAGAGATATTTCAAAAGCCAGTTGAAAGTAAGTTATGTAGTAGTATGATATATGTAAAACAAAATTTAACATTATGTAGGATAAGAACTGAAAATTAATTTAAAGAAATCGTTTCCTAGAAGCAAGTGCATTATTTTTTTACCTGTGTGAAAACAGCAGCTGATATAGCAGCTACAATCTATGGCTACAATCTATGCAAATAACCTAAGACCCATATATGTTCATCATTTATCATAACGAAATTTTGGACAAATAGCTGGTGTGATGTTTCAATTTTTCAATGTATAAACGGGCTGTTTTAACCCCTGGGACTCTTTGCAAGTCGATGAAATTTACAAGTACATTACTAAGAAGGTTGTTTATCTTCGGTCAAAGCGGAATTATAGACAAATAACCGGTTCAGAAGTTACACATTTTTAAACTATTTAAAGAACGGTTTATCCTCTGGGACGCTTTGCAAGTCGATGAAAATTTCCAGATACATTACTAAAGATATAGTTTACCCACGATCATAGCGACATTTTGGACAAATAACTGGTTTGATGTTTTAAATTTAAAGGATTGTTTTAAATCCTGGAACTCTTTGCAAATCACAATACATGTAAAGTTTATTTCAAACTTATTTGCAGCATAAAAAATGTAGGCTTCTTTGATCCCCTTACGGCCATCAAAAAAGCTGAAGCTTTTTATGTTGCAAATAAATTTGAAATAAACTATACATTACTAACAAATTTGTTTACACTCGGTCAAAGCAGCCGGTTCGGAAGTTACAAATCTTTTAACCATTTAAAGGACTGTTTTAACCTCTTTTGCAAGGCGATTCTAAATACATTTCTAGATACATTACTAAAGATGTAGTTTAGCCGCGACTATAGCGAAATTTTAAAGAAATAGCTAGTTGTGATGTATCAATTTTTAAATATTTAAAAAGACTCTTTTATATCCTGGGATAATTTGCTACTTGAAAATTTGCAGGTATATTACTAATAAGTTTGTTTACCTTCGGTCTAAGCGGAATTATGGCTAAATAATCGCTTCGGAAGTTACATATTTTTAAACTGTTTAAACAACTATTTTAACTTCTGGAACCATTTACAAGTCGATAAAAATGTCCAGATATATTATTGAGGATTTAGTTTCTCCGCGATCGTAGCAAAATTTTGGACAAATAGCTGGTTGTAATGTTTTAATTTTTTAATGATTAAAAAGTCTGTTTTAACCCCTGGGACCCTTTGTAAATCTATGAAAATTTACAAGTACATTACTAACAACTTTGTTTACGCTCGGTCAAAGCGGAATTATGTAAAAATATCCGGTTCAGAAGTTACGCATTTTTTAACTATTTAAAGGATTGTTTTAACCTCTGGGACCTTTTGTAAGTCGATGAAAATCTCCAGATAAATTACTAAAGATATAATTTATCCGCGATCACAGCAAAATTTTAGATGAATAGCTGGATTGATGTTTTAAATGTTTAAATGTTTAAAGAGCTGCTCTAACCTCTGTGACCCTTTACAAGTCGATGAAAATTTACAGATACATTATTAACAAGTTTGTGTACCATCGGTCAAAGCAGAATTATGGACAAATAGCCGATTCGGAAGTTACAAATTTTTGAACTTTTTAAGGAACTGTTTTAACCTCTGAGAACCTTTGCAAGTCGACGAAAATTTCCAGATACATTACGAAAGATTTATTTTTCCCGCGATCATACCGAAATTTTGAATAAATAGCTGGTTGCGATGTTTTAAATTTTTAAATATTTAATAGCCGGTTCGAAAATTAAAATTTTTTAACTATTTAAAGGACTGTTTTAATCTCTGGGATCCTTTGCAAGTCTATGAAAATTTACAGGTACATTACCAACAAGGTTGTTAACTCCCGGTCAAAGCAGTATTATGGAGTAATAGCCGGTTCGGAAGTTGCACATTTTTAAACTGTTTAAAGGACTGTTTTAACTAAGGCCCGTAACTGAAACTGGTTTTCTGGTTAACCGGTTAATCGATTTTGGATTATTCGTGATTTTATATAAAATCGAAAACCAGAGTTCGGAAGTTAAAGAATCTTTAACTGTTTAACGGACTGTTTTAACCTCTGGGACCCTTTGCAAGTCGATGAAACTGTCTAGATACATTACTAAATATTTAGTTTACCCGCGATCATTGCGAAATTTTGGACAAATAGCTGGTTATGATGTTTCAATTTCTACTTTCTTATACCTAATATAAGGAAGTATAGTAATCGTGATTTTTTTAAATGAGTAAAAAGGCTCTTTTAACCCCTGGAACCCTTTGCAAGTCAATGAAAATTTCCAGATACATTACTAAAGATTTAGTTTACCCGCGATCATAGCGATTTTTGGACAAATAGCTAGTTCTGATATACCAATTTTTAAATGTTTAAAAAGGCTGCTTTAACCCCTGGGACCCTCTGGTAAGTCAATGAAAATTTACAGTTATATTAATAACAAGTTTGTTTACTAAAGATTTAGCTTATCCGCGATCATAGCGAAATTTTGGACAAATAGCTGGTTGTAATGTTTTAAATTTTTAAATACTTAAAAGATTGTTTTAACACCTGGGACGCTTTGCAAGTAAATAAAAATTTACAGGTTCATTACTAACAAGTTTATTAAAAAAAACGCCAGTTGAAAGAATAATCTATAATACACTTGTTATATAAAGGACATTATATGTAACCCGTAAGCTTTAATTAAACCTTGATGTTTAAATATAATAATAACAAAAAGAAAACATTATTGTTATTCGTTAAATACTCCTACTTCGAAAACAATTTTTTTTTATATTGCCATTTAAAGATTTTTAATAATTAATTTAATATTAAACAGAAAGTTATACCTCAAACTTCCTTGTGTTTTTTGTAACTTTTACAATGTGAGGTATATCATATTATGCATAAATAATTAAAAACTCGTTCACCTTAAATATTACAATATAACATTTATATTACATAAATTACAATACTGGTGTCGTAAATAGACATCATTGCAATTATTGGTCGGATAATAATCAAAAATGATTTACAATTTCTCTAAATAATCTCGGGTGGCAGATATTATTTCTTCTTTATTATGAATTATATAAAGTATTATATTGCCGTAACAGTTAATTGACATTCATCATTTTTAGAGTTCCAGTAAATCGGCCTGGGAAGTTTTGACGTGTTATTTCCTTTACCAATAGTAGTAGATATGTTTCGTTCTCCTATAAACCCGTTAGTAGTACAGGTTGATATATGGGATGACATCACAATGACATGAACAATATTTGTGAAAGTTCTTCTGGATTAAATCTACAGGTGAATCAATAGAGTAGTGATGAGAGGTATGTGGAACTTCTTATATGGTCCAAATGCTACTATCCCACCGACATCATAGATGTCTCTGTGGCGGATAGCGACTTGCGAAGCAAGTACCGAGAGCGGCGACCTCTAGCCTAGGTGGACTAAATTACTGTTTTTAAATATGATTTGCACGAAACAACTACTCAGTACAGCTACAACTACTCAAAACAGTAGTTTAGTCCACCTGGGCTAGAGGTTGCCGCTCTCGGTACTTGATTCGAAAGTCGCTATCCGCCTCAGAGACATCTATGATGTCGGTCGGATAGTAGCATTTGGACCATATGAGGAGTTTCACATACCTCTCACCACTACTCACTTTACCTTAGTCAGTATATGACTAGCAGGTTGGCCACTATCATTTGTCTGTTCCATAACCTATGACATACTGAGGAAAACTAATAAGTTCGAAACCGGTCTATGTCTGGTTAGGAATTGACAAGTAATATTGGCTACCGATCTATCATGATTTGAGGGTATAATCCAATGCAGGTCGGGGGTATTTGCCCGCTGAGTAGTAGTTCCGTTCAAATCATATTTAAAAGAAAAAAAAAGGTGAATCAATGAATGCTCCATCTGTTAAAGATATGATAGAAGATTAGTGCACATGTGTATGTTCTGGTGCATCCAATTGTCTAGCAGTTAGGTGTATATATCTGTCCATCTGTGGACAGATGTATCTATCCATCTTAGCATCATTATATCCAGAATGATTCCCTTATCCAAAATTGTAAAAATATACAGGGAGTTTCATTTAATATTCCAAAGTTGGCGTTACTTTCGGAGAAACCGGTAAAACTATTCAGTAGGTTAATTCAGTTTAGTGCTTATACGTTAGTCTTTAAATCAAGGGGTACTGGGTTCAAATCCTTGCTAGGGTATGGACGTATAATGGCGTTTTTAAAATACCGAGACGGTAGTACGTTGGCTGAAGCCTTTTTGTGTAGCAGAACACGGCTAATCTCTCATGAGATCGAGTCTCAGCTGAGGAATCTAGCAAATGTAGGAGGGAGTATTTTTTGCGTGTGTGTCGGTCCTTATTGAGTGGTGGAATAGCAACGTGTTACTCCGGCAAGAATTTAATATAAATTAGACCAACAAATTAATGCTAATTTATCCTTTATTTGACAGGCCCAGATTTGAAATTCATATTTTGTAAGACAAGGAAGTTATCGAGTCGGTATATATTTATAGAAGGCTGAACAAGAGATAATAATGCAAAATTCTCATCAAAGAAGTAGTATTTTTACGTGGTGGAGGATACAAAACTTCCTTCTTAGTAAACGTACCTATTTCAATAAAATTTAAATTGTGTAATTAGATTTGTTCGTAGAGCCGATTTGTGATAGTTTGCTGACTATACAGTTGAGATTTTTACGAGCGCTCTACAATAACAATAACGTTCTGTTTAAACGAGCACATCTCTACAACAATGTGCCCATGCTTCTGACAGTTTCAAACGGTTGGAAACTGTTCTACGACCAAACCTAATTGTAATTTAAATTACTTTGATTTAAACAGTTTCTAGGTTCCATAAAATTATTTGAAGCTAACTGTTCTACTGTTCATTAGTGGGCATCTACAACTTAACATTTACTGTGGCTTCCACTAAGCAATTAATAAATAAAAGAGAGTAGTAATTTGTCAGGTAAATAGTAAATACTAAATAAAAAATATGGTAAATACTAATTAAAAAATATTATATTATTATCATTTCTTTGACTGTTTAGGAACATATTTATCAAAAGATATTCATAAAGGATTTGAACCGAAATCAAGCTGATTCTAAATCAATTTTCAATGATTTACTTTACCTTTGAATCTTTCTGAAGTATTTTAAAGCATTTTAAATAAATACCGTTTCAGGAAAAACAAGAAGAGCTTGTCTTTACCTTATATAAGAAAGACAAAAATGAGTTTTCAGTTAATTTGAAGTTTTCAGCATTTTAAAAAGTATGTAAACTATATGGTACGTAAATACAGGGCCATGTACTTAAATAAAGATTTTTTTTCTATAAATTAGTGTTCTTAAAATAGAAATATTTGTGGGAATTCTTTTTTTAATTTGTTAATAATAAGTTAAAATAATCTTCCTTCTTTGAATTCAATAAAAGTAAAAATTTTTTCGATCTCTCAAATTACCGAGACTAGTTTCATATTCGCCATTTTAGGTTTTATTGGTTTTCAGCTGCTATTCACTCATTTCAGTAACAAAAAAAATTATTGTCGTTTAACTCTAAATACAAAAAACTGTCAAGTAATTTTTTTGGTATCTGCCATTCGAATTTTATAACTTCTTTATAACTTATAAATCATCAATATTGTTTATAGTAAGTAAAAATTATAAGAAATGCAAAAAATAATGTCATAAACTTTATTAGGCGTTCAGTCAAAAATAACAAAAATAACACTGCTAATTATAGAAAACATAAAATATTGCAATGCCTATCGAGTATGGTAAACAAAATGGAGGTAACTCTCGGGTCAATACATTCTTAAGCTATTTCGGAAACATTTGCATGTTATGAAAATGACAACAATATTAAAATTATTGCTATGCGTGATACTCTATTAAGGTTAAGATTACCACTTGAAAATAACACACCTTGTTGACCCTAGTCTCTTATTAATAACAACTATATCATATGGTAAATAACAAATCAAATGAGGTAGTATTGCAGATTGGAAGTTTACGCTTTAAAAACAAGTATTTTTTCCTGGAATCACTACTTATTAGAAAGCTATATTTGACCACAAAAACATAAAGAGAAACAACAACAGATAACCAAGCAACAATTATCCTTTCAAGACAAAAGACTTGTTTATTTAGTAGATCTGTTTAATTAGTAATAATACTGACGTGGTTTTCCATAAAACACCGAAACACCATATACTGCACTCGACGCGCATTTCGCCAACCAAGCTGGCATCATCTGAAGATGTTTAAAACTAACCTGATGCTAACAATGTATCTTGTTTATACCTAAACTATTGGTACAGTTTGGTGAACCGTGACTGACTAACTAATAGAGAGGACTGTATGGGATTGGCCCTCTGTCAATATTCATACTATTTTTACATTTTGTAATTCCCAAGCTATCTAGTATTCGTTACATTCCTAATTAATCTTAAATTGTTACTATATATTTTATAGTTGTTGGCATGTTGAGCAATACTAGACTTATCTGTTCTAGCATATTTGGGATGAGCCATATGTTCCATGAATCTAGTTTGAAATGATCGTCTAGTTTGTCCAACATACTTTTGATTACAGTCCTTACAGCTAATTTCGTAAATCACTGACTTTTTGTTTGTTTCAATTTTGTCTTTTGGATTGCTTAAAACCTATTGTAGTTTATTTCCCGACGAGTGAATCACTGTCATACCTACATATGTCTTTAATCCTACCAATACCACGTGTGAATCGAGGATCGCATGGAATCGATAAAATTTCGGATTTTCTCTTTCTTTTTGAAAGGTTGAGGAATTTCGAAGCATCCCTTTAAATTTAAGTTTCCTAATTATTTTATCAATTAAACTTAAAGAATATCCGTAACCCGCAACTATATTCTTAGTCAATGCCATTTCTTTTTCAAACCTCTCTTTATTAAGAGGGAATCTTAATAGGCGATGAATTAAAAAAACTAAACTCACCTTTTTGTGTTGAGTGCAATGGTGTGAGTGAAGTTATTGTCGAGAAACCTGTTTTTGGTGCCATTTTTCAAACATGGCGGCTCGATCGATAAAAATATGAGGTGGCAAAGTAAAAATTGGAAAAGAGCACCTCAAAATCTATAAAAAAAAAACATCAAAACTCGAAAATCTTTGCAGGTAAAGTTACTTCCTGGACTATAAAACGATAACCAAATCTGAACTCAAAGATAAAAAATTTTGCATAGTTCGAATATGACATGGTTACGCCACTGGACTGTGTAGACTGGTTGGATGAGACTGGAATTGTACGAGAACGGCCGGGAATATTTTGGAATGTTCTAGACCGTGTGAATGGATGTATAAATAAGACGCACGGTGGGCCGAGAGTCAGTCGTAAGTTGATCGTGAACGAGTAAAGAAGAAATACGAAAGAGACTTATAAGTGTTCAATTGTGATTATAATTAAGACAGTAATTAATCTATTGTTGTTAATTAGGTAATAAAGTAGTGAGTAAGTGTTACCTGGACTTTCAATCAATCTACGAGTATAGGTGTTTGTTTGGATAGCCAACACGTAACAATATGATAAAGTAACTTCGTATTCTTTTATAATTCTATGAACTCTAACTATAAACACATCTACTTACAGGCATTTGATGCTAAATTCTTCCAAAATATGTTCCTTATGCTCAAGTGTTCTACTCATAACAGAGATCCTCGAGAAGGTATCTAAATAGAGGAAAATTTCATTTCCAATAATATTAACAATTTGTTCTACATAAGTGTATTGTATGGCCATTATCAGTTAAAGAAAATTAGCAAATTTATCAAAAAAACTTGAATTAATAATTGACAGTTTTTGTCACCGTAAATGAACATGTACTGGGATTTTAAACCAGCGTTGGTCAGGTACAAAATTGTTACATGGTGTATAAGGTGGGGTGTGAAAAACCCCATTATAATTGTTAATAAAACTAGTACTAATTAACGATATTGACTTTTTTTTTAATTTATATTGTCTTATCAAGGTAATATGGAATGATGAAACCAAATGAGTTCATCAAAATAAATTATATTTATGAAAAAAAATTAGAAAACAAAATATTGCTTTTTTCCATTTGTAAAAGTAATTTTTATTTAAAAAAAATTGTAGTTACAATAAATCAACGAATATAGTTTAAAAAAATATATAAGCACCATTCTACATTCTACATATTAACATAAAAAAATATGTTTGCAATTTTGCTGCATCATCAAATTGCGTCAAATTTGGTAGCAACTTTCGTAATAAAGTTTAGAGTGCTCTAAACACAAAAAATTATTGCAGGTGGTGCACGTGTATTTGGTCTTCCTCTCCTTGGCTCTTGGACATATTTGGCACCTGCCAATCATATTTTCTCGTTTTAATGGTGGTTCTGTGGATTTTCCATTGTTACTATTTCTACTTTTTGGCGCAGCTCTCTAGACAACCTTGGATTATCTTTTTCTTTTACTAATGTGTTCTTTTATTAGTTCCAACCCAAACATTTTTATAAATGCCCTTCTAACCATTTTGAACTCATTGTTACTCCTATAAATTATCTGAGAATGAATCCCTGCCAAATTAAGTAGGGAGAAGAAGACAGTGAGTGGCCATCTCCTTGAATTTTGCGAGATAATTCGACATCCACTTCTCCTGTTGTACTATTATAAACACTAATAATTTTGGGTAGTTGACGTGTGCCTGTATCTTGGTCTATTGTACTATCATGATGAAGTGCGAAAAGTAGCAGCACACTTTTTATTTTCGGTACATAAGATATTAATGTTAAATTTTTTTTTAATCCAAAAATACTAATATTTAGTTCTCCATATGATACGGCTAAAAGTTTTGGAGGGATATACCATTTATTTTTTCTTAGAGTTCCAACAGCGGTTAATTTATGTTCATTTTGGAGTCTAACAACAAGATCATAGTTGGTGTACCAATTGGCAAACGTAATATTACGATTTGTGCCAGATACGGGTTGAATTACTTGTTCAACAATATCGGATGGAGAATTGCTTATTTTATAAGGACCATGCTTGCGTCTACCAGAGCCTGCTATATTTGGCAGGTATATTTGGCATGTACTGCCTAAAGGAACACCTTCCTCTTAAGGTTTCCAATTTCTCAATGGTCAAGTGCTGACTTGGCCAATAGGCTGCTTTACAGTTTTCAACATATTTATCAAAAACTGCTCGGATTGATGCTAATTGGTTTTGCTTCTTCTCTTCTCTCAGTTTTCTATGTTGTCAAACCTTAGACAGGCTAACAAGAATTTAGGTTCATTGTTGTTCGAAATATGTCAATATCTGTCCCATCTGTTGCCCATAAATTATTTAGATGTTGATAGTTCGATCTAAATAAGCCAGCCAGGTATAATAATCTTATCACTGCCTTTATTTCACAAATACTGTTTGATTAACATAGTATTGGTCTTTATATTCTACCGACTTTTATATTATTTTCCTGTTTGTATGTCGAACTACATCTTCAATAATTTGATCGTCGATAAATAGATTCCAGCAGTCAAGTGCACTTTTGGTATTTCTACCATATGCTTTTACACAGGGAAGGTGGGACACTATGTTTTCCGTCCTGGTACGGACTCTGTTACTAGGAACCGGTTTTGCCCATTTTGTAACTCCATCCTTTTACTATGTAAAAATCTGGTTTCCTCTCCGATTTTCAATAATTTCTCGATTTGCATCATCCTCAGTTATATGTTTAGCTTTATTTTCAGTCTCCATATCCATATACTCCATTTCTCTTTCAGGGTCGACTTCATTGGCTTCATTTTTCTGCTCCGAATTTCTGTCATGATCAATTTCACTAACATGATTCTCCACATTTTTACTTTCGAAATCAACATAATCATCGTTATTTTCGAATTCGGTCCAAAGAGATAAAAGCCTTTCTTGATTTTTTTCATAGTAAAGCACACTGATATTAAAATATGATTATAAATTAATAAGGTATTAAAGCAAAAAAGACTGCGAGTGCATCAAATTAGTATTTATTTATTCATTTTACAAAGTTAGTATGGCAGATAACAAAATTTAACAAGATGCAAAAGGATGTGTTTAGTGTAATAATGTTAGATCCTTATTGCAAATTGAAAAAAAGCTGACTTTATTAAAACAAACTACAAATAAGTATTCTGTATTACAATTTTGCATTCAGTTTTAAAGTGTGTTATAGCGACGACTTTCTTGCTTAATACTTTATTTTGACAAGTACACCAAATTAATGGCATTGACAGATAGATGTTAAAGACATACGTAATTTACAAACTTTCAAAATTCATTATTTGTTACACAGATTTGTTCTGTTCTGTGTATGCTGTGCAGTTTTGTTTAAAAAAAAGTAAGTTAAGAATGTTAGAATTTGTGCATGAAATTCACAAATTGTGAGAACCTATTTTGATTCTTCGTTTGTTTATTTTCCCACTGGTCCAAGGGCATTTGTATGTGCTGCCGAATGGTATTTACCGAAAATTCTTTCCGAGTTAACTGCACACTATTTTTTACTTTTTCCCAATCAGCACATTCGTTTGCAAAAGAGTTTCGAGACAGTACTTCTTGGAGAAGAATAACATCGCCCTCGTATTTAAACCATAGACGTTTTTTATCTTTTTCTTGTATCATTACGTGCTTTAAGAAAGCCACACAAAACAAAGCAACATAAGTTGATTGAATAAGTCTTCAGAACAAATTATAGGTCAGGATTTACCGCTGTTGTTAGTTTTGACATTAAATTGGCATAAAATTTCTATGTTTGTCAAAATAAAGGTGATTTAAATTAAAAATTTCTTTGTTTGTATTTAAATTAAATAGATTTAACCTGTATTAAATAAAAGAAAATATTTCAGGATATACTAAATGTGCATGCGCATATAGTAGAGGATCCGAATAAAAACGATCTTCACCCATCTGTTTAATGGATGAAAAATATTTTATTATAATTTTAATATGTTATAAAATATATCGCGAGTGGGTTGGCTAAAAAATTCCTGGCAAGACTATGATTAATTAAAAATTCAAAAATAACTTTTTTTAAACATTGCACTCATTTGTTTAAGGAACAAATTTTATTCCAATCGAAACTATGAAGCCTATAGAATATGCAAACGTTAGGTTGTCTATTTTTTTTCTGGCGTAACTATTGGGTTGGCAGGTATAAACAGGTAATTCAATACTAGTAATTTACATTCATCTATTTAATGAATAAATCTTATATCAAAATAAAGGTAATTAAATTGCGAACCGAATGATATAGGGTTGTCTGCGAAAAATCTGGTTTAAATTCCGGTTGGCGATCTTTAAAAAGCGAAATATTGGTGAGAATGAAAATGTGCAACAAAGAGGTCCGAGCAAACTATCCGGTGCGATAGAAGAGGACGCAGCATTGCAGCTGCGCGCAGCTCGTCCATCGGATGAAAGAGAGTGCGTATACTATTTGTTCGTGCAATTGAGAAGGGTAGCGATAGACTAGTAAACACTCTGAGCATTATTTTGGAGCAGTTAACCTCAATATTCGAATCAAGAGAACGTGCTACTACGCATCGTTGTTAATTGACAATATATTATGATAAAAAATGGCTAAAAAAGTGTTTTTTGTGTGACTCGTACGATTCGGTAATCGATTTTAATGTTATTAAATTCTTCATTATATTTATTTCCTAAAGCAGTGACTTTTTTTATAACACGAGGTATGATAACCAACAAAATCGAGTGACGCGTTGGTTAGCTCAACTTCATTGTATTTAAAGTTCTTTTTTTTACGAAAAGCCAACTTCAATGAACAATTTTTAAAAGTTTCATCATTAAAATCAATTACAGAATCGTCCGAGTCACACAAAAAACACTTTTCGCCAACTGGAATTTAAACCAGATTTTTCGCAGACAATCCTATATCATTCTGTTCGCAATTTAATTACCTTTATTTTGATATGATTTATTCAATAAACAGATGAATGTAAATTACTAGTATCGAATTACCTGTTTATACCTGCCAACCCAATAGTTACGCCAGAAAAAAAAATAGACAACATAACGTTTGAATATTCTATAGGCTTCATAGTTTCGATTGGAATAAAATTTGTTCCTTAAACAAATGAGTGCAATGTTTAAAAAAAAGTTATTTTTGAATTTTTAATTAATCAGTCTTGCCAGGAATTTTTTAGCCAACCCACTCGCGATATATTTTATAACATATTAAAATTAATATAAAATATTTTTCACCCATTAAACGGATAGGTGAAGGTCGTTTTTAATTCGGATCTTAGATTGATACGTCAAATAACGGAAACCTTTATTAAAAGATCAGAACAATACAGGTTAAAAAAAACTTTTTATTATTTTGTCTTATTGTATATCAAGGGATAAAACAACTCCCCTCAAAGATTGGACTATATTTTGCTCATCTAATGCTTATATTAAAATGACATTTAATCTAACTGTTATTATCGACAAACACACAGCTACACGAACAATATCATAATGACAAGGTTTTAGGGTAGTATTTTTAACAGATCCACTAATCTTAATAATAATAAATACCTATAGTTTTTATAATTTATACTGTCATTCTTATCTCCAAAAAATATGACCAAAAAGGAACATTTTTACGTATAAGAAATGATTTCCTCCAGTTATAATACAAAGACGAAAACCCCTAGTCCGATATATATATCTACTTTCATTCTTCCTGAATTCTTCAGGGGATTGGTTCTTGAACATATTTAGACTTTTCGGGTGACAAATTGGTTATAACCAAATAGGACCAAGTCATAATTTGTTAAAACCAGTCTAATTCGAGTCCAATTCGAGGTACCACCCAGTACTACCTGGTATTAGTTGGTTTTAACTCAAGTCTCCACTTGGGTTAATACCGGCGGTTATGAGTGAGACACCGTTTATATATCAAAAAATTATAAACAAAAGTGATTTTTAGGTTAATGTGTACTAATTAATACAAAAATGCTATTAAAATTCAGTATTACCAACATCATTTTTGAATATGAGGAGAATAATGAAGAAGTAACCGAAAAACTTATTTACGGTTAATAATAATTAAAATGTTATACACAAAACATATAATAAGTTATATTTCTGATGTTAAACGTTAAAGCATACAACCACTGAACAACTGCATTCATACAACAACATATATAAATAAACAATTCCTGGTGACGACGATTCATCAATCATCTGTCGTCTTATTCATTTAAATAAGTAAAGTGGAGGGGGTTCTATTTTCTGTTACCATCCATTTCGGGTGTACATACCACCTTGGTTAATACCATAATGTCTAGTTATTACCGTTTAGTACCACGCGGTATTAACCGCTCTTGTCACCCGAAAAGTCTTATTGTTTATAAAAATATTTAAATTCCATAATTCAAAATATGAGTTTTGTCATTGTTGACATTTTAAATTGAAAGACAATAATAATTATTGTAACTGTAACTTCGGTAATCATAATGACATTCATGACATCTAACCTAACCTAAATAAGCCCATTCTTTTCATACATTGTAAAAAATCTGAAAATATATTTATTTTTCTTAAATGGATTTGTTAGCACACATAATTACAGCTAGTGAACACTGACATAGTTTTCCACGAAACACCAAAACACTACTGCACTCGACGCGCGTTTCGCCAACCAAGTTGGCATCATCTGGAGATGATTAAAACTAGTTTTAATCATCTCCAGATGATGCCAACTTGGTTGGCGCAACGCGCATCGAGTGCAGTATATAGTGTTTTGGTGTTTCGTGAAAAATTACGTCAGTGTTATCTTCATATCAAAGGTTACAACCCACTCCAGGACTACAGGTAGTGAGAAAATGAAAATCCACGTGTTTAGAGAATCGCAGTTTTCAGAGAAAATCAGTGTGTGGGCTGGTATTCCAGGGGAGAAATAATCGGGTCTATTGTCAAAACCTGACTAGACAACTATATTTAGAACTGTTAGAGAATGAGATAAACCAGCTCGTCGCCCAGTCGCTAGAGAACCAGGTCGATGAAGAAGGAGACATTGTGCTCAATGAGTAAAATTTGCATTTCCAACAAGACACAGCTTGTTCTCATTATGCTGTTCCTGTAAGACAATTGTTGAATGAAAAATGTCCTTCCTGAGAAATAGATTTTAAGGAAAGGTGGTTAAGAATTGCCGGTAAGATCTCCTCATTTAACGTCGTTTGATTTTTTCTCTGGGATTAATTAATAACTCACGTTTACAAAACTCCACCAGAAGATATTTGTGGTTTCATGGCTAAGACAACTCGAGATGTAGACAGTTTCCTGAGAAACATTTAGGAAATTCCAACAAGAATTTGAAAATAGCCTTTATTATTGTTTAGCAAACAGTGGATCACATTTTGAATATTCAATAAAATAATTGTGTACATAGGTTAGTTAATATTATTATTCATAAAATGATACATTTTTGGAACTATCTAAAAAAATACTGAACCAATTTAAATTTTTTTGGTAGAAATTATGACTTTATGTTCTTTAGGATTGGGGTGGCTGGGAGTGAAGAGGTGGAATATAAAATTCCATCAACAGTGATTTTGAACTGCAGACGCCGCCGCCGCCGCGCCGCCTCGAAAACTAAATCGATGAGTTTTTCTCAAAATCGTGTCTAATTCAATTCCAGAGTTATTCTAGGTGACTAATGAAATGAAGACACTGTATTATATTTTAAGGGGACCATCTTTAGATCATGCTGCATATTTTGATTGTATAAAAAACTCAATTTTGCAATGCCACTTACGACAGTTTGTCAGATTAGTATCAATTGGAAATCCTTTACTTTGTCCCCCGGAGGCTAAAAATCGCATTTTGATGAAACAAGTAAATTTTGTTTACATTCGGTTGATCACATTTGTGGGTGTAATAATAACTAAAAGTTTTTTTTGTTTGACCCACTTACCTTATTAGAATGGAACACAGAATTGTCGGGTCGAGGTGAATCCAAAAAAAATCGACCTTTTATTTAGAAATATAATGATTTTGCTGAAGACAATAGGATATTATTCTGATACGTCAGAGGTTAATTCAATAGATATTTTGGATAAATTTCTGCTATCGCAATACAATAACATTAATTTTGTAATAATTGTTTATAACAAGCTTAAACTTATCTTTAATCTGAGGTATGTAGGTGCTTGAAATTTGGGTGAGGTATACAATAGATTAAGTGATCTTGGATAAATTTCAACTAAAGTACAGAGTGTTTTTAAATTCATTGCCTCAAATTATATATATAATGTAAAGCTAAACTAATATAAATTTTTTCTTATCACTTTTAATTTTCGATTAGAGTAGTACATTGTGTATCTGGTAGTAAAAGAAAGACATTCCCGGAAGACGATGTAAACTGTTGGCCGAGGCCAACAAGCATTGAAGTCCGGGATTGTGCTTTTACGACGAGGTACACGTACTATTTTTTTTGAAATCGCGTCAATATTATTATAAATTAAGGAATTTTTATTAACGCATAACATTTTTTCATTATAATCTAATTGTTTATGAAATTGTTTCATTGACAGTCACTGTTTATTTACTGTTGTGATAAAAGTCTGATTCAATGCTTATTTCGCTTTAATACTTGTAAGTGCTAAAAAAATATATTAAAAAATATTTAAAATAGACAGTGATGATGATGTCCAAGTGTTTGGGACACCACCAGAGTTAGTAACAACTGCAAAAAAATGTGACTTTAATGTTGTATTTGTTACTAAAAAAATACATTTTTAATGTGAGTTGGTTTATCTGCGTGTATTTATTTACTGTCTAAAATATATATAAAAACCTGCACGGGAGTTACTTTCCCGGCTCAGGTCGGAAAAGTAAGTTTTTCTTTAAGCGTATAACAATACTTACATTATATATTGCAACACGTCCTGGAGAAAGAGCCTATTTTTGTACTAATACAAATATTTTTCATTTTTTTCCTAGGACAAAAAATTAAACATTGTACACTACTGTGCAAAAGCAAGTAGGACAGTAACAGTAGTGGTGTAATATATATGTAATATAAAAGTATCTGCTTTTCCACGCAGATAATTTACTAAGTGCTAATCGTATTCAACCATCATTTATCATCCGTCTCCCAGTTAGAGGCCTTCTTTTAATACTCCTTTCTTCTTATCATGCTTTTTAACTCTTATAGGTATAGTAATAAGTGCTGACCTACTTAGTTTTGCACAGCAGTGTACCTACCATACAACGAATTAAAAATCCAAGTAGATATGACTTGTCGTAACCATCAAATTTCACGTCGGGTCTGTTTTTAAATTTAAAAGCAAAAATGTCTGAAGAAATGCGGTGCACACCACCTGAATTACTTAAAATTGCAAATTCATTAGTGGCAACATTAATTACCGTGAAATCCAAAAAAAGTTTACGATAATGCGTACGGTAAATTTATAAAATGGGCCAAGGACAACAACGTATATATGTATTCGGAAAATGTGATGATAGCCATATTTTACACATTTATCCAAAAAACTGAAAAGTCAACTATATGGGCGCAATATTCAATGATAAAATCTAAATTAAACATCGAACACAATGTAAAAATTGACAACTATTCTAAATTAATTGCCTTTTTTAAAGCGACAAGGCGAAACTTGTAAACCTAAAAAAGTCAAAAGTTTTGTCTAAAGAAGAGTTTGATGAATTCCTTTATAAAGCACCTAATAATAAATATTTAGCAACAAAGGTATGTGCACATTTTAAAATTATATATTTAACCCTTTCATATCTGTAACATAAAATTTTGTTATAATTTGTGAAATTCCAGTTATTTTATATCTATCCGCTATGAAAATAATAGATAACAATAATTGAATGCTTTGATTAAGTCCGGATATAGCTCAGTGGTCAGAGTGTTGGAATCGTAATTTGAAGGCCCGGGTTCGAATCCTGTACTTATAACTTTTTCTTTTGCTCTTTCTAACTTTATTTTACTTTTATAAAATTAATATAGTATATTTTTTAGGTAGTACTAATATTTGGAGTCACAGGAGCTTGTAGAGCGATGAACTTGTTCATATAAAAGTTAATGATATAAAAGATTTGGGAGATTTAATCTTAGTAAATATTCTCAACGCAAAAACTAAAAAACATCACTCATTTACTATAATTGGAGATTTTTATTTAAATTTATACAGAAAATATGCTACTCTCGGCCAGAAGACATAACTTTTGGTAGATTTTTTATTAAATATCAAAATGATCATTGTCATTGTGTTGTGATGAGACATAAAATTTCAAACGTTGCAAAAGATGGTGCGTCGTTTTTAAAGTTGCCAAATTCACATGAATATACGGGCCATAGCCTTAGAAGAACCTCGGCAATTATCTTAGTTGATAATGGTGGAGATATAACAACCCAAAGCGACATGGTGGATGGAAATCCACCAGCGTTGCTGAAGGATACATTGACGAATCTGTAAACAGCAAAAAACAGATAGCGATGAAAATACTAAACCCATTAGAGTATAATGAGCCCAGTACTTCAAGTCAAACTGACAACATTTTTACTGAAGAATTTTCTGCCAACAATGAGATAATTTTGAACAATCAAACTGACAATCTTATTACAAGTAATGTATTCGACAGAACTATGAATCTAGAAACAAACAGCCAGCAGTGCTTTAAACGTAAGCAACTGTACTAAACAGAATGGGCCTTTTCACACATTTTTTTATTGCTTTATGTGATAGTGTTTTATAAAAAAAACTTGCCGATTTCTTTATTTTTTTTTTGAGCACGATTTCTATCGAAAAAAAAAATAACAAAAGTGCGGAAATAAAGCACGCGCTTTTACATGACGTCACGCAACCCACCTTAGTGACGTCAAAGGGACTACGACCTTGAACATGACACATCGGTGTATTGCAAAGTTGGTTCACTGCTTTTTGACAGTTGACGTCGAAATTGACTTTGATAGTCGTTTCTTTTTAGTTTGGATTGTTGTGTATGGAACATGTTTAAAAAGTGCTTTGTACCAACATGTACAAATAACAACATGAATTGTCCAATCAAAATTTTCGTTTACGTTCCACCAGATGAAAATAGACCAAAAGCATGGTTTAAAATAGCCAAAGTTGAGAAGCAGTTGACGAAAACCAGAAACATTTACTGTTGTGAAGATCATTTTGATGTAAGAAAAGTAGTTGTATTTAGAAATTGTTGCTAAATTATTAAAATTTTACAGTTAAAAGAAGATTCAGAAAACTGGAAAAATATTGTAACAATTGCATGTTAAAATAATGGTAGTTCCATTATATTTATAAATAAATTAAACGAAAATAAGATTACTAATGACTTACCGTTTTGTTTTAATATCCCTGACTTTTGCTGATAAATAATCCAAATTTGACATGTAAAACTCGTCCACCATAAGAAAGTCAACTTTCGGCAGATTTCCTGCATTTCCTTTAGAAAATCCTGGCTCCATTTTCTTTCAAAAATGTGCAGAAACAAAGCAAAACACAATTCGTAAATGAACACGCAGAACATAACCACAAAACTAACCGTAAACAATGTAAAATGTGTCAGTTGTGGTGTGATGTTAGTAGTATTAGGTGTTCTGGCAAATGCTACCAACATGATTACGGTTTGTGTAACGTCACTCAGCTTCAAGGTCAAATGAGTGTTCAAATTGCCATAATAAATGTTTATTTTTTTATTAAACAATTGGAGACTTATATTTCAAACAGAGTTGCACAAGGTGAATATCTATCAGTTAGCTTTCAAATAAACATATTTGTTTAGAGATTTAAGAAGTAGTGAAAAGGCCCATTGCACATTTAATATTCATGTTAATAAATAATGGTTTTTGGAAAGACCTCCAAGTAATATAGATTTTGATGTTTAAGAACTAAAAATGTTACATTTAATTTTAATTCCAATTAAAAAAAACATACCTATGTTTAATTTATAAATAAAGTGGTTAGTACTATGTTATGCTTAATTAAAAAATGAAATGGTTAGTATTACCAATATTTTATTTTTTTGCCAAAATTGAACATATTTGATGTCATTTCTCGAAATTCAAGTCGCAATATTTTTATTTTGACGTTTGAAGAAAAAATAGTATATGTCACTTGGAGTAGAAGGCACATTATATGTTTCGCCCAGTTGCTCAGCCTCAACAAACTTCTGGGCTCAACATGTAATGTTCGCCTTCTCCTCCTAGTAACATAATATACTATTCTCGTACTGTTTTATGATAGTTGCATAGTAACGGACTAAAATACTAGAATATCGTATTTTGGGATCTGAAATTGCTCCGAGAAAGTGAGCGATTTCAGAAAAAAATTTCTTGATATCTTCTAGAGTAACTTCTTTCAATTCTGAACAAAATACGAATCTATATTACGTTAACTGCATTGCAATGTTATAAGTTTTGAATGTGCGATTTGATGAATTTTATTATTTTTCTGAATTCTTGTGCAACCTTCTGTTTTAAAAAAGTGATTTATTTTTCTTTTCAAATTATTTTTATCTTGTAGAAAAAAATCTGTCAGACAGGTATCAAACATTATACCTAACACCAAGAGAAATCAGCCAGGAAGGTAACACAGGTAACTAATAAACTGCGTATAACTACAGTCGAAGCCTCCTTCTGCAAAAAAAACTATCCTGAAGAAGTAGTTCGAACTCCACTACAAACTGTAAGACCTTATCTCTTACTCGACAAATCTAGACACTAGATATTAGATGATTAGATTACCTAGAAGACCTGGAACGTAGTTAACAGAGACGTTAATAGAGACGATATAAAAACAATATATATTTCCGGTATCTGTTTATTTATAACTGCGGCAGATTTTAATGATTTACATAATTGCATAATAATGATGTTTGCTAAAGATTCTCACTCTAATAAGTTATCCTATTTTAGTAATTATTGTATAAATAGAATTGGAAAAGGGGAAATTATTTATAATTAATATGAACTTGCCTGTTACTTGTTAACAACATTCGTATGCATGTAACATTCAAACAGAGAAATGTGAAAGTGAGCAAAAGAAAGGTACTTGAACTACCGCGACTGGTTGGAGAAATATAGTTGTGGTCTTATTAAAATTACAAATACAACAGGCAGCTGACTGAATTCAAATGTTTTATTCGCCATGTTTAAAAGATGAATGTATAGAAACATTACAGAGAAAAAATATTTGTAAATAATTTAGATATTAAGCAATAATGAGTATTAGTATCCCACATTATTTGTAACACCAAAATATCGCTGATGAGAACCCCGAAAAAAAATTTAAATTATGGCACGAATTCTTACCAGGAGATCCTGCCCGTAGGAATGAATTTTGTATGGTGGTTAAAAAAATCTGACCTACTTAAACAATGTCTGTTTTAGCGATGAAGCAACATTTTTGCTAAATAAAAAACTAAATAAACAAAAGCTGCGTTATTGGAATAATGGATATACTGACGTATTTCGTGAGCATCATACCCAGTACCCCTAAAAATTTAATATTTCGACGGGAACTTTGGGAAACTACATTGTGGATCTGTATTTAAAGCAGGGAACTTAACAAAACCTCTGTACAGGTAACCTCTTGAAGAAGAAATAATACCAAGAAATGAGGAAATAGTTGAACAGCACTTGGAAGAATTTATAGACAATAAATAGTTTTTCAACATGATGAAGCTCCGCTTCATTTTTTCAGATCAATCAGATCATATTTGGATGAATAATTTCCAAATCAATGATAGGTCGGGAGGTCCAATTTAATGGCTAGCGTGATCTCCTGACTTATACCCATTAGACTATTTTATAGAATCCAAATTGTATCCTACCTAGAAGAAATTTAGAACAACTGAGAGAAGCTATTATGGATACGTCCAGGGAGGTGAATAGAGCAATACTCCAGCAGCACAAAATATTGGACTAATGTTTACCAAGCTCAGTAGCGCAGTGGGCCAAAGCGTTAAGTGACAAACCTAGCTGGTTTACTGCATATCGACTTCCAGGATTAAATCCCAGTTTCGATTCGTACAAAGTCGATGGGCTTGGTTGTGTGTGTCCGCGTTTTTTTCAACTATGTAACCCCTGTCCTTGCAGCTTTGGCTTTGGTTTGGGGGTTGTCTAATTTATGTCGTGGGTTTTAATGTTCATATTATATAGGCCCAATATATAAATGACGGATTAATATATGACATTTATGACCAATATTGGACATATGTTATTCTGAAATTATTTGCCAATATGTAAAAATCTATATTTAGCCAATGTAGGACCTATCAGTGTAATCCATATATCATCGGAATAATTATAACCAATATTGGGCACATTGTGAAATTTGGTTTCAATATGTACAAATCTATATTTCGCCAATGTAGGGCCTAACAGTGTAATCCATATATCTTCAAAATAATCATAACCAATATTGGTCATATATTGTTCTGAAATTTTGTCCCATTATATATAAATCTATATTTCGCCAATGTAGGACCTATTTATCTATTTGTATATCTTCAGCAGCCTGACTAAAGGAAAAAATCCAAAGCTCCTAGACTTTAACCAGTGGGTGAGAAATAGGGGTTAGATTTATTTATTTCACGGAGGGCGCTGGATTATTCAAGTTATATATAGATGAAATGGAGATGGTGAAAAATGTTTGAGTATTTGTTCAACCAAAATATTAATCAAAAGAAGTAACAATAAACCTCACTGCAAAAGATGAAGAGATGTATACAACTAAAATAGGCAAATATCTTTTTGATTTAAAAAAATCGATTCGAATCGATATATAGATTTTGTACTCAGACCTAAGTAGGAGGGAGCCACAGTTGTTGATGGCCACAGTAGACGGTCCATAAGGGCCCATTCACAAGAACCTTAACCTAACCTCTTGATGTTGGTGACTGACCTTAATAGCAGAAATAGGCAGAGTGATTAAAAAAAAATGGTTGGCAATGTGTTTGACCTCATCATCAACTACTTGTACTTTAGAACGATTATATAGTACAAGTCGAAAAGTTAAGATCTGGTTGTCAGCCCAATGATTATGCATGATGCATAATCATAGGGCCTTGTGATTACTATTAAAGAACAGTTTTATAAGAAAGTAGATGAGTAGTTTGGAAAACAGGATAGACAACTGAAATTTCTGTTTTCATGCGGCAACTGAAATTATCGTGTTCTAATCAGAAAATAATTATTTCTATTCTACGTTTCAATGCAATCATACACTATTTTTGTTTAGTTTTAATATTTTATGTTGGTTTGGTGTTATTTTTTTTATTTTCTATTTCTTATATACTAAACTTAGGACACACATACATATCGTAATTTGATGCTACACGTTTAAATAAACATTTTATTATAATTTCCATTGCAAATTTTATCCCCCTCCTCTTAAAATATTCCTGTAGGTGCCATTAGTCGCATAATGGCCAAGTTGCAAAGTTCTGAAACGATTGTACAGGGTTGACCACATGAACATGATGATTTTTAAATTGAAATAGATTAGAAACCATAACAACTACACTGACAGTTGACACCTTGTTTGATTGCTAAAAGTGTGGCATTTTATGAACAAAGAGTCAGTGGAGTGAATCACAACGTGCATTCGTTGTCGAAACATATTTCAAATATGGTGAATCGGTGGTGATTACGCAGCTCTTATTTCGCTTTAATTTTAACATTCGACGTGGCAGTGACGTTCCTAGTCGAAACACAATAAAGTTGTGGATACAGAAGATTCTTCTAACCATTGCTGTATTGCAAAAAAAATACTGGATCCTGTGTTTACCGTGAGAATCCCACAAAACTTTGAAACCGCAAGACAAGTGCTTCGTCAGAACAAGTTGAGAAAAGTGTCACAGAATGCCATACGATTTACTTTATCACTGTCATTTAGCATTTCCACCACTACAATTTCATCTTTTGTATCCATAACTTTATTGTGTTTCAACTAGGAACGGCACCGCCACGTTGAATGTTGAAATTAGCGCTGATTAATCGCTACGTAACTATAACCCATTCACCACATTTCAAATGTTTTAACAACGAACAAATCATGTGATTCACTCCACTGATTAATTGTTCATCAAATGCTACACTTTTAGCAATTAAACAAGGTATCAACTATCAGTGTAGTTATTATGATTTCCAGCCTATTACAGTTTGAAAATTATCAGGTTACCGTGGCCAACCCTGTATAAACTATGATTATATAATCCCAATTATAGTAAAAAATTTAATAAAAATACAAGCACTTTAGTATAGAATTAATTAATAATTATGAGCAAATGAGATAGAAGCGTTATTTCCAAAACAGGTTACTTTTTTAATATTAGTATTATTAATTGTAACTAATGACCAGAAGCTCACGTAACATTACAAAAAAATAGTTAACTCTATTAGCGAAAAATTAATAATTAACAACAAAATAGTTTTAACTAATGTAAAAATACGATATTGGAAAATCACTGCAACATATTTGTTCATAAATCGTTTTGATTTTATAACAGTCTGATCTAAGTTAAGTTTCTTATTTCTTTAAAATAATTTTAACATTTTGAAAATAATTTCTTCTTTTATTGAAAGAAAAAACACATTTTTTTCATTGAATGTGTCGTATGTGACGCCCTGTATAACTGAGGACAAAACTAACATGAAACTATGATTTCTTACCACAAGAGAACTACTGACACTGATCTTGAGGTTGATATGTCAAATAGTTTTGAGTTACACACAAAAAAATTATTTGAAAAAATTTACTTTAGCATGCTGTATATCATTAACTAGGGACATTTTAGTTAGGCATGTTTGGTTGAATCTTCATATTCTGAGCCAAAGAGTTTCCAGTCCAATACTTTGTGACACACCCTGTATAAAACTGTTTTAAATAGGTTTGTAATTTAAAAAATATGCTTAATCACTGTTTAAAGTAACTTCATTTGTTAATCTATTTAGTTATTCCCAAAAAATTATAAGCTAGTAAAAATGTTATTGTCAAATTATATTTCTTTAACCTTTAATCATAAAGTTATAGTTGATGTTAATAAGTCAATGGATATAAATGAGCACATCTGTTTATAAATTATTAACTTATTTTTAAATTTTTGATTATTTGTTGTTGTTTGTTCTTATAGAGAGATAATAATAATTATAAACTACATAGTCAATATACCTATAACTTTAATTAATACTTACTAATTATCAAGTTATTTTTAGACAAGAGATTTTACATTTGACAAGCCCAGCAGAAAGTAAATGCAAATATGTCGTATATTTTAATATTTAACAAAAAATCAGGATTTTTGTATAATCGACTGCCAAATAAGTTTAGAGAGTTAGTTGTACTAATATTTTACGTTACTTTCAAAGGTAGATAAACTAGAAAAAAACATGTAATTATAAACAATTTTTGTGCACCCTAAATGAAATCTCAATAGGATTAAATTGTCTGATGTATTGTATTTCACTTTATTTTTCTTATAATGTACACATTTTGATTTGATTGTGAGATAATTTAAAAATTTCGTTAACTGGATGATAATTTTTTTTTCAAATTTCAAAATCCTAAACTGCAAGTTTCTCATCTTTTATCTTTTGAAACTACAAAACAGTTTTCAAAAATAATTTGAATATATAAGTAAAAGTTATATTAGAAGAACCGGATTAATGGTCTATTGTTTTGATTTTTTATACTTAGCACTCTTTGCTAATTAAATAAGCAAAATTACATACTTACATTATTTTTCTTTTTTATTAGTAAATCATAAAATATTAGATAAAACTATCAAGTATGCCATATCAGTGTGATCTAAAAAAGACAAATCTGACTATAAAAAATATAGTTTAAAAAAACTAAAAAAAACACGCTTTTAAAGCACATCAAACTAAAAAAGTGAAAAATAATTATTAATATAAACTGAAAACAATAATGAACGAAAAAATACTAATATTATTGTGAAAAAAAGCGTGGGTTGCTCGATATACGAAAAATATGGCACAAAGCGCCCCACGCTTTTTTCACAATAATACTAGTATTTTTCGTTCATTATTGTTTTCAGTTTATATTAATAATTATTTTTCACTTTTTAGTCTGATGTGCTTTAAAAGCGTGTTTTTTAGTTTTTTTAAACTATATTTATTTTTCACTTTTTAGTTTGATGTGCTATGAAAGCGTGTTTTGTAGTTTTTTTAAACTATATTTATATTGCTTATTGATGCTGATATTATAACATATTACGATCCAACAGATATTTCTGAAAAAAAAAATATTTTTTTTATTTCAGCCATGGGATTTGAACTCACGCCCGAGGAGTCCGTCGTTTCGCGTCGACTAAGACTTGCCCGCTCGGCCAACGACCGAACTGAGAATATTAAGCCTCTTGCTCTCACGCAGAGGATACGTGAGGAAAGGACTGGCGATCCTGATCAGGATAATGATATAAATTTATCAAATTATTGTATTGTTACCGGTTCTTCGTAAGTGTACAAAGTTTCAATTAAATCTGTCCGCTTAAAGTGGGTCAAAATCGAGTCCAAAGAGTCGGTTACAAACAAACAAACAAACAAACAAACAAACAAACAAACAAACAAACAAACAAACAAACAAACATACAAGTGAAGCTAATAAAAGCGTGTTAAAAATACAAAAGCTTTAAAAGATCATAGGTTATGTCTATATCTGAAAAATCGCTATTTAATTGTTTTCTATTAACGCCAAATAAAACTAGAACTTTTATATAAAACATCTTTTTCCATCTTAAAAAAACTAATTAAAAGGTGTAACAAAGGAAATGATAACATACATATGCATTTGATATTTGTCGCAAACTTTTTTATGATATGAGATGCACTGATATCTAATATTCTACCTTGGACTTCCCAAACATTAAACACTACTGGACTCGATTGCATGCAACTAAAGTTATGCATTTGCGAAAAAGATTAGAAATATTTTATTGCATTTCTAGACGAATGCCGATGAAATATGACGAAAGAAACATAATTACAGCAAAAAAAATCTGTCTGTGATTCTGCGTGTTTCACGATACTCAAGCAACATTCTGCTGAAGAAACGACGTTGATATTCGCAACTAAAAGTCGGTGTGCGACACGGAGATCGTCGTAATGACCCGTATTTGTACTAATCTGGTTAATAAGATATGGGTCGATTCGACGTAGAGGACCGACTTTAATCGTTGTGATTACCGACCAAATGTTCACCAAATTTTACGTCGGCTTAAATACCAACCTTATTTAAAATTTGCCCTTATGACTACAAAAGTCGGATTTAGGTAGTGAAACTAACTTTGTATATTATTCTATTGGTCGTATATTATTCTATTGGTCGTACCTACCTATGTATATAGAATGAATGAAGCGTGTTTATCGTTGAGTACAAAATACTTATGTCGAATAAAATTTTAATAAATTTGGTAGGGTAAAAATTGAAATGAAAGAAATTTTATTGATAAATATGTATGAAGTAGGTGGAAAATATAGTGACCCCATAAGAATAATGTTTATTTTAAAGTAAAATTACTTCCTCACCCCTCAAAGTGAGGAAGTTATGTATTCGAAAAAAAATTTTAAATTTGTATTGCATTTCTGGATGAATCTCGACGAATTATGTCGATACACAAAATTTCAGAGAAAAAATTTTCTGTCTGTCTCTGTGTATGTGTCTGTGTGGTTCGCGATAGCGGCTACAGTTTTTGATATAAAGCTTTCAAATTTGGTACACACATTCTAGAGTTCAAGGAAGAGATTGAGTTCGTTCATGAGCAAAATCGATCTAAAAAAAAATATTAGTGACATTCCACCAGTGACTTTTTTGAAACGTCAAAATGTGATTTTCTTGAAACGTCAAAAAATGTGACTTTTTGAAACATCAAAGTGACTTTTTTGAAACGTCAAACAATGTGACTTTTGAAACGTCAAAAATTACTTTTATTATAAACTCCACCACACGGCAAGTTTTACTACGGTGAGAAAGTTCTGATCCCCACGTAATTGGCAGAGGTTTTTTATTTTTTTTGCTTTTAAAAGATATTTTCTTTTCCCAAAGAAAAAGCAACTGCATAATTAATTTTACGAATAAATAAAAACATTTTTGCTTACTTTATTTGAAAATATCTAATGTGGCCAGCACATAACTTTCTTATACCAGTATATATCATCCTGATCTAAAAAAATCATTCTGTTTAATTCTTCCCTTACCTCAATTAACCTTGGAATATTTCATTAAAATTTTTAAAGAATTAATTGTCAGCGTCATTCGATACTGCCAATAATAATTCATGTCATATATTTTAATAGTTTCTTCTTATTGATATTTACATTTTTGTAACTAAATTAGACCTTTCAAATGTCAAACTGTTAAGTTTATCCTAACCCCATTTTAAGAGGCCAAATGTGTGAAATATTTCAGTTTACATCAGCTTTATTTAAGTACTTGGAAAATATATTTTATTGGCTTGATATTGTAGACATGATTTATAATCTTCAATCAAGAATATATTTTATGTAAAGACAAATACAAAAAAGTTTGGGTCACTTGGACCTCCTTTCAGCCGGCCACTTTTGCTCATCACCGAATTGTCTTTGGTATTTAGAATATGTGTACCAAATTTGAAGACTTAATCTCAAAACTGTGGCTGTTATCGTGATACTACAGACATGCCGACAGATTTTTTCCATAAAGTCGTCGAGATTCGTCCAGAAATGTAATAAAAATTTTTAATTTTTTTCCCCAAGAGTACAGTTTTTCTTCTTTCATTCATTATGTCTCTTTTGGTCATACCACATTCATCAAGTTTAATATGTAACCTAGAACGCTGTTGAAAATCTTAACTGCAAAATTTGGGAAATATTCCATTAGTATCTTTTGAGTTACGTGGATATACACATACACACATACACAGAGACACACACAGGCACCGACAGACATCATTCGGAAAATAATCAGAATGGATTCAGGAGGGTTCAAAACGTATACATCAAAATCTCGAGGTCGAAAAAAAATCACGAAGGAAGTATAGTTCCTTATATTAGGTATAAGAAAGTAAAAAGAGGCAAATTTTGTGTATTTAAAATAATTATAAACACATAATCAACACAACTGCCTATACTTTTCTTCTGTGAAACCATAAAATATGGCGAAGTCGGAAATTATTATCTAGCTGACTATTTGTTGTGATAGTTCCAAATAAATACTAATATGTTCATTCCTCCAATAACCACTCCCACCGCCGCCTTTGACATACACACCGACAGACAGATATTATTAAAAACACCTTTAATTGTATCAAGGGGCCCCAAATTGCATAGACAGTTAATAGTTCTATAGACTGCAAGTAAACAATTAATATATTCATCAAATCATAATTTTAAAATTCATTTTTAATTATTGCTAATGCTGCCAAACAATATCTACGGTTCACGTAATCAGCCTAACACTGTATGAAGTGTAATCGACAGGTATGTACTTCTTGGAGTTCATCTGACCTAGTACCATGGTGGTGCTGTTATATTACTCAATGTTTCTACTATGAGAATCAGTAGACAGTTTATTCTGCATCAGTTAAGATACCGCTTGGTGTGAGTGTGATATCACATGTTATAGATTAAAGTACTGTGAGGACTTATCATCAGTATTACTTCCGACAATGAGTAAGGTAAGAGTTAAGACTCATTTGTAATGTTAATGAACTTAATTCTTTTGTTTATATCTCAGATATTGTGAGATCGAGCACGTAGGCTACTTATGTATATTAATTAGTTTCTTATAATAAAATAGAAGAGTTGTTTTAGGATTTATTATAAAAATAAATTGATTTAAAATATCCAGTCAAACACTTCCGCGTTCTTATAGAGTTATTTATTAAAATTTATTTAAATATATTTATTATTATATTTGACAGATGTATTTAAATGAATTATTATATAATGTGCTATATTTGATATTTTTTCGCATTTAATTTTACCGCAAAATTTATTTTGTGCTATAATTATAACAAAAATTACGTTTTTTATAAATGGTTGTCAATATATTATATATAAAATGTTACACTTTTAAGAGTATCGTATAAACTCTTAAATATGATAAGGAATTTATTACTGGTATTTCATAAATAATAAAAATTATTTATTTATTTTATGATAATTCTGAAATTGTTTAAATGTAGAATAAATTAATCATTACACACGGCATAAAAGTCTGTTTTGTTTTTAAATATAAATTTCTATCAATTCAAAATATGTGTTGCTAGGATTTATTGCAGACAATTTTAAATATTGAGAAAAATTAGAACTTTATATTCTTTCAATCAATATCATGAATTAGAAACTTCCGGACAATAATAAATTAACATGCATCTTTACCCCTAACATCCCCTAAAGCAACAACCTACCAATAACAATTCAGAAAAATCTTAAAGCAATATAGTTACTTTATTCCTTTTTTATATGTAAGAAGTAAGGCATGGTTTAAGGCCAGGTATATCCATCATCTGATAAAGTGGCTGTTAGTCACCAAACAGATTTATATTTATTATTACGTATCTACTTTTACAGAAAATTGATCACAGCAAAGTATATTCTCATATGGAATAACTGTTCAGCAAAAAATAGACCAATTGTAACTATTATTTTACTGTATTAAAATTTTATTCTTTAATTTATCTGTTAGATAACTTTACCAGGCGATGGATATATCGGTCCTAAATGAACGAAGGACTAACTACAGTAAGGATATTTGTGATATGAACTTCAAAATTATCATAAACGATATTTTAATTATAATCTTAAACCTTAAAATTTTTAATTATATCTATTAAAGAGAAACTTAGACTTTTCTAAAATTGCTGAAATAATATCGACTGACAAAATATGATCAGAAAGCGGTCCAGTAAAAATTATCGTTCAATTTCCAAAAATTACGAAATTCTTCTCAAAACACAAATCCGTGATTAGATGGAAAATACTAAGCTGCTAATTGAAAATGAATTTGGTTTCAAGAAAGAGCGTTCAACCTGTCTAGCTTTTCAGAACTAATTGATAATATTGTGAATACATTTGCAAATGAAAATCAGTTTTCTTCGAGTAAAGTTAACCGTTTAATTATATTTCCCACATCATATATATTATTAGACAAATTACAGTTTCATGGTTTTAATCATACAAGTTTAAATTTAATAAAATCCTATTTCTCAAATAGAAAATAATCCACTTTCTTTAATGAAGTTAAACATGGTGTATCACAGGGATCGATAGTTAGTCCGGTGTTATTTATTATTTATATAAATGCTTTAATTTACGCCAATTTAAAGTTGTTCGATTTTATTATATGCCGATTATACCACAATAATAACTGAAAAGATACCCTAATGTCTACTAGATGACATTCAGTACTAACAATAAGCTATGCCATAATTACCCTTGGGCCACTGGTCACACACTGATCAAATAATTTCCATAGAACTACATGCCATTCGCTCAATATTTTAGAAAGGACGTTAGACAGTGTGCCAAACACAAATAGGTATTAAAGAAAGGTATTCTAAGCAAAAAAGTTCATATAAACATGTCCGGTTCGTTACTGTTATCGAAATAAAAAAATTTACATTTTTCGATGGCTACCAATCTTACAAATTTTCAACTATTATTAGATTGCCGTGAAATGCAAGTGATTTGCATGATCTGTCTTCATTTGACAGTTATTAATACAAATTAATCAATTTGATAGTTGTAGATAATGATGTGCGTAAGTACTTTAGAATATGCGAATATAGTTTATAGTTATGGTGTATGTCGTGAAAACAGCATAGTTCCTCTGTTACTTGAGATATCAATGTGAATAAAAAAAGAAATGTTAAGGACAGCTAAGACTACAGTTTATTTTTCATTGAGATTTGCTCTACAGGATGTTATAAATGTTCTAAAGAAAACCATTATAAATATTATGTCCGGTTTTTAGTCAAAAGCGAACTTATTCCAAAAATTCTTTACAATTACTTACATATTAACATCCCTTAAGAATAAATCTAAAATACAGGAAAATGCTTTTCTAAAATCAGACTAACGGTTTAAGTGAAGATCAGTATCAAAATTGTGATAAATTTGTGGTGGTTCGTTAATTTCTTGAAGTAGTGTATTTCTGATGTGGCTTTAACACAATGAGGCACCACCCATTATGATAAAAGTACCATTAATTGTCAGAACACCCAATTCCCTAATAGATGGATTGGAGTTTCTTGGCGACCAAGATCTCCAGATCTTACCCATATTGACTATTATAGGGAGATGTAAAACAAAAAAGTTTAATATTCCCATAAATACACAGAAACAATTACAAGAAAGGATAATAAATGCTGCGGATGAAATTAGGAAAGATCACGAAGTAATAGCAGAATATCGTTCCATTATCCGTCGATGTGATTGTAGTAGTCGTACACATAAACATAATTTAATGATTTACTTTGATATAATCTGTTCATATTCTTGTTTTCCTAATATCATGTATCATTAGATAAATGGTGTAAAATTCATGGAATTCAAATAATAGTAAAATAAGAATTTGTAAGATCGGTAACGACTGAAAAATCTTTAAAATTATTTATTTCGATAACGGTGACAAATCGTACAATATACGTTTATACAGATATATTTGCTTAGAATAACTTTGTCTACCACCTTCACGTTTGGCACACTCCAATTCTCAATATTCATGTAATTAATACACAATCTGGTAATATCCGGAAAAACAATAGCACTAAAATTAACTATACAAGATTAGCTCATAGTCGAGATATCAAAAACTATTATGGTCCACTATTTTCTAACAAACTGCCAAGGTAACAATAAATTTAGATTTTAAAAATTGTAAACAAAATATTAAAATAATTCTTATTGAAAATGCATTTTCTGTCTGATCAATTTATAAATAACAATTTACTATAAATATGTTATATACAGGATGTTGCAAAAATATATATCATGAATTTTGAAGCATATTCCTTACGACAAAATAAGACAAAATGTCCCTATGAAGATGGGTCCGATAACGGTTCGTTTCCGCGATACAGGCCGATGAAAGACTATCAGAAAATGAAAATTTTGTGAAAACAAAAAAAAGTTTACTTTCTGATAGCCTCTTATAACCCTGTATCTCAAAAACCAAGTGATATAGGACCAATTTTCATAGAAACTTTTTTTCTTATTTTGAAATAAGTAAGTAATATGCATAAATTCATGTGCATTTTTGGATCACCATGTATACATTTAAGAGTAACATTGTAAATTTTATAAATGTGTTCAAAACTGTACGTGTTTGCTTGTATATTTTTAATGCACTAGTTATAAAACTAACGAGGTATATTATAATATTTTATATAACACATTTTATATTACCATTTAACATTAATATTTTAAATTACATAATTAAACTGACATGTTTATTACACCCAAAGATAAAAAATTTAAATCTGTATTTTAATTATAAATAATGTTCTTTTTTTCTACTAATATTATCTATCAATATGTATAGATAGTCCTAAAGAAATAAGTAAATCCGGTATAATAAATACTGAAGGCAGTTACTTTCCCGGCTTAGGTCGGAAAAGTAACTTTCTCGTTGCTTAGCAACTGACTAATATACTAGAATAGCATATTTGCGCCGAGAAAGTAGCATTCTTGAGCGATTTAAAAAAAATTGCTATTTTCACATATATTCACATATAAAAAAGTGGTTTTCTTTTTAACACCATTATTAAAAGTGAATTATGCTTTGATTGTGAATTTCAAATTTGACTTATTTTGATACTTTATAAATTTAATTTCAAAACGTCAAAATTTTTAATTTTCGTTTAGTTCCTCACGTTTTAGCATTTTAAATTTACTTTATATGTAGCATAATTGACCCTATAATTAGTTTCCTAGATACTAAAATTTGAGCTGGTGAGATATTTCAATCCATTTTCATATTGTGATACATACATAAGTAAAACTAAATGAATATCTTTGTTATCACCAATTACTTCTTTTAAATATTTTTTGCTGTGTGAATATTACTTTCTGCCATACCAATTGAATGTGCACGCAATGGAGAACTAAAAATATGAATGATTTCCTATTTGGAAAATACAAACACAAAACTAAATTAATAATTTATAGTCAAAAGCTCTTTCTATATTTTTTTATTAGTATATGAATATTGTATGCAAATTAATAAAAATTTACATTAACAAAAGTAATTAATTACTTCTGAAATAGTAATTAAATATTTTATAACATAGTTGAGAAATTTAATGGTTTTTGATATAAGGTGGGCAACAACCCAAAACGTTATTAAATTGGCCACTTTCTCGATGAAATAACATAAATAATGCGAAATTTTAAAGGTTGAACCATATCGTTATTAAAATGCAATTATTGTTGACACACAAATTTGCTTATAAATAGGTATGGTAATATTATTCCTTTGTTCTTTAATGCACAACATTATAATTTATCTTTAATGTTTTATTAATCAAAACGCCTTTCTTTTCAGTGCTACAGATTAAAATTATGAATCGATTAAATATTTTTAAATCATTTGTTTCGAAATTGTAAATTAGACTGTGTCAATGTCATTTTCAAAATCCTTCATTCTTTTAAAATTAATTTTTTTTGACTCGGTACAAAGGCATTTTTAAGAGTTAATTGCATCAGCTTCCCAATAAAAAAATGTTTATATGAATTCTTCATTTTCTACTAAACTACGAGGAAAAAAACGTATCAATTCGGTTTAAAATTAACATTATTTTATTGAGGCTGTTTCCAAGCAAATTTGAAAATACTATATCTATGTACTATATCACCCATTAGAAGAGATTATAACAAAATTTAGATACAAAAAAAATTAAATTGTTTAAGAATACCCCAGCAGCACAAATATTGGACCAATGTTCAAATATAAATATAATTGTCCTTAAATAATGTAATATAATAGTTATCAAGGACGAAAAGTAGGCGTTTACAGCCGAGGGCTATTACACGCCAAGTGATACCGTATGAAAATTACTATTTAAAGAATTACGTTGTCATGGGTCCATTCTACTTAAGTTGATGGACAAAAGGTTAGAGGATTTAATACTAATAATTATTTCATTCTATAGATGTACTTAGGAAGAGATTTCCTGAGGACACCAATTTGGAAATCCAACGATCAATTTCTCACTATTTAGCGGGAACAAAGGACAGAGAAGGGGGAAGACGCACTAGATAACTTAAGTTTATTATATTTTTTATTAAAAATCCAACAAAGTATGTAAATGTATGCCCTACACCACCAATGGCGGCTGGTGAAATTTAGGCTGTCATATCTTAGTATTGGAGCATAGGACCCAAGCGATACTTTAAGGCATAACTATCAAGATTAAATGAAGAAGTTTTACAGAAACGAAAACGAATGAAATTTGCGAAAAAAGTTAAACAAATTGTGTGCATCACCAGGTTATTTTTTAAACAATTTGTAAAATATTTAAAAAACATTTCTTTTTCAGAATCAGGTGGAATATATCGACAGATTTCAAATTTCATTAAAAAATAATGCTTTTTTATTAACTTACACCGCTTTGAAATTTTATTTTAGATTCATTCCCAGCAAACATTTTCCATAATATTAGCTGTAACTCGACTTGGTTAAAGACGAATTTACTTATTGAGGTAGTTATGGCGTAAAATTGACTGGGAAAATACACTTCCCATAGATATTTACCTAGTGGTTTTACTTTATATTTAAATTTTCCTAAATAATACCAATAAATCTGCCTCATACATTATTTTACTTAATAGTACTTTTAACTAAAGCAGCAAGGGAAAAACAACTAAAAGAATCCATCACAAGTTACTTTAAAGGTAAATTTCTCTTAAAGTCGAAATAGGTAGTATAATTAAATAATATTTACCTTTTTGTTGACTGGATATCGTCATAATGGTAGACTATTCTAACCAGGCGTAATTTATATTTACATAGCAACCTCTTTGGTAGCCTTTATTACGCTCCTTTAAAGTAATAATAATAATAATATTAAAAGTATTTTATTGGTTTCACCAAAAGGCTATCGACCGACGTACTTCAGCCTTTAAAATAATATTAAGTCGACAACGTCGATAAATTTTACCTACAAGATTATCTACCTGACTTCAACCATTTATTCAAATTATCTTTTGTAGTTACATTTTCAAAGGCAGTTAAACTTAAGAAATTTTCAAAATGAGATTGTATGGAAATGAATTGATGAAAAGGTTAAAAAAAAATACATAATTATATTTGCTAAGTCACATTCAACAAGTATACATACTTTTGGCTCAAACTATAATTCTAATGTTATATGCTCACCCCTCAAAGTGAGGAAGTTATGTATTCGTGAAAATAATTTTGAAAATTTTTATTGTATTTCTGGAAGAATCTCGACGAATTATGACGATACACAAAATTTCAGACGAAAAATTTTCTGTCTGTCTGTCTGTGTCTGTCTGTCTGTCTAGTTTACGATAGCAGCTACAGTTTTTGAAATAAAGCTTTCAAATTTGGTACACACATTCTAGAGGTCAAGGAAGAGATTGAGCTCCTTGATGAGCAAAATCGGTCCCAATTTTTGAAACGTCAAAAAATGTGACATTTTTGAAACGTCAAAGTGACTTTTTTGAAAAGTCAAAATGTAACTTTTTTGAGACGTTAAAAAATGTGACATTTTTGAAACTTCAAAAAATTACTTTTATTAGAAACTCCACCACACCTCAAGTTTTACTACGATGAGGAAGTTCTTATCCCCAAGTAATTGGCAGCGGTTTTTTTACTTGATAAGAGGACTTTTCATATTAATGCATATTTTGGAGGCGCATGGTTATTTTCCGAAGTACAAGTGCTACTATGCACGGAAAAATTTTCGGCGCATTAATTTCAACAACCGGGAACTTCTGATATTACTCAATTAAATTGGATTTATTAGGTTTGTTCCAACAGCCGCTTCGAACCAGTTTGAAACCGTCAGAAATATTCGCGCAGTTACCTCTAATACGCTAAGCTCCCTGTATTTACATTAATACTTAACTGGGCGAATATTTCTGTCTGTTGCAAACTAGTTTGAAACTGCTGTTGGAACAAACCTATTGTTATCACCGACATTCATTTATTTTCTCTTACTATGAATTAAGTGTCCTTTTAATTTTGTATATGACTGTCAGCAATGTTACTCCTACTTATGGAGAAAAATACCAAATAAGTATTAAATTCTTCTTTTTTTTTGCTAGGAGTCATTTGCCATTTGCACATAAACTCGTAGATTTTACTTAGAACTAGTCAACTCGATGTCGAATTGACGTAGAAATGAAGTCAAATGTACCTAAATACGTATTAGTAACCAAACATACTGTGCAACTACAAAGAAGATTTATATGTAATTTAACTTAATTTCGACGTCTTCTTATTCTCCACTAATGTCGATTCCACGTCACAGCAACGTAAATTTTACTTAAATATGATTAATTTCAATTTTGCGACTAAATTTATTTAACATAATTTAGGTAGTATCGCCGTCAAATTAAACCAAAATGTTTGCTGGGTTTTTCACTGTGCAAATTTGAAAGAATTGCAACTTTGTAAAAAATCAACATTTTTTTATAAAATCTGAAGTCTGTCGATGTGTTTTCTACCTGACTCTGAAAAAAAAAGTTTTGCAAATATTTTACAGATTCTTCTGGGTAGGTACATAATTTTTTCAACATTTTTCGCAAATTTCAATTGACAATTTTTTTTTGTAAAACTTCCTCATTTAGTCTTGATAGTTATGATTAAAAGTATCGCTTGGGTCCCATGCTCCAATACTAAGATATATTAGCCTTAACTTCACAAGCCGCCACTGAGAACTACATTTCCCCTATAAAGTAAATCATTATAGGTCAATATTTACAAACAATATGTCCCCAATAAAGAAACCAAAGATAGACGCAATGTTGGATACAACATTTCTCCAATAAAGAAACCATACATTGGCGCAATATTGACAAAATATATAGGTCCAATATTAAGGAATCTGACGTTCACATGTTTAACCAATATTTCTGAAACATATTGGGCCAATAAAGTTGTGCTGTTGTGCTTTTAAAAAAAATTCTTAAAAATGAGTTTTCGCAGATGTAAAGAAAATTTAACGTTAAATCAAGAAACAAACTAGACTGAAATTAAGCCGAAAATATTTCGCATAAGGCACTGCACGGCAAGTGATAAATCATTTAGGAATTTGCTACATTTATACTCATGGCCATAGCTAAATTTTAAATGCGTAGCGATGCATATTTTCAAGAATTTTATAAAAATTTTCAAAAACGTAATAAAAATTATAGAATTTAAATATTACGTTTATAAGTTGGTAAAGTATTCTTGGAAATGGAAAAACTGCCTTAATAACGGTTTTATGTAATTACCAGCGCTATCTTATAATAAAAACAAAATATCGGTCCAAGACCTATATCTTCACTTATGGGTAAAGAACTTTTTTTACGCTTATTTGATGAAACATTTCTTAATTAAGCGTGTAAGAAGGCACTTTATATGGCTAAATTTTCGATTGGCAGATTTTGATGGTGCCATTGTTTTCAAACCTCCCGTATATCAATTTCTTCGTAATACAATGAGCTTTAAACACAAGTACTTTTTGTGAAAAATCAAATACACATTTCTAGAAGAAAATAACAAAAATAATTATTGGGTTACGTAAGCATCCTTTCAAACCTAACATGATAACAACAATAATTACCTATAGTTTTTTATATTTTATACTGTCATCTTATCTGAATGCGCTAGTATAAAAGTTTTAGGTAGATAATGAACACAATACTTCCATTACATTTTATCATAGGAACACTTAAAATAACTACTCAATCTAATAGAATTGCATTGATTTAAATAACAGTATTTTTAGTATTAGAAGCAAAAAAATATAATTGATATTAAAAAAATATTGAATCACCAAACAGAAAAATGTTTACACTTAAGAAATGATTCCCTCCAGTTACAATACAAAAACGAAAACCCTTAGTCTGATATACAGGGTGTCCCAAAATTAATTCCCCAGCCGCCGGGGTTAGACTCTATGACCAAAAATAAGTCGAAAATCACTTATGTCAAAATTTCGAAAAGTTACTCCTTACGAAATTATGGCCATCTTAAAGATCGCAATGAAGGTATTTTTGCAAATCAATTTTTTAAATAGGTATCCAGGTAAAGAGAGTTTATTAATTTAAATCAAGTGACATCTACACATAATAAAATTAAAATACTTAAATTTACAAAGGCAAATGTTCGAAATGTTTGCCATTTTGTTCTATTGTGGGTATAAGTCTATTGGGTTAAGATCTGGGGACCTAGGTGGCCAAGAAGTAGGTCCTCCGCGACCGATCCATTTATTGGGAAATCGCCGATTTAATGTTTCTCGAAAATTTCGAGAATAATGAGCAGGCGCTCCATCATGTTGATCCACAATACTGTGACGTTGAATAAAGGAATATTTTCCAAAAAGGTAGGTAATATGTTTTCGCAAAAATTTGCATAATTCTCTGCGTTTATCATCCTAGGCAAAAAATGTGGTCCTATTATGTCATTGCCCAACAGACCCATCCACATATTTACACTCCAGCGCACTTGCTTATGTGATTCTCTAATTTGATGTGGATTTCCGTAATTCCAGATATGCAAGTTTTGCTGGTTAAATACCCCTTGCTGATTAAAATGGGACTCATCACTTCACAATACTTGTTTAAAAATATCTTCATTTGTATCTAAGCAATTTAAAAACCATCTGGAGAATTGTAAGCGTAACTCACTATCCCCAGGATGCAATTTTTGAACTGGCTGTAAGTGATAAGGATGCAGATTTTCTCTTTACATGAATCTGTGAATAGTACTACGACGATGGTGACGATTGGCTTCCAAGATCCTTGTACTTACAGACGGATCTTCTTCACTGTCGCGGAGTAATTGCTCTTTCTGTTGCCATGTTAGCTGTCTAGGACGATCAGCATGAATCATGTTAGGAGCCAAACATCAGTTTCAAGTAGACGAACTTCAACAGCACTTATTGTTTTATGATCTGGGTGTCGTCTAGTAGGAAAACGGTGGCGGTACAGACGCTCTGCGGCACGAGCATTATTATTACAAACTCTAAGTAGTTTAATCATATCTAAATATTCTTGATTGCTGTACCTTCTGAGCATTATAATAAGTATGAAAACTTAATTGTTTACCGTTGTACGTCAGTTTAAATTTGAAATATTTTATTGACATTGACACACAAAATGTTGTATTCTGTCTTCGTCAAGGGTGACTTGATTATAAACTATCTTTACCTGGATACCTATTTCAAAAATTGATTTGCAAAAATACCTTCATTGCGATCTTTAAGATGGCCATAATTTCGTAAGGAGTAACTTTTGACATAAGTGATTTTCGACTTATTATTGGTCAGAGAGTCTAACCCCGGCGGCTAGGGAATTAATTTTGGGACACCCTATATATGCTGTAACGAATTCGCTTCTCACTCAGGGATCTCGGAAACGGTAAGAGATACAACATTTGGCGATCAGTAATATGCCGTTGAGAAATCGAAAATATCGCTTGCTGTTATTGAGATTTTTGAATAAAAGTAAAATTTGGAATTTTAATTTTTTTTATTATTCAAAGAGATCGAAAAACTAAAAATATTTTTAGTGGCGTTTTTATCCTTTACAATTTAGCGTAAATTGTTTCGTCTTTTCGCGACCATCAGCAAGTACGTTATTTTAAAAACGGACCTATATTATTTATTGCATTTTTCTGTAGCATTTCAACCTCAGACTTTATTGATGTATTAAACTTTTAGGTTGCTAAACATTTCGTATCTGTAAACCATCATCAAGGACGTTTGTTATGCATTGTGCGTTTGTTATGCGTTATGTAATACCCGTATAACATATACAGGGGCTTCCTAAGATAAACTGTTAAAATTAAACTTTAATTTTTACTTTCTTATACCTAATATAAGAAAGTATAGTAATCGTGATTTTTTTCGACCTTGAAATTTTGATTGATTTATACATTTTGAACCCTCCTGAATCCATTCTGACTATTTTCCGAATGATGCCTGTCGGTGCGTGTGTGTGTGTGTATGTGTGTATTCGCGATAACTCAAAAAATACTAAGAGACCTCCCAAATTTGGCAGTTAAGATTGTCAACAACATTTTAGGTGACATATTAAATTTGATAATGTGGTACCACCAGAAGAGACACACTAAATGAAAGAAGAAAAAAGGCACGGTTTCGGGAAAAAAAAATTTGTTACATTTCTGGACCAATCTCGACGAATTATAATGAAAAAACATAACTTTATGGAAAAAAATTTGTCTGCATGTCTGTAGTATCGCGATAGCAACCACAGTTTTTGAGATAAAGCTATCAAATTTGGTACACGTGTTCTAAATGTCAAAGACAATGATAAATTCGATGATGATGAAAATTGGCCAGCTGAAAGGAGGTCCACGGGACCCAAACTCTTTTGTATTTGCCTTTACAAAAAATATATTCTTGATGGAAAATTATAAATCATGTCTACTGTATCAAGTCAATAAAATATATTTTCCAGCTGATGTAAATAATAATAATAATAATAATAAAGCGGCTTTATTGAATTGTAAACATAATTTTACAAAACGAATTTTAAGACGAAGTCTAGCCCATGGCTACTCTACTTAACCTTAACATGATATACAGTGAGCACGTAAAGGTTGGAATAAATTCCGTAAAATCGTTACAAAGCAAGTGACAAAAATTCGCTCAGACACGTCGATTTTTAAATTCATTTATTAATTTGTTTATTTAAAAAAATGTTTTACATGCTTTTTTTAAAAAGTTATGACGTCATCGGCAATTTTTTTAAATGGCAACCCCCATTTTTAAAAATTTCATTTGAAAGAGCACATTTTTATGCATACAGTACGTTAAATTCTAAGGCATGTTGCACGACGAAATTATCGAGAAAAAAACAATTTAACATTAATAGCACACACGTGTTTTACTTATGGTCGAACCCTGGTAGAGGAACTGTTTTACGACTTACACTTTTTTCATGTTTACGCCTTTTTTCATCTACGTAGAAACGCGAACCTGGCTGTCACGTTAGTTCACATTTACTCACATTCAGTTGTCACATTATTTAAAGTTTTAATAATGGAACGTTTAAGTGAGACACAGCGAATTGAGATTTTGGTGATGATTGGTTGTAGAGACATGTCCCGAACACAAACTCGGGTTACTGAATTATTTAACGATAAATACCCTGATCGACCGATTACACAATCAACTGTTAGCAAAATAGAAAATAAGTTCCGAGAGTGTGGTCGTGTAAGAGATAATTATACGAGAGGTCGTCCTGCAATTTCAGAAAATAAACAGTTAGATGATTTACCGACAACGGAGGACAATCCTTACAAACCAAGTCGCGAAGTCGCAGCAGAGCAGTCAATTAGTCAGTCGACTGTTTTAAAATATTTGAAAAAGAATAAATGGCACCCATATAAAGTAACTTTAGTTCATGAGCTTAACGAAGATGATTTCAACCGCAGAGTACAGTTTTGCGAAACCATGATGGAACGATGTAATACCAATCCACATTTCTTAAGTCGAGTACTTTTCTCTGATGAGGCCACCTTCTCTTAAATGGCGCTGTAAATAGGCAAAATTGTCGATATTGGTCACATGAAAATCCACACTGGATGATAGAGGTACATACCCAGTTTCCACAGAAAGTAAACGTGTGGGCTGGAATTGTTGGGACTACAATTTTGGGTCCATTTTTTATTGACGGGTCATTAAATGGTGTAAAATATTTGGAGTTGCTCCAACAAAACATAATACCGGGACTTGCCGCACTGTATCCAAATGGCGAAAACCCTAATATACCGGAGAACTCCATATGGTTTCAACAAGATGGCGTACCACCGCATTATTCGGTAATAGTGAGTAATTATTTAAGCAAAATTTTCCCAGACAGATGGATTGGTAGACGCGGTTCATTAGAATGACCAGCTAGATCTCCGGACCTAACTCCATTGGATTATTTTTTATGGGATTACCTTAAATCCAAAGTGTATTTTAATATACCGAATAACATTGAGGACTTAAAAGACAGAATTAGGTACGAATGTGGAAGAATAGGACCCGAAACAATTACTAACGTTTTGCGAGAACTTGAATTTCGGCTTGGGCATTGTCAAGAAGTAAATGGTACGCAATTTGAACATTTAATTTAATTATTTTTTGCTGGATTTATTATTTCTTGTATTTCTGTTTTATTAAACTGTTAAAAGTAGTTAAGATTTTTTTTTCGATAATTTCGTCGTGCAACATGCCTTAGAATTTAACGTACTGTATGCAGAAAAATGTGCTCTTTCAAATGAAATTTTTAAAAATGGGGGTTGCCATTTAAAAAAATTGCCGATGACGTCATAACTTTTTAAAAAAGTATATAAAAATTTTTTTTTAAATAAACAAATTAAGAAATGAATTTAAAAATCGACGTGTTTGAGCGAATTTTTGTCACTTGCTTTGTAACGATTTTACGGAATTTATTCCAATCTTTACGTGCTCACTGTATAAATATACACAAGAACTTTTTATATTAACACTTGATTTATATTGACAATATAATTTATATTAGCAATGATATAGCCATTATATGGTAAAAGAAATAATATCAAATATATTTACTAAAAAAAGAAATAAAAAATACATATGTATATAAGAAATATTTGAAAAACAAGAAGAGTAGAAAAATTTAGGTGTAAAATATTAAATTAAATTAAATGAACCTATATAAAATTACAAATATTACTATAAAAGTATTAGTAAAGACATACATTTAGAATTGAATGCAATATAATTATATAATAGTGGGTTAGATCATTTTACAAACAATCCATTTTATAATTCAATAGAAATAAACAGTTGCATTATTGTGAGTGTAAAATTTGAAATTTGGCTTTTTTTCGAAAACTGTTTACTGACAATTGTTTAGAATCGTCGTCCATATCGTTGTAAATAGTAGCAGAGTTATAACTAAAACTTCTTCGAAACATCACAGTATGATGAACCGGTAAAGAAAGTTTATTTACATGTCTCAAGTTTACATTATGTACATTATATCTAAACTGTAATTTAATTCGGAGGTAAGAAGGTGAGGAAACTATCAGTAGACGATGCACAAATACAGAGAGATTGTACTTGAACAAATTTATTATCCTAAGCCATCCTAGTTCACTCATTTTGCTGGAGATATGATCAAATTTTCTTAAATTAAAAATAAATCTGCAACAACTATTTTGTATTTTTTGTAGACGATTAAGATTCATTTGATCTATGCAAGGAATATAGCATATATTACAATAACTTATTATAGGTAATACCAGCGTTTCGCAGAGTTTTTTACGCATTAATAATACTGATATTTGTGTATAATGATTTTAATGCATAATATGATTTTTTTACTAAATCCGTCACGTGATCAATAAATCTAAGATTTTCATCAATTATTAATCCCAGGTTTTTAATTTTACTTGTTAAATTTAAAGGCATATTATTTATTTTAAGTAATAAGTTTTCTTTAATAAATCGTCTAAGTTTCTTAGACGAAAAGCAAATTGCAGCACATTTTGCAGCATTTAATTTTAAATTATTCTTTTCCGCATAATTTGCAATAGAGTTCAAATCGGCATTAATATTCTTTGAAACAGTATTTACACATTCTACATCAAAATTATATAATAGTTGTGTGCCATCAGCAAAGGCATGAATTTTTGTAAATTGCACACAATTAAGTAAGTCAGCCGTGTACAACAGAAAAAGTATTGGTCCTAAAACGGAACCTTGAGGGACTTCAGATGTAATGTAAGAGATACTTGAACATTTATCACCGACAATTACCTTTTGTGAGCGTGAATTTAGGTAGGATTTAAAAAATTGTATGGCCATTTCATTAAAACCGTAATAATCTAGTTTAGTGCAAAGGAGTTGGTGATCCAGAGTGTCAAAAGCTTTGGAAAAATCTAACACGATCAAGGCAACTGCCTGACTCTTATCTAATGAATTAAATATATCGTCAGTAATATTAAGTAGTGCTGAAGTGGTACTATGCCCCTTTCTAAAACCTGACTGACAACTAGGAATTATATTGTTTATTTTCGTGTAATCATATATTTGGGGCTGAATAAATTTTTCTAATACTTTTCCAAGAGAGGGAATTAAACTAATAGGTCTTAAATCGGTAAATTTTTTGGGATCAGTTTGTTTAGGGAGAGGGTTTACTATCGAAAGTTTCCATTGACTGGGAAAATATCCAACTTCCAAACAACAATTAAAAATATGAGTTATATGTATACAAATTACTGGGGAACAGTATTGTAACATTTTAGCATTAATATTATCACTACCAGCTACATTTGATTTTAAACTGAAAATTATATTGCTTATTTCATCAACTGTTGATAGCTTAAATTGGAAAGAAATGTCATTATTATATTTTTTGTTTTGGAAGAATTGTACAGGTTCAGAACAATTATTAGTTGTTTACAGCTCGCCATATGTCTTTTTTGTCATTACTTTTTTCTTGGTGAGTAAGATATGCCGCTTTTTCACGCCTAATAGATGACGCTACCAGGTTCCTAATTTGCTTATAGATTAATAAATCATTAATCGATTTTGATTTTTTATATTTGTTGCGGGCTTTATCCCTTTCTTTTTGTAAAGACTTTATACTAGCTGTAAGCCAGGGTAAAAGAGTTTTAGAGATGACAGACGTTATATACGGTGCATGTTTATCAAATAAATATAAAATGTTTGCCGGTAAAAAATCTATTTTTTGTTCGATATCATTAAAGTAAAATATATCGTCCCACGGGAGATTATTTAGATCAATAAAAAATGGTTCTAGGGAAAAGTTTTTAAAATCCCTATACGTATACATTTTAGGTTTATGGCGTACAAATGTCAGATTTAAAGTGCAATAAATTGCATTGTGGTCAGAGATAAGCTCAGTATTCAAAACATCTGAGTTAACTAATAAAGAAGGATTATTAAAAAAATGCCACATCTATAATTTTTTCTAAGGTAGCTGTAATAGACGGAGAGCTGGCGGCCGCGAAGGTACTACGACATTACCTCCGGCTGGAATTTTGTGAAGTGGTTGGGGAGACTATGAGGAAGTGCCATCTGCACGGATTTTGCTCAAAACCCCTGCAAAGGACACGTCAGACGACTCAAAAATGAAAAAAATCCTTGCTCAAAAAATGATCATACCTCTGGCTGAAAATTTGCACATTACCTGTTTAAAAGTCACAGATAACGTATGTAAATCGTCAGACATCTCGGTGGCTGCCAAAGAGGTGTCAGACGCCCTCAAAGTTGTCATTTTTTTTTTTTCAAACAAATTTTTTTTCTTACCTCCGTCTGACGTTTTAACATATTGTAACAGAGACCATTTTAAGCACATTTAAAAATCGTCAGACCAAAATACCGCTGCGAAGTACCCCTACAATGTTCACAAAGTTCTGACCCACATGGAACATATTTTTTTTTTTTCGAAAAATTATTTGCATTACCTCCGTCTGACGTTTTTACATATTATCGTAGAGACAATTTTAAGCATATATATAAATCGTCAGATGAAAATACCACTGTGGAATTCCTCTACAATGCCGCGAAAATCCAGCCTACATTACTACATATTGGGGTATTTCAAAATAAAGTAATTTGCTATTTTCTAACTTGGCATCCCGTAAAAAGTTTACTGACGATGAACTAGAGATTTTGATCAAAGATGAGCGCTCTAGGTGATGTGGAGCATCGTCCGCAATTGTTTTTTGATGAAAAATCACAAAATTACGTAGAATTTTTTGTGACAAATAGGTCAAAAAGAAAATTTTTCAGACGAGATGGTATGTTTTAAGTTTTTTGAGTCATTTTAAAACGAAAAACTTTCTTGACATTATTTAATAAAATCAACCGTTTAGCCATAAAACATTCAAATAAATTGAAAAAGTGGGTATTCTCCAAAGTTCAATTAATTTTTCATGGCGAAACAGTTGATTTTTTCGAAAAATGGGGACAGATCTTTTCTTTTCCGAATGGGCCAATTTATAACAATTTTCACTTCTTATTTTACAACAAATTACGACTATTACAAAATAATTCGTGTTCCTCCACAAAAAAATAGTTAAAGTTTGGAGACTACTCACTTTTTTCAATTTGTTTGAATTTTTTCTAGCTAAACGATTCATTTTGTCGAAAAAATGTCAAGAAAGTTTTCTGTTTCAAAATCACTCAAAAAACTTCAAAAATACTATGCAGCCCGTTAAAATTTTATTTTTGACTTATTTGCCACAAAAATTATATTTTATTTTGTGATTTTCCATAAAAAACTGGATTGCGCTGAATTCCACAGTTGTATTTTCGTCTGACGATTTATATATATGCTTAAAATTGTCTCTAGGATAATATGTAAAAACGTCAGATGGAGGTAATGAAAATAATTTTTCGAAAAAAAAAAATATACGTTCCATGTGGGTCGGAACTTTGTGAACATTGTAGGGGGACTTCGCAGCGGTATTTTCGTCTGACGATTTTAAAATGTGCTTAAAATGGTCTCTGATGCAATATGTTAAAACGTCAGACGGAGGTAAGAAAAAAATTTTTTTGAAAAAAAATGACAACTTTGAGGACGTCTGACACCCCTTTGGCAGCGACCGAGACGTCTGACGATTTACATACGTTATCTGTGACTTTTAAACAGGTAATGTGCAAATTTTCAAATTTTGATCATTTTTTGAGCAAGGATTTTTTTTATTTTTGAGTCGTCTGACGTGTTCTTTGCAGGGGTTTTGAGCAAAATCCTTGCAGATGGCACTTTCTCATGGTCCCCCCATCCACTTCCCAAAATTCCAGCCGGAGGTAATGTCGTAGTATCTCCGCGGCCGCCAGCTCTTAGTCTATAATACGCGTAGGTTCGTTTATGTATTGTGAGAAGCCATATGCTGATATACACCGAGAAACTGGGTTATTGAAATTATGATCTACAATGACGTCCCCCATGATAATAATATTATCATATTGAAGGGTGATAAATGATAAAAGATCATCAATCTGACTTATAAATTAGTTAATTTATTTGATGGTGCTCGGTAAATAACACAAACGAGTAAATTTAATTTGCCAAGTTAGACAAGTACTAATAAGTATTCTACGCCATCAGTACTTACAAAATTTTCTGAAACCTCATTTGCTGAAAGTGCATCACTGATATAAATTCCTACACCTCCTCCTCTTTTGAGACGGCCTTTTCTATAAAACCGAAAATTTGGAATATTTATTCCATTTGATGGTATATTATTATTCAACCATGTTTCTGAAACACAAAATATGGAGAAATTATTAAACTTAAATTTTTTATACATTTGACCTCATAAAATGGGGTTAGGATAAACTTAACAATTTGACATTTGAAATGTCTAATTTAGTTACAAAAATGTCAGTGTCAATAAGAAGAAATTATTGAAATATATGACATGAACTATTATTGACAGTATCAAATGACGCTGATAATTAATTATTTAAAAATATTTCAAGGTACGCTATTAAAATTTAATTGTGAAGAATTAAATAGAATAATTTTTTTTACATCAGGATGATATATACTGGTATAAGAAAGTTATGTGCTGGCCACATCAGATTTTTTTTATAATTTTGTTTTTAGTCGAGCTTTTTATATCATTTTTATAACAATTATGCAGGTACGCAAAGATATCTTTAATTAAAATTGAAATAAATGATGTGTGAAATATTGAATTAAGTGAATTTAATTTTATTTTACAGAGTCCACTGGAATTTAAATAATTAAAAAAATGTGTATAAAAAAATATTTACTCAATGACAACATTAATGTATTTGTGCTATTGTTGTTCGGGTAATTGCAAGAGTACGTATATGAATAATGGCTAATAAATAAGTCGTATAATATTTAGTTTGCCTGATTCGTTAGTTTGATGTGTTTGTCAATTAAATAATTTTCTGCCATGTACGAGGTAACATAAATAAATATTGTAATCAGTGATGTAAAATGGTAATTAATTTGATGAATTACCTTTTTTTTTTGCCTTATTTAATGGTCAATAACATTTTTTTTACCGTAAATTACGGAATTAATTACCGTAAATTAAAAAATAAATTACGGTAATTAATATTCAAAAATTATACGTCTACATCATGTCTTGAGTGCTTTAATTGGGTGAACGTATCTACTACTTCTACACCAGCATGATGAACGCGCTCCGTAATGTATTACTATTTTTTCAACGGCATGATGAACGCGCTCCGTAATGTATTACTATTTTTTAGTTAGTATTGTTGTAATTCAGAAACTGTCAATTTGTAGCTAATGTTTGGTGAAAATCTCTATGTGCTACAACAAAATTAAGCAAAGTAATGACAAAAATTTTAAATTACCCACCACCTAACTAATACCAAAGTGACAGGAACTGGCATCGGAACTTTAGTATAGTAGGCATTACATAACCGTCACGAAATTTGCGACTTTAGTATAAAATTCAACTTGTGGTATGCCCGTGTAGTAACAACTACGTAAATTCTACTAAATTCAAGTACTGCATAGTTATTACACTTTCAAGTAACTGCTGCAGTATGTGCAACGTCGTGGATACTACTCTGCTACTTTAAAGATTTTCAACTTTACAGTGAGAATTAGTCGACTGCACGCCGTTACCAAAGAATCACTTGAAAATAATGATAACTGAAAGTGTTCTATTGAAAGTTCCTGTAACGTTGTCGGGACATTTTCTGGAGCTTTAAAGTTGTGTAACTTATTAGCGGCATTAAGTTAACACTTTCTTATTCTCAACTAATGGAACATGGCGCCAAAAAGTAATAAAACAACAATAAAGACTTTCCGGCATTCATCGACCTTTTATAGAAAAGTTATGTTACAGTTAAGTGAAGTTAACAATTTAACAAATTATTTGATTAATGCGGAACCGACTCTTATTTGTTGAAATAGATAAACAACCAGTTAGGAAAATTGTCGGGAAAATCGGACATTCTGTGAAGAACCAAGAAATGTTGAAGTAAAGAATGTAATTGATTGTGATTGTTTGTATTTTATTATTAATTGGTTTTAATTAATATTTCTCCTATGAACAAATTTGCAAAATTCAGACAAATGAATAACTTAGGGAAGTTACAAAATTTACGAATACGTGAATGATCAGATGCCATAAATTATGGATAATAACTTCAACTTTGGACAATCGAGTTTTTCGCCACATTGAATTTTGTTGGTATTCAAGGTAAATCTTCGAGTTAACCATTTGTTTAATTTTCGCTAATACATTTCCCCCTGCCACCTGTTAATGTTTAGTCAGTCATTAACTTGTTACCAATTTCAAACAATAAAATTATTTTTACCTATATTTATACATTTCGTTAATTTATATACTGCACCGCGCGCCTACGATAAAGAACTATGCACGGCTGAAGGTCGACAAAGGATAGCTCTGCGAGCCTAGGTAAAAACGAAATTCTGTGCTCATATGAAATGAATGGAGTATAGATCGGATCAGCCAGCTCTACCAACTTAAAAGCAAAGATTGTAAAGTACCTGGGAACTTTGCAGTAACTTTTTCCTAGTAGCGTAGTAGAGGCAAGTTTACAGCTACCAAGAAAATGACGTCATTCGTCGCATTTGCTACTTTTTGGTAAATTATTATTAAATGATGACGCCATATTGACATAGGTAAAAATACAATTCTGAAAACAATTTTTTTTATTAAATATGGTAATTTGCAAACATATTTAATGAATAGATTCTAGAGAGCGCGTCTTTTTTATAGAAGTATCATGTAAGCATTTTACAGAAAACAAGTAGTCGTTTTAATTCCCACACACACAAAGTGAATGCAAAACATTATGGTTTATTACCTCCACAAATTTCATTCAATCAATTTAACTTGCACATATTGACTTCAAGTCCGATTGCAATACATTATATTTTACTATTCGACCGAGAGAGAGAGAGAGAGGGAGAGAGAGAGAGAGAGAGCAAAATATAGTTTGCTCTCGTACGAGCTGTTCCAAAAGTTAGTTATTTCTATACTACTTCGTTAGGTTCCATTTACCTAATATAATTTTACCTAGTTGTCAACACGTAACAGGGAAAGTTCTGGAATATTAATTGCAAGGTAGTAACTATTCCCCATTTTAGTGAATGCTTGGTAGGCAGATCGCTCCCATTACGTAATAGTCATTAGTTGCGGAAACCTTTAATATTCCACTGATGGTAGCTACTACGTAGAGACTACTAACTGTGCTACTAGGGCAACTACTGCTTCAACTGAATGATCATTTTCATGCTCATAATATGAAAATAAATAGACAGACAAGTAAAAGAGCACAAATTGTTTTTGTCAGACATAATTTAAACTTAACGGAACCAGATTGCTCGGCTTTAGAATCTGTTTCAATAGATAATAATTTTCTTTTTCTGATGAATCAGAATATCTAAATTCTGATGAGATGTCACTGATGTTGATCTAGCAATCTCAGATTAGTCAAATATAGATCTTTCAATTGATCAAGCATTTGATAACTAATTACTCTTATATATGACTGAGTAGCAGAGTACTTAATATATTTTGTAATACTTTTACTAACAGTAATATTATTTATTTTTAAAAGACTTTATATATCTGTTCTATCTATTTATTATTTAAGTTATTCTCTCGATTTTATTAATATAATGTTTGTTTTATAGTTTGTAGTAGAAAGCCTTCAGATATGATCGCAAGCCACGTGATCAATTGGTACCTTTTAACTTGTGATTTTGTGTCTTTGATATTACGACAGTACCCGATGAGGATTTTTGCAAATACGTACATATGTGCCTATGAAATAGTTTTCAACTATATTTTGCTGATGGGACGACTCGACTATACTGTTAAAGGTAATTAATTGGTCACGTGGGTTACTATCACTTATGAAGGCTTTGTATAACAGTATGACTATTGCGATCTTTGTTATTTTTTTAATAAGCTATTAGTTACTTTATAATCTGTTGTAGTTTTTTAAAATAGGTGACGGAATATACATACTTTGTTGTTTGGATCCTTGCGCGTACGTCACAATTACAAGCTGTATGAAGTAAAAGCAAAAAAATATTGAGATTAAAAAAACAATGACACCAAAGAGGAAAATTTTTACATTTAAGAAATAATTTCCTCCAGTTACAATACAAAACCGAAAAATTAGGTTTGAAAGAATGCTTATGTAAAACTCAATAATTATTTTATAATAATTGTTCGAAATTTATTTTGAGACTGTCAAAATGACACTAACAGGGAAGCTGTCAAAAATACTTCAACTGTCCAAAAGTAATTTATCTGTCAAGATGAGACTTACAGTTGCTGCGGAGAAAGAATTCTTCTGTCAAACTGACAGTGACAGTTGCTAATATCAAAGTTAAACTCCAACTATTAAGCAAGTTAAACTCCAACTATTAAGCCCAATTTCACTGACACCAGTGTCGCTATTTTTTTCATAAAACTATATTTATAAACTATATATACCAAACATTGCTATCACAAACACTATTAACTAAAAGAGTAAAATTTAGTAAATATGTAACATACTACAAAATTCTCTACCATCAAAGCAAGCATTTTATCACTAACATTTCATATAAGGCCTTTTTTTACTTTTTAGTAACTTATCCACTAACAATTATTTAAAATTTCTTATACATTACCTTATATAACAATATCACAAAACCTATTAATTATAAGATTAAATATTTAATAAATATGTAATTCATAATTCAACACAAAATTCTATATAACCTTTTAGAAAGAAAACATCTTATCACTACAAAATCCTACAATGCCTTTTTTAATTTTACCAGTCCTCTCTACAAATATTTAAAAATGCTTGCACATTACCTTTTATTTCTAAATTATAGTATATCATCGCTGATATATACCAAATAAAAGTATTCAAGTCTTTTTTATTTTTATTATTATTATTTTTTGTAAATAATATCTTTTACTTTATTAAAACAATTTTTGGCATAACCACATTCTTTAATTTTATGATATAAATTTTTCATTATATTGCAAGTTTGGCAAATATCTATATCAGACATGTTGTTTTTTAGTTTTTCCTTTGTAGGATATACATCGTTAAGGACTAAATATAGTGCTGAGCGCCATTTTGTTGGAATATTATGATTTTGACAACCGTTCCATAATATTTTTCAATTAATATTAATGTCATATTTGTTTTCTATTTCCGGTTTATGTATGTTAACGGATTCAATTATATTATAAATTATTTTTGTTGATAGTGTATCGCTATTATTTATATTTAATAATAACACCACACCACATATAATTACAACTCTCTTTATCCCTGAAGGTCTGGAATGACTTTGTTCGGGAGAGCGTTACACATTAAGAGACAACGGACACACATCTAATATTCGAGTATACTGGGATTAATTTCTCTTTCCGAAAAAAATCCCAGTTCCTCGACCGGGAATCGAACCCGTGACCCCAAGGTTTCGAGGCAAGTACTTTACCTCTATACCACGGAGCCATAATGCATCTGTATATCCCCTAATTCCTTCTTCACCCCTCAAAGTGAGGAAGATATGTATTCGAAAAAAAAAATTTGAAAATTTTTATTGCATTTCTAGACGAATTTCGACGAATTATGACGATACACAAAATTACAGACAGAAATATGTGACTTTTTTGAAACGTCAAAAATTACTTTTATTACAAATTCCACCACACATCGAGTTTTACTACGGTGAGGAAGTTCTGATCCCCAAATAACTGGCAGCGGATTTTTATTAAAACTTGTTTTATTTTTTATTACGTTATTATTTTCAAATAGATAACCACATAATAACGATTTATATAAAATGCTTTTCTCTTACAAATATCGAGGAAACTCTTTTGAATCCAAAAAATTTCAGTTTGACAAACCAGTTTTTTCCCTTTTTTCTGCTAATTTTTTTAATAATTTCTACTACCTTCTAACCTTTTCTTTTTTTTATGTTCTTAAGTTATGAAGGTTAATTAAGGAATATGATCTTTATACAAAATTTTTTTATGATAAGGCAAACAGAAAAATTCTCATAAAATTCCTTTTTATTAATGTGACCGGTTTCGTGAACAAGTAAATTACTTCACATCTTCAGACACAGGAATTTTTATAAATAAATTAAAATTTTTATAAAAATTCCTGTGTCTGAAGATGTGAACTAATTTACTTGTTCACGAAACCGGTCACATTAATAAAAAGGAATTTTATGAGAATTTTTCTGTTTGCCTTATCATGAATAATTACTCATATGGGATTAACCTACTTACGTTACAAAATTTTTTTATTATTATTCTAGAAGCCAAACAGTTTTCGAATTACTAGTTTCGATGAGATAAATATCGTGTATTTAAAATTGTGTGTGATTAAATAAAAGTTCCGTAGTGCAGTTATTGGAACCCAAGAATTTGCTTGACGTTATTTTATTCGCTATTGCAAGGGAGACACTCCAATTCCTAGAAATTCTGATTCACCTTCCCCCAACATGTATTGATGGTTTCCACTTTGTAAATAGCACCATTAAGGATAATTGCATACCAAATTTGAAATACCTAGCTCAAATAGGTCGAAAGTTTTTCAAGAAACACTGTTTTCTCAAACAGTTGTAACTTTTCAGAAGAATTTTGAAAAATTTGTATATAGAACATTTTATTCTTAATTAAAACAGGGAGGACACCTTTTTCCAAACGTCATGTGTCCAAAAAGTTAGCACATTATACTGAAAATGTCTATATAACCACTGACTTGACTTGGAAGAAAAATCGATTGTGGTGATCACTCGGGTGATCATTTCTTCTTGTCATGCGACCAAAAATATGTCGACCAAAAGTTGTTACGATATATCTAGTATACCCGTATGTACTTTTTAAAAATGGACTTTGAGTCTCTAAACAATATACTAAAAACTGTTAAAATCTGAAATTGAAGGTCGAACAATATTTTCTAAAGTTAATATATGTATAATAAATTATAATGTATGTAATGTATGACATATTACTCATATAATAACACTCTTTTTATATTTTAATTAAGAATGTTTATGTTTATTTAAATATTTCTCTTGTTTAGGTGTTGGTATATATTCTTGATAAAATTGTGTGGATGTTGTTAATAACCGCTTTAACAACCCAGGCTCTGCAAATTGCTGGCATAATGGATACCCCTAAAGGACTTCAGGAAATTACATACACACAGGTAATTAACTGTGATGTTTATTTTACAACCCAGAAACTAATTTATACGGGGTGGTCTGCTTTAACTTTCCTAACTTTCCTTTTTGAAATACATGCGTGTAGAAAATCTGTAGGTCCTTATGTAAATGTGCAACAAACCCCAAACTTGAAATTTAAAAATTCAAAAAAATTAAAATAATTTGGACCAACATTTTTCTCCCCACATACACAAACCGTTGAATGCACTAACAAGCTAGATCACAAGATTTTACAACAATAACATGATCTTACGTATATCATGCACCACATAAACGGTCTAGTAAATACTGACATAGTGCGATGTAAATCGTTTGGCAACATATCTTACCAGTTACGAATTAGTCAAGAGCTTCAAACGGAAGCGATGACGGATACCATAGGCATATGCTTTATTATTGTTTCTTCCTTATATCTAGAACTTGACATTGTTCCGAAACACAATAATAATAGTGAGAGAAAAAATTATTAAAAGCGTCATATTTACCTCGATTAATTATTAGTTCAGCAATAAACATATTGTTATTATGATCAAATTATATATTAATGCCAACAAACCATTAGTCACTGGGTAATGAGTTATTTAAATATATTTATTCGTTTTTGTTGTCAGTTAAAAATGTATGGTTTATTTATTAATGAAGTTTAAAAAATTGTATATCTATTTCCAAAGTTCCTCAGAAAAAAACGTATACAATAAAGTGTGGATTTTCGATAAGATGGATAAATATAATGAATACGATAGATACTGTGAGATAAATAAGCGGAAAAACCAAGGAAGAAAATTTATACCGATATTTTTCCCGAGTTTGCTGACATGTTTTTTTTAATAGCAACCTATACTTTTTTTGCAACTTATAAAACAAACGGTATTTTGCTATTACGGTTTCTAGATCTTTTGTATATTTTTTTGAATAAAATAACTCTAAAATTTACTAAATAAAATTATTCATTATTCTACAAAATATGTAATTAGGATAATTTAAGTAAATACCCAAAATGCGCGCCAATCGATTTTGAAACCTTTTTAAATATTTGTCCAGGGCTATGTAAATTATTTACTCCACCTCGACTCTTGTCCAAACTTTAAAGGCCTAAAAACTTTCTGACCTGTTTCTGTACTCCCTACTTTAAGATATCCCCATAAAATAAAGCGAGACGCGTTAGATTGCGAGACCTAATAGGCCATTCTATGGATCCTCGTTGACCGATCCATTTATGGGGAGACACCTGATTTAAATATTCTCCAACTTGAACTCCCATCATGTGAGGGGCTTAAGAAAACCTTATCCCATTTTGAAAAAAATGTTCCAATTAGAGAATAGTTTCAGATATTTTTAAGCAACTAAATTCCTATTTATGATGCGGCCTAATATTGGACGTCATACCCAATAATACCTCTCCAAACTTTTACTTTTTCCGGATGCTGCATGTGTACCTGTTCTATTCAGTATTCATTATTTCCAGACTATATTGACTACTGTTCCATAAAGACAAAAGATTGTTCCATACAGGCAAGAGTTTGCTTCATCGGAGAATAGCATTTGACTAACAAAAACTTTCGTCATTATTACAACGCATCGTATCATTCTAAACTTACATCACAAAATTTTAATCTTCTGTCGAAATCATGTATGGTATATTCTCAACGAATATTTGAGACAACTGACCTCCCTACCATATTCACCCCATACCATAAGTCCTAGAGTAAACTCTAAATGCTTTCACCTCTATTATGATTCTTATATTTCTCATATGATCTGCCACTCGGAAACAAAATTGGGAATCATCACTGAAGACAGTATTATTCCATTAGGTATCTCATTGCTTTCGGCGGAAAAATGTTTTGTTATGGGAAAATCAATTCCTCAAAATAGCAAACGTTTTCGAGATGTCTATAAACATTTTTTATTCTGCAAACTTGGAAGCCGCCTAGGGACCAAACAAAGCAACTTTGTATATAGTAACTTGCATCCATCCTCTATTTTGAACCCAGGAATCTTCAGTTCCATAATTTTTCCGTTAAGTTGGTACACCCTGTATATCTTATTTTATTTTACAATGTTTAAAATACGCTTGATTCTAGTTGTGTCAACACAATTAGATAAATACCATTTAATATAATTAGAATATATTTCTAAAAAATGTTTCAAGTACCTATTGGAATATTTTACCATATGATTGTTCTATGACGTATTCAATAAGTTACATAAATATTAACATAGTCTCCGCAAAATAAGTAGATAAACTTCCCAACCTCATTAAAATGTTTTATTATTTCATATTACAAAGGTATTTCCCTAACCCAAAGAAACGTTTAGAATTTAAGTAGATTTTGTTGATCAAAATCACCATCTGAAAATCCATTTTGTTGTATTTCGATTAGTGGCAGCAAGGACATGTGTATATATTTTTAAAATGGTAACTTTTGTTCGACCAATACGCTGGAAGCAATTTACTGACATCCGCCATATTGGAGATCCATTTCGGCCCCCGATGGAATGTTTAATACTTTCTTTATGTATATCATTTCTATGGATAAAACTGTCTTCTACACAGTAGTTCCAATATTGATTATAATCAACATTGGAACTACTGTGTAGAATACTCCAGGATAATCGCCTTTATTTTATTAAATATCTGCTTCAGTAAAACCGATTTGGGGAATTAGTGGCTTCATGGTAGAGTGTTACGGACACTTGCTTCTCACCCAATTCAATTCAATTCAAACAATTTATTAACATTAAAAATAAGTATCCTCGCCGGACACTCGTGCCCGTGACCAGCCGAACATCCACGTCGCCCTGGCGCCATGGCAATTGAGGGGCTGGGCGGGGGTGAGGCCAGTTTAGATTAAAACATTGAACATTAAAATACATCTCCTATTTCTATAAAAACAAATATGTATATAAATAAAACAGAATGAATTACCCACTTAAAATAAGTGTAAACGGTATAAAAATAATTAAATTAAAAATGTATAAAAAATTTGTATATTAAAAAATTTTTTAATTATGATTGTTGCAACACGAAAAACACCTCAAAATTCAGAACGAGAATGTCAGCTCCGCTTAATTTTTACTTTAAAAAAATTATGATTATTACAACGGTTGTTATTATTTTAAAAAATATAATGTTTATTATTAACTATAAAAATTTTGAAGAAAGAATTTTGAATTGACAAAAAAATAACAAACAGGAAATAATAAAAAAGAAAATTAAAGAGTAATTTTGAATTTTAAAAACTAGGTCTAAATTGGTTGTGTAAAAATGGGTAGCGGGTAACGCCTGATATGGTAATTTGTATTTAATGCGAAAAGGCGCGCTATGCTCTCTAATTTGTGTAATGTTAGTTGTTAGCCAGTTTGAATTGAAAGAACTTTTGATAAATTTCTTTGATGTAGTCCGCCAGTGGGGTTATGTCGTTACAACGTTCGTATAAGCCTCTTAAGGAGGTGTACCTATCTGAATTTGAGATGAGGCGTAAGTACTTATTTTCCAAAACGGAAAGTTTCTTTAAAGTCACGTGTTCGATCCCCAGTCAAGGAGCCAGGATTTTTTCCAAACCAGAAAATAAACCTAGCTTACTCTGACATTTGATGTGTGTCAATTGTCTCTAAATGTGTAGCCCTCTCTCACACAAGGTATCTTGAGGTATCTTTAGGAATACAGGGGGATTGTGTTGCCTGTGGTGTTTAGTTTAGAAAATGTATTAACGGACTGAAGCTTTAAAGACTCGTAATCGCATCAAACTTAAATTTCGATTTGCATATTAATTATGTTAATAAATAATCCCAATAAATTATACACAAAAATTCGGTGCGTACGTAAGCATCGTCCTTAAAAATGATAAATTATGTAATTTGTTTTAAGAATACAGATTTGTATCAGATAAATATGAAAAAAAAAACGAAAACAGTAATAAATTTTAAAATTTGTGAATTACAAGGACTTAGTCACGTAGACAGTATTTGTGCTTATTTCTTTTTTTTAAATTTTTATGTTGACACTATTAATAGTTCTTAAAATTTTGTATTGTTGATAGCGAAAGACGAAAACAAGTTGAATAAAGAAAATAGAGATATTAGGTAAAATTACAGACAAAGTGACTCAATTCTTATTTCAATAATGTTATCGCTTTACTACAATTGCTTTTTGGGTATTAATAAAAACATTTAAACATCAGTTCTGCAGATATAAAATAATTTCGAACAATATCAAGAGGGATTTTTATTTTTGTTACACCCAATGAAAACGCAACACCAATCATACAAATTGAAAAGTACCTTATGAAATAATTAAAGCACTAGCCTGTTAATAGATTTTATAAACTTCTTCTACAAACTTTACACTTAAATAAAATTTAAATAAACATGTGTAATTTCCTGTATTCATTTTACTTTCTCTATCTATAGATAGAGAAAGTATTGATGTGATAAAAAATATGATGGAAATCAATATTTTATAGGCTGATTATAGAAAATTTATCCGAATCGGCATGCGTCTACGGGTGTATCTGTGGTCAATGGTGTGACACATTTTTCTACAACCCGACTCAATGTGAAAATCTAAAACTTTACATACAATAGGGAGGTCCACTGTAGGACTTCATTGAATATTAGTGACATCGTTGCATCAGAGAGGTCACGTCCTATAAAAGCCCAAAAAATATTTGAACCGCAACAAAAAAAATAGAAGTATTTAGAACGATAAATTTTGTCACTTTTAAGAAGAATCTTCATTCCAAATATTATAATTTAGTTACCATAGGTGTATATTGATAAAAAAGAGGGCTAAATGGATCAGATTATCGCTGATACTAAGGTTTTAATTTGAGACAAATTGGTCATAAATTGTTAAAATCTTGAGCTACTACTACTATTTTAATCTAATTAGAAGACGATACAGAAAACAGCTTTTTTTACTATTTTAACGTGAAGGGTCTGTAGCTCCTTAAGGCAGAATTACTGTATAGAATAAATTGGATAACATTGTCATTATGAACTGCCCAGAATTCTCCATTAAATTTATTACATGCATTTTTGTTACACGTTGTATGTATATTTAAACAGTCACATATCCCATAAATGACTTAAATAAAAACTATTAATTTTTGACTTTTTCAGGGAAATGAATATAATTATCAACTGTCAGTGGGAGGATCAGACGTGAGAGGGAAACGTGAGACAAAAGACAGATCACAAATTATAGACAGTCTCTTTAATGTAAGTATAAAATTAATGATGAATGGAAGAGAACTTTTATATATATATATATATATATATATATATATATATATATATATATATATATATATATATATATATATATATATATATATATATATATATATATATATATATATATATATATATATATATATATATATATATATATATATATATATATATATATATATATATATATATATATATATATATATATATATCTAAGAATCTAAAAAATTTTGTTCATTCTGAAATATAATTAGCAATAGTCAAATTAAATTCTGTAATATTGGGTGATCACAGACTGTATAAAAATACTTATTTTTCCGTAAAAAGCACGAAATGCTATTCGGAATTGAACATAGAGGAGTGATTTTTGATATCACACTTTGTGACCACCTCGTACTATACATTTTACATTTGACTATCGCTAATAACATTTCAGGAAAAGCAAAACATTTGTAAAAGACTTTTTTTTTTTTGAAAAATCAGTAATAAAAAGGTTTACACCTATTGCCAACTCCATCAGGGGATACCATATATTTAGAATGTGATAGAGGAGTTTTTGATATTATGACAATATTGTCAACTGAAGTTATTTTTCTATAATTCTATTCAAGGTCAAATTTTAAGAGTATAAATTGTATTTCTAATTGGTTCCTGAAGCATTATATTGATGAATTTTGGTTCTATTTCCACTAAAAAAATTCTTATCCAAATAATAACCTAATATAAAAACACAGCCATTTATCAAAAAACATTTTATTTTCCTCATTTACAAAGGGAACACATGCGTAATTGAAGAAACAATGTGTACTTATTTATTTCAAAAATATTACGTTTGTGAGAAAAAAAAATATATAAAATAACAGGTAAATGTATGAATACCAATACCTGTATCATGTTTCTCATAACATGAATAATTTAGAAATAAAATTTAAGTTGTTGTAATGAGGAATGCATGGTAAAGGTACGTTTACGTAAGGACAAATCTATTCGACTTATCGGCCCGACATGTCGGCCGGTCGACTTGTCGGATAAATTGAGGAACGTTTATATTTGGACTGGTCGGCAACAGACATGTCGGGAAAATATGCAAACGGTCCTGAAGAGATTTTTCCGCATACAAACTTTTTCGGTACATTCAATCCAAGATGAAGGATGATGACATAGTACATATCACACAGCTTGTCCGTTTACTATTTGCGTAGGTATAAATAAAAATCTACCCTACATGTTGGGCTGCTTTTTAGACCCGACACTAACTGGTCGGCCGGCTGGGGCGACATTCCTTTACTTTCGTTTATGTTAAGATGTGACCAGTTCGCCAACTTACCGACCAACACGTTGTGTTTACGTAAACGTACCTTAACTAATAAAACAATAATTCTGGTAATTATATTGATTTACTTCCAATAAAAGATGGGTAAATTTATAACAAAGACTAAACTGCACTTGTAGGTACCATTGCTGTAACAGTTTACCAGAAATGATAGAAAAAACTAACGAATCTGCATTTATCTAAACGTCTAATTTTTTAAAATGTTTACCACATTATGATTTTTTCTACATTTTTTCTTATATAGTTAGCCGAGAGAAATTAAATGGTATATTAATTTCTTATCGACATTTAAATTATCTCCATCGTTTTGTAAAAATGAGGACAATTCGTGACTTTTAACTTATTCTTATTTATAGCGCGTGTGCGAATGGCCACTCTGCCACAGCCATACTCTTGATTGTAGGTAGATAGATGTAAAGAGTGTATATAAAAAAGAAAAAGAACCTAAAATTCTGCCAATAATAAAACCACAAAAAAATTTTTTTGTTGTGGTATGATTTTAAATGAATCATTATTTATGTTCTATTCAGGTAATTTATTTCAGAACAGATACCTGAAATTTAGTACAGGTGTCGTGTGTTTACTTTTAAGAAGTAATTATTATAGATATAGCGCATTTTGCTCGAAAACTTTTGATATGATGAAGAAAGTGCACTGAATTAAACTTGTACAGTCCATGGACGCCGCCAGAAAATTTTCCAGGGAGGGGCAACATTAATAAACATGTTTTTATGAAATTAGAGCCATACTCGTTATATACATCATATCCTTGGTATTAAAATAAAAAAAATCTAAAAGGAAAACAACAACTTTGATAAAATTAAAATCTTATTATTAAATATTTTTTTGTACGAACGAGAATAAAACACTATTTTACAGCCTCAAAACAGGGAGTGAAACGGGCGTTTATTGCCTGAAGGATTTAAAGTCGCCATGGAAACCAATGAACAATACAAACATAACATCAACATTCTTATTATGTCAACCTTTTATTTGTAAAACGAACAAGAATCAAAAGTATAAAAAAGTAATAAGGTAATTTTCGCAGTTCATAATATTTAGTAATTAATAATATCTAGTAATCTAAACGTCAAACAGAAATAAATAAAAGATAGTGTCTAACAGACAATTAAATACAAGAATACCTAGATTTATTCGGAATAAACTATAAAATCGTAATTGTTCGTTAGTTTTTACACTTAATTTTTTTAGTAATAAAAACTGTGCCTGTTCGTAAAAAAATATTGTAGGCACCTCGCGAGTAAAGAGTGTTTTAGTTCCTTGCATGAATGTCTCCCTCGCTGCGCTTGTGAAACACTATTCATGCCAGGACTAAAACACTCACTCCACTCCCATGGTGCATAACTATTAAGAAATTGTACTATAACTATTAAAAAAAAATGTATTCTGACTTATACAGGGTGTTTCAGAAATAAGTACCGTAACTTGGAGAGTGGGTAGATATTCGTGAAATATTAAAAAAAACTAAATACAATTTTCCTTTAAACCCTCTCCTTTGTGCCGTAGAGGGTGATAAAGGTAATACGAAAAAATGCATTTTTTATTGCATATAATGTTGAAAAATACAAACAATATCAATTGAATTTAAATAAGTTGGGGACTATTTCATTAACTGCTCAAAATGAATGGATTTTTGAGCACGTTTTTTATTCGTTTAGTTAGTTTCCCTAATGTAAATCTGGAAATGGACAACTCCCTACAAGCGTTTGTAATCCTTTCTCTAAGTTCATCTAGAGTATTAACTGGTTCTGTATACACTTTTTGTTTTAAAATTCCCCAAATGCTATAATGCATAGGACTGAGTTCTGGTGATCGTGCTGGCCATTTCACAGGAGCATCTACTCCACGACTTATCCACTTGCTAGGAAATTGTTCATTTAGCCAATTCATTGCTCGGACTATAAAATGAGGAGGAGCCCCATCATGCATGAATCACATGGAAATTCTGCACTAATCAGAAACCTCTTCAAGCAAAAGCATTAAATTTTTCATAAGAAATTGAACATACATATTTCCATTCAAATTTTCCGGTAAAATTAAAGGTCCTATAAATTGGTTTCCAATTATTCCAGCCCAAACCTTAATTTTAAACCTATGCTGAAAATTTGCAACCTTTACATCATGAGGTTGTCATCAGACCACACATGCTCATTGTGCATATTAAATATGCCACTTCGCGGGAAAGTTGCTTCTTCTGTAAACATCCTGTTTGCAAATGATATAACAAAAATCGCCGCCTCTTCTCAATTTACGAAGCAATCATTCGCAGAATTCAACTCTTGGCTCAAAGTCAGTATGTAAAAGGTGTTGCACTTTTTGGAGATGAAAAGAATGAAACTGCATTTCTTTTAAAACTCCTCAAACTGATATTGCAGTGATCCCAGTTTGTAGTGATAATCTTCTGACACCAATACTAGGATTCATGTCAGTTTATTCTAAAATATTATTTACATTTCTCTGCGTCCTAGTTGTCCTATTACTTTCACGATTATAGACTGCAGGGGCAAATGATCCGGTTTCTCTTAAACGGCGATCCACTGCTACAAATGTTCTTCGATTGGGAAGAACTCGATCAGGGTATTTTACAGCATACCTCCTTATTGCCTTTTCAGAATTGCCTTTGCATTCTCCATACTGCAAATGCATATCAGAATATTCCGAAAAAGTAGAATGTACCATACTGACAATCAGTAATTAACAATAATTAATTAAAAGTAGCTTGTCACGTGAATACTCACATTAATGGGTCACAACTAGTTAATTTGACAGAAAACAATTATTGAAAATTCACATGTGACAATAGCAACGTTGGCTACTATATTTAAAAACTTTGCAATTAAAAATCGCAGCATGAATGTTATCCTACGACAAATCAAAAAATGGACCTTTTAGCGGGTTCAACAAATAGTACCTTTTTGGTTTATTACAATATGGCAAAATTATGTGTAGTAATTGGTCTTTAGAAATAACTACTATGTGCTTATTTTGAAATGGATATCTCCGCCCTGAGGGAAGATATGTAAAAAAAAATTTTTTTTCGGACTACATTTATCATCCTCTACAGCACAAAGGAGGGGGGTTTAAAAACTTTGCAATTAAAAATTTCAGCATGAATGTTATCCTACAAAAAATTAAAATATGTTAGAAAATGGACCTTTTAGCGGGTTCAACAAATAGTACCTTTTTGGTAGGAAATTGAATGAAGGTCATTAGACATGCATAACTTTTGCGATATACAGAGTGTTAAAAAAGTTTAGCGTAAAAATTGATTATAGAGCCAGTGGTTCTACGCCACTGGCTTATTGCAATATGACAAAATTAAGTGTAATAATTGGTCTTTAGGAGTAACTAACATGTGCGTATTTTGAAATGGATATCTCCGCCCTGAGGGAAGATATGTAATAAAATATACATTTTTCGTACTACCTTTATCACCCTCTACAGCACAAAGGGGAAAATTGTATTTAGCTTTTTTTGATATTTCGCGAATATCTATTCACTCCCCAAATTACGGTCCTTATTTCTGAAACACTCATACAAAATGGGAAAATTATTTTCATTGGTATTTAATTCATACAAAGGATATTAAAAGCAAATGACCATATTTTATAAAAAATCATTACATCCATTTTGTGTGCGTGATAGAGGTGACACACATTTAATTGTGTTAGATATGGAAGTAATTTATGTTTATCAGAAGTACCATCAACTCGTAGGTACCATCGCGTGCAAAATTATAATTTTAAGTTCTGTGGAATATGGAATCACGGAAATATGCACCTTACTATGTATAGGAAAATTGGATTATTCAATTGTTAACTTTGTTAACTAGAATTTAATGAGAAGCAGTTTACATTAAACTAGAAGATAGATTATTGTCTTGTCTTTAGTACCTAATTTTGCACGGGATGAAAAAGTACTAGCTATGAATGCTAAGATATCTAGTTGCTATACAGGCAGCAATTAAAATTAGTAGACATAGCACAGGTTTTAGTTGCAGAAATAAATTTTTTGTAATTAGTAAAATATTTTGCCATAATTATTAATGTTTGATTTTGCAACTAAAACTCCGCAATGGCTACTAATTGAATTTTAGGAAATACGGCAGATCCAAGATATTTCGCTAGTCTGGTTTTACAACTAAAACTGTTTTCTGTATATCAACAAAATATTTAAGCGTCCATAGCTAATAACTTTTTCCTTGTATAGTTTGTAGTTTTTTGGGAAAATGTCTACATACTATATTCTATTCTAATTATAATGGTTACAGGAACTGAGTATTAATACAAACATATCATGAGATGATGGACATGTAAATAACAATTTCTAGCTAAACAAATTTCTAAATTTTTTATACATTTTTGTCACGCAGAAACCAATTGGTCAAGGTGAATACTTCTTCAGGATAGATCTAACTAAAGTAATAAGGGCAAAAATGTAATTAAACGTAAGTTTTAAAAACAATTATTGGCACATCATTAAAAAACCATATTCATTTAGCAAAATTGATTTAGCTCATAGTTTTTCATGGCTTTATAGTTATACTCCAGAGAAATAAAATTTCCTCTGCGGAATGAGGCCGAACAAGCTGAATTTTTCCAGAGACCTTCGTTCTGATGTTCTAATGAAGCACAAAAAAAATCTCATATGCCTACCCTTGTGCGTCTTGAGATATCGAAGGTCAAAGGTCATGAAAATCGGTTTTTCGCGAAAATCTCGCTTCCGGTGCATCTGACGTCATAAGAACTCGTAACAAAACTTACGTAAAATAGTATTCTCTACAAAATTTTTCATATACATTTTTTTCGTACGACCAACCGTTTTCGAGATATAGCATGATAAAGCGGGAGGGCGCATTCGTAATAGATAATACTGTATTATACTGCGGAGCTATAAATATAAAAGCACTTTTCTTAATCTGTTAGACTGGAAAATTAAATTCCCATTATTAAAGCCGTTAAAAATTTGTTTATTTATAAAAAAATATATAATAAATAATTAACAACAAAAAATACATTCTTTTCCACACCACTCCTTATGTTTCCTTGCCTTCCTCCTCGTCTTCGTCGGGTTCCACTAGCACCTCGATCAACACAATATCTTCGTCAGACGCTTCCTCTATATCTGGTGGTTCTATGTCTGATGGCAAAACCTCTTCAGGCTCAAGATCACTGTAGTCTTCGATGTTTTGCAACTCTGTTGACGGGTTCAGGCAAGCCTGTCCGTGACATTGACCACAAACTTTGGAGCATGGCAGCCCGACTTTTCTACACCCGCACTCCGCACCACACCCCTTTTTTCAATTACAGAATATTGTATTTAATAGTTCGTCTGGAGCAGGTGGCAGTAGTGTTGTTTTCGGCTGTAATATGTCGTTTTTTAAATCCCAACCCCATTCTTCGGGTTGTAGATTTTTCCCTAGCCAAATCTGTACTTGGTAGTAGACCCGATAAATATGCTGTCGAGCTGCTTCACTGGTAGGTGGAAGGCATGACAATTTAACAGGTCTATTAAGTCGTGTAGCCTTAATGAATTGGGTGTATCTAAATTTGTCAAGGTTCACTTCATCTTTTGGAGCACCATACATAGCTAACAGAAAACACTTTCCGTTCTGAAATACTGTATCTGGCGGGCAGTTTTCTGCTTGAAATATTTGAGCCGAGTGAGTCAAATCGGGATGTTTCTCAAACGGCTGGTCGTACGAAAAAATTGTATATGAACAATTTTGTAGAGAATACTATTTTACGTAAGTTTTGTTATGGGTTTTTACGACGTCAGATGCACTGGAAGCGAGATTTTCACGAAAAACCGATTTTCATGACCTTTGACCTTCGATATCTCAAGACGCACAAGGATAGGCATATGAGATTTTTTTGTGCTTCATTGGAACATCAAAACGAAGGTCTCTGCAAAAATTCAGCTTGTTCGGCCTCATTCCGCAGATGGCCTTTATTTTTACCTTATTTCCCTGGAGTATTAGTAGTTATCATAGACATTTATTTTAACTGAAAATTACAAAAACTATTGAAAATTGTTTTTTTTAAAGACTAATATAAGATTAAATAACAATCTTATTTGTGGTACTGTTTATTGAAAGTAAACTTATTATCATTGAATATGTATAATTCAGAGATGTAGTCGGGCCGGTGTAAAATAGCAACTTTCTTCTTACAGAGTCAAAGTCATAAATAATTTTATTTGTTTCATATGTCAGCAGACCAGTTGTGCACAGGTATACGCATAATCGACTTATTTACAACTATTTTGTTGGATGATTGTAATGTAGGATTGGTTGACGGTGAATCACAAATAGTAAATGAATTTGTGTTTTATTTTGAAATTCATTTAACTTTTTTTTGGGTTTCAATTATTCCTAAAATTAACAATGCACAAAGATTAAAAAATTATTTTAATAATAAATACATAATGCTACCAGATGTAGCATTCTGTAACATTAAATGATCTCAAACAGTAATATAAATTGTATGTATGTTGTCAATTGAAACAAATAACATTATTTATGACTTTGACTCATTAAGACGAAAGTTACAAACTTACAGCGGCCGGACTATAACTGAAAAATGATATGCGTATCGTACACAAATTATAACGGTGTCCTAATTTTATAAAGCAATGCACAGGGTGATTTTTTTGGCGGGCCATTAGAAGTATCTTGAGAAAGAAAAAAACGTATTGATTTGAAAATTTGGCTGTGGGTATAAACGGCCAGGATCTATTTAATGAAAATATTTTCAAAATGGTGGCATTTCCGGGTATATCGGAAGTTGACCTCAACTTCGTTATTTTAAATGGAATGACCTTTTTTTTTTTGGATTCTACGTCAGATTCTGAGATTCTTTTGTTAAAGGTTCCCCATGAATGAAATTAATATTTTTCAAGATATAATTTTTTTCCTTAATTTTATCAGAAAAGGTACATAACATAAAAATTAATATCTCATTAACGTTAAAATTCATGTGCAGGTAAGAGAGAGTATTAAGGTAACCTATCGTGTAAAAAAATCAAATTTTCCTTTAACAAAACTGTAGAAAGCATGGGCCTTTTAATAGGTAGGCTTTGACTTACCAAAATTGTTGACAAAACAAAATATCCAACAAAAATTTTGACAGATAATACGCATAATTAATATTTGGTATTTCAAAGTGCATTCATTGCTGTCTTATTAAGAAAATGGCACATAATTATTCAAATTCTGAAATATTCAATATATTTAACTTTCATGGACAGTGCGAGAAAATAATTAGCAGAACATGCAGAACAAAAATGTGGAAGAATACAAAGCAATTTTATTAGATTTGGCAGCCGACATGCAGACAAAGTTTTAGCCAGAACTATCACATCAAATCAAGATAATGAAATTAATGTTTTGGGATATATTCATGCTTATCCAAATTCGTCGATTTGTTCAGCAGCTGTCGATTTGGGCATATCCTATAGTTCCATACAGAAGATACTAGAGAAATATAAACTCCATAATTATAAATTCACTACTGTCCAAAAGCTTTATTCTCATGACCCAGCATGCATGATAGAATTTTGCGAACGCGAAAGATCCTCAATTTTTTGAACAATTAATTTGGACAGACGAGGCAAAATTTTCCAAGGTATTTTTAATCGAAGAAATTCGCATCATTGAAGCAACCAAAATCCACATGCTATACGACAGTCAAATTTTCAATACACCTTCAACTTGAATGTGATTTGTTTGCTAATGAAAAATAGAATCTGTTACTACATTTATAATGAAAATTTAGATGGTCGAAAATATTTGGAAACTTTAAGAACCGTAGTCAGTAATTTTTTAGACAATTTACCGCTAATCCAATATTTTTTATGCTGGTACCAACTCGATGGAGCTCCAGCTCATTGTAGTAGACCAGTCAGTAGCAAGCTTACTCAGACGTTTGAAGACAGATGGAAAAGACGATTGGCTCCATGGTGTTGGCCTGCACTATCTCCCGACCTGACACTGTTGGATTTTATCTCTGGGATCGTATGAAAGATGAAGTTTATCGATCCCCAGTCAATAATAGAGAAGAACTTTTGGATAGAGTCACTAGAGCATTTGAGGCCTTAGATCCGAATGAAATTTATAGTGCATAGGCAGTAAATAAAATAATTCTTTTGTGTTTGGAAGATAACGTACAACATTTTGAACAACTAATTTAACATTTTAACATATTGTTTTTTTAGCTATTTTTTAAAAATAATTTAATACATTGTTTAATGTTGAGTAAATATTTATCATTCTCTTAATAATTCCGATATTTCATATTTTAGAGATATTTTTGTCATTAACGGTGATGTCAAAGCATTGTCAGAGGCTACTAGATGCTACTGCTATTCAATTATCATGGATAATTTAAAAATAACCTCGAATATATAAAAAACTATACATTTTGGGTATAGGGAAACCATATATGGTTAGAAGCGCATTTTTTTTCTCCGTCGACTGGTGTATTTAATTAGGTAGCATGCTATATAAAAAAATAACTTTTTGCCATTTTTGTGTACTTGACAGATGACGTCATCTAGAATCTTTGTTGTAAGAAAATTTGACATTTTTTTTTACATGATAGGTAACCTCTCTCTTACCTGCATACAAATATCAACCTCTTACTGTTAACCGTTAATGAGATATTAATTTTTATATTATGTACCTTTTCTGTTAAAATTAGGGAAAAAAATTATATCTCGAAAAACATTAATTTTAGGCATAGGGAACCTTTAACAAAAGAACCTCAGAATCTTATATAGAATCAAAAAAAAAAATTAAAATAGGGTCATTCCATTTAAAATAACGAAGTTGAGGTCAACTTCCGGTATACCTGGATATGCCACTATTTTGAAAATATTTTCATTAAATAGATCCTAGTCGTTTATGCCCACAGCCAAATTCTCAGATTAATTTGGTTTTCTTTCTCAAGATATTTCTAATAACCGGTCAAAAAAATCACCTTGTATATTTACTATTTTTTACTGTATTCTATGTGATTTTTACTGTGCTGTCCAATTTTATAGAATTGTTATATACAGAGTGATCAAAAATGGACTGAGGCAAGTAAAGACGGTAAATGGTTTTTGAACGATTTTTATATTTGGCAGCAGTAAAATAGATGCATCTACTACATTGTCCAGGTAAGGCATTGCAACGCCGGGAAAACTTAGCTTGTATTATACTATTTCAAAGTTATTTTAATTATAAACACAATTTTTAACAGTGAAATTATTTTAAATCTTGATCCTAGTTACCCATGATGACATTATTATTTTAAAGTTTTTTAAAGTGAGTGTCAACTGGTGAGTACCTTGTGTTTTATTTATTTTTGGTTTTACTAGACAGAATAGTTGAAATTAAAAATAACATTATTGAATCAGTTGTACTGAACATAATGTGCATATTATCTTTTTTTGTAATCCAAGTTTCAGCGTTTTGGCAAATAGCCGGGAAAATAATTGTTTAAAAAGATACATATATGTTATACTTATCTGTGATAAGATTTGTAAGAGTTAGTAAATAATAATTAGCAAAAATTTTCAGTTAATATTATTTTTCATTCCACCCATTATTATTTATTAAAAACATTTAAAACACCAACAGACGACACAAAACTTTGACTATTTTGTGTTTTTATGAAGAATTTCATAATTTCATAAGTAACTAACTTCTTTAGGAAATTTAACAACCTAAAAATTATCAGGATTAGACATTTTTACGATTAAGAACATGTGTTTATTACCAAAAAACTTTTCAAATGGTGTATTGCAAGTTGGGTGTTCCTGGAACTACACTCAGTGTTACAACGCTTTTGCTGGACACTGTACGAGCATCTTTTTCAAACGCTGTTTGTAGAACAAGTACTTTCAAAATAAAAAAAAACAATTTATTTGCAGATAGGTGCAATGCATTTAAAAATTTACTTTTTGTAATTTTCAAGAAAAAAATCATATAAGTATATATTGAATATTTTCATTAAGTAAAGGAAAATGTGTTCTTATTTTATGTCATTAACAATGCGAGTTTCATTACTAAACAATTTATTTAATGATGAATTTGAATTTTAGAGATAAGACTGGGAAATATTTGGATTCGAGAAGGCGATATAGACATATTTTTGTTTGTTTTATTGTTTATTTTACGAGTTTAATTTCCAAATTTAGATGAATGGATTATTTTTATTGTAGTCGATGCTATACGTCATAAACTGTAACAGTAACTGTTAATACTTTTAGTGGGTCAATCTTGATTGTTTCTTGATGAAAATCCATTGTTAGTGATCAGATTAATTCTTATTTCTGCACAAATTTATGTCAATACTAGTTTTGGCACAAATTGGCATCTTTAGGGGAACATTAGTATATCAAAAATTCTGAATTAGTACCATATAATTGTCAAACACAATTTTGTAGTTCGGATATGATTAACAGTTACGACAATTGTATACAAATAGAACACTTAGAAGAATGTAACAATGAGCAAATACTGATTGGTCTGGATTATCTAATTTTTGAAGAATAGTTTTGACACAGCCACTAATTTTGAAAATGTTTATATATAATTTTTTTTTGTCGAAATAATTATGTATGTATTTCAAACTCTCATAATTTAAAGTTGGGAAATTACTTATTTAACGATATCTCCAACACATATTTAGTTTTAATTTGTAGAAAATTCATCATCTATTTTACTAGATTATTTCCATTGAACATGGTTAAGTGTTATAGACCATCATCACATCGAGGTCATCTCATCACTTAATAACCTGGCTTACTAACATACTTTAAGAAAGATGCACTGAAATAGAAATGCCAGTTACCTGCCATTTCAATTCCAGATTTAAATCCGTCAGATTTTAACATGTTGGAGTCCATACATTTAAAATTATGCTTTAGAAAATAACAAACATAAGATATAGAATTAGAGGTAACCTACCACTATTACTAAGCGAAGAACAGTTACTTTTACTGTACACGAAGCCGTATTGAGCTCAATGATGATGATTTTGACAATTTTTCTTTCTTCGAAAAAAAAATGTAAAAATGTAAATCTTATTGCAATAAAATTTTAATCATTCGCAATCGTTTATCATAAATCGGTTATATATGGAAAAAATTGTGAAATTTTTTTGGGAAAAATTTAAAACGAACTTATTTCAAAGAGATCGAACGACGTATTGCTTTTTGTTCATATTTTACTTACATTTTTCTGCTTCATGTTATTTTTACCAGAAAAAAATTAATGTGGTGAAGGTGAAGGTGACAACGGCTCAGACAAAATCATATACTGTATACGGATTATTAAAAAACACACGACAAAAGTTACTTTAAATATAATAAGTAAAATATGGGCAAGATAAATTTACACTTACAATATTTTCCTTTGCTTTATTATTATTTATTTATTTATTTTTCATTAAAACTATTAACATTCTAACTATGAACAAACTTTCAGATACCAATACAGACTTTACATGCTGTTAATAATTTGGTGCAGAATTCTCGACCGGCCTTTCGAAGTTTGAGGGACTATGCTATAAGAAGGATTACAAAACCCGCGAAGCTTACAACATCAACTACAAGTACGGAAATCCCCGAATCAAGTTTACGTAAAAGGTCATATCCTGTGTACATTAGGCCAAAGGAAGCTGAAGAAAAATATAATCAGTAGCTTTTCATAGGTGCAGCATTTTTTTGCGAATATTATTTCTGCAAGAGAATTACTCCTAATTATAAGACTTTATTACATACTTTTTACTAAATTAAGTAGTATATATTATTTAATAGACGATAGTTTCTTGGTTATTGTCGCCTTGTTTCATGGCTGTTTGCTTCTGGATGTGCCACCCTTCTGGGAGGTGATAATTCATTATCTCGGTCTACGGAGCAGTCCACTCCTATGGTAATATAATAATCCTACCATTGCGTCATCAAAGAATTAAAGAAAACAAGTTTTAAAATGTTTTAATTAGAACTAAAAATGATTCCAGACCAATTTCTTTAAGTTTTTGGGTATATGATATGCAATGGTTAAGCAAATATCAAGAGCATTATTTTATAATAGGAGTACTATGTCCTGGGCAGATAGTGGTGCTGGGGCAACGTAGCCAAGGAAGGCGGCATCTTCAGAAATAAACACTAATCTACCATCAAATATTACTTCTATGTGTAGCTAGCTAATGGGAACTACCCAAGACCGTCATAATGCAAAAAAATACGTTTCAAACATCTCTCCTCACTTTTGTTATTAAAACATTATGTTCCACAAATGTGCCCACTTTGATGTAAAATTTTGAAAACGGTATTTTACCCTATACGTAAAAATACTTTTATATTTAGTTTACATATGTATTACATAAGCATTTTATTACAAATTTCTAAAGAATTATTTACTTTCTCATCTATCGGAAAAAATCTAGTTCCAGATTATGATGAAAATGGACGTTTTAAGATTTGAAAATAGGAACATTTATCCGAATCGGCCTGCTGTCTGAGTCTGTATGTCTGTGTGGATGTTTGTCTGTGTGGCTGTTTGTCTGTGAGGCTGTGTTTGTGTGTCGCTGGTCATTGTTGTGCAACCATTTTCTACGTCTACTTCAACGTAGAAATCGGAAGCTTTACATATAATATCTGAGGGCTCAGGGAACAACCCTATTGAATATAAATGAAATTCCTGCACAAGGTAAGGCACGTCTCAAGGGATCCCAAATCGAAAATTTCGTCAAATAAAAGAATTTCTTAAATAAAAATTATTCAGAACGAAGATATGTACTGAAAAGAAATTTTGAAAATTTCTTGTCAGATTGGGAAAAATGGTTTCAATTAATTTCATTCAAGTAAAGAAAAGTTCTCCTCGACAAAATTTTCTCATCACGTCCAATTTGAAATTAATGAACAATAAATTATTTAATTTATTTTACCTCGTTTGTTCGTTTGCCTCATTTATCTCGTTTATGTTATTTATCTTATTTTCCTATTTATCTCATTTATCCTCTATCTCATTTATTTTGTCTATCTAGTTTATCTTATTTATCTTGTTCATCTTGTTAGTCTCGTTTGTCTCACTTACCTCATTTGCCTCATTTTTCTCATTCGTCTCATTTATCTCATACGTATCATTTATCATATATTCTCATTTACTTCACTTGTTTCAATTTGTCTTATTTTTCTCATTTATTTTATTTGTCTCATTTATGTCTTTTATCTCATTTATCTTATTTGTGTTATTTATTTTATTTATTTTGTTTATTTCATCTAAATAAATAAAATAAATGGAAACGATATTTTAGATTAAAATATATTTTTCTTCGTATCAAATTGAATATGATTATGAAAAAAAATACTGTCGAGGAGCACTTAATAGCGACCAATTTTTTTTCTGGTGTTAATAATTGTGATTACTTCTTACTTGCCTCTTAAGCACTTAACATTAATCACATTTTTTATTGTACCTTTAGTAGTAAAAAAAAGCTATTATATATTAATTTTATCGCTGGTCAAATATCACACTTAAAAAAAAGACAAAAAATGTTTTCAGAAATGATTTCCCTGTTCAAATTAATTTATTGTAATATTAAATAAACACTGCAATTTAGTAATTTCATCAACATTTTCTTTTGTTCAATTAAAAAATTGAACTATTTGAAATATGTCAAGACAGAGTAAAATCTCAATAGGAAATAAACTTACAGGTATATTACCAAAAGTTAAAAACTCAAGATCTCCAAGATAAAGAAAACTTACACGCGATTACATTTTTTTAGAGCATCCTAATGAAAACTATTTTACCCAAAAATATTTACAAACTATAAAATGGATGATGAAGAAACTCCGAAAGGAAAAATTAACGTTTCAGACTCATTGTTCTTGTTTAGTACACCTACACTTTGCTTTTTTTTCCATCCCTTCCTCACTCATTAAGAAGGAATACTTATTTAGAAATATCGATGACTGATGATAGTTGTGCATTTGAGGCTCTATCTATTTTTTATTATTATCATTATTTTTTCTTGTTCCATCAATTTAGTTATTCTATAAAACTGTTATATGCGTTTTCTGGCTTTAAATTAATACATTATTTTAGATACACACTTTAATGTTGCAAAATCTCAGAAAAACTAACAGTTCTTGTATAACCTAAACACAAAAATATAAATATTAATATTTTAAAGGAATCTGTCTGATGGATATTTCAGCACATATCTGATTTGTCCTTATTTAGGGATATTTGAAACAACATTTAAAATAATTATACACGTAAAATATAACTAGCATAAAATAATTGTGAAAAATGTACAAAATATCTTTATATACAGATTATATTGTTTGATTATTAATGTCCTTTTTATATTAAACTGAACCGACATACACTATTATGAAAAGAGACATAGTGTCTTAAGGTGAGTCTAAAGTCTGTTCACTTAAACTTTGCAGTAGTGGGTTGGACTTAGTGAGCACGATTTACAATGGACAAAGTAGCGAGTGTATTGTAAATTGCCTATTTTCAGGCGTAATAAATATATCATTGTGGGTCACTTATTTATTACCAGGCGTAAAAAATATTTCAACGCATTAGAATTAAGATAAATACGTTATTTACAGTAACAAGAAATGCCTTTTATTGGTTAGCAGTGGAAAGAAACAAAATAGCAAAAATAAAATTGACATGTTTTCTTTAAAGTTTTGAATAAGAAACTAATAACTGGTTACGCCGAAATAAGTACATCCTAATTTAGTAAAAAATTTCGATTTAGCTATAAGAAAGCCAAACGTCTTAAAAATTTCCGTTACTTTTTATTACTGTACCCATAAGAAATAGTGTCAGAAAATAAAACAATTTTAAATTCTACCTGCTTTAGAGCGGACCAAATTTTTTGCTACACAATTTTCATACTTCTGCTTTAAACAATGTTATGTTTCTCTCTATCTTAATATAAAGCAATATGCTGCATTTTGAATTGACCTGTGTAAAAAAGTGATTAAAATATACACCATATTATACTGCGTTCATTCATATGAGCACATAAAAACTATCTACCTGGCCTCGCAGTGCGACCCTTTATCGACCGTCTATCTTAAATATAATACATATTATTATATTTTGGTAAGGTTAAGGGAATATATTGGTCATTAACAATTAGGCTTAATACGTACATATGTATAGTTTATACGAGCACAATTGAAATCGTATTAAAACTAAAAGCCAGCAAAAACAGTCGGCATCTCTTTATTGTACATATACAATATTATATAGAATAAAGAGATGCCGATTGTTTTTGCTGGCTTTTAGTTTTTATACGATTTCAATTGTGCTCGTATAAACTCTAATAAGATTAGTCGTCGAAAACAATTCAATTTATATTAAAACACAATCTACAAACGTCCAACTACTACCGATGCCTATGAAATAAAATAATAAGTGAAAATTAATTTAACCTCTATCGGAACTTTGCACTTGTGTATATCTACCTGCCGTCTGTACCAATCATTTTTTTCCTTATTCTAGCTAACGCTGCAAAGCTTATGTGAAGAGACTTTAATGTCATGTAGCTTTGTTTGCTGAGAATGGATCTGTTCATTGACTTTACTGTAAGTTGTGAAATTTGACTCAAGTACGACATTATCAAAGATATTACAAATTAAGACTGTTTTATTCATAGATAAGGACAAATCTTACTCCAGAAACAAGTAAGATAGCAGCTCTAGATATTTGCTGCTTTCTGCCATTTCATTATATATTCTGCAACTTATACCATGTCACACACATCCGACTCCAATCCATAGTTTAATATCTTTCTATTAAATTGATTCAATGCTGGGATATCTAGTCATCTTTTAAATCAGGAGTAGAAATGTTAAATAGACTAGTTAACTCGTTCGAGGACTACGATTTATCTGCTTGATACTTCTTCATGGGAGCGTTGAGTAAATAAAAGTTCAATCAAATCTCTGGCCGGCCTCGGTCACCATATTGGAATAATGGGTGAAACACATACTCTTCACTAAAACGCCTGTTACTCGAAAATTGCTAAATGGATTTGAAATTTCTTTTTTTTACTAGGTTGTATAAAATTATATACTAATTTTAGTAGATTTTTAGCTTAAGGTGCAACCGATTGTGTCATGGGAATAATATAATACTCCTTTAATATGTTATACATAGGATCAGAAATAAGCTCTCCTATTTCCTATAATAAATTTACTACCATTCTAAGAGAAAGATCAAATAAATAAAAATTATTTTTGGTCACATTATTCAAAAAAATTTAGTCTATATTTGAAAGCTATAGATATTCACATCATAATCCGCATGATCTACATCCATTTTAAAATGTAAATAGAACATTTAGATAAAATAGAAACATGACATTAGAAAGATAATAATTCTATTATCTAAAAATTGTTAATTTACCAATACATTAGATATAAGTTTTCTTAACTACAAGATGACCAAAACTTTGAGGTTAACCAACCATACATTGTGAAAGAGTTTTTTTATAGTTTACCATTGGTAACTTCTAGTTAATCAACGATTGTGAAACCAGCGGTTAATGATACAAGGAATTACGTCTCATTTGTACTGATCTATATTATGACCTTGCCTTAGTATTATAGAATATTAAAACTAGTGATTGTTTCTCTTCCAGTGAAAATGGTGTCAAAGGTATATATGTAAATAAAATAAGGTCATTGTCGAATTATTAGTCAAAAATTGACAATGAATTAGCTACCTCTACTACCCTATTTCATATTAAATTCACTAGGATTTAGTAAAATGTACATACAGGGTGAGTTTTAAAGAATGAGCCATAGTAACTAGATTCTTTGACTCAAAATATAAAGATTTAACCAAACAATTAAGTAAAAAGTTCAAAATTTGTACATTTAGTTTTGACTTAAGGTATACAGTTGTCCAGTACAATATATTAAATGAGAAAAATGTGATCTATTCTTTTTCAGAACAGCTGTACGGACATTTTTAATTGAAATCATGATGTATTTACTAATTTAAATTATAAAAGGTATTTGTCTGAAGTTTCCAAAATCATCCGTTTTCAAGATATTTAAGGATTAATAAAAGTTAACTCAATAGTACATACTGCACAGTATTTTCATTATTTGCACCAAACAGGCTTACATCATACTTGTATTTTATTGTTAGTAAAAAGCGATTGCAGTTAAAGGTTCATTATTAATTTTGTATTGTTACTGTGCAATTTAAAACTTTTTTTTTGTTATTTGTTGTTCATAAATGGATGTTGGCTCCTATTAAAATTTTATTTGTAATACAGTAAGTTCTCCATTTAGAATATGATGTAATCCTACTTGGTGTAAATTATGAAAATATTGCACAAAGTTTAGTATTCAGTATTCCTTAAATATCCCGAAAACATCTGATTTTAGCGGTTTCAAATAAGTAAACCTTTTTTACTTAGACTTAGTAAATACATCGTAATTTTAATTAATAATGTCCGTACAACTGTTCTGAAAAGAAATAGATCACATTTTTGTCATTTAATGTATTGTATTGGACGCTCTGTATAAATTTAGTCAAAACTAATATGAAATTATGATTTCCTACCACAAGAAACACATCTGTATCTATTTTGACCTTGGTTCGTCAGGTAGTTTTTGAGTTGCATCCAAAAAATCATAAAAAAAGAAACACTCTGTGTCTCATTCACCAGGCACATTTTACTAAAGAATGTTTGGTTAAATCTTTATAGCTGTAGTAACTCTAGGGCTCTGGCTCTTCTGAGGAAATCTTTGACTATGGCAGAAATGCTGTAAACTTTTTATATAACTCATTCTGTATATCTTTAAAACTTTTATAATTTTCCGTCACATAAACTTTTAAGAATTCCTCTAAATTTATTTGAATAACAGGTTATTTTTAATATTGACAATTAAATTCGTTTGGCAGGTAGTCAGTTTGTTTTTGGAAAGTTTTTTGTAGGGCCTTGGCTAACAATTGTTTGCAACTTTTAACATGGAAGTTACATATTCAAATGCTCAATACTTTTTAATATGAATTAAAAACGATTACGATTAATTATAATATTTTAGGACTATTTTTATAAAGACTGCTAACTAATTAATGTGACAACATATATTGTTGTAAAATAATTATGTCTTATATCTCAAAATGGAAACAACGACGCAGCTAAGGACGCTGCTGTTTCGGATTTATTGTTTCTCATCAGCGCAGCGTAGCAAGATATTAGGATGGGATAGATTTGGAACGAAAATTAAGAAATAGGTGCAAAGTACAGTATAGTGATGAGGAATAATAATGCCGAAACACTGGTGTCTGTAGCTTTCAATTTAGACAATACACACACAATATTTTTTTTGTATATATTTCAGTTAATATATTGGGTAACTGCTTAACTTAATTATTTGTTTATTATCTAAACGAAATGTAAATTGAGAATATTATATTATTAGGGCAAATTATTTTTATGTTATTCAGTGTATAAAAATAAAATTTTATTTTTTTATTTGGAATTATTTCGGTTTTTATTTAAAATACCTACCACCCTCAAAATAATTAAAAATTGTGACAATTTTGCCTTTAGTTTAATTAAAATAACATGAATTTTATAAGATGGATGGATAACTTTTACATGAGAAATACATATAACGGAGTAAAACCTTTTAGGAAATACAGTATTTACGGGGTACAGAAGACACTGGTTATGATAACTCAATATCTACAGTAAAAAGAGTTTTTTCAGCACTACTTGTCACCTCTGTTTTCTTACTGAAGTGTAGAATATTTTTTCTGTAAAATTTGACAGTCATTTATGTAAATTGTTTGCAATAAAGTGCTGATCAGGCGAATTCACCGAGTTGTCTGTCTCTATTTTAATACAGCTCTAAAATGACAACAGTTCGGGATTCTCTTACTCTAATGTTGAAGAGAATAGCCACAAACAATATTCTGTGGATTCTCGATGAAATTCGAGCCTTTGCTACCTGGAGAAATTGCTCGACTGACTTGGGGGGTTTTGCCTAAGCAATTTTGCAATTTTCTTTATCATTCGTAATAGATTTATACTACTGAAATGCGAAAGTTTTTGAATTAGGGAATTGAAATTTTTCTAAAGATAGAGGGCCCAATGGTCGACAGAAGATGTCGGGGGGTCTCTTTCATTTATTTTTTTGATATCTCCAGCCGTTCGTGAGTTATAAGGACTTTCTCTTTTTGTGAGGTTATGTTACCATTGCGGTAAACAAATTACCATTAAGGGAAACAAATTTTTAAAACAACAAGCGCGTCATGTGCCAGTGACAAACAAGAATTTAAATGTTTTTCATATAAATATTAGAAGTTTGAGAGGTAAAATTGATGCATTACACGTACTACTAAATTCTATAGATTAGCCCATTATTACTGTCGTAATGATTATCGTAAGGAATAGGTCGCTATATTTGTTCTAAATAACAACATTTTAGTAATGTAGAAGTAATCGAGAAATAGTTTGAATATGCTTGCATAGATCTAAAATCCGACTCAAATGTAAATTTGGCTAGAATCATGTGTACAGAGCCTTCATAAATGATTATAAACCACGTGATTAACTGGTACCTTTTAACTTGTGATTTTGTAACTTTCATATTATGACATGATGATTTTTGCACATATGTATGTGTCTAAGGAACAGTTTTCAACCTTCTTTTTGCTGACGGTACGACTCGACAAAGTTGTCAAAGGGAACTAATTGGTCATGTGTTGTTATCATTGAAGGCCTATAACCTGTATATAACATACAGGTCACCAAATTCAATTTGTAAATTTTTCTATCTTTACAGTGTTGAATAACTCCGCACAATAAAAGGGAGCGCTCTTTGTATATGGTGACCATAATTTTGACTTTGCCACAACTACTATTAAAAATTTAAGTTTAACAAGAAATTTATTTGAATCATGTGTGCTTCAACATACATAACAACCATAGCTCAATCTGAGACCATACATATTAACTTTTAAAGTCAATTTAGAGACTATTAAAGATGCATACATATATTTCGAAAATAGTTTTTATTTGCAACATACTTATTTTGCACTCAATATTTTAACTGTCAGTAAAATTTTAATCCTTTGAATTGTAAAATCAGTTTGGTAAGTTGTTCAATAACTTCACTATGTGACATCCACAATTTAGCAAATGGAGCTGAAATTGTAGTTTTTTTAATTTTGAGACCGACCATTTTACTTTATTTTGACATCTACAGTACAGAATAATAGATAATAATGAAATTAAAACAGAATTGATTTGATTTAGTTTATTTCATCATTTTCGATAAAAAAATTTACATAATAATTCTAATGTGATATGAACTATATGAGATTAACAATGTTAATTTCACATTTGCGTCAACAACATTGTTATTCCATATTAAATTTTGAATGAAATATTACTCAGAAGTTACCAAAAATATTTTAATCCAAATCCACTAAAAATAAAGTGATATTTTCAGATGTCATTTGTTTATTTTGCTAATAAAACAATTTGAATTTTTTATTATTACTTTTAATAGAACAAACACTTGTCTATTAAGAAAATAAATTGCTAAGTATATTTATTATCAGTATTTCATACAAAGGAATTTAATAAAGTTGGTTTTGAATTAATTTATAAATTAAATTTAATAATTTTTTAAACTGACAAAAATTTATGTAACTCCGTAAACCACAATAATGATTTCTTGGTTGCCTATATACTGCATGCAGGCCTCAAAGAAGATATCACAGTTTTCTTGAAGGTTTGCAACCCGTCTTAAATCATTCTGATTATCAATGAGGGTTCTATTCTTAAGAGGATTATGGCAATTCTGATTTGTATAAGAAACATTAAAAACATTTTCTTGCTGACAGGAGAAACTGGATTTATTGTTGGTTTGAAGGGTTGCTAACATTCTCAATTCATAATGTGGGGATTGTACGACTATAAATAGCAATGCGATAATGATGTGTTCTGGAAAATCAAAAACATTATATTAATGAGAGTTGAAATTCCAATTTCTTCTTTCAAGGATTGATATCCTTCCTAATTTCTTTGAAGAGATCTAACCATTCAATTTTCTCCTTGTAAGGGTCCTACTATTTTAAATACTATGACAATTCTGATTTGTCTATGCAAAAGGAACACAATGTATGTCTGAAAACAGAAAGCTCGAATTTTCTCTTGTTAAAATGGTTGCTGACCACCCTAGTTTTTCAGAAGGATTGCTAACATTCTAATTTTTTTCCAGAAAATGATGACTCGACTCCCAATTCTCTCCAAATATCCTTCTTTTACTAAATCTGTAGTAGTCATTGGTTCATTTACGTCATCTCTTTAAAGTTTTCTCGTTCTTCTCTGGGTTCTTAATAAAAAAACCGCTGCCAATTACTTGGGGATCAGAACTTCCTCACCGTAGTAAAACTCGACGTGTGGTGGAGTTTATAATAAAAGTAATTTTTGACGTTTTAAAAATGTCACTTTGACGTTTCATAAAAGTCACATTTTTTGCCTTCTTGAATGTGTGAACCAAATTTGAAAGCTTTATCTCAAAAACTTTAGCTGCTATCGCGATCCAGACAGACAGACACACAAACAAAATGTTTTCTCTCTGAAATTTTGTGTATCGTCATAATTCGTCGAGATTTGTCCAGAAATGCAATAAATATTTTCAATTTTTTTTTACAAATACATAACTTCCTCACTTTGAATAGTGAGGAAGTAATACATATGTTTTTAGTATTTGTTTTTAATTCTTTCTTCGTTAAAATATTTATTTGTGCGAAGAAATTGATAATTTGTATAGGAAGGAAATGTACAAATATTATATCATATATTCACATAAAGGGTCATAATTTTAAAATATAACCACAATGTTTTAGAATTTTTATTAAAAAATTCGGGTTAAAGTGCATCACAATTACATGTTATGTGTTTAAAAAGTTAGTGGTTTTCATTAACATTTATTTTCGACCTTCAATCGCTCATCCGCTTCTCCAACCAGGTTCACTGAATACTTTGTATATATATGCTACCTGAATAATAACCCCGTAGTTTAGTTGTACCTTTCATCAATTTGTTTTTCTACTGTGATGCCATTGCCCATTTTGAATTAAGTAAGTGTGTTCAGTTATTACATCCAGCAATTAACATAGCAGGTAGTAATTTCACTTATAATTTAAGTGGCAACTTCAGATGTTTAAATAATTTTAGAAAGAATTGCATAGATTCAAGTTGAAATAATAGAAATAATTAATTTGTAAAGATTGTTGTAGTAATTTTAGGTTTTGTACTTCTTTATTTTTTTTGCTTTAAAGTGTTATAAATTTTGTCATACACTGTCTCACTTAAGATGTAACTACCTCATTATCTCCGTAATTATTGGTCAAATCGAAACGTGATTTTTTTTATCAATACAGAACTCTTGAAGATGTATTTTGGATATCTCAAATTGGTTGTAGCACTAATATCCAGCCCACTGTGATAAAAAAATACAGATAAACGTCTCAATTTTTCTTAACGATAAACAGTGTTTAGAAAAATTGTTTAGAATCAACTCAAATATCCAAATCCAAAATTTGTTTGCAATATCATGTACAATATCAATAGGCTTTCAAAGTAAAAAAAAGATCTTATCTTTCAAAAATACTCAATTTTCTGGTAGATTTGTCTTTAGTTAACTCTAAGGTGAAGAATAATTAATTAATCTAAATATATAGAGTGGTGAACTAAAGCCGTCAAAGAGAAATTAGTTCGACGAGGTCCTCTTTTCTTTTTCATGTTTGTTACTATATTTCTTATTAAATGCAAGCCATATTGGATTACCATTTAAAAAAGAAAAAAGACGCCGAGGAAAAAATATAAATGTCCAGGTGCCAATTATAAAAATCGTTATACTCCTTAAAGCATTTAAAAAAAATTTCATGTCTGCTGGGAAATTTATAGCGAGTATTCGTTACTTGTGCCCAAACCTAAATACTGAGTGTTTCTAAATTCCGCGTTTCAAATTATATGCGTAAAACTAAATTTTTTTCCTACCACTTCTAGTTTTTGAAATATAAAATTGTAAAAATGGAAGTTTTTTTATATTTTTTCTAAACTACTTATAATAATTCAGTAAAATTTGGTGTCTTCTTTGATCACTTAGAATTTAATTCAGGTGATATGTAAAAAAATTGTTTAAATGGAAAAGGGTTGTTTTTGGTGATATGACACCAAAGCACATTTACATATTAATTGTTTGAATATGCCACATTTTTCATAAACTCAAGCAAAAGGATTAATACTTTTTAAAAGACAAAAATAATGCAAACTGCTACAAAAATAACTCTCAAATAACAAACGTCAAAATTGGAATTTATTATTTAAAAATAAAGTTGCCAGATATTTAAGTGAAAGTTTGCTGAATGAAAATAAACAGCATTCCATGAAATTTTTATTAATTCTATTTATTACATTTTTTTATTATGCTCAAAAATTGTTTTACGACAAATATGCAAGAGATATTTTGTTACAGTAAAATGAAAACAATGAAGTGGTTTTCCACAAAACACTAAAACAGCATATACTACACTCGACGCGCGTTTCGCCAGCCAGTTGGCATCATCTGGAGATGATTAAGAACTATGACTAAAAACTCACAGTTTTTAATCATCTCCAGATGATGCCAACTTGATTGTCGAACCGTGCATCGAGTGCAGTATATGGTGTTTTGGTGTTTTGTGGAAAACCGTGTCATTGTTAGCTTCACATCAAAGGTTCCGACGCACTCCAGAAATATAATAAAAAGATCTGTGGGAGTAAATACGCCTCATCCCCAAAAAATACCACTTCCATTGAAACGATTTTCTTCACACATTACTTAAACAAAGTTCTAAATAATACAGCATCAAATTTTACTGAATTATTTCCCTTAATTTAGAAGATATTTAAAAATTACATGTTTTCCTTCATCCCAACATAATAGTTTGAAAAATAGTGAGAGGAAAGACATTCACATAGCTTTACGTCATAATTTTGTGTATAGAATATCAGTATACATTTTGGGCCACAGAAATTAGGAATACCTTGTATAATTAATACACATAAAAAATATATTCTGGCTGAGCTCATCTTTCTTCTTAGTCACAAATAGAGTCATAATTTTGAAATATTTTCTAAGTGTCCGCGGGGCAAAGAAATCATACTCATGTTTATCGTAGGTACCCTAAAATCGAAAGGTTAAATATACAGTTAATTAGTCTAAGGATAATGTAAAACGGATAGTTAATTTTAGTTAATTTTGAGATAAAATATTGGCCCCTGGATTACAAGAAAGTTAAAGATGCCCACCTAAAATTGTCACTAAAACTTTCTATGATAAGTATAAATAAATTATTTAATCAAGATTCAAATGTAAATAAATAGGTTAAGTACACTAAATGACAAGAGATATTGATGAAACATTATTGACGTGAGAAAGTGACATCCCTAAATAACAGAAAATGTCTAACACTAGTGAATAAATGTATGCCATAATAACATTACAATGATGTAACGTTAAAATTAATTTATCATTAGGTACTTGCTACAAAATGACATAAATGTAAATAAACTTAATTGAATTGGTATTATAAATAAAAAGAGAAATTTATAGGAAGTCCACTTCAAAGGTCAATTATTATCTTCAGATATATCGGATAAATTTAAATTTATATATGGTGCTAAAAATTTTACTACTAAATAGGAAATTGAATAAACTATAACATTCAATATCATGTTGTTAAATAAAATACAGATCAATAAACATAACTGATTAAACCCTAATATGCATTAATAAAAAAGTTCTTTAAAACTTTATCTAAAGAAGAAAATAGTATTTTTGTTTCTGGCTACAATAATCCTAAAGCCAACTGCAGACGATACGTTCACTCGCCAAATATTTGTCAAATGTAAGCAAATGCAGCATCGAGTTGACCGAGGTGTGGATCATACGACTATTCTCAATGCAGTTGTGTGTATAGATTTGTCACGATAACAAATGTTCGACAATCGCGAGCAAATGCCGTATCGTGTGGATGTTACAGTTGCACTCGAAAGGATGAGTTCACTTCTCAGATACTCGTCAAACCAATACATACGACACATCGATTGGACCATACAACGGATGCATTTTAACAGCTGTGTAACAGTTCGTCCAGAGAGCGGTAAATAAACATATATCAAAGCAGACGAATCTCCCTCCACACATCAATAAGAGCGAGTATCACCAACTGAATGTCTTTTAGAGTAGATCTGGTTTATTTAATATGGATATGGTGGGTAACAATTAGCTACTGGTGTATGTTGTAAAATATGCAGTATTCACATTTGCCCGTTAGATTTGTCCTTCTGTGATATGATTTCTTGATTTACGAAAATTCAAATAGTATAAACAGTAAACGTTGTAAATAGTTGTAGTTAAGTCTTCGTTTGCGTTTTTAAATAGGGTGTTTTTCTCTTACTTTTAAATTATTTTAAAATGTTCATATCATAGCAGAAGCCCACAGGAATTTTTATTTCGCTTAAATGAAATCTCGTTATAGGATAAAATAGTAATCAAAATTTCAAATATATTAATTGGCGCGAAAATACGAGCCACCATGTCAAAATTTACCGTGACGTCATTCTTGTAGTAAACAAATAAGTGCAATTAACGGTTGGTATCTTTTTTTTTATTAATTATATATATAAAAAAATGAGTTCCCATCGTTATACGCGGTGTTTGGTGCCGAACTGTAAGAGTGCAATTGTAAAGACACCACAAAAGTTGTGACTCAAAATTATTATCGTGTAAAAGTATACTAGATTTTTGTGAGAATCACTTTGATGTACTATTTTGTCTTATATTTGAGTAGCTTTGAACTTTATAACTGATATAAATAAGTGAAGTCTTTCACATATCTGTCATGTTTATCATTTTGAGGTTATGTTGAAGATTTTCTAATAAATAATGTTCTAATTAGCTACATTATACACACTTTTATGAACATAAGTACTTAGTTAGCTTTAATATTAGAATTAAACAGATATTATATACTTATATAGATGTTTTAATATTTCTTAATTCAGCAGAACAGAAATCTGGATTAGTTGCAAAGAATTTAGCCACCACTATTGTGTCAATTCCTGGCAAATTCATACTGCATGCTTTTAAAAAACAGCCCTTCATAATTAATTATTATAAGCTTGAAAAATCAACACGAAATCAGTTCAAATATTCACAAAGCAGTCACAATAAAGACGCGTTCTCACAACGACTTTTTGCTTCCTACGTCTCGCGTCGTCTGCTTCTGATTGGATATTTGACGCAAACAAGTTGAAAGTATTCAACTTCTTGGAACGAATTACCAATCAAAAACAAGCGACACGAGGCGTAGGAAGCATAATGTCGTTGTGAGAATGTAGCTCAAGACAACCGTAGGTTTTGCTTACTACCAGAGTGACGTCACATTTAAATCCATTATAACGGGTAGCGTTTTGTGACATGTGGTTCACAGACTAAAAAATTGCAATTTTAAAATTGAAGTAATTAATCAACCTTGTGTTTTTGAATACAAACCGATAATTTCTGATTTCTTATTCGATAAATTATTTAATAGTTTAATTTCCAGTGTCAAATACCTTATTGTTACATCAGTATTCTTTAACATAATTGTCGATGTTCGGCAAGTTTTTTTTTATTTATAGAGAAACATACAAACATTAGTAATTATTTAGTGGATACTCTGGATTCACAGAGTGATCACAGTCTTTATTTCTCTACATTCGTTCCAAATTTAGCGAAATAAACGGTCAAGAAGACATGCGAAAAATTAGCAATTGGCATCGTATGTAGAATGGACACTTTGTCTGGAGCTGGCTTAAAACTAACTATTGGATAAAGTTGATATTTTACAAGAAAATATTTTTTTCAGTTTCAAATTTGTGTCTCTTCTGAACACACTGTGTATATCATAAAATTATAATTTTGTAGTAGTTTATAAATAATTAAATTTATGTTCTAACTATAACAGTTTGTGCATATATCTTTTGCGAAGTTGATTTCCTTGATATTTTGTTAACTGGTCGATAGTGGACTTTATCGCTTTCTTCATAGTTACTTTTAAAAATGAGGTTTAAGGAGATTAAAGTTTTTCGTTGACGTAAAACAATATACATGGTGAACCCGCGAGAATTCCCACCCCCCTTCCTCCGTTATTTTTGGAGTTAGAAAGACGTTTCACAAAGCAGATTGTAGAGAATTTTATGAATTTTTTTACGATGACCTCATTGAATATATTTAGCTTTTAGAGTATTTTTAGATTTTTTAAATCTACGTTTTATCACGTTTCCAGTGATATATACATGTTATATATTTGAATTATTTGTTTGGAAGATACAAGTTTTTAAAATATGCTTCGAGTACATTTCTGTGTTCATTTTCAGAATAATACATGATTTCTTTTGATAGAAATATTTCACACACAAGTTATGACAACAGAAAATGACAATTTAATCGACTGACAGATATTTCATTCTTTAGGCGCCTATTTATTTTTCCATAAGCTTCTAGAAATATGACATTTCATAGTTTCTACATCACTTTAATTCGATATTTTAACAGCTTCTATCTTCCAAGCAAATGTGGCAAATATATAACATGTATATATCACTGCAATCGTAATAAAATGTAGATTTCAAAAAACCAAAAAATATATAAGGTACTCTATTTAAAAAAGCATAAGTTGGTTTGATCACACTTTTATGCAACACCATGTATATTCACAGAAGTCATCATAAAAAAAGTCATATCATTTCCTACAATTTTATTTTTGAAACGACTTTCTAACTCCAAAAATAATGATGAAAAAGGGGGTGGGAATTCTCGCGGGTTCACCCTGTACATCGTTTCAATATAATTTTACTTCAGTTGAAGGTGATTAATTTTCCTGTTTACTACTCTTGATCTTGATTAATTACAACGCTAAAAATATTGATAGTTTAACTTTATATGCTGTGCATCCAGATGAAAGTTGTGCAGTGAAAAAAACCTTCGTAAAAGTTACTTTAACGAAGGGATGAGAATAAGTAAACTATTTTGAAACGGAATTAAACTGACAAAAATAATAAACAAATAAAACTTGTTTCATAATTTGTTAGTTACTGTTTTGGCTGACAGTTACAGGGAAAATGTTGCAACATTTTTAATTTTCATGATAAATCAAAAAGAAAAATTCTCATAAAATTCCTTTTATTAATGTGACCGGTTTCGTGAACAAGTAATTACTTCACATCATCACACACAGGAATTTTTATAAATAAAAATTCCTGTGTCTGATGTGAAGTAATTATTTGTTCACGAAACCGGTCACATTAATAAAAGGAATTTTATGAGAATTTTTCTTTTTGCTTTATCATGAATAATTACTCATATGGGATCAACCTACCTACATTTTTAATTTTGTTATCGATGTCAGTGAGTTTATAACTTGGGTGCTTAAGTCTCCTTAGTCCTTCAGAATGTTCTGGGTATATTTATTATTTCGTTAAATTTACCAAATTTTTGGAACCTTTAATCGTACTTTTTGACCCTGCGCTCTTAGAACAATTATTTTGAGCATTAATGTTTACTTATAAAACACAGTATTTTATTATTTCTCTTGGAAATTAAACTTTTCAGAAAATAATTATATAATCACGTTTATCGTTTATAATTAAATTATTCCAAATTTCTTGTCCATATTTATTCATTGCCATATTTTTGTGATAGCTCGGTATTAGTAACAATGACGTGGTTTTCACAAAATGCCATATACTGTACTCGAAGTGCATTATATTTATATCTACTTAAACTATTGTTACGGTTCGGTTAGCGGTGACTAACTAACCAATAGAATGAACTATATGGGATTGGTCATCTGTCAGTATTCACCCTATTTTACACTTTGTAATTTCCAAGCTTTTAAATGCATCCATCTGTCTAGTATTTGTTACCTTCCTAATTCATCTTAAATTGCTACAATCTGTTTTATGGTTATTCTCAAACATATGGTGGGCAACGCTAGACTTATCTATTCTACCATATTTGAGTTGAGCCATATGCTCCTTGAATCTAGTTTAAATTGATCGTCTGGTTTGTCCAACATACATATTACAGTCCTTACAGCTAATTTCATAAATCCCTGACTTTTGCTTTGTTTCAATTTTGTCTTTTGAATTGTCGTTTATTTCCCGATGAATGAACCACTATCATACCTATATCTTTAAAAATGTTACCAGTACCACGGGTGAATCGAGGATAGTATGAAATTGATACAAATTTCGAATTTTCTCTTTCATTTTGATAAGCCGATGTCCAGATATTAAATTTAAGTGTCTTAATTATTTCATCAACTTAACTTTATTTCAGATCTCTCCTTATTGAGTCGGAAAATTAATAGGTGATGAATTAGACAATTAACGTCGGCAATTTGTGTTGAGCGCAATAGTGACAGTCTTTAGGGATGTATCTTAAAACTGGTATCTTTTATTTATGTCAAATTCTAATTTATTTTCCCTATTTCCAATTATCACGCGAAACAATTGTTTAATTTAGAAACAAAGTTGTTAATGTCAGTGCCTTTTGAATCAAACACTGCAAAAAATATGATCCACATACCTAAACTAAACCTTGGGAAAATACTCGAATTTTTCTTCTGCGTCTGTTTCGAATTTGTTCAGGCAAAGACTGGCAATGAATGGTGACAAACAGTTACGCATTTCTGTCTCTTCTGTGTTCGAAGAAACTATCATGGAAACGAAAGCAATTTTGTTTTATGCAAAGTTTAGTGAGTTGAGTATATTCGTTTACTACATCTTGACTGAAATTGTTTGATTCGAGTAAATCCTCAAGGTAGTCCAAGGTCTGTGGTATTGGAAGCATTGAACAGACGTTAAGTGAGATCAAAATTGCATCTTCTTGCAACTGGATATTTTTCACCTTATTAATGAAATCATTGGAATCAATTACAGAGAAACTAGGTGGTGTATTGGTTAAACATTCGGTGTCCTCTGCTAACCACTTTGATAGGTGGTAAGTAGGCGAAGTGGTACAACCTAGCTACACTTGGGTTATATACATGTAATGTCCTATTAGAAGCTTGGGTAATAAGGTTGTTTCTTCCTTCAGTAATCATCTTTGGTAACAGATTTCTAGAGAAACTTTTTTATAAGGACCATTACTAATCAGGTACACCATACACACAACCGGTGTACGTCTAAATACATTTTTTCTTAAACCAGTTAAGATATTAAACAAAATCCCAAAACGTTGCAAAGGAAGACATCCTTTTTCAAAATGCCAATCACCAAAGTGTCAACAGTTACTTTCCCAGAAATTGCATTAGAATGAAATGCGTGTTTTTTCATTTTCACTCTGTATTATTGTTTGTGGGAAGATACTACGCAAATTTACGTACACATGTTACCCTTTACAAATCCTTCTCCGTTTTAAAAATCCATTAGACAATTTTAAAGTTACGAGGTTTTAAATTGAAGTAAAATTTCTCCCTTAACGTTTCAGTTGACGCTCACTATATATTAAATACTTTCTTCTTGTCTGGTAAAATTTTGTGGCTTTCTAATAAATTATATGAATTTATGTCATTCACCTGTATAATTACCTACCTGGAGATGACTAGATTAGACCTAAATGAAAATTATTGCGACTAGTTGAACCCTACCATTTGTAAACTACACATATACGGATGCATATTATCAATATTTCGGAATAATAGTTTAAGACATAACAAAAATTCTGGTTAAATTGATTTATTTAATACTTTTTGAACAGTGAACGGTGGTGTAACACTAATCTTGCACAAGGCAATGCAAAATTCATCCCCATGCTGTGATATATACAGGTAAATTAACTTTTTCATATAAGTTATAGCATATTTTCATTTCAGTATTTTATATTTAACAATGAGTGAGAGGAAGACACTACAATGCTGATAACTATAAGGAAGAAATAAGGACAGATGCTGGCCACGTTCTCTGCTAATTGGGAAATGTGTGGAGTCGTACTTATATCATAACCATGTCATTTGACTTTCTATCCTTATTTAATTGTTAACATTGTATTAACTTTCTCGCGTTCTATGTTATCCTAAAATATCAAACTTGATTTTGTTTAGTGATGATATGTTTCCTATTCGATCTTATCACATCATAAATTATTGGTACTTTTCTTTCGTGATTTTTTGGTTTAATAAAAAATAAAAATGATTTTTTGAATCCGTGGTATGATTTTAGAGTTAAATTTTAGAGAAAAATATGTTCATGACATTGTAATTTACAGTAACGTGTCTGTTATTGAAAGTCCTACCACAAACAGGTTCCAAAATATTGAAAAAAACAACAATAATTGTAAATTTGAAATAAAAAAATAAAATTTTGAAGAAACGGTCTTGGCAAAGTAAAAATAAAAAATGGCCTTTTTGGAAATGATAAGCTTTTGTGCAAACACCATATGTGTTTTGGCATGTTATGGTCCCCTATTTTCTTATAAATACACACATTACGATGTCCTTGCGAGGTGGTTTTTTAAAAAATTCTTATAGTAATGTAAGATTATTTTTATGTTAGTTTTATTGTGTTATTTCCATCTCCAGATACTTTTGAATTGTCTAAGGAACTGTAAATATATGAGCTATAAATAATATCTTTCAAGTACATCAGTACGGCTGAATGAAGTTTAAGATATTTTAAACAACAAAACTAGTTTTTTTGAGGGACCAACAAGTAAAATAATAAAACACCAACCATCTGCAATAATAGCTTCTTATGAATAAATTATACGATCTAAGATTTGAACAAAAAACCATCAGAGCCTAAAAAAATAATATCATTTATGCAATAATTGTTGTTTATTATCATTCTTAAATAAATAAAGCATTTTAGACAAATAAACGACGAATTTGCAGAAATAACAGATGAGATAATTGTTATAAATATGATTATGACTAAAACATGATCCTGTGGTCACATGTTAAGGACACTTGCCCTACTGATTTACACGTAATCTATTATTGTCTACATCTCACGTAGACAATTGATTTTGATGTAAACAATGTCAACAATGTTTACTGTGCGTGGACATTGTAATATTTGGTAATTCGGAATTATGACTGGTTGATGATTAGCTTGCTTGGCACTTGGTATACATAATCTCTTATTTACAGATTTGTCTAATTTTAGTAATAAATATGGTTCGGCGGTGTAAAAATAAATCGTTTGACGAGATAGGTATTATTTTAGTAAAAGATCGTTGCAGAAAATATTCCACAATGTGTACAACTGTACAGTATGCAAAAAAAGTTAACAAATACCGCTTCCAGTTGGTTACAATCAAACAACTTTGTGCCATTTTCTCTGCATTGTCTATATTTTCTACACTGTGTGTATTAAAGCATTACCATAGTACATTGAAGGAAGACTAGAATTTCGCATCGCGCCAATATCCTTTTGGCTTGATGACGGTCTCGGATGCTAGGGCCAGGCAGGACTATTGCCTTTTTACCCTAGTCATCGCTGTAGACCTGGACCGGTCTGGTGCAGGGCGGGTTAGTTTACTTTACGAACGGCCCCACTCACAAATGTGAGCGGTGCCGAAGATTTTGGCCAACCTCCCTGGGTCCTGGTTGATGAACCCTGCTGGCTAGGGCCTCTTCTGGCGCTCTTCTGTCTTCGTCTTCTTTCTTCGCCAGCTTGTCACCCCCGGGGGTAGTCATCTATTTGTCAGGGACTGTGCGGATATTTTTGACTTGGGATTGACTGCCAGTACACAAAGTGTCAGTTGACACATTGTCGTCTGGATCATCGGACAAGGTGAGGATGAACTATGTAGCTCTAGGAGGTGAAGGCCTAAGTGCTTTCTTAGCACTTTCGTCCTTCACGGAGCCAGGGGGACAACGGCCACTGGTCGGCTTACTGACCGGTGCCCGCAAGCTTTGTGGGAAGGTGGTTGGTTATGTCATGTCTTTTCCGTGGCTTGGTCCATCTGTAAGGAAAGGATTAGTTATACCCACCCGTTATCCAGTAACTGTACTTTCGGCCTCTTATGCCTCGGTGCATCGGCCGGATCATAGGAGGTGGCCTCCCTGATCAGCGGGTTCCTGTGCTCCTCGGCTAAGGTGTACAGTTTCTTCGCTCTATCCCGGATGATTTTGGTGACTGGTGTGTACTCCAGGTCCCTGAAGATGTCAGCGTTTCTAACGTACCATGGTGCGCTCACCGCCGACTTGATGGCCACGTTTTCTACGGCTTGGATCTTTTTCAAATAGGCCTTCGCTTGGTATCCCCATGCTACAGAGGTGTAGGTCAGCTGTGGTCTGATGAGGGCTTTGACTAGCAGAAGCTTGTTCCTCAGACTGAGCCTGCTCTGGTTTCCTACCATTGGGTAGATCAGAGCTCTCGTCCGCTTAGCCTTTACCACGATGGCTTCGGTGTTTTGTCTCCATGTCAGGCCTTTGTCCATGATTACGCCAAGGTATTTGACGGAATCGTGCCATTGGATGTCTTCACCAAACATGGAAACGTGTCCTATGGGATCCTCCTTGCGTCCCTTCCTGAAGAGAATCGTCTGGCTTTTCTCCGCGTTGACTGCGACTTTCCATTTGATACACCATTCTTCCAGAAAAGAGGCTGCCTCTTGGAGTCTTCTGATGGCAGTTTTCGCTCTCCAGGATCTGGCCGTGAGGGCCGTGTCGTCCGCGTAGAGTGCCATAGTGGTGCCTTCGGCCCTTGGGAGGAATTTCGCATCGTATCGTGCGCAGTGTTTACCGCACGACAGTTAGTGGCAAATGAATTCTCTGCTCCGCTAACGCTGACCATCGACTATTTGTCTGCCTCTGGTTTACACTGTCATTCAAGAGACTCATGTCTAAAAATTCAAATACACATACTGTCTATCATTTAAATTGTCTACATGAAAATTGAAAATTATGACAGTCTACAACATATATTGTCTACTTGTAGACAGTCGTGTCTTTTAACTCCTGTAGACTACACGTCCATTACTGCTTGCCACTCATCTTGGGATCACGGTTTCGAATTCCAGCTGAAGGGATGGGATTATTTCTGAATCACTAATTAATTAATTTCAGCATATTTGGATATTGGATGTTTGTTTGTTGTCCGCAGAATGTATAAGGTATATACGGGGGTCGTATTATTTGTAGTTATACTGTTAATTAATTCATAGGTTATTTTGAATAATAAACAATTTTATACTAGGCTAGACAAATACATAACATAAATTCAGAGGATGAATCAAGTCACCAAATGTAATTTTTGAACACCCTGTATTATATATTGATTTTCATGTTATTAAAATTTGTGACATTAAAATTAATTACTGACTTAATTATGCAGTCAACTCACCAAATGTATTTTTTGATCACCCTGTATTATATATTGATTTCCATGTTATTAAATTTTGTGACATTAAAATTAATTACTGACTTAATTATGCAGTCTTATAATTGCTTTAATATATAATGTTTCATTATTTGCTTATTATTGAAAAATACCAAGAGTTAACTATTGACTAATGGACTATGTTACTTTCAGAAAGGGAAATACCAACAATTAGACATTGCCCATTATCTTAGTGATACAAGAAACTAGTGTAATTCAATATAAAATAGACTTTTCAAATTGGAAAAAATTTAATCTAATCAATCACTCATAAAATCATAGTTTATATAAGAATTAGATATGTTGGTTGCACATTATTTATTATCTAGTTTGTTGAAAATTTTTTGTGTACTGTTTGTAACAATTAGTTGAAACTGGAAGTCTACATAAATGGTGAAAGGAAATGCAATAATTGTTTTTCTGAGGTCATTAATGATTATTTGATTTAGGATATTTTGCAAATAGGCACTTGGTGTATATAATTTTAATAAAACTTCTAGATCACTTATACTTACATTAAAAAAAGTTGAAAATATTGATATGAATAAATTAGATATTCTTACAAAACTTTTTATAACTTACCCTTTGCTTCCTTTATACGTAAACAAATAGAGGTATAATTATAACTAATAGTAACTGTGATGTCTGTTTTGTAGATAAGAGTCACGAGAATGTTATTAGATAGCTGTTATAGATAAATATAAAACAAAGAGTATTCAAACAGTAAATTGACTGTGCCAATTACAAAAGTTATTAAATATTCTTGTGTTTGATATTAATTTCTTAAAACTTGTGGAAAAGGGGTATGTATTGAAATATCGTTTATACTCGGTATATCTGCTAAAAACTGGAAAATTGAATTATTTTGCTTCTTTTTATTTTTCCTTAAATTTTGGTTTACAAAAACATTTTAGGACCATGGGAGCCGTTGCAGTGAATATTAGGAGGGGATATATCATGCCAATCATTTTTGTGTTCTTGCATCTTTTTAGAGTTTTCTAAGATAGCCATGCAATCATATAATACAATATGTGACTTACTCATATGTTAATCGTTAAAGTGAGTACAATTATTGAAATTGACAACGTTAAATTCTTAGAGCGTCAACTGGTGGCTAAGCAAAACTAATGCATGAAAGCTACGATGTCAAATTTTACTAGAAAAAGAAATACAAAGGGGATGTATTGTTCAATATATATGGGGTTATCATAAAGTAAGGGGTCTATTTTAAATTCTTATATAGTTTTAAGAAATTATGCTAGTAGCAGAAAGTAAACAGTTGCCTCAATAATTGGATTTTAGTGTATCTATGGAAAACAAAAGAATTGTCGTGACAACTATTGATACAAGTGTCAAACGAAATAATCGTAATTTAGAGAATTGTTCTCAAAATAAAACTCACGTAACGTAAATTGTAACAATTTCAATACGGATCTGCAAACAAGAATTGGTTTAGTGCAAAGTTATTATGAAGGCGGCAAAAATTACACTACTGGATTACGAAGATTTCGTACGAAAATGGCAGGGCCGTGCAAAATGAAGGCGTATCGTAATTTGATTAGCAAATTTGAAAGAACAGGGTCTGTAAAAGACCTTCCGAGGTCAGGAAGATCTAGGATTAGTGATGTCCAAGTTGCAGAAGTTCTTCAGGAAAATCAAAACGTAGCCGATACTAATCCGCTAGCAATCAGTAGTGTGAATGCGATATCAAAACGTTTACAAATGGTTTGGAAAATTTTACGGAAAATCCTAAAAATGTATCTCTATAAACTGCAACTGCTGTTTGAATTAAAGGACGCAGATTTTGCTCTCAGGTGCGATTCTTCATTACACGTATTGGCTCAGATGGAAATTGAACCCGAATGGTTATCCCGTATTTTATGGACAGATGAGGTCCATTTCTCTCTTAATGGTGGAATTAATACTCAAAACTGTCGAATATGGTCAACAGAAAATCCACATTAAATCGTTCAGCGAGGCCTTCATGACAAAAAAGTCACCGTTTGGTGTGGTTTCACAGCTAATTTCAACATTGGTCCATACTTTTTCGAGGAAATACAGAATGGGAGGCCGTATCTGTAACTGTTACTGGTGAACGATACCTGCAAATGTTAAGGGATTATGCAATTCCACAGTTGCAAAACGAGCACGAAGGAATTGAAAACATGATTTTTATGCAGGATGGAGCACCTCCGCACATTTACCGACCAGTTAAAGAATTGTTAACTGCGGTTTTTCAAGATCGTGTTATAAGCATACATTTTAAATTCATGGCCACCAAGATCGCCTGCGGATTACTGGCTGTGGGGTTATTTAAAAAATTTGGTGTTTAGAACACGGCCAACAACGCTGGAGGAATTAAAGGACAGTATTAGAGAGCAAATTCGTGCAATTCAACCAGTAATGTTGAATAGTGCTTTATACAATTTGGAGGAACGGTTGGTAATTTTACAACAACAAAATGGAGGTTGAAACTCTTCTCTCACTTGCTATTAAATGGAAAAATGATTGTGGAAACGATCTTCTCCTTCGAATACGAATGACTTTTGACTGGTGACTGTGCAGAGGGGCGCTGTCATCAATAGTGCTATCAATATTTTTATCATCTAGGCTCTAAGCTGCCTGGCGAAGTGGCTCACTATGTGGGATCTATGGATCCAAATTCAGCAGTCGCTTTTAACAAATTATGTGCTTTTATTGTTACTGTATAATGAAATAAACGAAAATATAATAGTAAAAGAACGAAGAATTATCGAAATTTTGTTGAAATTCAAGATGGCAGCGCATGTCCAAGGGCGATTTTTAGGTATTTTTTTAGGATGTTTCTAGTGGCTTCCTAAATATATTCTACAAATTTTAGCTTATAGTTTGAAATCATTTTCATCTTCTAAGTGGCCTGTACTATAAGTGCTTCCATCGAAATAAAAAATTGCAAGAAATATTAAAGACGTGACATAATAAAATGAAAATGAGCATAAGTATTTAATAAAAATTATCAAATAAAACAAATGTTCATGCTGAAATGACAGTCTTATAATTATAATAAATATACATATATGCATAGATTTATCTGCTTTGATACCATATCATGGAAAGTTGTAAAATAATATCTAGTAATTAGTTGCGTTACTTATAATTTTGCGGAAGTCTTTGTTAAGTAAAGTAGTAGTAGTAGCCAAAGACTACAGTCCACGGAATATCATCATTAAATATTCCTGTTTATTTTGAATTTTAAATACACGATAAACCTTGAGAATTCTTACGATTCAAGAACTACTATTACATCTTAAAATAAAATCAGACATATTATTTTATTCTTTACAGTGTGCTTGAAATACAACAAACACAGTGCAAACTAAAATAAATATAAGATCAAAGCAGTGCATTATTTAGAGTATCTTACAATGACTTCTTGTGGACATACAGGTATGGTGAACATATTTCCTTTTGTGTTAAAATTTTCCGTTACTCAATGAGAAACGCGTATTTATTGTGTATATAGGAATTTCTTGACAGCATTAATTTTTTTGTTCTATGTATTAAAAATAACCAGTTAAAAAAGAGGTTTGTTTACGTATATTAAGTGACGCAAATAAAATTATTTTTACCATTTATTTGTCTTCTACTTTATAATTTTATAATTATTTCTCATGTGTAGTTAAATCGCACATGCATGTGAAATAATAAATTTATTTAAATAATTTGTTTTACTGTTATAAAATAATTGTGCCTTTATCAAATTAGTTTTTTTTTAAAAGCCACTTCGCTTAAAGTAAAACAAACCGTACCTATTTTTTTTTGTTCATTATTTTCCATCCACAATGGTGGGAAAATGAAAATAATAATTAAAAAGGAGAGTGACAAAGTTGAGTTAAAACATAAAGATGATGACAGTATCACTTGGAAGTAATTTTTTCAAAGTTTCTATGAAGAATCCCCAGTTTTTGGATACGTGGCGTGTGACAAATGTAAAGATGTGTTAATTTAAATAAGACTAGCTCGGCACGGTAACTGGGCTAGGCGGAAACACCCACCTCTACTTCTGGCCCTGCTAAACCCAATTAGGTAAATAAGCCCGACCCAACTCGGTAGGGAATTATAGAAGAAGAAAGCACTTTCATGACGGGACGTGCGGGGCATTACGCGAGATGAGGGTGGGAAATGTCTAATACATGTCATCTTCTTTCTTTTACACCGCTTACATTAAAGCGAGAATGATGATTGTTGTTTTTATTGGCACGCGACCGAGGCGGAGTTTCACTTACATTCTGTGATACTTTAGGTTCACACTTAGTTTTGTTACCGATTTGTTTAGCAGTGCGTTGTAGGATATAGTAAGTGTAATATTATAAGTAATAATTATTTAATATCTGTTTATTTGCCGGTGTGATTTTGAAAATAATTTAAGAAGGTTATCGTGTTGCAGGGAGTTGTGTAATATATGGTAAGTGTAATATTATAAGTAATAATTATTTTATATCCGTTTATTTGCTGGTGTGTTTTTGAAAATAATTTAATAAGGTATCGTATTTAATGTAAAAATGTTTCGACCGTGGGAGGCCTCTACGTCTACATCTTATTGTGTTTGTGAAAATGAAAGTGATAGTGATTACAGTGATAAAAAAATCAAAGTTCATCAGTGTTTTCAGTAAGAAAAAATCGGCTACATTTGAACGAGCAAGCGAAACAAATTTGCTTTAATGTTTACGATACTCTTTTGAAGCGACGAGTTAATGACCCAATTGAAAACTCTGGACCCGTCGTTAGCAAAACTTTTAAGAACTTTAGTTTGCGACGCGTATCAGAAAAATGAAAACCCAACTATTGACGTGGTGGATAGAAAACTAAAAAAAAAGAGATTTTCATCAAATATACCACAAGAACTTTAGGAACTTGGCTGAGAAAATTTTGATTTAAATATCAAACTATTAATAAACGCATGGCGATTATGGAGAGCAGACGAATAGTGAATTGCCAAGATTCATATTTAGAAGAGATACAAGAACTCAGAAGGGAAAATATACCAGTTTATTATGTAGATGAAACTTGGTGTGATATTCACGACACCGTAAAAAAAGTATGGACTGATAGATCTAGGAAATGTCAACCAATCTCATTGCCCCCTAATAAAGGGAATCGGTTGATTATATTACACTATGGATCAGCTGGTGGATGGGTTGATAATGCATTGAAATTGTGCGGAAAAAACATGGAAGACTGTAACGTGGATAACCACAAGAATATTTATTTTGTTTTTACAAGTTTCTTGTCACTTTTTAAATAATTTCTTTATTCTATACTAATAGTCCATACCCGTCCTTTCTTGGCATGAAGTGTTCATACCTCCTCGCGGTTTTTGCTGGGTAGTAACAATTTATATTACACAAACTTGAATACTGCAACTACTTTATGTGTTAGCAATACTTTAATTCAATACTTTTATTTCAAGTTAATACTTTCTTCTACAATTGTTAAATTGTTGCTAGCTAAATTGAGCACAAAAACCTACACTGTAAAAGCAAATGAGCGAGCAATACAGATAAATCCGGCTTTGCGTTCTGTAGCGTTTTACCCCGCACGTCCCTTCACTAAAGCGATTTCTCCCACTATAAATAAGCCCAGCTCGACTAAGGCTTCGGGCAGGATGTTCATATCAATATTAACTTTCTACATTTAAACCACCATTTGGTTAGTAAAAGTTTTTTACAAAATCCTATTGATGAAGTTGATATTTACACCATCTCTTTCATCAACTTGAAATATAGCACCTCAATACAGGAAAATATGACTAAAATACTTTGGTCGCACGGTATACGTTATACGCTAGATAATGGTTAGTTATTATACGTGGAAAACTCGTATATTGAATGAATTAAGTATTCATGATAATAATTGCAACTATTACTAATTCAGAACACGATTATTGTGTATATAGGATATTTAATTGTATAAGAATTATTATATGCAATCCGGAATTAGATGATGCCTTTAATATTCAGCAGCTTTATTACCATGTGAATTGTTCAAGAAGTTGGCAACGAGGTTTCCACCGTTTAACAAATTTATAATATTTGAAAATTCTAAATTATGTCAAGTAGGTATCTTATTTTATTATTATTATTATTATTTTTTAGAAAAAAATTACAAAATAACTGTTGGGTATTATATAAGCATTCTATCAAATCTAACATGATAACAATAATAAATACTAATAAATACTAATAGTTCTTTATATTTTATACGTACTGTCATTCTTATCTGAATGCGCTAATATAAAAATTGTAGGTAGATAGTAAATTAAACTCAACAATACATTTTATCGTAGAAACTATTAAACAACTACTCAATCCAGAAGCAAGAATTGCAATGAATTAAATAACAGTATTCTTAGTATTAGAAGGAAAAAAATAAAAATATTGTCTTTCATTCGTCTAGATTAAGTAGTTGTTTTAATAGTTGTTATTGGCTCCGAGGTAACATACTTGCCTCGAAATCTCGGTGTCCCGGGTTCGATTCCCGCTCGAGGAACTGGGATTTTTTCGGAGAGAAATTAATCCCGGTATACTCGGATATTGGATGTGTGTCCGTTGTCTCTTAATGTGTAACCCCCTCCCGCACAAAGTCGTTTCAGACGTTCATAGATAAAGGGGGTTGTAATTACTTGTGGTGTTATTATATATTATGTTATTATATTATAGTTTCTTCCATAAAATGTATAGGTATTTATTATTGTAATCATGTTAGATTTGAAAGGAGGTTTATGTAATACCCAATAATTATTTTTTTATTTTTTTCCAGAAATGCATAAATAAGGAGCAAATAAAATGTCAGATTTTTTAACTCCTTTTTAATTTAAAAAGATTTCAAGTTTTGGAAAATTTAAAAACTGGCTATTTATTAAATATGTGGGATAATCATTCAATGTGTTTTGAGGTGTGTTCACATTTTTTTAAAAATTATACAGAACATGCTTTATGGGATCCAATACTTTAACATTTTTTTGTTAATATCTTGATTTTCAATTTTAGCGTCAGATGCAAAATGAAATGTTGAGATTTTCAACGGGCAATATTATTTTTAAGAGACAAATTACTTTATCAATTAAATAATTTATGTAGGTAGCTGTTTTTGTTTGCAATGAGTAACACCTTTTTCCTTTTTTAGGAAACTATAAAATGTATAATTTTATTATGGGACTTATAATAACTTTAATTGCATCCACGGAAGGAGCTCCTGGAGTACTAACAGGCACAGGTGGTGTAGAACTTGGCGGATCAGTAAGTATATGTATATTGAGTTCCATCAGCACACAATTATCTCAAAGTACGGACACATTGTAAATTTTATAAACTTATAATGCACATACGAACTTTGCTGGACCTTTCAATTTTCATCAGTTGAGACACTAACGCAGTGGTGTTGTATCTTTGGCAAAAAGTGTCGTGTTTAATTTTTTAAAAACCGTTCTCTGCTATAAATCCCACTAAGTGAGAAGTCAAGACATCAAACTTGTTCGGTAATAGTGGCAATTTAAATAGTGCTATTATTATTAATGCTGGGAATTTTCCAGATTTTAGTATTCGAATAATTGTTTGAAAAAAATATTCGAATTATCGAATTATTCCAATATTTGAATAAATCGAATAATCAAATTATCCGAATATTCGAATAAACCGAATATTCAAATAGTTCGAATTATCAAACTATTCGAATAATCCAAATATTCGAATATTATTATATCATTATTAAATTGATTCGGTTATCTAAATGTAGGTATGGATATTTTAGTATATGTAAAGAGTTTTTACTTTTTGTGCATTATTTTTTAAATTAGGATTATTAAAAATTAATGCGGTTTTAGACTGAAAGAAAAATTTAGATGAAATTTGCGGGAATTGGTCACATAGAAAATGATTATTATTAATACGTGAACTACAAAACAAACTAAACAAACTACAACTACTACTATTACAAATTACAACAAGAAAGCACATACAATTTAAAAAATATATATACCTCCGTCAAAGAAGAATAAGGGCCGGTAATTGTAAAACTAAATATTTTATAAATAAAAATATTTAAATAATCGAATAATTGAATATATTCAACAGTTTGAATGTTTGAATTAGAATTAATTCGGATTTGATTAATCGAATATTCGAATTAATCGTATTCGATTCCCAGCCTTAATTATTATGCTTAAATTAATATGAATGTACGTACAAGCTTTGATAACAATTTCGTTATCATGAGGTTTCAAGCCTAAATCTGTTACACACCTGCGAAATGAAGTTTTTAAGTGTAATTTGTTTAAATTAGATTTCAGTTTAATAACTATTCATAAACAAGGAACAAAAGATAATATGTAAATAGAATTATTGTGGAAATTTTATGCGCAAATTTAGAGGAAACAGTTTTAATAATTTTGTTGGATTTTCCCATCATGGCATATGTCGAAAACATGTCATAAAAACAACCATAATGTGTTTTGAATCTATTTACTAATTACTGTTAAAATTACATTACAATTATAATGTTATCATTATAATTTTATGTAAAATTATTGTTTGCTCAACTAATGATAAATTGTTTTCATTTAAGGTCAATATATAGTTATAATGAATCCATGTGTACTGAGTAGTTAGGGTCACTTATACCAAAGATTATACCAGAGATGATCAGCTGCTTTATAAAAGTTTATTGCTCATAAATGTGAAGCCAAACGGACAGGAGCTACCAAAGTGAATTGAAATAATTGAAAACTGTAAGGCGTTTCATATAATTTCATTTCATTCTGGTACCTTTCTATGAGCAATAATATTTTATGTAGCTGCTAACTGCTATTTGTGGTGTACATAAATAAAATAAGTATAAAATATTCCCAAACTTTTTATGGCTATACCAATTTTAAAAATAATAGCTTTTGTAGTTACGTTACGACAACTATTGGATATAAATGATGACTACTTAGCAGCTATAGATAATTCTATGGTAACTACAGCCCTTTTGCTTGATCTTACAAAGGCGTTTGATTGTATAAATCATAAAATGCTTTTAGCAAAATTGCACTACTTCGGCTTAACATCAAATACTATAGCATGGTTTCGTAGCTACTTGTCACACAGAATGCAAACCGTTAAAATATATAACAGAGGTCATTTACAAATATCTGATAGTTTAGTGGTCAAATCGGGGGTACCCCAGGGCTCAATACTTGGTCCAATTTTGTTTTCTTTATATTTGGCAGATTTACCGAAAGTTATAAAATATTGTAAAATACATTCGTATGTGGATGATACGCAAATATATTTATCTTATCGGCCTACAACCGTTGATGAATCCGTGGCAAAAATTAACGAAGATCTGTCTAATATATCTGTCTGGTTAGATAAACAGGGGTTAAAACTTAACTGCAACAAAACCGTTTCTATAAATTTCAGATCTGCTAGGAGTGATTTCGAAGATAACCTTGTAAAACTATCAATAGCCGGAGAGCAAATTTGTACTAAAAGTGCGGTGAGAAATCTTGGAGTTATTTTCGATTGTCATTTAACTTTTTAAAGAACATGTAACAAAGGTTGTGCAATCCTCATACGCTAAACTCAAAACAATTTATCAGTTTAAACATGTACTATCGACAGAAACAAAGCTAAGGCTCTCAAACTCGTTAATCCTGTCCTAGATTGAATACGGAAATGTTGTTTATGGCCCTTGTTTAACAGAAATGGAGGCTTATAGATTGCAAAAGGTCTAAAACTCATGTGTTCGTTTCTCGGCTAATGTACCCAAATTTGAACATATCACTCCTCACTTGAAATTAAATAATTGGCTTAATATGCATCAAAGATGGGAGCTTCGCCTTATCTGTCTTGTTTACTCAGTGTTAAAAAATGAATCACCCATATACCTCAAAAACAAACTTATTTTTCGAAACCAATACCACAATGCTAATCTTCGATTTGTAGCAAATACCTTGCATATTCCTAGGCATGTAACAACTCTCTTTAAATCTTCTTTTTCATATTTAGCGTCAGAATTGTTTAATAAAGTTCCCTAGTCTATTATGTCATTATCCTACTCTTTATTTAAGAAAAAATTAAAAACGCTTTTTCTTCTGAATCAGTTAAAACTGATTTATGTACTTGTAATAGTTTCTTTTAAATGTTTCTTTTGTCTTATAAAATTATTTTTTTTTTGTATTTTTTTTCTCTTCTCACATATTTTGTAAGTTTTATGGATATTTTTTTACCACTATTGATATGATACAATTATGGACACATTGTTTAATATAATGTAGAGCCCTGGTTGGCATTCACAGCAGCTCAATGAGCTGACACCCCGCCAGGTTAAATAAAGACATTTTTACTTATTTATTTATTTATTTATTATTTATTTATTCTGGAGAATCAGCCAACTATATGTACAAAAATTACATTGAGAAGCTAAACTTACTGCATTCTGTGTGCAAGTTCAACTGATTTCTATTTTTGGGTGTTGTAAGTTTTAATTGATTAGGTTAAATTAATAATATTGATTAGGTTAAATTAACAAAATAGTGAAGGTGTTTTGATTTTTTTTTATTTTAAAATATTCTCTGAATAAGATAAGACGTAAAGTTGCTGAAAACAATCATTGAAATGCAAGGAATAGTGTAAACATAGTTACTCGCTGATGCAACGTTGACATATAAGTAGTTTAAATCATTTTAACCATTTAAAATGGTACAAACCAGTGGCGGCTGGTGGATTTAGGTTATACCATATCTCAGTATTGGAGCATGAAACTCAAACAATATTTTATGGCAGGACTATCAGTACTGAATGGAGAATTTTCGCAGAAAAAAAATTGAGAAAATGAAGTTACAAAAATGCGCTGCCGACCCAGATTACTTCTAGACCATTAGTAAAATCTTTGCAAACTATTTTTTTTTTCGTAATCAGAAGGATATTTTATCACCCAGTTTTTTTTGGTTTTCGAAAATTTTGATTTTTTATAAAGTTATGACATTTTAAAATTTACACAACTTAGGGCCATTTGTACCAATGTAGTTCAGCCAAAGCTCAGTTGAACTTGGTTTTAAATCCAAGGTTACGATTGTTTCAACAATGGTATCCTTGGATTTTAAACTAAGTTCAACTGAGCTTTGGCTGAACTACATCGGTACAACTGGCCCTTAAATTTCAAAATGTCATAACTTTACAAAAAATCAAGATTTTCGTAAACAAAAAAAAAAACGGGGCGATAAATTTTCCTTCTGATTACAAAAAAAATAGTTTGCAAATATTTTACTAATGGTCTAGAAGAGTCTGAGTCCGCAGCGCATTTTTTGTAACTTTTTCTCCTCAATTTTTTTTAAATTTTTTTGAGCAAAACTTTTCAGTACTGATAGTCATGCTTTAAAATATTGTTAGGATTCCATGATCCAATATTGAGATATGGTATAGCCTAAATCTACTAGCCGCCATTGGTACAAACTCTATAAAAAATGGTACAGTGCTGTTGCAAAAAGATCTTGAAGCGAATATATACATTTTAATAATTTCAATTAATAATTCATGCATACTTCTGTTCTTTTTCCATATAGAATCGCCCTCCCCTATTATCATTTGAAAACGGGACAGTTGCAGTACATTTTCTCGGTTTTAAAGCATCAGCAGGTCTAGGAGGTCTTTTAACTGGAAATATGGCCGATGGTGGTCCACACGCTGAAGCTGGAACACCATTTGGACAGAGTGCAGGGGCTGGTTTGGGTGGGACTGTAGACGAAAATGGGGAAAGTAGAGGTTATAAATATAAATATCACTACAATAGAAACAATTTTTCAAAAGCTGTAAATTATGTTGCCTAGTACCCACTGTACATGGAAGACAAGGTGAAATAGAAACTAATTTAAAATAAACATAATTTATTTTACTAGAAATAAGTAGCAGAAACATCAATAAAAACAAAATACTGGTGTTTCAAAGCCTTACCCGTTTATTAAAGTGAAATAGAAAAAAATCTGCACAAGCGAGAAAGGCAATCTCTCGGATAGTTGTTATGTAATTTTACCATAAGTTATATTATTAATTTTTGGGGGAAGATATAGTTACTTAAAAAATAGATATCAAATTTTTCATTTAAACCTTTTAAAAATTAGTAGAAAAACTGAATTTTTTTTGAGATTTTTCATAACTCCCTCAAGGTTGTCATATCTAGGGGCTTGAAACGCGAGACATGGGAGGATATTTAAGAACCGGAATACCGTAAACTATAAAATGTAGAAACAAATACCAGCCCAATCACGAATTCATGGAAACCCAATATTTTTATCGACTACTGTTGAACCTCAAGCCAATTATTGAGGAAATTCCCTAATTATAAAAGACGAAGACTTGCTTGATTTATTAATAAAAAAATCAGTGGCTTCACCTATTCGTAATTTATTAATTTTGCAAAGAAGTTTTCTTGTAAGTTGGAAAACCTTGAATTTAATTAAGACCTTTATTAACATTACAAAGCGATATTGTGTTTATATCATGATTAAGAAAATATACTGAAAACTATGGCAATTAAAAAAAAACAATCTTATATATACATAATTTTCTATACTTTTGTACCCTGCACTCAAAGTGTAACGCACCAAACAAAATACGTAATAAATTGGATTCAAAAAAAGAGTAAACTGATTTTTAATAGCAAACCAATAAATGTAATTTTTAAAAGGAATGTGTCAATTGTAAAACTTAAGGACTATGAGAGGGTTGTGTGCCAATTAGCAATAAATATTTTAGAAGACGTAAGTACCAAAAAAATTTGTTGGCTGGAGTACATATACTGCTCCAAGAATTAGATAGTTATTAGACAGCTTACGAGGATAATTTACGTAGAGCTTATAAGATTAATAATGTATTCGGTTTATTTTTTAATATTAAGACTTGATATTTTGCACACATTTATTAAGATATATATTCTACGACGTTCCGTTTTTAGTTTTTTTTGTTTTACTTGCAAACATAATCAAAGAAAAAAAAAGTCGAAAAATATGAATCTACAATGAATAAAAACGTGACGTCGTAGATGATGCATTAATAACTACGTGAATGAAATATAATTTCTTGATTTTCAAAAACAGATTAGAAATTTTCTAGATAAGTGTTGTCTAAATCAATAGCTATACTATCCATAATAGTACTAGTTTCGAAATGTTAAAGTTAAACTGAATTCGTCTCTGTGCAATAACACCACCCAAACTTCTCCCACGAGACACTGCCCATTGTCAATTCACTGGCACACAAAAAAAAAAGTTGTTTGTACTTTTGACGCCACCTACCTCCCGACATGTATTTCGGCCCGCTGAATCCGAATTTGAAGTCAGTTTGGACCGTACACCCTCAAATATCGAGTAAATTAAAAAATCGTAAAAAAATAGCGAAAATTGGGTGTTTCGGTAATAAAAAAATTTTGTGGATCTAAACCAAGCCTAATTTTTATGTATTTCGATCCGCTGAATACGAATTTAAAGTATATTTAGACCATAAGCCATTTTATATCTAAGTAAATTGTAAAAAAACTTTCGAAAATTGCTAAAAATGGCAAAAAATTGTGATTGTTGATGAAAAAAATTTTCATTCTATTTATACGTCATTTTTATAGATTTTACAATTTTTCACATTTTCAGATTCTAAACTTGTATTTTATGCATAAAAAAAATACAAGAAACATATTTAATCGTGTTTCATAGATTTTTTACCATTTTTTCAACTGCAATTTTTTACTATTTTATCGGTTTTTTTGCGATTTTTTGAGATTTTGAGGGATTAATGGGCCAAATATATTTCAGATTCGGATTCAGCAGATCAAATTTCATAAAAATCGTCTCCTATCCGGGTCTACAAAATTCTTTTCATCAACATAATCACAATTTATTGCCATTTTTAGCAATTTTCGAGGATTTTTTACAATTTACTTAGATTTAAAACGGCTTATGGTCTAAATATACTTTAGATTCGTATTCATTCAATTAGGCTTGGTTTAGATCCACAAAATTTTTTTATTACCGAAACACCCAATTTTCGCTATTTTTTACGGTTTTTCAATTTACTCGATATTTGAGTACGGTCCAAACTGACTTCAAATTCGGATTCAGCGGGTCGAAATACATGTCGGGAGGTAGGTGGCGTCAAATGTACAAACAAATTTTTGTTTTGTGTGCCGGTGATTATACAGCACTTGTGTTTTCCAGAGCTCACATTATATTCTTAAATCGAAATGGTGTTGAGAATAATACTTATTTAAATTATCTGTTATAAATTGAAGGAAAGTAGTATGATGTTCAATGTGATTCATTCTTTAAATAATAAAAACTATAGTATAAAAAGGAGCGAAAACCACCTTACTGTTTACTATGTTTACTAATGTCTAAATTAGACCTTCAACAGCATGCTTTGTCATTGACGATTCATGTACACAACTGACTCTTGAGTCAATTAAAATCCTAAACTCTAAATTTTATCTATGTACCTGCCCACCCCTAACAAAGGTGGATAGAGTCAAATTAGAGGGAAGGGACGATATACAGAAAAGTACACCATATAACATTAGATTTAATTTATTCTCTAACAAAAAAAAATAGTTAAAATATGTAAGACCTGGTTTCAAAAGTAAGTAATTAAAGTTGTAACAATTGTATTAAATAAACATTAACTATTCATTAACTGTTGAAGATTGAGTTATCTGGGAGATTATTTTATATTTTACCATTAATTAAGAGTATGCTACAATATGCAATAATTAATACAACTCATTAAGAACAAGTAGAATCGAGTACATTTTTTAGCAGAGAAAAAAATTGTTAAAACTGAATAAAAATATGGTAATTTATTTCGAATAGTTTATAATTAAATGTATGTATATATATATATATATATATATATATATATATATATATATATATATATATATATATATATATATATATTATTAAATATGATTTGAAGGAAACAACTACTCAGCGGGCAAATACCCCGACCTGCATTGAATTACAAATCATGATAGATCGATAGCCAATATCATTTGTCAATTCCTAACCAGACATAGATCGATTTCGAACTTATTTGTTCTCTTCAGTATGCCATAGGTTATGGATCAGACAAATGATAGTGGCCAACCTGCTAGTTATATACTAACTAAGGTGAAGTGAATAGTGGTGAGAGGTATGAAACTTCTCATATGGTCTGAATGCTACTATCCGACCGACATCCTAGATGTCTCTGTGGCGGATAGCGACTTGCGTCACAGCAAGTACCGAGAGCGGCGCCCCCTAGCCCAGGTGGACTAAACTAATGTTTATATATATACAACACGATATAAATTAATTACAAAATATCATCGTAAAGATAACAGGACCATTAAATCACATTTTTTTTTAATATTTCATATGTGAATAAAATTTATATAACTTATACAAGACTGGGTCTACCTGTTACGTTTACACTGCGGTTTGGTAAGTGCCTTCAGAAGACAGGAACAGATAAAATCCTTAAACGCTCTGTTATCAGTTATCACCTATATTCTTAACGAGGCATTTTAAGCTCTAGTATCTGGGTCATCGACGTTCCATTAATTAATAACATCGTTAAAAAAGTTTACGTATACTCTGCATAAATATACGGATTAACCAATTTGGGAAGTTTCTGCTTCTCATTATGCCATCAAAATATTTATGACAAAATCAATTAATTGATACAAAAGTCGATTCCGTACGTAGACCCAATGATTATACGATTAAGAAAAAAATACGTTCTAAATCATTCTGACATGCATAATTTAAAAATTTTCAGATTCCAAAATTACTTTCCTTCGACAATGGCAACATTGGAGTTAACTTCCTTGGATTTAAAGCATCTGCTGGTTTGGGAGGGCTTTTAACAGGAAATGCTGCCCATGGGGGACTTCAAGCTTCTGCTGAAACCCCATTTGGACAAGCTGCTAGAGCAGGCTTAGGTGGTACTGTTGATGGAGAAGGTACATAGTAATATTTTATTTACAATTAAATCTATTAAACCCTTGAGATTATATTCTGAAACGTGAAATAACAGAAAAATCATCTCATCTCCGTTCTTGCATACATTTCTAAAATGAATATGAACACCAAATATTAGATGTATATGGCTTTACATAATAGTTCGTTTCATAAGTGTAAATTTTCAAATCATTTGACCTTGAAAATAGTCACTTGTAGGTTTAATATTAGCCACGAAATTACTGAAATATATAACCAAATTTGCGTTTCTTCTATGTATCTATATTTTATGCAAGCACTAAATAGATCGGAATTAGTATATGCACTGCAGAAAATCTGGAAAACAAGGCATTTTGGAATATATTTATATAAACTTTTATTTTATTTTTTTTGTCCAATACGTTGTAAATTGGCCAACAATTTCGAGACACACTGTATCTTTCTACAATTTGAAGTTGTTCCAACATATGAATTGATGTGATCTTTTGACAGAATGTTTCTGCAAACCGCGACCATACGAACATAACCTGCAAAAAACCGCTTCACAGGAACTTATTTCGAAGGAAGGCAATTTTTATTACCGTACATACCAATCGCAACAAAACTCAGAACACAATAAAAATTTAAATTATATTATATACAAATTTTGTGTTTTAGGCAGATCGCTAGGAGGTTTATATGCCGACGCTACAGCTGGTGGCGGAGTGTCAGCAGGAGCAGGTTTAGCAGGAGAAGTAGGTGCTGAGGGTTCAGTTGGTGGTTCATACGCTGGTGCATCAGCGGGTGGTTTATATAAATCAAAAACTAAAGTCACACAAGTTAGCACACCCATCGAAGTAGAAAGGAATATAGAAGTATCTTCTCCATTAGGTAAACTAATAAATTTACCCGTGTTAAAAAATATGTAACTACAAACATTATAATTTACATTATTATGCAATATTTTGTAAAAGGTTTAACAAAATTATAGAAAATACCTACAGGACAAGTACAGTAACAAAGGTGAATAGTTTTTCCTTACACCGTGAGTATTGAATGTAATGTAATAATTTAATTTCTTATGAAGTGTAAAATCAGGAAAGTTAAGACGGTCATCTCGAACTCCTAACTGAGGGGGAGGTAAATTTAAATAATGCTGATTCAGCTGGACTAAGTTTATTAATGTGAATGGAACTGATCTCTTAAACTATATTTCTGAATGAGCAACTCGTTGAAATGACCACCATATTGGATCCAATATTAAGTTAACTACAATTGTTATAGAATATACACAATACAGAATGAAACGATTTTTATTGAAATGTGATTGTTCTAAGTATGTTTCTATATTCGTAATATTTTGTTATATTATATAAGATATTTCCTTCTTTTCACTTCAAATTGTGCACTCTGATCAACCAAATGAATATTATTCCGATTATCCAAAACAATTAGTAGTGATAATGGTTGTGAGAGGCTGGCGCCCCATAAGTACGCCGCAATTGGCCCTTTTCACTGACCCCCTACCGTCGTCTCAACCACCACACCAATTAACTTAATTGCTTTATTATATCTTTATAAAACTTATTTCCAGTTGTTCAGAAACACTTTGAAATATCGTCAGCACCAGTTGTGGAAAAAGAAGTGGAAGTTGTTCACGAGACCAAACCTCAAACTACATACGTACAAAGAACTGTTATTCCTAATTATGTAGAAAAAACTATTCAAGTACCAAGTTACGTAGAAAAAACGATAAGAGTCCCCACACTTGTTGAAAAAAGAATAAAGGTTCCTGCTGCGCCAACTATTATTGAAAAGACTGTTGCAGCACCTCCTGCTAAAGTTCAGTACGATACAAGGTATGCTAGATGCTTCATTTGGTCGAAACGAACTATCGAAGTTTTTTTAAATTACTCGTAATCACTTTAAGCGATATCAATAAATTTTGGTTTGGTGACAGAATTTTATCTTGACCATTTTCTAATGTCAATTGTAATTTAATAAAATTTTATCAGGTTTTATCAGATTTTATCAGATTTTATCAGATTTTATCAGATTTTATCGGATTTTAATAGATCTGATCAGATTTTTTCTCTTTTAACACCAGTAAATTGTTTATCCAATATTGCTACATCTAAACATATCTTTATTACAAATTGTAACCGGTTTGGGAGCAAATTTAAAATTTGTTCAATTAATCAGTCGAAATTGCTGCAAAAAGTTCATCAAGAGGCAAATTGGTCTCAATGCAGTAATTAATTAAAATTAAAATATTCATGTATTATTTAATGTAATTTCTTAAATTAAATTCTTTTTCAAGTGCCGTTGAAGAAGAAGTTATTGCACCAGTACCAGTGACAGTAGTACAAAAAACTAAAGTACGCGCACGTCCTCATCGTGTTCATTTTCGCAAACATTTGTAAGTAACACCTACTAACACTCTTATAAAATAATGTAATATTGTTTGCTAGTATAATTGAAAATATTTTCACTACTATACGACTTAGCACACTTGAATATTGGATGTGTGTCTGCAGATGTGTAGTCCTCTCGCACAATATATATATTTTTATGGATAGATACATTTAATGTTTAATAGTAGTTGTGCATACAAATATTTTTACTTAATAAGTATTAAAACCTTTCTATTTATTTCCAGTAATCTCTTAGGAGGTTTGGGAGGTGGTTACGGTGGTGGCTATGGAGCTGGTTATGGAGGTGGTTACGCCGGAGATTTCAGTGGTGGTTATGGTGGGGGTTATGGAGGGGGTTATGGAGGGGGTTATGGAGGTGGATATGGAGGTGCAAGTTCTCTTACAGTAACTAAAACTGCCACTCCACAATTATTTAATGATATATTTAATGTAGGTACAAATTTAAAACCTAGGAGAAATAAATGAGAAAATATTATTATTTAAATTTTGCAAAATTTGTAATTTAAGAAACTATGGCTGCACATGAAATGCATATACATAGGTTGGTGTAATTATATTGGATACGCGGCTATATTATACGGGTGTACTCTCGACCTATACATACATGTCTCCTTTATTAAGATTGCCCGTGTACCCGCCGAACGTGCGCCAATCGGTACACCGTGTAATGGTTAATATGACCAAATGTTAAAAAAAGACCGATTGAATAAGCGAGGTGGACGTAACAGTGTGAATGTATTGTAGGTTGGTAGGGTACAGACTGATCATGTCCTTATGTTCGCTCGATGTGTCTTATTCCATCTCATTTCATCCTAGTTTGCAGCAATCGCTGGAATTCGTTTTGTAACTGACCACTGTATTGTTTGCATAACAAGGTTTTGCACGTACTGTATAAACACTTTTTTTGGATGAATTTAGTAGCATTTCAAAGTGCACATTTTCAGGTTAAAAATGTATATAAATGCATGTCTATTACTTTCTCTCCCCTCAAAGCAAGAAAGTTATGTATTCGTGAAAAAAATGTTTGAAAATTTTTATTGCATTTCTGGACGAATCTCGACGAATTATGACAATACGCAAAATTTCAGACAGAAAAAATTTTCTGTCTGTGTGTCCGTCTGGTTCGCGATAGCAGCTACAGTTTTTGAGATAAATCCTTCAAATTTGTAACACACATTATAGAGGTCAAGGAAGAGATTGAGTTCGTTGGAGAGCAAAATCGGTCCCAATTTTTGAAATTCCACCACACGTCGATTTCTACTACGGTGAGGAAGTTCTGATCCCCAAGTAATTGGCAGCGGGTTTTTTTTTGCTTGATTTATATCACGTAATTTATGCAACTTATACTTGTAACTAAGTTGAAATATTAAACTTTGAGGAACATTAAAGGGACTCTACTAACTATGCCCATTTCTTTCAGAGCAGTACTAGTTAATTTATAAAGTGTAACATTCAAAATTCTAATTGATTTTATTCCAGTTTTATTAGGAAAAAATCGATCGAGGGATCAGCCGTTGAACTTTCGGTCTAGAGTTTATAGGTCTACTTACATAATAACATAATAACAGAATAACAGAATAGTCGACTGGCTAGAACCTAGGGTAAAGTTTTTCAAACTTATTTGCAACATAATAAACGTCGGTTTCTTTGATCCTTTTACCGACCTCAAAGAATCCGACGTTTTTTATGTTACAATAAGTTTGAAGAAACTTTACAAAAGACTTATTTAAGTATGGAAGTCAAGTTAATATAATTAGTTAATTATTTAACTGTAATTTTTTTTTGTTTATACGGATTTAAATTACATTTTTTGTGAACTCAATTGAACATCCGCTGAATCAATATAGGTGAAAAACTAATCAGATTTAAGTTAAATACGTTTTTCTGTTCCTAAAATACCGCGCCTACAAAATATTGAACACAATATATTATTACCGTTAAAAATCAGGACCTACAAGAATATCAGTCTCCCAACTTGAATTTGTGATCTACTACCACTCGTTTGAAATATCTAAATTTCAAAGATCTAGTAATTTTAACGTTGTTGAGTTGGTGGTGACATCAGTCATGTGTCATTTTTTGTTAACCTTCTTGACCTTAAATAGCCTCCTTCTTTTTCTATCAATAAATTAATAAAAGAACGCTTAATATTACTGAAGTATAGACTTTTGTTAGAGCACATTTGATTTTTGGTTGCTTCGAAAATAGTTTCGGATACAAAATAGTTGCGGAAACCGATATAGTAACAGGACGTGCGGGGTAAGATGACGGGAAATGTCTAACACATGACATCTTACGTCTTTTATACCGTATACATTCAAACGAGAACGATAATTGTTGTTTTTGTTGGCACGCGACCGAGGCGGAGTTTAACTTACATGCTGGGCTACTTCAGGACCGCACTTAATTTTGTTACCGATTCGTTCTAGCAGTGCTGATTAATTGTAAGTATAATATTATAAGATAAATAATAATTATTTAATATTTGTTTATTTGCTGGCGTGTTTTTGAAAATAATTTAAGAAGGTCATCTTGTTACAGTGAGTTGTGTAATAGTGTAATATAAGTAAAAATTATTTCATATCTGTGAATTTGCTAGTGTGTTTTTGAAAATAATTTAAGGTTATCGTGTTGCAGTGAGTCTTTAATAGTATAATATAAGTAATAATTATTTCATATCTGTTTATTTGCTGTTGTGTTTTTGAAAATAATTCAAGAAGGTTATCATATCGCAGTGAATTGTGTAATAGTGTAATAGAATAAAATAGAATAGAATAGAATAGAATAATATAAGTAATAATTATTTTATATGTTTATTTGCTGGTGTGTTTTTGAAAATAATTTTAAGAAGATATTTAATGTAAAAATGTTTCGACCGGCCTCTACGACTACATCTTATTGTGTTTGTAAAATTGAAAGTGATAGTGATTATAGTGATAAAGAAAATCAAAATTCATTAGTATTTTCAGTAAGAAAAAAATCGGCTACATTTGAACGAGCAATCGAAACAAATTTGCCTTAGTGTTTACAATAATCTTTTGAAGCGACGAGCTAATGACTCTAATTTGTATGATTTAGATGTACTAGGTGAACAGCATCTTTGACTAACGTTCCCCGTCCGACAATACACAAACTGGTGAAAGAAGGTGCCCTCCCAAGAAAACAAAGATCCGACGCCGGTCAATCGAAAACTCTGGACCCATCGTTAGCAAAACCTTTAATACCTTTAGTTTCAGAACTTTAGTTTTAGAAAAGGCACTATTTTTCCGAAATTTGATAAGAAAGTCGTAGAGTTAATTCAAAATGAAGTGTCAAAAATTAACAAGGAAGATTGGGAAAAAAGAATTAGGAAAGTAATTACAATTGAGGATGAATATTTAAAAATTGCCAAATTTTATATAAATAGTGGAAATAAATTTATTATAAATTTGAACGAGGATAGCAGTTCATCTGAAAATGAAGAAGAGGGTGAGAAGGGCGAGGATTCAGAGTAAGAAGCAATGTGAGGTGAGGTAAAATGAAGTGATGTGAAGTGAAGACGTGAATTTTGTGATATCAACTGCATTATTTAATTCCGTTTTGGTGCTTGCGTAGTTCAGTGCTTGAGAAACATTCTTTTTCAGGATGTTATTATTTATTAATGAAATTATTTTTTTTATTTTGACAAAAATATGTCATTATGTTTTTATGATAGTAATAATTTTACTATTAGAATTTATTTTTATTATTTATTGAGATAAATTATTGTTTCTGTTACTATTTTGAGAGTTTGTTTTTTTGTTTTTATTTTGTTTTTAAATGTTTCTTGTTACTTTAAATAATTTCTTTATTCTATGTTAATATTCCATATCCATCCTTTCCAGGCAAGAAATGATCACCTCATGGTTCTTGCTCAGTAGCAACATATATATTAAGGGAACTTGAATACTGTAACTGCTGTATGTGGCGTCAATACTTTAAATTCAATACTTTTATTTCAAGTTAATACTTTTTTTGTACAATTGTTAAATTGTTGTTTGCTAAACTGAGAACATAAACCTACATTGAAAGAGTAAACGAGCGAACAATACAGTTAAATCCGGCTCTGCGTTCCGCAGAGTCTTACCCCACCCGTCCCATCACAATATCGGTTTCACACATTATACTTCTATACTACACAAGGATTTTAATTTTTTTAATTTTTATTTAAGTACCCTTCTTTTTTCTACAAGGAAAATTCCGGAATATTTAGCAGATTTGTTTATACTTTCGTAAATGTCGTAAAAGAAAATGAGACTAATTCTCGCAACCCTGTGATATAGCTTCAAACTTGTGCTTGTCTTGAAGTTGACATTTCCAACAGTATTGTCGATTGCCATTCATTGGCTACTTATGGCCTAATTTTGTTGCAATACTATCTCACTAAAACGTAACATTTGTGCACAAAATACTAAAAAAAATAATTGACAAATCTTCATGTGTGGCAACAACACTGTTGAAATTACGAATTGCATTTTGTTCGCAAACAAACATTGACGAACGCAAAATTTAATTACATAAACAATTTTTACGTTCGAAGACAATTTTGTGTATGAATATTATGTTTTCCGCCTCTAATTATCCCGTACACATATTAATATTACAGTAGTATTGAAAAAAAGAAAAAGATGAAAATCCGAGCTGTGTGCTGAAAAATATTATATAGTACATACTTATTTGGAATCTTTAGTCGAGGTAATCCTAGTTATTACGCTCTTAAATGGTAGTATAGGATATAACTTCAGACATTAAGGCGGTCATAAATGCTTATAACGTATTAACTATATAGCTTTTCGAGTGCAATGTCAAAAATAGGCAAGCAAATCCCAAAAATATGGAATTCAGCAAAGATTTTGCAAATGTTCTTAAACAGCATACGAAACAATATTTAAATTATATGTTAATACCACCACATTTAAAAAAATGGCAGGTTGTCAAGTGGTACTTTTTTTTCACATATCGAAATCGCTGCTTCAGCAAAAAAAGTCGCAGTCACCTCATGCTTGTTCTATAACACACCAAAAAAGTCCCAAATTTAAACAAATTGAGGTATACCCCTTTTAAAATGTCTTTAAAGACTTGAAATATTCAAAGATCCCTCTTTCCCAGCTGCATTTGCAAAAAAACATTTTCTTCATTGGTACTATTTTAAATATAAACAAGACATCATTGCCAACTGACATCTATTGAATGAGGTGGGAAAATGACATCACCGTAAAGGAAATGTTATGCTCTTTCAGTTTATCCCAATGACAAGTTTTTCTCTAAAATCTCGATTCTTGAGATTATTTAATAAAATATACCACTTTGTGAAGCATGGTGGTGACTTATTCAATATGGTGGCAATAGTACACATCTACAAAACTGTATAAGATCTTTAACATTTTTAACTGTTTTAGTATATGTTTAAAATTTTATAATTTAATTTTTTATTTCATTTCTAATGTTCACGAATTGTATTAAAATAATATGTTATACACGATGGGGCAATAGTGCGTCCGACTTCGATATGTCGAGTTCTGTGATAGCTAGAAACTTGATTTAAAAACAAAAATAAATTAGACAAAAAGTCTATAATGGGAAATTATTTTCGATTATACAGGGCGAGCCAAGACGATTCTATAGAGTCAACTAACATTTTTTAAAATGGAATGCCACATATATCAGGACATTTTTTAAAACCTCTTTGTGACCTACTTCTACTCCTATATTATTATTGACTCTCCTCCAACCACTTGGATATAATGATTTTTTTTTGTTGAAATTATGCCATTTAACCATGTATATTAAAAAAATCACTACAATCACAATTGTCGATTTTAAGAAAAAATATGTTAGTACTAGTTATGAGACATCTCTGTGATGACACTGACATTTTCACCTCCTAAAAGTATACAGGGTGGCAACAAATAATTTTTAACTTTATAACAATTTGAACTGAATTTTCTCAATTTTTTTTAAATGGAACACCCTGTATATTTTTGGACGATGTGGTGTAGAATTGAAAAACAACCATTTTTTGTACATATATCCCTATGGCTATTTGTAACCATTTTCGATTTATTGATGAATAATTGCAAAATTCAGCAATAAAAATTAAAAATATATTTTTTGTAATTCCAGAGAAGATATTATAAAAAAGTGCTCCACATGTTGCTCATTTTTGACACACATTTCTATGCGTTTTTGGAAGGAGGTTTCTACAGTTCATAAAATTGCCAGAGTGATACTTCTAAAGGCATTTATTATCCTTTCCTTCAAATTTTGAATTGTTGTTGGTGTGATGTTTTTATGGGCATCACCTAATGCTCTTATTATAATACCTTTTCTTGAATTATTTAAAAAAAAAACCTCATTTTTAATTTTTATTGCCGATTTTTTCAGTTATTGTTCAATAAATTAAAAATGGGCACAAATAGCCATAGGGTACGAACAAAAATGTTAATTTTTCAATCTTACGTCACATCGTGCAAAAATATACAGGGCGTTTTATTTGAAAAATTTGAGAAAATTCAATTCAAAAAGTTGTAAATTTAAAAAATACCTTTTGGCTACCCTGTATACTTTTAGGAAGTGGCTGAGTGTCATCACACATATGTCTCATAACTGGTACTAACATAATTTTTCTTAAAATCGGTAGTTGTGATGTAGTCATATTTTTAATATTCACGTGTAAATGGCATAATTTCAACAAAAAAATCATTACATCCAAGTGGTTGAGAGAAAGTCAATAATAATACAGAAGTAAAAGGACGCCATAAAGAGGTTTCAAAAAATGTTCTGATATATATGACATTTCATTTAAAAAATGTAGCTTGACCCTGTATAATCGTCTTGGCTCACCCTGTATATTCGAAAAAAATTTTTGGTTATAGACGTTTTTGTCTAGTTTACTTATGTTTTTAACTTATGTTTCTAGCTATCATAGAACTCGAGATATCGAAGTCGGACGCACTGTTGCCCCACCCTGTATACCAGAATTGTCGATAAGTATTATACTTATGATCGTTGGATACTTTTTTATGTAGAGCGAAATAGTGGACTTCTATTGTTAATATAAAATCGTATATTTTGCATAAATATGGTAAACATTGTTAAACATTATTACATTACTATTACAATTAATAATAGGAATGACGCTTTCAATTAGATAAGGATGAAATTTCATCGAAATTTTGGGTAGAAGCTAACTGAAAATTTTGCATCTTATTTAAGTATTTCACAAATTCGCTGTAGTCCAATTCTGCTTATAGTGCTTTGCTTAAATTATCGAGCACGCATACAAAGAGGTCGGCAGGATCGAACACATTCATTTCGTTATGTTGAACAACTACTTGTAATATGTGACTACATTTTATTTTTGTGTATCAAGTTTTATATTATAATATTATTATCCATTTTTCTAGATCCCTATCTCAACATTGGGAGCAGTGAGTAAACTAGTTAGTGGAATTGCAGGAGGTACCAGTGGTTCATTTGCAGTGTCTAAGTCAATTGGGGCATCTACTTATTAATATAGTTATAATCGTTTGTGATTGTATTATCGAAACAAATGTATTTTTTTACTTTAATAATAAAAAAATAGTAACTGTTTTTTCGATTGTATGTTTTAGATCATTTAGAAAATTACTGTTTGTAAAAAGATACTATTATAACAGATATCTGTTAACAACATGTACTTGTAGGAATCATGAACCAAAATGCCATTTGGACTAGGTGATGACCTCTTTTCTACTACTGCTGAAGGCACAGCGCGAAGTTTGCCCTAAATGACAACAAATTATATGACACTAGATTGAGGGTTTCTTATATACAGTGTGGTGACAATGTATGAAAAAAATTTATATAATACTTTCCAGGAAGGTTTTCGCAAAAATTCTCGTACAGATCAATTTTGATTTTCAAAAAGGCATCTTTTCTGATGAATGGCATTCTTTGATTATGTTTTGTTTTCATGCCATGAAGTCATCGGCATTTCTTTTAAATGACACCCTGCATATTGTGGATTCGTATAGAGGATTCAAACTTTCAGTCGTGGTCAAAATTTTGGACATTAATTATAACTTTTTAAGTCTGTTTTAAGTTCGTCTTCAGTATAATAATTATTAAGTAATTAATTTAATATTTCAATAAATTATTTAGTAATTTTCATGACAATTTTATTTTTTAAAATGATCAAATATTTTGTTTTTTGAATCGAAATTTTTTAATTCAATTTACAAACAAAATTGACCCGTACGGGGATTTTTTACGGAAACCTTCCTGAAAAGTATTATTTAATTTGTCCACACGTTATCAGCATACTGTATATTAATAGCATAAGTTTGTAACAGCCATTCGGGCTCTAATGATCTCTATCCAGATATAATGGAAAAATTGTACAGTGGCTGAAATCAAAATATTTTTTTATAGTGGGCCTTCTCTGTAGAGCCCTCGAGATTAAATTTTTGGGGGAGATAGGCCCACTGGCTAGCGTGTTCTGCGGGGGTCGTGGTTCGTTTAATGGTGGTAAAGGAAGTGTTGGATAATAATGATACGCAATCAACGGAATTGTACTTTCCACGGTTTATTAAAGAAGTGTGAAGTTTAAATATGAATATAATTAATTGAAAATATGTACATGACAATTTCCATAATGGCTTAAAATCAAACGTATGATATCCAAAATTTCAAATCCGGCGCACGAGTACGTGATCACGCCTTGCGACGCCGTCTTTTTACAAATATTACCATAAAATCTATCCAAAATTAAAGTATATATATTTAAAAAGTTGCTAGAAAATTCGATATGCGTATTTGCAAGAACAATCTTCGTATTTTTGCGTTTAAATAAATACGGCAATGATAAATAATGAAATGATGAATTTACCAAATGAACCCAATGCGTTTCGGGTTTAAAAGGGGAGACTGTTCGTGCAATTAGCATATAAATTACACAAAAAAAAACCCACAATGATATTAAATAATCTCTACAAAAAAAAATCAGTCGTAACTTTAAGGGCGAAGTTACATATGTATATATACGGATCAAAAACCTGGAATTCTCACAATCCTCTGTTCGAATCATACAGTAGAAAACAACCCCATATTGATACATAACCCAATACTACTAATATATCTAATAATAATGTCAAACAATCGACGTAAGATTATTTAATGACAAAAGGGAATAAAAAAACTTCCACAACTAAAAATAACAAAAAAAACTATGATTAATAAAAACTCAGATACAAAAGAAGTTTGTTACAGCGTGGTTCACGTTAAACTAAATTGATATGTTTATCGAGTATCTTATATAAATTAATTATTTGGAAAAAAAACCTGGAAACATAGGCTTGTTGTTCTCCGCCTCGCGGGTGGTGTACCCTCTCCTGCGGTGTTCCAATGTGTCTCAGTCGTCTCCAAAAACTTCGCTGCTGCACCTCGTATACATAGACGTCCACTCCACGGCGATATTTGGAGTAGGAAAAAAAAGCCCTGCAATGAGGTAAATGGCCTTAGGCAACGTTCATTCCAAAAGAAAATTTTAGAGAGTAATTTTGGGACTAAAATACTATACATACAAGGAAAAATATAGGGAAAAAAAGGGACTTACTTGAAGTTATTAAACGGCCTGAAGTAGCCTCCTTGTCCTGAGGGATAATCGATTGACGTATTCGGCGCGATGAGAAAAAAATTAAAATCCAGATAACTCTGCTTACGGGACAGGAAAAAAACAAAATCACAACAGATCACACAAATCTCACTAGATAATTCACTATCCCCTTTTAGGACCAATTTCACCATAAATCCCCAAACTGGGTGAGTAAAAAAATACAAGCTCGATGAAAGGTCTATTTATTTCCACAATCGGTCGAACAGTAGTTATTCTAATCTAATAAAAAAAAACGTCAAAAAAAACGAATCGTTCACAAGAAAGCTATCGACGGCATTTCAATAAGTACTGCTCCAGGCAATTGCGAATTCCGACAACCAGTAATACTTCCCTTTGTAATTAACGGTAACCTATATTAATTTATACCCGGCTCCGCGGAGGTTATTTCTTGATAAATCTTTATGTTAAGTTAAAGTTACATGGCCGTGAAAACGACTGTAACAAGTTCAAGAAAAAATACTGCCGATACACAACCTGAGCATAAGCAGAGACAGTGGACTCTTAGACTTGCCCTGATATTGGAATATTTGATTCATTAGACTTACTTTGTTTGCCTTCTTAGTGAATTGAATTTCCAGATTATTAATTAAGTAAGAGTTAATTGATGTGCTCTGAATATAAAATGACTGAGGAGTAGAAAACGACTAAAGACTTAGATCACACTGATCCGGGCCGAATCGGCTTCGAAATGATACGTTCACACAGTAGCATAATTTCCGGATGTCGATAGGTGAACGTGGTCTCATGGAAGAGCATAGAGAAAAATTACTTATTTTAAATAGTTTAGTTTAGTAGATTTCGTTTATAAGTAGACCAATTTGCATTTCATTGCATTATATTCCCATGGAAGCTTATAGAGGATTCCGAAACGGCTATCTGCCTGCCGTCCGGTCACATGTGGATTTACTCATTTAAATCTATTTGTTGTAGTTCTTCGGCAAATTTCTTTTCCGTCCGAGTCGATTTCGACCGAATTATTGTGGCCCAAGTAGGAGCTTAGTTAATTCAAAGGCAAGCTTGCATCTTGTGGCATCAGGATAGCTATGTCAGCATTAGACTCTGCAAAGTGTTTACTATGAGAAGAGGAATGTCATATTTTTTATGGCATTTCTAATGAGACTTGGAGAAGTGCATTAATTTAATATCCAAAATGTTCTAAAATATTATTATAATATTCACCGTAAGGTAATCACTCCTTTGTGAAAATTTATAATCAAAGTAAGTTGACATAAAGAACGAAACTGACAATACTATATTTTAAAGTAAAGAAATTTAGGTGAAACAATGTTTTTAAGAGAGCTACTACATTAAATTTTTTAAACCTGCTTGAACTGGGTTACTAGGTTAACACATTAACAAAGAAAATTGCCAGCCTATTTGAATACATTTAGATTATTAAAATTTTCAATTTTTTTACACTTTTTCGTAATATTCTATTACCGTTAATATGGTTATCAAGTCTATGCATATCAAAAACTTTAATTAAACGGACTATTCAGTATTTCAAATATTTCATAGAATTTTATTCCATGGTGCACAAGTGGAACAGATTTATACATAGGTACTTGAGCAAGTACATGGACTTGTTGCTACATATTTTTTTCTTAGCGTATTAGTTCCTGATAAAATTAGTTCTATAAATATGGCAAATGAGTAAATAATTAATTAAACAAAACGAAATAACCGCATAACTTTTACATACTTGGTTGCAAAACTATGAATATAGCTTTAATAATACAGGATGTTCCATAATTTGATGTCCTGCTTTCATACAAGATAAATTTCAGATATGTGGTGTGAGGAGCCGTTGCATGACCTTTCATCCAGCACCCGAGGTAAAAAACCGGGATATTAATCTATGGACTCCCTGTACCTGCGATGTGAGCACGTTAAACATATGTATTAAGAATAACTATAAACAGTTTTTTAGATACTTCAAAATAGTTTATTACACGGTAGCGAAGACCTTAACAGTATTTTCTGGAGAAATGAAACAAAGAGAATCGGGATTTTGATGGTGATATGCTATGAGGACTCGGGCGCAACATGAGGCAACGAACGCTAAATATGTCCAACACCAACCCATTAGCCAGTCTACGGTTAGTATAACTGAAAAATAGAGAAAGGGCGAATGTACAGTTACGTCTAACTTAAATGATGGCAGGGCGTTGATATCTACATATGTTTTCAGTGACGGAGCAAGCTTATTATTGAAACAGGTTAGCCCTAAGTGTTTTACAGTGATACATCATTTTAATACCATTGAACTAACCGTTTCAATAATAAATAGAGCTGTACCGTTACGAATCGTTACACAGGCATAAATATGGCACATGCCACGATCACGGGTCGATACAAAGCAAGTAACTTGTTGACAGTGTCAGTTAACTCCTCGCAGCAGGTAGGGTTATATCGTACACGATGCGAAATCCTCAACGTTCTCTGCCTTTCTCCCAACACATAACGAAATTTATCTCTTTCCAAAAATTTGTTGAAACACTTGAAATATGGTACTGCTATTATTCTGGTGTGATTCTTGTTTCAGCATTGTTGTTCTTGTATTTATTTTAAAACATTCTAAAAGTACAGAAATATGGACACAAATTATGCAGAAGGCAGATCAGATAATTTCTCTGCTATATGTTTATAGCAATAAACAAATGAAAAATAATACAATACAATAATACAATACCACACAACTGCAGATTATGTCCTAAAAGTTCATAAATTTGTTGGCGCTTTATTCGAATTTGTGCTTAGTGACGTCACAAAAGTTTGATTTAATTCATTTTTCAGTTTAAATGATAAGAGAAAAAATAAAGGCAAGACACGTGTCTTGTTATTTGTATCACTAATTTTCGAAACGGAAGGCGACATGTTAAAAGCGCTCGCCATAAAACAAACCGCAAAATCCAGTTTTCTTATTAGGTATTTCTCTATGATGTCATTTTTATATTAAGAGTAACAGTGGACAATATAAATGCTGCCTTACAGGCTAAAGCAGATGGCTCAGAGTTCGTGCTGCCGAGAAATTTAAGTCAGACATTGTAAGTGATAGGTGTATCCCTCTGGTGGTAAGTGCTACTACACATTAGACATCACTAATGCCTAAGTGACTGATAGCGATCTGCATTGCAGGTACCAAGAACTGGTGGGCTAAACTCTATATTGACTAAGATTTACAGGAAACAGCTCTTGGTACCTGCTTTGCATAATATCTGTGTGATAAACTGGCAACTGACAACAAAATTTTACGTATTTTCGAACTATTGAGCAGCATTCGGTTCAAACAGAAGATATTTAGCGGCGGATACGATGGAAGGTGTATTAATGATACAAATGTACGCAGAGACACATAAATCACTATTGATGGGTACGAACTAATAGGTAAGTCCGGTTATAGCCATGTGTAACTCCTTTAAAAGTGTGAACAAAAAGGGAACGCTACTGGACTCAGTCGCAACGGTACAGCTCTAATACTAAGCTCAGTCCCTCATCGGTACAAATAACACATAGATACCGGCACTCTTCGGCCATTTAAAATAAACGTAGATATACGTGATAACCCCAAAAGTGGCCACTAGCAAATGAAGGAGGATATTGTGATGGACAAAGAAGTTACAAGTAATTTGGACAAAACATTTATTACCAACCTGGCCCTAAAGTTGGTGGGCACCATCTACGAAACATTAGCCTGTAATTAAAATTTATTGTTGGTAATATTGTTTTGTCCAAATTTCTTGTAACTTCATTCTCCATCTTATGAAGTGGATGTGAGTTAGTAAGTACAAGAGAATACTAAGTTTAATATTCTTTCAACAGTTCAGATCACCACGGGTCCCTTCGAGCAGTTAGTTTAGATGAGAATGTTAGTGATCAGACAGTATGTAGACTGGAGGGTCTTGCATAAACACTGAAATTAACCCACACTAATACACCCTGTATAATACCGTTCATAGGATATTTAGTTTAATAGGTACTAGGTCATGTCATTTAGTTGATTTCATAAATTTATCGAAACTTGTAAAACAAATATTGCCATATTTATAATGAATAGGTACTTTTTTCTTCATTACCCAACTCTTTTCTAGACATAAATTTTGCAAAGCAGTATGCTGATGCTGATTCATCTAACGCTACAAGAACTAATTAAAATTACACCATTTAAAGATAAGTTATGCAGAATCGTTTCTGTAGACTGTAGAAATATAGAAATTTTCATTTCTTTTTTTCATGAACATTTTTATGCATTAATTACATACAATTTAAACTTTTAACCTTTGCATGATGTAATTTAGAGAAAGTATACACTAGTCACTAATGTTAAACGATGCATTTAATAACACATAATAAAAACCACAAGTTTTTTCCAATTATTATTATTCCATAACTTATAGAGGAAAAAAGAGACCACTTTTATTTATCCATAATAAATATAAATTATAAAAGGCTTAGAATACACTTTTGGGCATACCTTAATTCTGCAAAAAACTGTATATGATAGTATTAAAGTCATCTCGCATTTTAAATATTTTTTTTATGATAATAATTGTCAAGAAAAGCAAAACTGAAAAAAGATAGAAGGGCCATATCAAAGATCTGCCGGTTACGGCAAGATGCTGGTACAGAGCTATCTGTTTTATTAGTATTGCAAATATTTTGCACAAGGAAAACTTTCCTCCTGTACAGTCAAATTAGTCCATGAATTTAGAAACATCCAATTGAATCTAATATTCGTAGAGAGTATTTGGTTTCAACAAGATGACCTGTTACTACATTATGCAGCATCTCTTCGTGCAATATTTGTTGGTTATTTCTAATTCAGCGGATAGATGGACCAGGACCTATAGAGTAGCCATCTAGGTCGTCAGGATGGACAGTGTTAGACTATTATTGTGGGAACATACAGGATATATTGTATAGAAATAATACCGATATTATTTTAATATAATAACTTTTCCAAATTTGCACCCAAAAATTGCTGAGAGTGTGTTGTTTTTTATTATGCAGCTACGGACATATTCGAGTTATTGCCCCTCAAGGTAGCTAAGGAATTGATCTAGGATGGAATAGTCAGGAACAAGAACAAAATAAACAAAGTACGTACACAGTACTCAATTAGTGTCTTCATGTTCATGTCCACTTTGAGGCCTCGATGAGCACAGTCAACACAGAGAGCCCTATGTGTACTGCTCATTTCCACCTGGCACATACAAATAAAACAAGATAGATTTATTGGGGTCAATTGCTCATCGAGGCCTCAAATGTGGCACATGGGAACATGAAGACACTAATTGAGTACTGTGTACTGTACTTTCCAGCCTTATTTTAGTTCTTGTTCCTGATCTATTCCATCCTAGATCAAATTCCTTAGCTACGATACGCTGATGAGGGGCAATAACTCCGAAACACGTTCCGTAGCTGCATAATTGTTTCTTTTTGGGGGATATGGCACTAAACCTTCTTTGTTTTATTTTGAACCCCAATAAATCTATCTTGTTGTATTATATTTATTGTTGCACGTTTCATGGATTAATAATTGTTTCACATCATCAGGGCCAAGACTGTATTATAATAATAGGAAATTATATGTATAATTTATGTAAACAAAAATATTTACAATGGTAAGGTTTTTGGCACCAAATGAATATAAGTAAAATTCTTATATGCATATAGTTTTTTAACATATGGAAATAGGATAGATATAAAGAAATAATGTACTCTTATTTCATATGTCAAAAAATTATATACAATATCTGAATTTTATCTTTATTCATTTTGGGCCAAAAAACGTAATATTTATATTTATATAAATTATATTTTCTTATACTTGTTGCCTGAAGATGTGAAAGAATTATTAATCCAGGAAATCGGTAGCAAAAGAAGGATTTTGTGAGTAACATACTACTTTCCGACGTTAAAAATATTTTATATTTATTCCACATCTTTTTGTTACACTATGTATTTTTTCATTCATGCACATTTTCGACGATAAATGAAACTAGGTCTAAAGTCCTTTGCAGGCGAATTCTATAGGGACAATGATGAAAGACGGAATCAAATTACGTTTGAAATTTAATAAAATTCAATCATATAGGGACTAGCAAGTATAATTACATTTAAAATTTAATAAAATTTAATCATCTAGGGCACTAGCAAGTATACAAACATATGAGAAGTATGTAACTTGTCGAATTAGTAAACAAAATGCACACAGATCTAGGGTTAATAAAGAAATGAGTCACATTACACTGTTTAAATATTGAAAATCAAATTAGTTAGAGCCCATGATATACAGAAAACACGTAAACAGGTTTTGATTGAAGAAGAAAACTTTTTAACGAGAAACCAACGTTTCGGTACTTGATTTATGAATAGAACAATCAATTATTGTGTCCATAAAACATGCATCATATAAAGCTAATAACTAACATAAAACCAGTTAAAAACATAAAAAATTACTTACGTTCGAGAAAAAGTAGAGAAAAGGTTAATAAAAAATTAGTACTTGCATAAAAAAATTGAGTTTTATATAGGTTGCGACAGTTTTTAATCGAGAAACTTAGAGAACCGTTAGAATACGTCAAAATAATATGGATTTGTTATATAAACATATAGCTAAAGAATGCTTAGTTTTCAAGATAGAGGGCTCACTTTTCCGAAAATAATTGAGACATGTTATGAAATTCAGAAGGTGTAATTTCCGCACACCTCGAACTATAGTTTTCGTCTCTCCATTTGAAATTATATTAATGAATAAATTCAAAACCATGTAATTTTTTTAAACGATTCTCAATTAACAGCTTATTGATAAGTAGGGGATGAATGATTTTGAAATGAGTTGTATCTGCCAACTGTAAAAAAATTATAAGAAAACTTTTTTGTGCATTATTGATAGTAAATGTCAAAAACCGATGCCAATTATTACTTAGGATCAGAACTTCCTCGCCGTAGTAAAACTCGACGTGTGGTGGAGTTTATAATAAAAGTAATTTTTGACGTTTCAAAAAAGTCACATTTTTTGACGTTTCAAAAAAGTCACATTTTGACGTTTCAAAAAAGTCGCATTGGTGGTATGTCACTAATATTTTTTTTAGACATTGTGACCGATTTTGTTCATCAACAAATTCAATCTCTTTCTTGACCTCTAGAATGTGTGTACCAAATTTAAAAGCATTATCTCAAAAACTGTAGCTGCTATCACGAACCACACAGACAGAACATTTTTTCTGTCTGAAATTTTAGTATCGTAATAATTCGTCGAGATTCGTTCAGACGTGCAATAAAAATTTTCGAAATTTTTTTCACGAATACATAACTTCCTCACTTTGAGGGGTGAGGAAATAAAAAGAAAAAAAAAACTGCTTAGGTCAATGGTGTCACTTTTTTTTGGGAAGAATATCTTCAACATACCCCCACCGTCACACCTCTGGTAAGAATGGAGAGATGAAAACTATGGTGAGAAGTGTACTGGTACACCAACAATCACCATCCAAATTTCATAACAATATCTTAATTATTTCTTGCGAAATATGGGCAAAATGAAAAATAAATCAAAATTTCAACTAATCATTTTAGCTATAAGTTTATATAACAAATCCTTACTATCGATTCTGTAAGATTCCCGATTAAAATCTGGCACACCCTGTATAGTGGAGTGTAATGCATAATATTTGTTCCTTTATGTTTTTCCGAACATAAATTTTAATTACTTTATTGTCACAAGTTTTTTTTTATTTTTGTTGTCTTTATACCGTGTGTTTCAGGAGTGTAAAAAATTCAAACTTGGATTCCTTACGAGATTTTAAAGTGAGTTTTTCATATATATGACACCTAATTCAAATTCTTATTAAGAACTCTTTTTATTTTTGATCATTTTTTAATTAAAAAATGTTTATTAAGTTGTCTGATGTGTTTAAAATTTTTTTTTGTAGAAAATTTTCGTACAAAACATAGTTGTCAAACACCCTTTGACTTATATTTTGACGCAAAGTCACAAGCGCAGAGGTTTATTTTTTCAGTAACATATTGAGTAACTGACCGTATTTTTTTAGATAACGAAGAATTATTCATGTGGTAGCAAGTCCAAGAAGGAAGAAGAAAAAAGGCATAGTTTTCGAGTAAAAAAATAAGCCACAATGAAAATTAAATGCAAATTAGAGCATCACAGTTTATGATATGATATGCAATTTCATTTTTAGTAGTCTGCTGGCATCAAAATTATTTCAATAATTGTCAAATGGAGTAACAAAACATTAGTAAGTTTTGAATACAAAAGAGACAAGAAAGATGTACATCGGAGGACATTAGGGGCTTTAACTCTTTAGAGATCAAAATTTTTTAAAAGAAGTCCCACCTGTATCAATGCTTTAATTATATAATTATATGTGAATGTATGTTTTATAGATATAGATAGAGATTGCCTTTTCTGAAAATAATCCTATTTGTTAAATTCGTAATATCGTGTGTAATCTCTTGTAATGACCTGAATATACAAACCTGATTTATTTAATTAAGGCCTATCCTCAAAAATTGAAATTTATAATAAAATAATTTGCAACCCCTAACCTGGAGAATATTCTTAAACGACTCTGTCGTGAAGTAGAAATGTCTAACGTGCATGATGCTGACACAGGAAATTCATAGTTACATATCTATCAGAAGTATAGACCTCATTAACTTAAATAAGTAGACTTGGATTTGAACCCAAGCCGCCTGCGTAGAAGCATGAACAATCCCCCACGATAACTTTAATGTTATGAATGTTCAAAATAAATGCAAATTAGATACTTTTTTCAATTTTCGGAACATCAATAAAATGGCAGCTCTTGGCATAATCAACATAAATACAAACAGTGGAAATTATGCAATATCGGCTCTGGCAAAACATAAAAACTTTTTCTTTATTAGATGATGATCGATTTAAAGACATAAGTTCATTAATAAGAAACGAATATGGTGCATTAATAGTTTTACATTTCTGTATTGATTGATCTTACATCAGTTATGGTTTATTGCTTTTTGTATTTAACTCCGTTGATGCGGTGATATGGCTTTTATTCGGACCAACTGACACAATATAAAAAAATTTAAACTGTTTGTGTAAGAATTTTTACGGGAATGAAACAAAGAGACCAGTCAGTGATAAAATAAAAAAATTTGATTATACAGAGATGAAATTTCCATCAACCTTGTGTTATATAATTGTAGCTCCGCTACTAGACTCTCTAGACCTTATAAATATTTTCATATGCACAATTTTTGTGCAAAAGAAAAATTGAGAATTTCCTATCATAAAATAGCTACACTTCAAAGAAAAATTTCACACGCTAGTGAATCTATTTAAAATTTCATCTCGGTTAGTTGAAAATAACGTAGACAAGTATCATTCAAAAGCATGCTATTTTTAAAGAATCATTTAATTTAAAACGTTTCGTTGTATCAAAACTTTACTGTACAAGAAACGGAAAATTAACATTTCTTTCGTCTAATATTGTTAACGATATACAATGTTAATTAGGGTAATTCCAAATTATTAGAAATACCAAATATTACAAATTTCCGCTGCCAATTTATACAAAATTCTTTTCTCAGCAGTCATCTTTAATTTGAAATTATTTCGTTTAGGTTTAGATGATTTGGAAAAATCAACTTAAGAGGGCTAATCGAACCCGTGTTTGTAAGGTAATTTTTCAAAATTTATTTCTTTCATACGGTTTGGTCAAATTACACCAAATTTGGAGGATCAGTAGTTGAAAGGATACTAGAGGATACATTTTAATTAATTTTCACTTTATGTAGGGAAAATTTATACTGTAAATATAAGTGAAATTTGAACGTGATTAGCTCCTGAATTATGATATCAATCGGTAAAATTCGAGGTAAAATTCATACATGTTTTCTAGAATGAATCTTCATAATTATGTTCAGCAAGTTTCAAACTTATTCCGTACTATTTGGTTAAAATGAATTTTCTAAATAAGTATCTCTGTCACTACAAATGGAGCAAGGTAGTGTTACCTCTATCGGGAACCGCACCTTAATCAAGTCGGTGAATAAAACGTCCAGTGAAGGTATAGTCAAGAGCAAAATTATTCAGCGGCGCATGTATAAAAACTTTCTAGAGAGTAACACAGCTATCCGAAGTTTTTTCCCGACTAGGCCCCTTAAATAAAATCAGTTAAAAATGGTCATATGGCCTAAAAGAGTTGCAGATGAATTTTGTCGCTGTTTTTATGTCAGTAGAGAAAATATTGCATGTATACTAATAAAATTATATAATCGATAGCGTTGTCCATTGGTCTAATTATCACTATACATGTTTATTTACTTTTAAAGATCCAATAAACACTATTAAGGCGTTGACATGAATATTGCATAATATCTTTTATACTTTATACACAATAATTAGGGAAGATTATTTCAGTGGCGGATCTAGGATATTCAATTTGGGGGAAAAGGACTTCAAAAATAGTAATATTACTAAGTATAATAATAGAAAGTCAACTGGCAGATCAACTGTGCCATGTATAACGTCGCATAGCAACTCATTCCCAGTGAGGGGTCAACCTCAACCGGGGTAGTCGGGTAGTCGGGTGAGGAGTATGGAACAAAATACTTTCTTCAGTACTAATTCAACCCGCCTGTTTTAATAGTCACAGCGTGGTGTCTATAATCCGCCGACTATAGCAGATGATGAAACCTTCTGGAAGAAAATCTACGAGATGACGCATCCATTCAACAGCTACACTCCAGCAATAGCACACTACGAAGCCTTCTTCCGTAGACATCTTGAAGAGTCAGAAGAATGTCCGGCAATCAGTAAGGAGGACGTCTAACAAGCTATTATTGGCACTAAGAACACGCTGCCCCAATCCCAGACTGGTGGTGGAAGAAACTTCTTTCCATTCACCGCCTTCTGACATGAGTGTTCATCATATGGTTGAACGAGGGACAGCATATTTCGGACTGGTTCGTCGAGGGGCGTACTGTACTTATCGGGTAATCTGACTAATGAAAATAAACACAGTCTAGATCTCGCTGTGTGTGCTTATTGTACTATGCTTTCCTATGGGAGCTCAGAGAGGGCGTATGGGTCGCCGGTCCAGGACTAGCGGAAATTATCTGGCGTCTAGATATTATATGTACAAACAGTTTGAAATGAAAATCGTAAGAATCCATTTTGAAATTTGAGTGCTATGAACTCCATTCAGAACAAGATTTACACCATGAATGGTGCACACATAGCTGTGTTAATTCTTCAAGTTTTACGAGCTGTGTTTCCTACCGGTTAATATTAAATTCAAAAATGAAACCACACCAAATCCAAATCGTCCTTGAGGATTGCGTAGGAATTTTCTTGGGCCCAATGATAATTATTAATACCGATCAAAAATTCCGACACTGCTTACATGGGCCTCGTCTGTCCATAGAAATTAATAACTTAAAAACTCGCAATTATTACTAAAATTTTTTTTCCTTTTCGGATTTGATATCAAATTTAATTAACAGAGAAAAATTTGTTTTTACTTACTGATTCACAATATTTCACGGCCGAATTAATACCGAGCTAAAGTCCAATTTCTATTAAAAGTACAAGAAAAACAATTGTTTATATAAAGAATAAATTGGATTTCGATTTGTTGAATCTTGTGAAAATTATATGTAGCTAGATGATAACTGCGCAATTCCGCATTTTGGGAAATACAGGTGTTTCATTACCAAAGCAAACATAAAAACTGATTTCAGGTTACTAGCCTCAGTAAACAGATTCAATTGATGCCGCTTAAGTTATACCGCTAGAATTTCGAAGCAAGATAAAGTCTGATTGTTCCTTAATTAGTAGTGCATTAACATAGCTCAGGAGGTTCACTAAAAATACTTCAAATTTAAACATTATTACATAATTTAATAGAAAATAAGTAATTTCAATTTTAGTTTATATAGTACATTTAATTTATATGATATCGTCTCGAAGCTGTGAGGGACAATGGCGCCTTCCTTTAATCCAGACAACCTAGGTTCAAAACCGGGCCAGACCAAGTCAGTGGGTATAGTGAATGAGATGGCTTGTGCGCGTTACCGTGTTTCGAATAGGATGGAAAACTGTGGTTTTCATATCTACGATGTAAGCATGTTAGACACCCTAACCTAAGATAAAGGGTGGGGGCCGGGCAGGATACCATAGCTTACACAAGCACTAGTGACCTTATTCTTTGGTGTCAAAAATTGGTCTTGGTAGCGGAAACAGATTACGTTAAATAAGTAAATAAAAAAACTTGTCAAAGTCAATTACTATATTAGTTTTCATATTTTGTTCTTTTCATGATAACATATAGAATTCAGTACTTTGAATAACATAATGATTAGACAACGGACAATTTCCGTGAATCCCGGCATCGGATTCCCGACCGGCCTGTCTTTTCCATAGAAAAGTAGCTATGTGTGTGCAGCGAGATCTAGACCTTATTCCCTATTCAATTTATTTATAAACATTGCAGTGCATACACGGCGGGTGCGTGAACAAAAATAAATTGTAAGAACTCTGTTGACAATATTACGGAGGACGTGAAAAATGGGTACGTGTGGATTTGTGTTGAGAAAGCCATGGATATTAGGGAACAAACTCATTCATTATATATTTAATTTTTATAATAAAAAAAATAATGAACTTTTACCTCTTTTTTTGTTTTCATGTTTTTTTTTTTTAAGTGTAGTTTGTGAATAGGAAACAGAACTTGTAAACAAAAAAGCTATATCGAAAACAGTTTATATCTGCCCAAAAACATATTTTTATAAATTTACGTAAAATTTAAGCCTAAATAACTTTGTTTAAGGCAAATTTAGTATCTCTTATTATAAACTTGTGTCGAATTTAGTAAAAATATCTTAATATAAAACCCAGAACGAAACTCGCCAAATAATTCATTGCCAAGAAATGTTTTGTAGGTTATATAAAAAAAAAACTGTTAATCCTTATTATAGTAAAAAATGGTGATATTAGATATGCAATTGAGTTTTAAGATAATTAAAAATGGAAACACCCTCTATATTATTATAGAATTAACAACAATAATATTAATACATGGGACTCTAATACGACTATGTAAGAGACTACTAGGCCTTAGAGTCCATAAAATAATAAGAGGTAATAAGGCTGTCAAGGTCATTTCCAGTTTCCAATTCAAAACATTTATTTCCTATTACTCTACGTATCTAACTTAGAAACTAAAATATGTCATATAAAATACATATTCAAATAAATAAGTAAAATACACGATATTAATTACAGTTGAATTTTGTAAAGATTGAAATATTTACGTAATTATCATAGCTCTATTTTTACTTTAACAAAGATATGTCCTTTTGAGGTATTATTTTATATAAATATTTTATGATTGTGTGACTAAATGTTAGGTAAACTTGGTGATAGTTAAGGACGATTGACTTCTTTTTGACTAAGTCAATCTCCACATTTTTCTGGAGTTGCAGACAAACTGAATCCAGGCAATACTTTACTGAACGAATAATAAAGAGATTAAGCTACCGTACTAATTGACTGCACCTACATTACTGTGCTTGATAAAGTTGGGTAGGAGACTTCAACGCTTGGGCACACCAGAAACTCTCTATTTGAGGTAATTTTAGTGCTACTGCCGTGGTGTAAATAACTAGACTGTGGTTATATTATAAAAGTGTTACAAACAAAGCTGGTAAGTAATAATGAATTTTAAAATTAAGTTTAGTAACTAATAGCGAGAATAAACTTGTAACTGTTTAATTCTTTAAATAAGTGTATGTAGGTATTTGCAGTATGCACTGCAAATAAATTAAACTTTTAAAAATTAATTATCATACATTACTCTTATATTTAACCTTAACTTTTCAAATGTATTCCATTTGATGACTGTTTCATTCAATATAAACAAAAATAATATAAACGTATGTTTGATGTTCATCTTGTATATAATAATATTTTGACGTTTCAAGAAAACTCGATGTGTGGTGATTTGTAATAAAAGTAATTTTTTGACGTTTCAAAAAAGTCACATTGGGTGGAATGTCACTAATATTTTTTTTGAAAAAAGTAATTTTTGACGTTTCAAAAGAGTCACATTGGTGGAATGTCACTAATATATTTTTTTTTTGAAATTTCAAGTTGATGTTTTAAAAAAAGTCACATTGGTGGAATGTCATTAATATTTTAAAATTTAAAATGTCAAAAAAATTTGAATTTCAAATTGACAAATGTATTAAATTTTTTGACATTTCAAATTTTAAGAACCGATTTTGCTCATCAATGAATCTCGATCTCCTCCTTGACCTCTAGAATATGTGTACCAAATTTGAGAGCTTTATCTAAAAAACTGTAGCTGCTATCGTGAACCAGAAAGACAGACACACAGGCAGAAATTTTTTTTTGTCTGAAATTTTCTGTGCGTCATAATTCGTTGAGAGTCGTCCCGAAATTCAATAAAAATTTTCCCAATATTTTTCACTTTGAGGGATGAGGAAGTAATATGGACAAATATGGTTTATGATTAAAGTTTTTATCGATGACTCTCATAAACTAAGGGAAGCATACATTGTTTATAAATATGTAATGTATTCAAAATTACATGTATTTTCCAATTATCTATATGGATCTATATGGATTCACTTCATCAATTTATGTTACATTTCACAGACATGCAAATTTTTTGTTTATTTTATTACACAAGCGCAAAACTGTAGCACATAACAGAAACGTATGTCTTCTGGGGCTATGAGAGTAGTAACGATCGCTCCCAAATAAAGTAGTAATTGATCGATTTAGAAATTTAAATCGATAACGTGAACGTCAACATTTGTGATATGAACTATAATTTATTTAGTCACATTATAGACAGTTTATTTCAAACTTATTTACAGTAATTAGAAACTAATTTAAAATGAAAATAGTTTATTAAAACCAGATATCTCTACACCATTATTACTAAGTCTTTCTAAATGTACTAATGCATTTTTTATAATTAATAATTAGTCTATTTCTATATCGCTGTTGGCATGAAATCATCCATACAATGTAAACGATGTATGATTTTTCAATAACATTTTTAAACTTCAGAATTAATAATTATAATGTGAGTTGTACAATTTTAGACTTCAGTAAATAGATCGTGTACTGTGATCATGTAAATCCAGATCGGTGTTGAATAATATAGATGGCGCTCGGCACTTCCCTATAAGTTGATTTGGGCACTGAATTTGTATCAACTAATATTTTTTTAAATAGCACAACAAAAATAATTATTTTTGTATATATATTGATGCAATAAATAATAATACTGTTTTACTTTTAGTAATCATTAATTATATCTACACATATTACGTTATATAAACCCATTATTTCTTCTAAGATTCTATGAAATATGCTATCATAATTTTGTTAATAAATATTTGCACATATTAAATAAGTATAGTATTAAAGAGTCGTCAGAATTACTGTTTATTTAATATTTTCCACACTTATTTTACATATCAATATATGTATTTTAAATAGCTAATTTAAAACATTATCCCAAGTCATAATTAAGAGAGCTCCTCAACTGTAAAGAAACTTGATCTTTTACACGTACCAATGCATTTCAGCTGAAACACTTTATCTGAAGGTTGCCTTACATGGAAAATGGTTTTAACTAGTTTTCGTAATAGTTAAATGTACCCTTTTATCAATTAATTACTTTTACGCAAGGCTCAATCGCAAGTACATGGCAAAATACTTATTTATCGAATTATATAAGGTTTACTTTCTAAAGGCAAATGTAGTTCTACTAACTAAACAGTATAAAGTTAAAATTAAAATTTTTAATTATTCACGAATGATCCGTAACATTTTATTTGCAGAAATAAGGTTATGATATATATCGGGAAGATTTCTTATATCACTTTCATTTAATATTTCATTTATATAAATCTGAACATTCACATTTGTCTAACAGTTACAAATTTTTTAATATTATTTATAAATTTAAATGAAGGTAACGTTCTCTTGCCTTTTGTTACTATTTTTTTAATTTCATGAAAGTTTGGTAATGCTTAATCAAACGGAATGAAAATCTACTGATGATTACCGATAGCATGATGATTATTTAACTCACCAAGTAGTAAGAGGCAATTCTGTGAATACAACTATGTTAAAATCTTGCGTCATTATACGATAATTTAAATTTAGGACGAAAATGGTTTTCTCTATTTTTCGAAACATTAAATTAAGTGGAAAGTAGTGAAACATTAGGCTACATTAGCGCAGCTAACGATAATAGTATTTTAATTTCTAAAACAAAGAAAGAAAATAAGTCGTCTAAATTTAATTTATTATGCGAAACATAAAATATTTATACACACTATGCACAGAAAGTTAAGAATATTGGTAAAATCACAATTCAATACATCCCTGCAAACTATTTTTCAGTGTGTATGCTTCTGCATTGTTTTAGATGTTAGGAATAAAAAAGTTTCCTCTTTTTCCTTTCATTCTTGTTTTTTTCTAATTTTCGAATAGATACAAATAACTCTCATTTTGTAGTAAATTGCGTTCAAGTGTCTTTGAAACATATTCTCAAAAGCTATTAAACAAATATGGAAGCAAGGCATCATTTATGATGCCAGTAGGGCCATTATTGGTATCTCCAAGCTGACTTGCGTCAAGTTGATGTTGCTACAGAATTGGGAGTAAGTCATTAGTAGGCTTTGGAATCGATTTTTGGAAACTCACTCTGTATAAATTTGACTTAAATAAAAAGAATTCCTACTCTTTAGGTTTCTTAAATGAGAAACACATTACGTGCAGCACATGGGGTTGCAGCAAGTGTCCAATCAGCTTGTCAAGTCATCCTTCATATCAAGCCCCTCGGTTATCCAGCTGACCATTCAACTCGTTTGAGGTGATTAACTGATCATCAAAACTGGGACATGGAATAGGGGTTTAGGTTTATTCATCATTATTGACCACGATCTTCTTCCACCGTGTTCTCCTGACTTAAATCCCATTGAAAACGTGTGGTATTTCAAAACCATTAATCGGCCCCTGAGAACATTAGGCAACTTCTTCCCACTTTATAAACACAAATCCTACAAGATGTGATTGACCACATTGTCAGAAGCATGCCCAGATGTATACTTAAAGTAATTAGAGTGAGAGGATAGAATACGAGGATTTGATGAGATGTTTAGTACATTGCTGGTCCCCCACTACTAAACACTTCTCAAAGTAAAATTGGTTTTCTCGCTTTTTCATAACCAAATTATGCAAAAAGATTAATAAAAAACGATTTTTTTTAGTTCAATCCTTTCATGAAAATATAAAATATCCTTAACCTTTTGTAAGTACAAACAATGTTTTTAAGTACCACTTCAAGTTCCAGAATATTTCTGTCATATTTTTTATAGTTAAACGTTTCACTTAGTTTTTGTTAAACTTTTCTGCGAAATTATTAATACCAAAAATATAAACTGAACGGCAGATATTAGATATATATTCTATTGCTCTGCTCTGCGTCAAACGGAACAGTTTTTTATTTGTTTTTTTCTTCATAACCAAAAATAATACAGTGCATCTACTAGCTGTTGATACACAAATTCATGAATTACTTCAAATAACTCTTCAGTTTAAAATATTCAAATGATATTTATAAATAAATGGCTGTAATGAAATTGTTTTGACTGAAAATCAGAACGTCATAAAAATATTTCGCTCATAGTTTCAATACTTAAGTTATAATGACTGACTGAAATAATTTTTATTAAATTATCACTGGTTTTAATAAACATCTTTACATGCTCGGATATCACATATAGGTCACAGTTCATCAACCTCAATAAATAATTAATGTGTATGTGGAACTTTCAACTAAACCATAAAAAAGATCTGCCGCCTAACAGAATAAAATAATCAATTTATTGTGAAAACCAAGTTTTACTAAATTTTGAAATTCTACCTGACAGACATACAGTTTTTAACAAGGTGGAATAAAAAGGATCTCTGATGGAAAATGTAAAATTATAGTAATGATATTTTTAATTTATCAGAGACTTATGAATTATTTTACAAAATGAAACTAAAACACATGAATTTTGAAAAAAATTTGCATTATTGACGCAATTAGAATATTGATAATATGAAAATTATCTCCGTCATTCACCGTAAAAACTAATCAATTTGGATTAGCTACAAACTTAGCTTGAGATATATAGGTTTTCAACTATTTATTTACCAAATTTTATGAAGATATATCTTGATGATCGATTATAGTCAGAAAATGATAAAAAATTAATGCTGAAATAGTTCCAACTTGCCACAAATAGCAAAACTTCGCATAATATATTCGATGCACGTCGGCGACACGTGCGTTGGGTAAAGTATTGGAGTATTCGTGTTTATGTGTTTGTGGAATTACTTCAATGTTAGTGTCATATATCAAAGGGTTTAACCTATTTAATGGTGCAACATTCACAATTTTTAAAACGAATGCTCGATTTGCCAACTACATCATCAATCCACAAAACCCATTTTTAATTTTGGATGAAATGAATGAAGAATATACTTCCAAAATGATAAGGAATAGAAAAAATAGGAAACATACAGCGGACTAGTAAGTATATGGGCCTTGTAAAATACAAAGTAAATTATGTACCTAACTTTTTTAAAATATGTATTATATAGCAATAACATAAATGCAAATGCCACGTTTGGCCATTGAAATAGCACTGGTATATATAATTATAAATCAAAACAAAGAAAGTTTACTGCCATATCCCCCCAAAAAAAACTACGATGCAATTACGGACACGGAGTTATTGTCCCTCATCGGCGTGGCGTAGCTAAGAAATTGGATGTAGGAAAGGATAGATCAGGAACAAAAACTAATATAATTCTGGAAAGTACAATACAAAGTACTAATATAGCGCCTTCATGTTTCCATGAGCCGCATTTGGAGTCCTGATAAGCACAATCGACACAGAATGCTGTATGTGCATTGCCCGTTTCCGGTGTTTTATTATAATTTAAATTTTTTAATTCAGTTAAAATATGCAATAATTATTTTCTCAAAATTTTTCTTATAGAACCCCACAATTATGATACAGTTTTGGAATTAGAAAAATACTCCCTTTCAGAAAATACCGAAAACTACCCCTATAATCATTAAGAAATAATGATTTTAACCCCATCTCTTTTGATAAGAGTGAAAACAGATAACAATTACAAAATAACAACTTTACTGTGAATTTGACAAAGGCCGGTCAATATAATGCCGCACACTGTATGACTTTCAGGAAATAACTCGTATTTGTTGTTTTACATTATGTATTTTTACAAAATATAGTAAAGGTGACATTTGATTTATTATTTATTGGATAATTACTAAGAAATAGGGCTACCCAGTTTACAAATATAACACTTTCGAATAAAGAATTTGTTTTATTTAATTGTTAAATATTAAAATTTTAGATTAAGAATAGAACTGTACAGCATATTATAATCAAGAGCACGATCTCAAATAAGGAAAACAATACATTCATTATGTCAGTCGTCATTCTTATTTTATATCAGAATATCTAAGTGATATTTACACAGTTTTAATTTATACACACAGGGTGATCAATAATACTATCAATCTTTATAGTTAGACTCCCGATATCAGGTCGCCATTCCAGAGATGGACCTTTTTCATTGTATAACACAAAATTAATTTATTTAAACAATTTGGTATTTCGTTACTTGCCAGTACCTATTTATTTGTAGAGCAAGATATTATTATTATCATATAAGTACGAAAATTATTGGGGGGGGAGTTTGATGGTTGGTTTCCTTTTTTTTTTATTTTGATTTTGAATTTTACTTAAAATAAAAAATTATTTTCTTAAAAGTTAATTTTTCCTTTGTTATAGCAAAACTTTGAAAACAGCTAGCGTTTTTTCTTAAATATTTTTCCACTTAAAAGTAAATAATGTTCTCAAATTATTTTAAATAGTAATTATGGACCTTCATTAACACGTTGTGATTAACTTTGGTCCTCCTCTTTTAAAATACTTTTCTCCTTTAGTAATACAATGTTATACACTTAGATTAGGCTCCTTTTACAAAATTTTTAATATTTTGCTTAACCAAAGTTAGTAATTTTTATTTTATTTGGACCTATATTGGATTAATATAACCCAACGAGCAATAATTATAGTTTTTTATTCATTTTAAAAAAATTATAAAACTGTATGAAATAATTATTCGAACACGTGTAAGGTGTTTTACAGTTCGACCGGATGTAACGAAAATCTATTTTGAAACGGTGGTTATAGGTATTTCAAAATCTTATGAACCGTGAAATACGCAAAAAGTAGAGTTTATTTGCGTTTAAGATAACAGGGTGATTAGCGACCCTGACCTAGGTTATAAAACCTACAGACAATATTCCACAAATTTCAATACCCTTTATTTAACAATTAGTAAATTACTTCCTCACCCCTCAAAATGAGGAAGGTATGTATTCGTTTTCAAATTTTTTAAAATGTTTATTGCATTTCTGGACGAATCTCGCCGAATTATGACGATACACAAAATTTCAGAAAGAAAAAAAAATTTCTTCTGTGCGTGTGTGTATCGCGATAGCAGCTACAGTTTTTGAGATAAAGCTTTCAAATTTGGTACACACTTCTAGAGGCCAAAAAATTGAGTCGTTATAGCAAAATCGGCAACGATCTGGGTCTACCGGAGCCCAACATTTCTACTCTAACTTTACAGAAAAATTTATCGTGATGAAAGATAATAAATCAGATCTGTTATACAAAATCCATCATAATATTGTGTCCAAATGTTTAAATAAAGCTGTAAATTAAATTTTAACATTTACGTCATAGCATTTAGTCTATGTTTACATAAACAATTTTTGGTTTTTGATAATAAACGGGTCATTGAATTTTCTCATAACATGTGAAGGCTTGAATTCAATGGCTTGGTTAAAAATGTTTCTTTAATACAGAAAAAAATTTGCACACCAGGCATTATACATTAATTCCGTTAAGACTAAATAATTTTATTACACATTTTTCGGAAATAGAGTATTGAACTCTTAAAAATTATTACATTCTTCTTTTTAGAGATCGACCGTCAGTCGTTGGCTGAGGAATCATGCAAACGAAAATCGTTTATTGTTCTTCCTAGTACGGGCCGTCCACGGCTTATTTATGCGGCTTAAAGTCAGCAAATGGTAAATTCTTACCTTCAAAATGGTTTTGAATCCACACGGATTTTTGCCAATCAATTCGAGGTTCAACTGCACTAAGAAGGGCGCTCAAGGGAGGGGTTGCACTCGCATCTTCCTAGAAAAAAGGCGGCTTTTGCCCTTTAAATTTCGACTGAGGATATTTTCCGATGAAAAATGCTTCCATCAACAGGTAGGGTCCCTTTGGAGGAACCGGTCCGATGATGAACGAACAGTGTCGGCCACGGTAAATATGGGGTGATGAGAGTGGCCAGGCGAGCTTTACTATCGAGGCGGCCAATTCACACAATTACCTTGAAGGTGCTAATGACGTTATGTTGCCCTCTACCGTTTCCGGTATCTCCCTATAATAAATTTTGTCGATACAATTGCCCTCCACGCATTGAGTAACGGAGGAACCGTCGCCCCAGGTCCCGGACAAACCCCATAAAGGGAAGCGGCCAAAACCCATCGGGGAGGAAAGGGAACTTGCGGGAATATTGTAGCCTCAAAGGTTCAAGATGCCGACGGAGGACGATTTATAATGTTTTTTCGCTTGCTGATTGTTCGTTAAATATGTATTTTCTTTTATTCTCAAAATGGTCAATACAATTTATTGTTATTTTCTAGTCTTTATACAGGGTGGGCACGTAAACTCCTCCTCCTTTATTTTAATTATTTGTGAATTTTAAAAATCTTGACACCCTTTTCCTTATGTGGAAGGAAAATTTGAAGTTTGGTGTAATAAACTCTGGAAAAGGCATTTTTGACTAAAATATATTCGGCCTGGTTACGAAAAAAATAAAATTTGGTTGTTTTCTGAACCTTCTTATTTATTTTATTTTCTTACCTGAGCGATTCTATACTTTAAAAATTGATTTTGGCTATGATTTTTTTGGAAATAAATTTGAAATTTTCATTTAATGCCCTACTACTTTCCTATATGCATAATAAAAAATTATTTCTTATTTACTATTAACCTTTAATTATTTATTTTTCAAATAAAATACTGTAAACCCTTACCACAAAACTTTTACATTATTTCAAGTTGACTATGCTTATAGTTTTAATAAAGAAAATATAATGTAATGTTTATTTAAGAAAGCACTCTAAATAAATGTAAATTATTTCAAAAAAAACCCAACTTCTTATTACAAAAATGAAATATTCATAAAATATAATTATTTCCGGTGAAAAGGAAGCCGAAATATTATTTTTGTCAAAAAAATGGCCTCTACAAATATTAACTAAGCCAATTTAAAATTTTTACTTAAAAAAAAGGAAGAAGGGGTTCCATCTGTGATTACAGGGTGGTAAAGTTGTTTCCCTTATGGAAAACCTTTATTTACAATTTTGCAGTTTTTCATCTCCCGATATGTCACTACAGCCAGTGAGCTTTGGTGTGTGGAAAGTGAAACAAAAGTTAAAAATTCAATTTCATTGACATAATTCAAATATTTCTTTTTTGATTGTATTGTAAAGGTGTTTTTTAAAAAAGGATTAGAAGGAGAAGTAGATATTTGAACTTATTGTTATAACTTTGAACTTTGTCATTATCAATTTTTGACGCCCAAAATTTTAAGAGATATATAAATATATCCTCTTTCAAAATTTAAAAATATACAAGTTTCTAAAAATTTTACTCCCAGAGCCAGAATTAACTTTTTTATTTTATTTTACCTAAAATTTATTCTTATAAAAAGTTTTCTTTTTAAAAATATTACCCAATAAAACTTCTACAAGTTTAAATTAAAAATAAAATATGTGAAAGTCTTATTTAACATTATAAAAACTGTTACTAAAGTTGTTTAAAATTAAAATATTTGTCAAAATTCCAATTTTAATAATCTGCCTATTCTTTTTTTAAAAAATTTATAAGTATCAATGTATCATTAAATTCCTAAATAAAAATAATTTTCTTTTACAAAATTATTAATAAAATCATAATTAATTTTCATTATACAGTTTTTCTTTTTCATTTTCAAAATAGTAAAATTATCCGTTTATAAAAATTGGAATTCTACATAAATTTTAATTCTAAAACTTTTCTTATAAAGTTTTTCATATCTAAAATTGAACTAGTTTACTTACATCATTTTTAGATTTTATTTGAAACCCTTATATGACATGTTAACTTACTCCATGACAATCCTATTTTAAACAAAAGCAAAACTTTTTATGAAGAATAAATTTTCCGCGTAAAATGAAAATTAAAAAAGTTTTTTCTCTTATCCACTTAACCTGACATACTTAATAGTGTACTTTTGTAGAAATTAAAATTTCGGTAAATACTGGGGAATATTTTTGAAATTTTTGAAAATGTCAAAAATAAAATAAAGGGGGGACTTTCACTCCCCACTTGCATAGTAAAATTTGTATTTATAATTGTTTAAACTCCTAATACTACAAAATTGGTATTTGAGTTCCTTTAGATAAAGAATTTTTATTTTTCCATTATTTGTAATTTTAAAATAAAAAAAAAGTTTTGATTAATTTACCAAAAGTAAATTTCGGAAAAACAACAAAATACATATCATCACCTAATTAAAAAATATCTTTTTGATCATTTTCCAAATAACAAAATTATGAATTTATTTTATAATTTTTGCAAATATTTATATGATTATAAGAAAGAAAAGATTTTTATTTATTGTAAAAAAAGGTATATTACAATCGCATAATATGTGATTTCTTGATATCCATTATCTTTTTCAATATTATTTTGGTCATTTTAGACAACATTTTCGTCATTTCTGGAGACGACACATAATATAGTCATCCACATTTAAAGGACAAACTCTCTTTTTTTTTCAACTCATTACACAAGATGTCCAGATTTTCATCATTACTTACATGGAAAATATTTTTTTCTTTTTCAAAATGTCCTTATAATTGTTTCACTTCTTAGAAAAAAAAGACAAATGCATATAATAGAAAGTCTCTCTAAATATTCTTCACTCCGTTGAATAATTGTTTGATTTAACTACTTTTTTAATTTTGTTAAGTCTTATTCCTTTTTGTTCCTTTTATTGTTAAGTAATAAATAAATCTAATTTTTTTATTTATTATTATTATTATTATTTTTTTTGATAATTTTGAAGTAAAACCTATTCATTTCTTGGTTTGGTTTATGTCATTTTAATAATTTTAATTTAATTACTTGGTATTTATATATTTATATATTCATGGAGATAGAGGAGTGGAGCATTCAAAACACCCCATATTTGTCTATGTCCTTGTTAATCGTTACTATGTAAGGGAATTTTCTAAGTGATTTTTTGATTTTGTAGGTATATTTAACGAATTAAAAATTACACTTTCTTTATTTTAAACAAGCAATATTAATAATTTAAAACTTAAAATTTTTTAAAAATTTTATGTAATATGAATATTTGAAATATACTAGAGGCTCATCATTAAACAAAATTAAAAAAAAAATACCAATGAATTAAAAATATACTTTACAATTTATTTTCTTATTTAATTTTGCATTGTAATTCATTTAAAGCTCCACTTTTTATTGATTAAATAAGGCAGTGATTAAGAAAATAAATTTACCATTTGATGTTGCTAATAATAATGTATTTAAAAAAAATATATCAAAAATTTTATTTATTTTGTTTGTTATTGATACATAATTCTAAGGTTAACTCGCCCTATATACATTTTATTATTGTTATTATTTATTATTTATGTAATTTTCGTATCCATAAAATATAGTCGATTTTTGATAACTTATAAAACCATAATTTTCCCCACTCCAATTCTGTATTTTTTTAAAAACGTATTTTTACTGTACGCCGGAATACCAAAGACATTTTGCACAATTTTTTTATTATTGATAAAATTTAAAAATATGACGTTAAAAATTTAAGAAAACCCTTTTCAAGGAATATTAAGACATAGATTTAATCACCGACTCCTATCCCATTACACTGTTTTAATTATAAAAAACAATTTATTCCTGTTATTTTACTGATATTATTTCACATGATACCACCACTTAGAGAGTTTCTTTTATATAATTAAAATCGGGATGGATTCCTTTATTTCATTCCCTTCTATTTTATTTTTTTCATTTTTTACTCTCATAACAACAAACAGTAGAGACATACTTATTTAGATTTAAAGTTTTACATTTTATCGGAAGGAGCTTTGACTGACCTCAGATGAATATTTAATTAACTCTTTTTTCCTTTTTTACACTTTCCCCACACTACACTTCCACGTTTCCTACACACGCGAAGCAAAACACCTACTTTTGTTATAGCGTTTTTCCTAACCGAGGAAATCACATTTAGTAAATCTTCATCCTTCTTTATAAAATCCTATTTTTAACTAAAACGATTGGTCAATCCCTATTCTAACATACCTCCTCCTTCGTCACAATCCCTTCCTAACCCAGACCTATTATATTCTACCCTTACTCTATAGAACTTAACTAATTCTAATTCCACCTTCCCTTCCAAAGGAGACTTAGCCGCACTCTTACCACCCCATATCCGATTTTTCCAAACCTTTATCAAACCTTTCCTACTTCCATCCTTTGGTTCCTCTTGAGGGTGGGGTGGACCAGGACAGAAAGACTTCTCATCTCTAAAACCTACATCCCAAAAAGACATAATTTGAACACGTACCTTGACTAAATCCTTATACCTTGTACCTCTTTAGTTATTACTCTCATTTTTTAATTATGTAAAACCTCACTAACAAAAAGAACGGTAGTTTATTACCTCTCCCCTTATTAGAATAATTCCCAATTTAATCCATTTCCTTTATACAGTTATTACTGTGCTGGCCGGCGTGGTTCCTTAGATAGAAATAATTTATTATTTTAGTCCCCTAATAAGGGGGGAACTTTTTTTTTGGCCATCCTATATTTATAACTCACCTTCTTTTCTTTCTGTTATTAATTAAAACTCACCTTGGGTAAATTTTTCAAAACCTCCTTTATTAATAAAATTTTTTTTTTGGAATTAAGTTTCTTTTTCCTGTTCAGTATTTTTAGGTTTTTAAACATTTTGGGGAGGTCGGAGTATAAGTTTTTAGGCCTTACTTTATTTTAATACAATATTTTCATTTTTGAATCGAAGAAAGTTATGGAGAAATAAATTAGACTATATGTAATGATGCAAATTTTAATGCAGTTACTTTATATTAAGTTAACTGGGAATTACAAAGCACAAAGAGTATTCTGAAGCTGATAAAGATCACATATTATACTAGTATAAATAAGGATATAAATATGTTTTTTAGTCTTATATAAAGTTTGAAGTTGGCATTTATTGTTAACATTTATTTGTTTAAATGATTTTTTTTGAACATTCTGTATCCATATTTAAAAGTTTAACAGTTAATCGAGAGATACTTTTATAAACATTGACTTTTGTTAATAAATTACTTTTGCCGATTCCGTTAACATATGACCTAGAGAAAATTAAATATTACATTATTGATATAGTTTCTCTTTCTGTTGCAGAAATGACTAAACTCGCATTAATCTTCTTTTGCTGTATAGCGATAACCTCAGTTATTGCTGCTCCTGCTAGTAATGAACAGCTGGATAAGGTGAGTGTAAACTATATCATCCACATCAATCACAATCTATACTAAACAATTTATAGATATGTATTAAGCAAAACATTTCGTCTTCTGATTATTGGTTTGTTCTATCTCCATTTTGAAGCAAAAGATTACTGATTATTACTAAATATATTGTGTAAATGCGTATAACTATTAGTACAAGATGAAACGTAAATAAAAGGCCAATATTGTAAGGAAGGCACCTATTGTGCATACCTATATTAGCAATAAATTCAATCAAACAAGTCTAAAGTCGCTTTTCCACAGATGTCCAACATACTACTCTCACTCACTTTCGTTAAAAATTAAAAATAAAAAAATATATATAATATTAATTGCAACACGTACACGTAATATCTTAATCGTCTTCTGTTTTATAAGACAATATGCCAATTCTGTATTTATATGGATAGATATAAAATTTGTAGCTACTTATTTTCATTATCTTTTTAAACTGCACTTCTCCTTAGTTCACATCAAAAACATTCCTTGCAATCTTATTTACTGTCTATCATGTCAGATACAGTCACGTGACAAGCGATGCTTACATTTAATAATATATAACTTACCCTTACATTTTATTAAAATGGCTGTATTTTCCATCCTCAAGAAGATTATTCTGTACAATGTTTACATGCCACCTGTTTAATAATTTAGAAGTACAAATTGATTATTGTAATTAAACGGTTATCACCAGTTACAACTAAATAATCTCGGTCGGCATCGATTAAAATTTGTACTTCAAATTTAGTTAATTTCTCTATAATAATAGTAATAAAACCTATTTAAATAATATGACGCAAAATGAATGAAGTATCTCGGTTAGTGGCAATTTTAATTTCCTTGGTTGATATTTATTCTGTGGTCAGTACGTGTCATTCTTAGCCAGTGTTTTGCGTAATAGAAGGTTGTTTTTGTTTAAGTTACTTTATTGATATCAAACCTCAGCATACAAAAAATAATGTATCCAGATTTTTGATCTTCCTTTACCAAAAATCCCGTTCTATATTTTACACTTTTGGGTTCATAGAACAATCCAATACTCAGCTGACGTTGTATCTAAAGTAACTTAATGCATGTAGCAAAACACTTACGTATTTGTCTGCTCTTAAGCACACATACAATGCTTAGATTATTTTAAAAGTTGTCAACAAACTGTAATCTGTTTAATTTGCTACTTCAGTGTAATTTAATTTGTGTTGGATGGTGCTATGTAGAATACTTAGACTTAAATAAGAGCTTGCTCCACGTACTATTTTAAATGAGTGATCTTAGTTATGAAGCTTATAGTGTCTTTTTGGTCAGTTTGGCAACCACAGAGCAACAATTTTGTCACAGCCTGGTATAATTCCACAAAGAAATTATTTATTTCTTCTTATAAGTAGACAAAGCATCTCTGAAATAATCATCATAGGTTAACTATGCAAACAGTGAAACAAAAATATTATACACGGTGGGAACTATTTAAATTCTTACCATTGAAATCAAATGTAAAATACATATATAAAGTTGTTAAATTTAATACCTGTTAGAAATCTGCAAAGATGTCTAGGATATTCGATACCATTCACAGGTTATGGGCAAGAAACTGAAGGTAGAAGTATCTTTATGTACTTTTGTATGTACATTTATCACTTAATTTAATTTAAGAATCAAACTTACAATATATCCTTGAAAACTAGCATCTCGGATACTACTAGTAAATCGATTTTGTCATCTGGAATAGATTTATTGTTAGGTTCTATATAGGCAAATTTGGATTAGATAACATTTTTATATAAAATAAATTTGTTCAATTTAATTTTTTTCAATAAGTTCATTACATTTACAGAAAATTCCTTAATAGTTTTATTATTTTTTATTACTGTACTATCAGCTGCAAAATAGCAATAAAATTGTGTTTATAGTTCACACAAAAATAGTAAGAACATAGGGGGTCTATGATACTAAACATTTAAAACGGCTTTTAGAAATCGTCTTTAGTTCTGTGCAGATAAGAACGAACAAAATAATTAGTTCATTTAACCCTATAATTTAAAAATCTAAACAAAGCATACGAACCAAAATATCTTTAAACTATGGACCTTCGACAGCTATTCAGTTAGAGGATACGTAGAAGCGTAGTTCATTTGATCTCCAAGTATAATACAAATTCAATTAATTTGTTAGCATACCATCTGTTAATATGTTCGAGTAATTCCCAACGTTGTGTATTTTGCAATTTAATATTCAACCTGAATTTCATACGTGGAATATGTGTATTATTTGGTAGCGTAAATATATCCTCATCAGTGGATATTTGTTATGAAAGACACCTATAATATTATCTATAATAATTATTATATTTTTGTTTCATTTATTTGAATAATTTTAATACACTGAACTGATTCTGGGGTTGGCTCCTTGTGAAATATTATTAAATATTTTAAATATATGAAAGAAATTTGCTTTTTAATGTTTCATGTTGACATTTTTTATCAGAAAATCTACACGTCTTTCGCCTTTTTAGGCCTTTGTCAAGAGTACAGGGAATAATGAACAGTAAAATTTGTGTTTATTGCTTATATAACCACACCTGGTACTTACTACAAAACTATTGTAAAATATGCTTTCATAAGTTGGACATTACTTTATTTTTTAAATCTAAATTATTTTACCTAAAATGTGGTGGCCAGTACAAATTTGTTGTTCGTTCGTTAAATTTTTTATTATTTTTAATAGCCCTAATTATTTATAATTGTTCTAATAGATTAAGTTTCTTTCCTTTCTTTTCCAACTAGAGTAATTTAACATTATTTAAATCTATAAAATGACTGTTTTCTATACAATGTGTTGACATGCCCGTGCTATATACATTGTTTACAATAGATTTCTTGTGTTCCTCCAATCGCGTTCTTACATTTCGTCCAGTTTGTCCAATGTATATAGCATCGGAGTCACTAAATTTTAACTCATATTCTCCTGTTTTTTGTAACTTTTCAGTTTTGTCTTTATTATTAATTAACATTTTGTATATAGCACGGGCATGTCAACACATTCCATAGAAAACCGTGGTTTTAAAGATTTAAATATTGTTAAACTACTCCATTCGGAAAAAAAGGAAAGAAACTTGATCTATTAGAAAAATTAGAAATAAGTAAGCTGTTAAAAATAATAAAAATTTAACGAATGAACAACAAATTTTTACTAGCCACCATATTTTAGATAAAATAATTTAGATTTAAAAAATAATGTCCAACTTATGCAATCATATTTTACAATTGTTTTATAGTATGTATCAGATGTGGTTATGTAAGTAATGAACACAAATTTTACTGTTCAATAATCCCTGTACTGAGAAAGGCCTAAAAAGCTGAAGCACGTGTAGAATTTCTATAAAAAAATGTTTGAAACATTAAAAAGCAAATTTCTTTCTTATATTTAAAATATGAAATAATTATTATTAAATATTTTCCGGAAATTCCGGGACTGTGATTTTGTACCCAAATAAAAATAAAAATATCAGGCACAAAACAAAAGAAAATCGGAAAGGGGTAAAACAGCACGCTCTTTTCTAAAACCAAAATTCTCAAAACATAATACAGTTTACTCTTCTGTTAAATTGCCATAATTACTAAGAAAGTCTCTATGATGGCCAATTCGACGAGGGGGCACCAAAATTATTATTTTTGCACCATATTTTCAGAGTTGAAGCCGCAAAAAATTGCTTTGCACATATTTAAGGCTAACTGCACGCATATGTCTAATATTTTATATCTTTATGCTCAAATACGTATGCTAGGAATATTATTTCAAAAATTATAGCCTTATACTGTATTTACAATTAATACTATAAAATAATTTGATTACACTTAATATTTCGCTTAGAGTAGTTGGCTAGAGCGCACGATGTCAAGTGTGACTAGATAATTCTCTATTATAGCTGTGGGTCGAATCTCGCCACCGGCATTGGCAATGTCGGTGGGAATGGTTGTGTGTCCCCGTTTTTCATCAGTGTAACCATCGCCGGCGAAGTTTCGGCTTTGGAATCGGGGGTTGTCTAATTTCTGTGGTATTTATTTATTATTTAAAAGGATTTTTTTGGAATCAGATTAGTGCACACTTGGCGCATTGAAAGTGGGCCTTTTCTTATAAATAGTATATAACAGTATACTGGGTGTAACAGGATCATGGTACACCCCCTTTTCTCCTTTAGTTTTGAAGATAATTGACTGAAATTTGGGATATCCTATATACATAATAAGCGGTATTTTTTGTGCTTCTTTGTGATTTATTTTTCACCTCCGATTTCGCCGGAAGTGACACTAACTTTCGATTTTTTAAATGGAACATCCTGTATATTGTTGCGTTTTTGAATTCTGCATAATTTTCTGAATCCAATGATAAATAAGTGACATTTCAACCGTTAATATTTTTTTAATATAATTTTTAGTTTTCCATTTAAGCTTATCATGACGGTTCCGATTTATTCTAAATGACCCGTGTAATGCTAGAAAAATCGAAATCTCGTCAAAAATATCTAAATTACGTGATTTATGAGCCAAATAAAGTTCATCAAAATGGTTTTTGGGGAAAACTTAATTTTTTTCAAATGGAACCGTATTGATACAGTGATACCATTTATTGGTACTCTTAATAAAGAATTTATTCATATGTCGTATTAAAATGTGCTTTAAATACAAACAAAATTACAGCTAAAAAGAAAATAAGAAAAATAATTTTGTTCTAATTAAATGTTAAGAAGTAACTAAGGTGGCTTTGAACAACTGTTGTAATGTTTTGTGTTAATGTTTTCTATTCCAAAGCCACCTTATGTTATAACAAGGTAATTAGAACAAAATCGTATTTTCTTATTTTTATTTAGCTGTAATTTTGTTTGTATTTATCGCACATTTTAATACGACATATGAATAAATTCCTTATTAATAGTAATAATAAATGGTACCACGGTACCAATATGGTTCTATTTGAAAAAAATTGAGTTTTTCCCCAAAAACCATTTTGATGAACTTTATTGGCTCATAAATCACGTAATTTAGTATTTTTGAGGGGATTTCGATTTTTCTAGCATTACACGGGTCATTTAGAATAAATCGGAACCGTCATGGCACACTTAAATGGAAAAGTAAAAATTATATTATAAAAAATATTGACATTTGAAATGTCACTTATTTAGTATCGTTGGATTCAGAAAATTATGCAGAATTCAAAAATGCAATAATATATAGGGCGTTCTATTTAAAAATCAAAAGTTTGTGTCACATCCGGCGAAACCGGAAGTGAAAAAAAATCACTTGTATGCAGAAAGTGCCGCTTCTTATGTATATAAGACATTTCAATCAATTATCTTCAAAACTAAAGCAGAAAAAGGGGTACACCATGATTCTGTTACACCCGGTATATATTGCCAAGAGGAAAAACTTCTTTATTTAATCATTTACAAAAAAAGTCAATCTACTCATATATAATAAATTCCGCCTCTCTTAAAACCCTTAAATAACTATTCAGATTTAAATTTTTATACAGGATGTCCAGAGGCGAAGTAAACATTTTTTACGTTAATGATATACGAAAAAAAGTTACTCTTTATTAAAAAACGTGCATCTCTTAAAAACTAAAACAGATATCCATAAAAATGTTTAATTAGTTACCGTCTAAACAGAAACAATGTTAATGCCTAGTAGACAAATTAGAGATGGATCAGCTGGGAATATTCCAAAAGTGGAAGAACAATTACTCCTCAAGCTTTTCTAAAATAAGTTAACGATACCAATAATTTTTCTCCCACTACCTAATTTAATTCGCAATTTTGTTTTAATGTTATTTTGTCAAAGACGTCTATTAAGTGTAGGTCTCTGATTTTGTATATTATTTGTTATTTGTGTGAAAATACAACAAACAAACAAATTTTTTACCGTCAATCTTCTAGTCACAGGTAAAAGAATCCTAATGGTCTAATAACCATCTAATCGAGTAATTTAATAATTTAATAGCGTCGCTTGCTTGCTGGTTTCTATTTAATATTCATGTTTCTAATTCACTTTGTTTTGTAAATATAAGAAAGAGGATGTATGCATGTTTTCTTTTAATTAAATACAAAGGTTTCTTTGGCTACAACTTATTTTCTCCTTGTTGTTGTTGTTCTCTTAACTTAAAAACAATCTAGATCCAGTTAAAATATGGTTATTGATGTTTTAATGGGGAAATTCAAATTGTAATATGAAAGTCTAAATACATAAACTTTTTCAAACTTTCTACACACATTGGCAAAATTCCTATAACATTAATTGAAATATACCAGAATATTCCAAAAAATTCAAAATTGCCAATCTCTAATAAAATATGATGAATAAAAATATGATTTCGTAGACAGTGAAATTACCACAATATAATATTGAAAACAGTGTCACATACGATTTCATTTTATACTACATGTTAACATTTTTTGACACGTTGCAAAAATATTAGAAAATAGATATTCCAAGTGAATGATATTCTATTAAAATAAAATTATTAGATGTAGTCGCATATTTTCATATTATATTAAATTATTCTTATTTCAATAAATAACAGTGATCTTACATCAATAAATTACTTATTCTGAACAGTTTCGTTTAGATTTGTAGATTTGTACATTGTAATTTCAATAGAATATATTGAAATTGTATTTAATTTAGGCTACAATTATTACTATATTCATATTGATACATTCTAGCCGTACAAGGTTATGCAAAAACAAGTTATATGCGAGAGGGTGATTGATGAAAGATATTGGCTTTAGCTTATATGTGCCTTTAATAATTTGTTTTATGATATCAAATCAAATTTACCTTTCTCTATATTTATTTGTCGCATCTGCTTATTTTGGCTTACAATTAGTAAATTAGTCAGTAGCTATGTATTTAGTTCTCTTTTCATTCAAGAAATTAATAATTCCAAGCTTTAGTATTTCTAGAAATGCTATGATTTTTAATTGATATAAAACTGATTCTAGGTAGGGAATAAAAATCGAAGTCCTTCATCAATCACCCGAGAACAGTTTAAAATTTATAGGAATGAAAGATATTATATTGATAAGGTACCTATTTCGATTTTATTTGATGTATTTTATGAAAAATGTTTACCGGATACTGTATATCCACGCCAATTAGAATTTTATTTGGAATAAGTTGTTAAGAGAATTTTCTTTGTAGAAGACACCGGACAGCTTCCGTGCGTCCAGGGCCGGCACATGAGTTAAGAGACAATAACAATAATTTTACGGAACAGTTAAAATACATACTAGATTGTCTTAACATGTCATGAAATCTCCTGTGCTGTATTTAAGGCATTAGTATAGATTGCAAGGCATGGGTAAGACAAGTTACATGATTATATTGAGATACGTGGATCGTAAAAGCCTGGCAGATTTATACATACACTGTTACCTAGGATAGACGTAACAAGATGTGTAATAGACAAAAAATTGTCGAATTTTGGAATAGCACTCGGGGATTTAGTTGTGCTCAAAGTAAAACTAAGATATATCAAAACTGATTTGATTGTTGTTATACGATGTGTTTTATAACTCAATTTTAAAAAATCATCACTAATAAATCACCTTTATTTTTCAAGCTATGATAGAATTCCATTAAAAAAAGTTATTTAGAATGCAATTTGTACCTTTTTATTAAATTTCAGAGATATGAATTTATTTTGTAGGAATGTCCTTTTTTCAATAAATTAGCGAATTAGTTTGAATTTTTAAAAATAATATTGCAAGTTGAGAATGCTCTGAAATCACAAATATCTTTTCTAAAATAAATTAACATTATGGATAACTTTAGTTCTTAACGTCTTATCTTATTTTCAACAGAAAACTGACTACTAGAGAAAAAAGGGGCAGTTCCAACAAAGTAAATTTATATCTATAAAATTTTCAAATTTTAATGGAATTTTTTCATATGTTGAAAAATAAAGGTAGTTTATTAGTGATAATTTTTATAAGTTGATCTATAACACCGATTCACGTCACTTTTGATATATCATAGTTATACACCAAATAGTACTGATTCCCAAAGTGCAATTACAAAATTCGAAAATTATTTGTCCATTACATTTATTACATCTATCCTGGGACAGAGTGTATATGCCGCTGGTTCTGATACAAGCAATAAAACATAAAGCACCAACATTCCACAAAGCATTAACCATTATTTCCTCAACTATTCGTGAATTGGTTTGCAACACCAGTTTACTACATATTAACAGCGGAGGTGTACTCTGAATAGCACTTAAAATATGAATAACATTAATGACTTTGTTCCTTAAAATCTATGACTTCGGCAACACAAATCCACGCGTCCTCCGTGATATTCCCGACATAGTATTCTTTTTTCTTTTGCTTTCTTGGGGTCACCTACCACATGACTAATTCTTGGTTATCTAAAAAATACAATTAGTGACTCAGTATGCTAAAGAAAAATAAGCCTTTGCGTTTGTAGCGTACTAATTAACTAATTGTATTTTTTAGATAACCAAGAATTATTCATGTGGTAGTGAGCCCCAATAATGAAAAGGATAAATTTAGAGAATGCCACAAATAGCATTCAGACAATACAGTTGTTACTATTATTTACTTTTATCATCGCGCCAGCCATCTACGCGCTGCAACATTTGTAGATAAACTGAATCTGAACAGGTAATATGGTCTAAATCTCGCTGCGCACGCACAGCTCCTCTCTTTTCCTATGGGAAAGACAAGCCGATCGGTAAGCCGGTCCCGGAAATCACGGAAATTGTTCAGTGACTAACGAACGACACTAATGAAATAGTTGAGTCTAAAGAGTATATGATTTAATTGTCTAAAGTACTCGTGCAGATGATGTTACGTTGATTATAAGTTGCCTCTGATTCAAAATTGAAAACATGTGGGTGTCTAATCCATCTCATGTTATATTACAAAACGTGCTCCCTTGGATTATTATTACCACATAAGTGACAGACGCAAATTAAATATCTTAAGGTGAATTTAAATTAGAGTGAACAGAAGCGAACGAACGAACGAGCGAATTTGTAGGTATTCGCATGTTCGTTTGTTCTCTGAACATTTTCATTGAACGAACAATCGGATTTGTCGATGATCCGTCTGCAAAATTAATCACATTGGATATAGATGCTGATACAATAATTGGCGCTGCTAATTTTATAATTACGTCGGGAAAGAAAGAGAAAAAAGAGAGTGTGGTGTTCTAATTTGTTAAAAAAAGAAACAGAACGGGGGGGTGAAGCTTTGTTAACGGATTTAACAACTGATAATTTAGGTCAAATAACTAATTTCCGTAGAATGTCTATGTCAGATTTAAAATTTTTGTTTAATATGATTGGACATATCATTTCTAAAAAACATTCCAAAAGTTCCAAAAAAGCAATTACTGCAAGAGAAAGAATGCTGTTAACCCTTCGCGTCCTTGCAACAGGTGATTCCTATGCTAGCCTTAAATATTTGTTCAAAATTTTTACATCTGCAATATGTTACATCATTCAGTTCAGCACAAAGGAAAATAATTCACAAAGAATTCGCTCGCTACTAAACTGGCACTGTCTACATTGAGCACGAATTTCCTTTGATGATTCGTCGATTTACCGACACGCGTCGAAACATACATGAACACCAACGTTCGCTCCCGATTTTTTTCTCCATTCAAATTACTCAAACTCGACCGAATTCGTTCGTTCGCTTCTGTTCACTTCTGTTCGCTCTAATTTAAATCCACCTTTAGAATAACTAAGAATATTACATGACATACATTAGCGAATGTTCTTCAGATACTTTTGCAAAAACTTCTCATTACATCAGGTGAAACCACAATAATTATTAAAAATATCAACACCATTTTTTTAGCGAAATGTTAATCTTTAAATATTTAAAAATTTTCTTTCGCTCAAAGCGTTTTTAAAAAATCGTTGGTTTGCGAAATTCGGTACCAACTTTTCCATTTTGATACATTTATCTCACCTTATTCGATGAGAACTTTTGGTATATTGCTTAAGTTGATCAAAAGAGAATCCACTTAACAATTTAGTTCAGATAAAAATATCAAATTTTTCGGCTTATTCTGTTTAAAGGACCTATCAACTAAAATGTTAATTAGTAAAACTTACAAGTCCTTTATGCATTTTAGGCTACAGTAAATGATGTAGCCGTAAACACAGTGTCAGAAGAAAAAAAGGTGGAAATAACTGCTCAACCTGCAAACGCTTCATCATCTACTGTGGAAATATCTGGAATTACAACAGGAGCTGACGCATCATTATCTACTCCTGCAGTTGAAAACACTCCTTTCAAACCCCAGAGAGCTGGATCCATGTTTGCCAGATTTATCGATGACATATTCCAGGTACTGTTAGACTATTTAAGTTAAGAATAATGCTACACTTCTTTTATAATTTTAGTTAAATTTAATGTTTTACAATCTGTAGTTTTTTTTGGGAATTTTTATACATAACATACAGCTCTTTTGGAGTAATTAGTCTTCATTAAGATAGATTAGGTTTAGGTTTAGATTATTGTGAGTGGGTCCTTATGGGCCTTCCAATGCGACCATCAACAGGCCTATTGTGACTCACTCTTATTTATATTTCAGTGTCTTAATGAAACTGATAGCTTTATTGCGTGAGAGTATGTTCAGATCTTCTGGCAGCAGTTGCCCTTTACTAAATATTGAGAATCGGATTCTCTCGACAGTGGGACAGATGCATAAGACGTGGTCTACCTTCTCATCATCCTCCACATATATGCGGTACTCGACATTTTCCGTCAGGCTATGTTTATGCAAATGACTGATAGTTTAGTCGGTAATACCCAGTATCAAAGATTTCATTTAATTTAATTATTTTTACTACAAATGTATGACATATCACAGACACAAAAATTATTCATCATTCACTTTATATTTCGCGATGGTGAACAACCCTATATTAGTACCGATTTGATATGAAATAACTTAATTTTTAAGGTCACTATCAGAAATTATAGTTTCTTTCTATTGCTATTATATCACGGATAATACGAAATAAAACTGGAAGGTTAACTCCATCTCTGGCATGTCATAAGTTTAATAGTCATCAATATATGGTAAATAATCCTAAATAATTATATTTCTTCCCTTTAAGTGATCATCTAAAGTTACATGGCTAATAACATATTATCTAAAGTTGCGTGGCTAATACCATAAAGTGTCTTATATTTTACAAGTCACACTAGCCACCTCCAACTTTGAAACGGACATTATTTTATAAAGTGAATTTTCCCCTAAATTTCGCTACATTTAAATATCTGTTCTAATGAACTCTAATGAACACATGATGTAACTGGGGTTCGTTAAAGATTGTATTTAAAATGGTTCGTTAACAAAGAGAATTGAAGTAATAATGAAAAAGGATTTTTCATTAAAACTGCTTGTGATACGAAATGCCTCGTGCGTTTAAAATGTGCCCTTAATATTTAAAAAATAATATGGCTAACTCCTTTTCATGTGTTACTACAGAGTAAAAAATATCCAGATCAAAAGGATTTTATCTGTCCATAGGTAAATATAGATATATAAAAAATAATATAAATACATTTTTTAATAATTTTAGATTAAAATCACACATGGCCATTTTCTAATTAAGATCTGATTTCGAACATTATACTATTTGAAATCGAGGTTAATAATATAATAATGATAATAATGAGTAATTAGTGTGTCTGGTACACATTAATGGTAATAAATGGTTTTATGGTTTCTATGTCATTCGTGCATTGACAGGACCGGGTTGTTCAGGCGGGATAACGGCAACGGGAAAATTTCCCATAGGCCCTTGTGAAGCCAACACATAGGGGTCATGGAACCTAAAACAAGGCAAAAATATAGTTTGTCACAAATAACTACAATCACGCAAAAAAGAACTTAATTAATAGAAGAAGAATACAGACTCCTTGCTATATCGATCGATATACTATTTTTCGGAATTTACACACTCATTTGGGATGTGGCCTTGGAACTGTCCTTCATGTTGTTGTTTTAAAATATGGGTGTACGTCATATGTCCCGTTTCACATGCATTTTACGGCGCAACGATGATGAGGTTTTCTGGTGATGGGGCTAATAAAAATCGAATCCTGTTTGAAACTCCATAACTCCGGAATACATTAAAATGTCGATTTGAAATTTTTATCTCTTGCAGACAAAAGACTGACAGATAATCTTAGCAAATTTCAAACATTTGTTTAAAAAACAAGCGAATAATGATTTTTTATTTTCAGTTAAAAAAAACAATTATACGTAATCTCAAAATATAAATGGATATTTTAATACTACTACTACCTTAAAAAGCCGCTGCCAATTAATTACTTGGGGATCAAAACTTCCTCATCATAATAAAACTCGATGTGAGTTGTATAAAAAAATATAATTTTTGACGTTTTAAAAAAGTCACATTGGTGGATTGCCACTAATATTTTTTTTAGACATTTCAATTTTTAAGAAGTTTCAATCAAAATCAAATTTTAGGGTGTTGCTAAAATGTTTACAAAATTATTATTACATATATTCTATTCGACGACGCAGATCCTCCAGGTTGGCAAACGGTTCTCGTATTTTTGCATACACTTTTTCTTGTAATTCATCCATACTGAATAGTCCAATGGATTTGTGATAATAAAACAACATAGGCAATTTATTACATATTATGAGATGAAATCGGTGCGTACGTCGCATCTTTTAAAAAAGCACAACTTTGATATTTACACCGTTTCCCATCTCAGGAATAATTATGGAGTATAGAAGATAAATCAGATACCCTGTATAAAATTTTCTTATTACAAAGATATGCATACTTACTAGTTACAAAATTATTAATCCTATCCCTATTCGTATCAAGATTCAAGAAGCTATTTAATGACGGTAAAGAATTTCCGGAATTTCGAACCCTAAATTGCTGATCTGAAATTAAAATCTCTGTGAAATACTTCATAATTTCGAACCCTAAATTGCTGATCTAAAATTAAAATCTCTGTTAAATATTTCACACAATATTCACTAGATGAGGCTTGTTCTGATAAATTTTATGTACACGGAAAAATTTAAAACTGTTTATAAAAATTCTACATACATTCTGAGTGAGCGTAGGCTATATACTGCAGTTTTTGTATCATGGGCCCAATTCTTTCATGGAAAATAACAGTGAAAAGGATTATTTATTTTTACTTGCTTTTCTTTAACCCACAATGTAGTTTTTTCCAGAAAGTTTGTCTTCAGATCTTGCATTCTTTATTTAACACACTTCCTGACACAACCAATTGACTGCACAGTTACTAAGGTCGGATGACAATACAATATTCCACCATTACTTTTGCAAATATCTCCACATAAGGGGCACGGGGTGAAAATTAAAAAATCTGCAAAAGTATGATAATAATTTAATGTATGATAATTAATTAAAGTATGACTAAAAAGTAGAAAACAAAAAAAATTAAAAAAATTTAAAACTTGTTTTTCTTAGTCGTACTAAAAAGTAAAAAAATAATTTCTTTGTAAAAAATAGCCAAAAAAAGCAAGGCGTGTGTGGGCATTTTGTACAATCTGCGTACAATCATACAAAGTGCGCACGGTTTGGCTTTTTTTTGGCTTTTTTTTTTTTGACAAACAAATTACTTTTTACTTTTTAGTACCTATGACTAAGAAAAGCAAGTTTAAAAAAAATATATATTGTTTTTTTTTTAATTTTAAATACACGAATTACTACATGGACTATTATTTTAGTAACAAATATTTGTGAGAAAATTTTAACTTGACCAAAAAACAATTTTTAAAATTTAATTAACAAACACGCGAATATTTTGCTGGGTTAGAATGATATTAAAATACTAAACATTATACTCGATTGGCCTTTTTACAACAAAGTTATCTGAAGTATCTGGAAATCAATAAAACTATTTACTTTGATCATCTTTAGTACCAGTCTCCATCAAATACTCAAGTTTCTTTAAAATTTTTATTTAGGATCTTCGCATTATTATTGAATCATTTAGACCCTGTATCTGTACATCACGAAGGCTAACAATAACGGTATATTATATAGATAATAGGAGAGGGCTTTTCTCCACGTTATGTGTGTGCTACGAAATGAAACATTAAAGTGCTGCGTGGCATGTGTCTGTCACATTCTTTTTTAATTTTTTTCTTAATGTCTATTACCCAAGTCAGTAGAGATTTTTGCTCCACAAATGGTGGAGTAGAAACGATTTTGGTATATGTTGTTTAGGTCGGGCCTCTGATGAAAAATCCGAGTTTTCGACTGTGGGGGGGCTGTGCAAGCCTTCATATTGAATGAAAGGTGTAAGAAATTGATTTTTCAAAAATAACTCCGCAACGGTAGATTCAGCGACAAAAATGTCAAGAACAAAGTTTAAGAAGATAAAATTCCTTACATTTCATGCATAATTTTTTTTTGTAAATCTAATATGTAACGAGTTACAGCGGCGGAATGATGATCATTTTCCAAAAAAATCGTCAAACTCTATTTCTGTTACTTTTTTTATTCTATCTGGTTGTAGTTATAATAATTTTGTAAACTCTAAATAAATTTCCACACCTACATAAGGTAGAGTAAATGGAGCGTTTTTTTATTGTGGTATTCCCAGTAGGCCTAATCCACAGATGTTCCAGTTTCGCGATTATATTATTACTTTTTTTCTCCATTTCGTCAATTATTACATATGTATGCATAGTTGTGGATCGCTGTAAACTGTAGACCAAATTTAAATTGATGTGAAGTATTTTCAAATACATCAGTCGTTAAATTTCTAGTTTCTGTCTGCTTTTCGTTAGGATTTGTGTGTGGATCGATAGATCGGTAGATCTACCGAAAAATCGGCAGGGTTAACAACACTGGTCACTGACCCTGTATGTGTTAAACCACGACCGCGGGCGCGCGGTATGCTACTATGTCGGTCACTTTAGAGAGGGAGAATGGGACGCCCTTTGCGACCATTAGAAAAGAAAACGAGAGATGGCCTATACCTGCTCTAGGAAACATCTGCTACAAAAAAAACATAGAATGAAACTTGAAACATACATACACTAATATTAATATTCTATACAAATTTCTGCAACCGCGGCTGGCGCGGCGCGGCGGTAAGAAAATTTATATGTAACAAGAAAAGTCACTTTACCTCGATTATTATCCCATAAAGCCTCTATTCGTCTCTTCAACCACCCCTCTGTGTATATTCATTATTTTTTTTACAAATTGAAATTGGAAACATTTTTGTTATTAAAAACCACTACCAATTACTTGGGGATCAGAACTTCCTCACCGTAGTAAAACTCGATGTGTGGTGGAGTTTATAATAAAAGTATTTTTTGACGTTTCAAAAAGTCACATTTTGACGTTTCAACAAAGTTACTTTAACGTTTCTAAAAAGTCACTGTATTTTACGTTTCAATAAAGTCAAATTTTGACGTTTCAAAAAAGTGACATTGGTGGAATGTCACTAATATTTTTTTTAGACATTGGGACCGATTTTGCTCATCAACAAACTTAATCTGTTCCTTGCCCTCTAGAATGTGTGTACCAAATTTGAGAACTTTATCTCAAAAACTGTAGCTGCTATCGCGACCCACACACACACATACAGACAAAAAAAATTTGTCTGAAATTTTGTGCATTGTCATAATTCGTCGAGATTCGTCCAGAAATGCAATAAAAATTTTCAAAATTTTTTTCACGAATACATCTTCCTCACTTTGAGAGGTGAGAAAGTAATAGAACGCATGAATATATTTTGTAAAAATTGTAAATTTTCTATTAATTTTGAACGACATCTCAATAAGGCAACAATTGTATTTGTTTAATTTAAATTATAAGCTACACAGAAAGTAAAGAGAATTTCTCTTGTAAATTTGTGACGGTTGTTGCATGCTGAAATAAATAAATGCGTAAACAAGTCAATAATACGCTTGTTTCACTTTTATTTTATAACTCAGCTGACCTCAGTTAATTTTAATTTCTTATTAGTTTAGGTATTATAATTTGTGCAAGCCATGGAAACAGTTTGAAATAAAAATAATATGGATAGCAGCTAGTGCATTCATTCGAAAACTTCTGATTTTTTGAAAATATTTTGTTTGATTTGAAAAATAAAAAAATTTGGATTGCAAAACAACTAACATTCACTCCAAAAAAGACAAACCAGTCTGATCTTAACTACTACACAAAAATGTAATTTTCAATTGAGAGCGCCTTAGAGAAGCTCTGTCACAATAATTTATTTTAATTTTGTTACAGATTCCTATCGCAGTTCTCCAAAACGTAGCTAAACTCATTACCAGTCCATTTACACAGTCGAAGCAAACTCCAGAAGTATTAGCCACAGTGTCATAATTTTATTAATTTTCTTGTTGTTTTTTTTTATTTTTAATTGTGATTTTTTTTTATTGTAAATAGGTAATTATTTGTATTTTAAATTAAATATATTTTTGTAAATTATTTTCAGATGTATTTGTTTATAAAATAAATATTTTTTATTAAATGTTTCTGTTTGAATATACAGTATAAAAGAAAGTTTTTAAAATATTTATTTTTGAAAATATCGTTGACAATTTTATGACTAGAAAGTTTTCCATCAATTTGAACTGTAAATACACGACATATGACATATTTAGTAATATATTTGAAACTAAATATGCATTTTTGAAACACTTTGACAATTTTGCATTTTCTTGAGCGACTGCTATTTTTAAAATCCTTGCACTATGATCCTTTAAACATTGTTGTGCAAAAATATGATTTTAAATGAAATAAATGAATCATTGTACTTCGTAAAGCTTTAAAATAATAAAAAAATAATGCGAACATGGTATAAAAAATGCATTAATTTTTTTTCTTGAAAAAAAATATGGCTCAAACCATGTGAAAATATTTTTATCAGAATGGATTTCTGGTAATAATAAACATCGAATTCGTGTACAAAATGAATATATTTTTTGTGGTATCAGAGAGTCTACCGTACTTTTTTTAATAAACTTCTTTGATGACAAACTAGTTCTATAAATTTGCAGAGGTATTAACTTTCACAAAATTATTTCTGGTATGGTGTGGTGCAGCTTACGTAATCGAAGATTTTATATATTATGGCTTTACATAACACCATGAAAAAGTTTATTTCTCTATTAAGTACGTCATATTTTTAAATACGTTGTACGAATTTTTGTCAATAACATGAAGTTTTATCTTACTGTACATATATGGGACATTTTGGTATAACGGATGTAATCGAAACCTTTTGTTTTTTTAGTAGCTTCGCTAATTTTTAATCGATTTTCTTTACCTTGTAACCAGAATAATATTATAAATGCTTAATAAAACGATCTTAACTTTCTTCCACAGTACATGGCTTAAAAACATTTCACCAGAATGAGATGAAGGAGAAAGTGTCATAAAATTTGCTAAAATACAAGAATAATTTTTAAAAATTACAGTTATTTAAATTTACTATAATAATTATTATGTATCATCCAAAAATAACTTTATCGGGATTACGACTGTATATTTTGCATAATCTGGGGATTAAAGAATAATTTAGAAATGCTTCTGAAACTGAACACATTTATACAGAAATTCTGGAACAAACATTTGAAATACTGTTGAAATTAAGTATTAAATTTATTTGTTCAAACCGTTTTCTAATTTAAAATATTACTTTAATGATTCTTGAGTTTTAGGAAAATAGATAATTTGTGTTACAAAAATCGCCACTTGCGTCGATTCTAGTATTAAAATTCATTACCAGTTAAATAGCTAAAATACTAATTGCGATTTATTGCGACTTATCAAAACTCTATATAGGCTTACAAAATATGTAATATGGAGGACTCTAGACTGTAATCATTTGATTTGATTTATAAATATATTAATTCATGTTTCTGTTAACATCTTATCAATTTTATTAAACTCCCGGAATAATGAAACATTTACCAAAAATTCAAAAGTGTTTAAAAATATAATGATTATATTATTCAATTTATGTTCGAACTTGAAATAAACTAAGAAATACTTACTGTCAGTATTTGAAATGTGTAAACAGAGAAAAGAAAAGATTAGAATTTGTCTAATAAATTTGCCAATAATACGATTAAATATCGTAATTAATTAGTCCACAGTATTAAGGTTGATATTATGGCATCCAACAATAAACTTTAGATTACAATTAAATTTTTTCTTTGTACGAATATAAACTTACCTAAATAATAATCAGCAATTTTATTTAGTACAAATAAAATAAAATGTTCATTAGTTTTGTTTGCAATTTTGTCTAGCAAATATACATTATTCTACGACTACTTATATTAGTGACAATTTTATCCAATATTGTTCCGATGGTCTTGGTATAAGACTATTTATCATTAAAATCTGAGTCGTCTTGGATCTGCATTTTGAAGGTCCCAAGGAACAACTCCAGTAGTGAATATTTTTCACAATTGCAAAACATTTTATTCAGTAATGAAACAGGTTGCAATCTGCTTACTCTATTACACTATTAATAAACGTAGTAGTTATTTTACTTTTAAAGTTAGTAGAAAGACAAGCATGGGTAAAGAAAGTGTATACAAATAATTTAGATAGAGCTTGCAACTTACCATGCCATAATCTAATATTGGGAAAAACTTCCACAAATTTGAATAGCGCGGGTTGAGGGAAAAACTTACGGCAATTTTGGTTGCATAGTGAGATCAAATTCAAGGAGTACGATGGGTTAAACTTCATTACCTACTTCTTATAAATTAAATCTTCAGTATTTAAAACTATGGATTTTTTTAATGATTCAATATTACATTTGTTTTTCAGGACGAATTTCATTAATGCCTACCACCTCATTATGGATTTCTGGTGTTGTTTACCTACATTATTATTTGTCTAGCTCGTATTGTTGATTGTCATTAATAGTCATTATCAAGATGTAGTAGTATAAGGAATAGAAGCACTATTAGAAAATGGGTTTTATATTTTGATATTTAGGTAATTTGTTTACAATTTCTTAAAATTAATTGTATTGTTTACGTAACAAGATCAAATTTATTAAAATCTATTATTAAATATGATTTGAACGAAACAACTACTCAGCGGGCAAAATACCCCAACCTGCATTGGATTATACCTTCAAATGATGATAGATCGGTAGCCAATATCATTTGTCAATTCCTAACCAGATATAGACCGGTTTCGAACTTATTAGTTCTCCTCAGTATGCCATAGGTTATGGAACAGACAAATGATTGTGGCCAATCTGCTAGTTATATACTGACTAAGGTAAATTGAGTGTGAAGTATGGAACTATATGGGAAGGCCATATGAGAAGTTTCACATACCTCTTACCCTTTATAAATCTGTCTAAAAATAAAGAAATACTTAGCAGGCAAACTATTAAAATTTGTTTTTTTTGTTCCAGATTTTAAAAATGACAAGATATTTGAACTTAAATTTAATATGTTATAAGTAACAAAAATCGCCATAACTTCTTTAAAATTAATTTTAGATGATAGGTCCTTTGGGACGATTTTTATAGTAAACCAGACTTATTTAAATAGTAATGAAACAAATTTAATCCAACTTCCGGTTTGACTGGAAATTACATTATCGTTAATTTTTGTACATTTTCATGAATAAAAGAAAAATTATTTTGAGCATGTTTTTACATATAACAATTTGTCTACAATTGAGATTAATAAAGTTAATAAAACAATTAATAGCTGACTTATTTTTGATTAATTTCCTTTAATTAAAACAAAGGTGGCTGTAACTGCTGTTTGAAATAAATATTTTGACATTTCTATTTATTGTTTATTGTCTAATTTCTGTGGCGTGTTTATGTTTATTTTATATTCTACTGAATTTAATACTGTAAATTCATTTATTATTTTTAATCTTCATCAAAATAATCATTCACAATAATAATGAAGGTAAATTCAATATGGTAATAATTTATGGCGAATGTCGTAAAAATTCAGATTAGGCTACACGTACTTACGGAATACATTTTCCAGAGAGACCCAAACCAACTCCCAATACTTTTGCTGTGGAATCGTCAATGGGTACATAATAGGTCCACACCTTTTTCATGCCATATTAAATGGTCAACGATATTTAGATTTTTTAGATAATGAGCTACCTCGGTTATTAAATAATAATCCAGTTGAGTTATCTAACATTTGGTTTCACCAAGATGGCGTGCCAGCACATAATGCTGAATTATTTGGATCATACATTTCCAGAAAGATGGATTGGTACGAATGGTGCTGTCAGGTGGCCAGCTTGGTCACCTGACCTAACCTAATTAGAATTTTTTGGGGGGTTATTTGAAGAGTGTTGTATACGAAGAACCCATTGAAGATATGGCTGATCTTTATAACAAAATGTATGCTTCCGTGGCAGCAATTAATATAGAGACAGTATTAAAAGTTTGTAGAACTGAACTCTTAAATAAATATAATGTGTGCTCAGAACAATAATAAGGAAATAACTTTGAACACTTTGGTTACATATAGAAACATGCTCAAAGCAATATTTTCTTTCAATTTTCATGAAAATGTAAGTGTTTGAATCAAAAATGAACAATAATGTAATTTCCGGTCAAACCGAAAGTGAATTGAATTTGTTTCATTACTATTTAAATCAATATGATTTATTATAAAAAAATGTCCCAAAGGACCTATCATCTAAAAAGTTATTTTAAAAAAGTTATGGCGATTTTTGTTAGTTAAAAAAATTTAATTGAAGGTCAAATATCTCGAAAACCAGTGATTTTCGAAAATTGTCCACACCGTAGAAGTTGCTTAGAATTTAATGTTCTGTCACGTGCGCCTCTTTTCAAGGTTCCTGGGATTGAATCGTTTCTTTGCATATCAACACCTCTATACCTCAATATGGAGAAAGACGGTTTTTGCCCAAACCTGAAGTCATTTATATATTATAGTGAATGGCTATTACAGAATTCAAATATCTCTTTTAGTTTCATATACATATACAGCGTGTTTTTCTTTACAGTTATTTATATGCATACCTTCTTAGTTTCTGGAGACAATTTGTAAAGTTTTTAACATCAAGAATAATTTGTTAGTAGCAAATATACATACAATTGTTTTCTGTCATTAATTAGCAACAGTAAGTAAGTGACTTCAGCAACACAGTGAAGAATTACTATCAGTACGTAAACTAATGAAAGAAAAAATGAGTCTTATACTACTCGTCACCTACAAAGAAAATTAGAACTGTTCCGGTATAACAATACAATTTCTAACATGGAGGGAAACCAAATATAGTAAACCCTTGGAAAATCTGTTGCACACATATTAAAAACAATAACTGCTCGCTGCTGTTTTACTGAGATCTATAGATAATTATAAGACTGTACAAGAAAACAAGGATATTGCGAATATTGATTTTCTATATTTCAAAAAGTAATCTAGTAGAATTATACAGCTCATTAATCAATGTTTTGTACGAACAGTATTTTACTGCATCAAAACAGGGATTAAAACGCGTATTTATTCCCTGAGGGATTTAAAATCGTCATAGAAATCAATGAAAAATGCAAACAACGTAACATCAACATTTACTATGTTATGTTATGTTATGTTATTATATTTATTATATATTATATTATTTTTAATAGTAGAAAGGGCAAATAATTAAGAATCAAATATATAAACCATAAAATGTAACTTATTTCAAATTATAATTAATATTAATAAGGCAATTTTCACAATGCGTAAAATTTGGTAATTAATAATATTAATAATACATATATATAAAAAAATATTGTATGCACCTGGGGTGTAAAGTATGTTTTAATCCCTTACATGAATGTTTTCGTCGCTTCGCGCGGGAACATTCATGCCTGGACTAAAACACTCACTTTACTCCCATAGTGCATAAGTAACTATTCATTTGTACAGACTTTAACTTATTTTATTTTACATCTACAAATATATCATCTCAATTTTATTTGCATGAACATGTAACAACTGTATATTTTTATTGTGTGTTTTGATTAATCTTTTTTTGTGGAAATTTTTGTTCCATGTTTGGGTGATTCCTTTTATTGGACTACTCTACCATACTCGTAAGTATTAAACTGTTTAGTATTTCTAATGTTGACTTTGTAATTTATTCCACTTCCTCGGTTATACTCGTAATACATTTAACATTTCGTTTAGTGCTGGGATAATTCGAATGAAAAATAATCGATCATTCGATTATTGCAATATATCAGGATATCTCGAATACTCTTATCATGAGAATTCGAATGATTGAGTTCTCAAAGAGTGGTGCGCCGACTGCCTATTGATTCATTTGTTTCAGCGGCTCATCATTCAAATTTCAAATACGTAATTAGAGAGATGAGATACGATGTGAATATGAGTGCACTTGAACATATGATTGAGTAATGTAAAAATTTATGATTTATAACTGAAAATTGTATTGAAATAATAATGCAAAAATAACAAAAATGACTTTATTTTTCAAATCGATAGAAATAAAAATATTGACGGCAAAACAAAACATATAATTCTGATAAAAAATAGTACATGTAACATGTAGCATATAGCATATCCATATAAAAATAAAAAATGAGCTTACTTGATTATTTGATGGAAAGAGACAAAAAAGATAAACTAAAAAATCAATCTTAAAAGTAGCATTTTAAATTACACTATTCAAAAATATTATTTTGTAGAGATTTTTCGATGATTTCGGCCATTTGTGATTTGACTAGTTTTAGAAAATACACTACAGGTACTAATGTTCCAGGCACAGACAAATACTTCTGCGCCTGTTCTTCAGATACCCATTTTTGGGCATTATCAGCATTATCTTCAAGGCTAACTCCGAGTTTTTTAAACCTTGGATCTAGGAATGTAGCTTTAGTTGCAATTTTATTTGCCTCAAGTGTTCCAAGGCGACGAGGGATTATTGTCAATAAACTATTTCTTAGAGATTCTACAATTTCAGTATTATTGAGTGTATGTTTCAATGTATATTGTAAACCCCGAATTAGAGGAATAACAGAAGACATCGTTGGAAATTCTTCTCCTGAAAGATTTGTTGTCATTAGCTCGATTGGCTTTAGAATTGAAATACAGTCACTGAGTATATTCCATTCTCGGGCATCCAAAAACTCTGGTGCAGTGTGTAGGCTGGTAATAGTAATCGAAAGAGCATCTTTTAATAGCACTAATCTTTTAGTCATTAATAGGCCTAATTTCATCTGGTAGATATATCTTTCTTGACTTTTAACACAGGAAAGCCCATTTGTCCTTGAACTGATTTTAATTTATAGGCAGCCAATACGCAATATGTTTAAAATGTCCCACTATGTTCTTACATTTTTTATTATCGCAGCCAATTGTTCGTTCCCATTCAGCGCCTCAATCACAGTAAGGTTTAGAGTATGTGCAACACATGGATGGTGATGATTGCGCAAATACTCGTTAATCGCATTTTTTAAATTGTCACCGTTATTTGACACACAATAGTGGTGATTTTTTCAAATATATTCCATTCTTCCAAAATTTGTCGTAGGGCAGTAGATATATTTTCTCCTGTATGGAAACCGATTATTTCTCTAGTGGCTATGGTACGTACATATAATTGATCACCATGAATGAAATGACTAATAATTGTTATAAATCCTCTATTGGAATCTGAGGTCCATATGTCCGTTATTATCGCAATATTTTTCACTTGTTCTAAGATTGATCTTAATCGCGAAGCCGACTCTGTGTAAACAACTGGTAATATTTCATTACATAGTCTTTTTGTGCTAGGCAGTTTATTCAAAGGATGCAATTTTCGCGAATATTCAATGGATCCTTCATTTTCTACTATTGACAGGGGTTGGCAAAGGCATATTTACAACCAATTCGCTACAGGCACAATTTACTGACGGATTGTGAATTGCGCCGAGATAAAATTTAGGTCATTTATAATGAGTTGGAAGCTGCCATCTGTTGAGATTTTTTTAATATTACGTGTGTGCAAATTCAGTTTGATTAAATAATTACAATTATATTAACATAACTTCTAAAAACATCATATTTTCTAATACTAAAAGATCTAATCTTCCAATTTCAAATCACAGACCGACTTTAAATATAAAAAATAAATTTGTGTCGTAGTACGCATGCGCAATTTGAAATTCGTGCCTCAATTGAATTGAGTATTTGCGATTTGCAAGCATACAATTCAAACCTGAAGTGCAATTCAAGGTCGTGCCGACTTAAAATTTTATTGTAAACAAATACATTCAACCAGATATGCTTAAAACCCAATTTACAATCCACCAGCAGATTGTGCCCATACCGAATTGGTTGTAAATGTACCCTAATCTTTGGTAATCATTTTTATCAATGAACCGTCGATATCTTTTCTATCGCTATCGGTAAAATCGTAAGAATGCACTATAAAGTTTTAACTGTCTGCGTTTAGCGGGAGGTTGAGTAATTTCTTGATTGATTATATTGACATTATTAATATACCCTCGTGACGGTCCTGCAATATTCTGAGGCTGAATTTCTGCAGCATTTTCCTTTTTTCGTTCTTTGCCCCCATTCATTTTTCTGGTGGATTATTCGATGCAAATTGAATGGGGTGAACCCTAATTAAATGTTGCCTTAAATTTGTTGTATTTCCAAAAAATTTTAAACTTTTTTGCATATTAAACATACAACAAATTGTTCGTCCTGAGATTTTTTTAAAATGTTCCCAAATTGCTAATTTTTTTGCTCCCGAATGTCGCCGAGCCAAGCCATTGATGTCGATTTCCCCACTTCTCGAGCTCTATCATAAGTCGATTGATCATTCGATTATTAAAGGTATTCGATAGTCGTTCTTCGACTATTCAAATCAATCGATTATGCTCAGCACTAATCTCGTTTCCGTTCTACATTTATTATTCAAATTTCATTTGAATATCTGAATAGCAACAAGTTGTATATTATTTTGCGTCGACTCGGGAATGTTGAACAAGCGGTGAAAACAGGTGTTCAGTTTTCAGTTTCAGTTCGTGCGTGTCTTCATTGAGGGTCGGTATTATGCTTTATTATTATTTACTATGTACGGAAGCTTTTGGAATACGCGTAAACATTTTTTTTTTAATGTGTTAAAAGATTTTGACAACTAGGTATATCTATATTTGGTTTTTGTGAAGGCACAATTTTTGTATGACGATTACAATAATATACAACTATAATATTATAAATTATATTACCAGGTGCTGAAACATAACAGTTATTTTTGATAGGATTCACCCTTAATAATTTAAAACTGTGTATGTATAATTAAAATTACATGCTTTTTAATTTCCCTAATACAACATAATATTTAAAATTATATTAAAGCAAATTTTGGAAATGGTTAATAAAAATACATGGTGGAAGCAACAATAATTAATTAATTAATAAAGAATATTTAATTAGTAACAAAAAAACATTTTACTTTGTTCTTATCAGATTTTAACAGATTCATAAATGATCGACAATACAAAGGCAGTTTACATATTTACATTCTTTACCACACCGTGAAGAATAAGTTAATATGGGGTAACGATTTTGCTTTCCGGTCTAAAAAAATAAAAACAGCTGTGATACAGAAAGGAAGTTTTGTCACATGGATTACAAATTATCGTATTCAAAATGTATACAAGAAATGCAATTGAGTGCTTTAATATAACACCATATACCTACCACTTATTTTTTTTTTTTTTTTCCCAAAAAAACTTTTTTTTAAAAAAAATTAAATTTTTTTGTGTTTTTTTTTTTTTTTTTTTTTTGGGGGGGGGGGCAACATTTCAGATGTACCTTTCAGATGTGATAGCCAAAGTAACATAATATTTTTATTATTGAAGAATCGAATAAAGTTTTATTTTTTTAAATGGAGCATCCTATATGTCATATTTTTTGAAAACTGTGCTATAATTACTTAATATAAGAAGCAATGTGCGAGAAAGAACTGTCAATTACCAATAAATAAATGTAATGTTAATCATTTCCGGATGATGCACACTTGGTTGGCGAGACGCGCGTCGAGTACAGTATATGCTGTTTTGGTGTTTTCTGGAAAACTACGTCAGTGTTAAACGTAATTAAATAATTACACAAAAATAAACAAATTTCACAAAAATTAACAATTATTAATATAATATCAGTAATCAATAGTAACAACTCAAGATGTTTTACTTTCCTCGTTATTTCTGATGAAACATACACATAAATCTGTAAGATGTGTTCCATAAATCTGTAAGATGTGTTCCATTTGATCAGGGAAACTTCAAACACACTGTCTACTGTATAAATATCAATTTGTACTCCAATCGATATACAACAAAACCTATTTGATTTTTTTTTGTATCTTTAATAATAAAGATAATCTTTTACTTTGGCTAAGGCATCTGAAGAATAGGTTTGGAATATTTAGCTCCCTGTATTTCATCAGACCTTGAGATTACACCTTAACGTGATAATATTTTTGAAAAGTATTTTCCTCGAGATTCCAAAAAATATATTAATAATATATAAGGTGTCCCATTTTAAAAAATTCAACTTTATTTGATCAGAGAAAATTTAAACATCCTGTATTAGCTTATGCATCAAGTAAAATATATAACTTTAATAAGGCAAATTACCCTAATTTATACTAAGCTATTTCAAATTTAGACTTCAGCTATTTGTCAGACATTGGACAGTGTTAATGATGCGTGCTCAAAATGTTATGCTTTTTTATATCTTTTACTAATATACAAATATAATAATAAAATTAAAAATCAATATCCTAAATAGGGAACTTGCACATTTTTTTTTACTTCATAAAAATGTTCTACAATACTAAAAAATAAGATAAGCAAAATATGACGCCTTAATTCCCAATAATAAATTTGTTATAAATTATTAAAGTTTCGCGCGCGAGCGAACCGTTTCAAACAGGTTCAAAAGCGCGGGAGTAGTCGTGACATCACACCTTACCACGACGGAGATCCCAGCACTCGACTGCTTGATTTCAGCCGTAAAAAATACCAGCATCGCCATAAATTTTAAGTGTATAGGTACTTAAAATGGAAACAAAAACTCCTTATTTTAAATATTGCATTGTACCGTTGTGTAAGAATACTACAGTAAAAGTGCCAGATAAAATATTTATAATGTTGCCAGAAGATAAGATTCGTCGATCAAAATGGCTAAAAGCGTGTAGAAGAAATGAAAAAGACATTTCACAGAGCAGTAGTTCTCTACATGTGTGTGAAGATCATTTTAATGTAACTACATTATTAAATACTATATGTCTATCTACTAGTTTTTCGCAGGCGGGCAATAAAATATTCCGAATTCCGAATTATTGAATTTTAATTAAGGTAGGATTAAAGAAAGAATGTGTATACAATGTCAGAAAATAAGATTAGTAGATAGAATGTAATTTAGTGATACTAAGTAAAGGTAATTTTCTGGTGCGAAAGTAAACAGCTATTTATTATTATACTTTTCGCACATACGATTACGAAGAGTATTGCATTTGATTGGGACATTTCTAAAATCGTTAATATCGCTCGCAGAGAAAAAAATCATTTCGTTCGTCATCGAATTCTGAACAACTTTCAAAATGTCCGTCTGTTCATCTGTCCGTCCGTCTGTCTGTCCGTCACGTTTCTTGTAAGCACGATAACTAAAGAAAAAAAAGTCCGTTAGAATTGAAATTTGGGCTATAAGTTAGTGTTAGCTAGAGGAAGAAATCCATTGTTTTTGAAAAAAAATCAAATAGTAAATAAAAAAGTTATAGGACATTTTATTTAAAAATATGAATCTGCAGATTGTTGCAATTTTCAATGTGCTACTAAAATTGAAGTAATTTTCTAAAGACACCAAAATGCTGTAAAATATACTACCACAAATTTCGCCTACGCAGTCGGCATCATCGGGAGATGAAAAAAAATTTAAAATTAAATATGTGATCAATATATTAGGTATTGTAAGAATGAATCTTAGTTTATACTATAAAAATATACTGCCACGCGTTTCGCCAATACAGTCGGCACCATCGGGATAGAAAATTAAATATGTAGTCAATACATTAAGTATTGTAAGAATGAAGTTTATAAGACAAACACAAGATTCTTTTAAAAAAACTGCGAAGAGTATCCTACAGAATGTGCAACAATTATATCGACGGTGTTACGACAAAAATGCGTAAACGACAATAATCTGAAAATGGGATTATGGTGGAAAACATTTCGTAAGAGTCTAGCCTTTCGTCTAACACTACGGTTGAACTCACCAAAATTTCCAGAATCGTTAAAATTGAAGTAGAAGAGGCGTAATCGTTAATTTCAATTGTGAATAAAGTGAGATTATAAATTAGTAAACGTCGAAAACTCATAGTGCCACGGGCTAATATGCTCAGCTGCGATTATTTTGACAATCTGTCAAGGTATTTTTTGTTTAACTATTTTTAATTTTATTAAAGAAAAAAAAACCAAGAATAACACATTTTACATGTTTATCCATTTTTAGCTCTCCTGTAAAACTTGGTAAAAGCCGCTTACGCCCTTTTGTCGAAACATCGTCGATATAAAAGTTCAATAACACTACTGTCTGCGAAGAGTAAAATGTTTACCTCTAGTATATATAGTATATTGCAAATACCTTTCCCTTGTCCTTTAATTTATTCAATTCAAATCTTACATTTATCTATTATGTGAATGATAACACGACACAATCACTTATTTCCCCTTGCCCCAAAACACGGTACGAAAATACCTACGATAGGTAATTATACATTTGCGCAACATTTCCTTTGCAGCAAATGTCTTCTATAGAGACACTTTACGCGTGTGTACAAAAAAAAACACGAAAAATATAGAAGTGGCTGTTGTAAAGAATTACCCTAAATTCTTTCAAACATAAGACTAAGTCTGTTAAAAATGCTTAGTTGCGACTAAGCATTTTGTAGTTATTTCTTTTTATTCCGTGATCAAGTCATAACTATTTTATGTTTATAAATTATTACTAAAAGCTAAAAAAAATACATACTTCTCTGCCTTGACCCCGCGGACCTCTCCAAGGGAAAAACTTTCACTATTTTGTATAAAAGATGCCATCATAAACATATCCACTTTAGGCAAATTATCAGATTGGCCCTTTGAAAAACCTTGATCAGTCATTTTAAAATATCTGTACAACTACAATAAGCGGTACTATAAAACACAATTATATATTTATATCAGAACAGTCACTAACAAATCAACCACAGTCTTATAACACCGGTAAACATCTGATTGTATTGCTTCCCGGCGCAACGACTACCGAATGTGGTATGGTGTGACGTCACAGTCAATAGTAGCTCGTTTCGGGCCACTTCAATTTTATCGCTGTTTAGATCCTTTATACTGATCGCGTGGAATTAGAAAACTTATTTTTTTTGTGAAGTACACGTTTTATTACAACGTTACGCTATGTTTTTTAGTATTATTTTTATTTTTAAAATTATAGGCAAGTTCCCTATTGTACACCACTGAAATTAAAAAGAACATTTTACTAAAAAGCCAAATACCGCATGAAAATATATACTTTTTTACAAGAACTCAAATAATTAAGAGCTGTAATAAAAGCTTAAATAAATACTGCTTATAAAAATTACTTAAATAATGTACAAAATTCGGTAACAGCTGATCCATCAAACTTCTGGTAATGTACAAAATAAAAATGATACAACTAGAATTCCAGATTTATTGGTACATGATGATGATTACGTATGATAATCCCAACTCCATAGATAATGGTTCTAGTGATTTTTTCAGCAGTGTTTACATTACATCTAATGAAAAAAAAGATTCTTTATAATAATGTCAAGTGTTAATATTGACAATTTAACTGAGTAGGAAATTATCTCTGCTAAGTGGCTTAAAAATAAAATGACTCCAGGTCATGACAAGATTTCATCTTTTTTGTTAGAGACTGCACATGTTAGCGCAACCACTTGTTATTATTTACAATTTATCCCTCAAAACAGAAACATTTCCTGATTTTTGGAAATTAAGTAGACTCTGTCCCATTTTTAAAAGTGAATCTCCATCTGATATTAGTAATTACAGATTCATTGCAAAGTACTTGCTGTTCAAGGACAGGTAGATGTGATATACACTGATTTCTCGAAGGCCTCGATTGCATAGATCATGAGATCCTTTTATGAAAATTGAATTTGTTAGGGTTTAGCTGTCACCTTAAGAATTTCTTCAGGTCATATTTAAACAGAAAACAATATGTAATGTATATGGATATGAGTCCAAACAATTTATAGCAACATCAGGTGTACCTCAAAGTTCCAATCTTGGCCCATTACTTTTTCTATTGTTTATAAATGACATCCCTACATTAATAGACTGTGACAAATTGTAATTTGCTGATGATCTGAAGCTTTTTGCAAAAATAAATAGAGAAGATGATTGTGAAGAACTTCACATACAGTTACGATCAATAGAAAACTGGTGCAATGAAAATAAAGTCCATTTAAATGCGGCGAAATGTAAAATAGTTACGTACAGAATATCTAACCCAATACTGCACAATTACATTGTGGATTCTCTTTTACTTGAACCTTGCGAATCAGTAAAAGATTTAGAGATAATTTTTGACACTAAACTTATTTTTTGCAAGTTGCATCATCTGCCTTAAAAATGCTAGGTTTTATTATTAGAAATTGTAGTTCATTCTCTAACGAGGTTGCTATAAAGACATTGTATTACTTATACGTACGATCAAAACTAGAGTACTGTTCATTAGTCTAGTACCCTCACTATTCTTGCCACAAAAACATACAACGTAGGTTTCTTAAATTCTTATCCCTAAAATTTTATGGTTTTTATCCAGAAAGAGGTTATCAGTATTCATTACTACTTAGTAGGTTTAATTATACGTTATTGGAATTTTGACGTTTAATTAATAGTCTAAAAATCTTATTTAATCTATTTAACAATAAATTTGACAGTTCGTTGCTTTTAGGCATGTTTTCATTTCAAGTACCTCGAATAACCTCACGACAGAATCTCACCTTTTACTGTGAATTGGCTAGAACTGATGTTCTTCTTAAGACTCCTGTACATGTGATGTCCAGAAATTTAATGAGATCTCAAATATATGCGATGTTAATAATTGCAGCACACTTTCAGAAATTATTAATGCTTCCAGTAGTAGGTAGCACTCAGTTTAACAATCAACATTCGTTCTTATTCAGTCTATACACTTTTTTAATTGTTTTTTAAATAATATACTATTAAGACTTTGCTATTATTCTAACGAATATAATAATTTTTTTTGTTTATTGTCAACAAGCATAAATTAACAAATTTCTTAAAAATTAGCAAAATAGGTTACGATGAGGATAATAAAAATTATAAAAATATCAGCCATATCTATAGATTAGCAAGCTAATAATGATAAATAGGAAAACTACAAAGTAGAACTTGAATGTCATAACACCAAAATAATTGTTTTAAAAGTTTAAGGGGCCTAGTCGGGAAAAAGCTTCGGATAGCTGTGTCACTCTCTAGAAAGTTTTTATACATGCGCCGCTGAATAATTTTGCTCTTGACTATACCTTCACTGGACGTTTTCTTCATCGACTTCATTGAGGTGCGATTCCCGATAGAGGTAACACTTCCTTGCTCCATTTGTAGTGACAAAGATACTTATTTAGAAATTTCTTTTTAACCAAATGGTACGCAATAAAAGTTTGAAACTTGCTTAGCATAATTATGAAGACTCATTCTAGACGACATGTATGAATTTTACCTCGAATTTTACCGATTGATATCATAATTCAGGAGCTAATCACGTCCAAATTTCACTCATATTTACAGTATAAATTTTCCCTACATAAAGTGAAAATTAATTAAAATAGATATACATGTACCCTCTAGTACACTTTCAACTACTGATCCTCCAAATTTGGTGTAATTTGACCAAACCGTATGGAAGAAATAAATTTTGAAAAATTACCTTACAAACACTGGTTCGATTAGCCCTCTTAAGTAGGCAATTAAAATTTCAATAACTAACAATTTTGTGCGTATCATTTAATACATAATATCTTACTTCATAATTCGTAAATTAAAACGGAATTGTATTATAATCTAGTCAATAAAAACAAACATTTTTTTAGGTCGCAGTAAAGCTGTCGACTTTATTAACATAAAGTATACACAATAAAATTAGAAAGATACGGTATTCGAGGTGTATCGCTGGAATAGTTCAGCAGTAAAGTGGTTGAATGGAAAGCAAAGCAAAGTACAGACCGACAATGTTAAACCCAGTCTTATGCAACTTTCTGATACTTTTTAACACGCTTTTATTAGCTTCACTTGTATGTTTGTTTGTAACCGACTCATTGGACTCGATTTTGACCCACTTTAAACGGACAGATTTAATTGAAACTTTGTACACTTACGAAGAACCGATAACAATACAATAATTTGATAAGTTTATATCATTATCCTGATCAGGATCGCCAGAAGTAAATAATTTCCTTTCCTCACGTATCCTCTGCGTGAGAGCAAGTGGTTTATTACTGTTAGTATATTCCGGGATTCTCAGTTCGTTCGATGGCCGAGCGGGCTAAGGCACAAGTCTCAGTCGACGCGAAACGACGGACTCCTCGGGCGTGAGTTCAAATCTCGTCTATGGCTGAAAAAAAAATATTTTTTTTTCAGAAGTATCTGTTGGGTCGTAATATGTTATAATATCAGCATCAATAAGCAATATAAATATAGTTTAAAAAAAACTAAAAAACACCCTTTCATATCACATCAAACTAAAAAGTGAAAAAATAAATATAGTTTAAAAAAAACTAAAAAACACGCTTTTAAAGTACGTCAAACTAAAAAAGTGAAAAATAATTATTAATATAAACTGAAAACAATAATGAATGAAAAATACTAGTATTATTGTGAAAAAAAGCGTGGGGCGTTTTGTGTCATATTTTTCGTATATCGAGCAACCCACGCTTTTTTTTCACAATAATACTAGTATTTTTCGTTCATTATTGTTTTCAGTTTATATTAATAATTATTTTTCACTTTTTTAGTTTGATGTGCTTTAAAAGCGTGTTTTTTAGTTTTTTTAAACTATATTTATTTAAAATATGGGAACCATTCAGTTTCCAATAGCAACTTAGTACGTTCTGATATCCAAAATATCTCTAGTTTAAATTTTTAGCCCACAATATAAATATGTGTGTCGGAGGTATACTAAACGTGATTTGTTTTTATGGATTGGACTTCTGAATCTTGAGCAAAATAGATAATACTCTATAGATTCTAATTCCTCATTAGATAGGTATCTTCCAAAGATATAGGACAATAGTGTTCCAATAGTGCCTTATCAACCATTTTCTTTTTAAAATGGTAATAAAACTTCAGCATTTAAAGCAACCTAAATGCAATATTATTTAAGCTCTGATCGAAACTGTCAAATCTATACGAATTTGGTAACACCCTTCAAAAAAAATTTGTAAAATTTATTAAAATCTTACTGGATCCATAATAATATATTTAGTTAAATTTATTTATTTTTCAGATTCGAACCAAATATTTTACTGGTGGGAGTTATTTATCTAAATACGAGATGTACAGAATAACATTGAATGCTAATATTTAAATATTAAATACTTTAGCTGATTATAAAACAGCATTCCTTTAATAAAAATAATGTATTATGTGACGAATACTACAAAGAGCCAATTGGATAATGCAGGAAACAGAAGATATGCTAATGGCAGCTGGCGGATACATAGCAGCAGCTGTTACTTTGTTTTTCATTGGGTTTTTTGGTTTTTTTCTTAAATCTTTGTGTGATTGTTCTAATGTGGAAGGATAAACAGGTAACATTTTTTAAATATTTTCTCTAATACCTAATCTTAGGAAAGGCGATTTTGTACAAAATTTTATCTCTGAAAATTTCTAGAAAGCTCTATATCTAATTTAATTACAATTTTATCAATAAATAAATAGATACAATATATGAATGAAATACATGTGCCTGTTTTACACATCTGTTCCTGATTACCACTATAATTTTTTTTTAATTATATGAACTTTTGAAGGTTATGTAGAAATAATTTTACAAAAAGTATGTTACTGAAGTTATGAGAACTTTAGATGTTATGTTAACGCTGTTGTGATTTTCCGCAAAACACCAACACATCATATACTGCAAATTTTTATCGATTCCATATGATCCTCGATTTACCCGTGGTAGAAGAATATGTAAAATTTTTAAAGATGTAAATATGAAAGTGATTCATTCATCAAGAAATAAACTACAATAACTTTTAGGCTATCCAAAAGACAAAATTTAAACAAACGAAAAGGCGAGAATTTACGGTATATCTGTAAGGACTATGATCAGTAGTATATTGGACAAACTAGACAATCAGTTAAAGTTAGATTCAAGGAGCATATTGCTCATTTCAAATATGGTAGAACAGATAAACCTAGTGTTGTCCAACATGTGTTTGAGAACAACCATAAAATAAATAGTAGCAACTCGAGATGAATTAGGAATGCAACAAATATTAGACAAGCATTTGAAAACTTGGAACCATAACAATATTTTAGGCATAAACCGCTACCATAATGACATAAGGTCGTATGTTCCAATCAATAGTTTTGAGATAAATGGACTTAAAATCTTGGATAAAATTTTCTAAAAAGACGTAATTTGCAAACGATAAAGTTTCATATTTACACAATTAGCAACTCACTAATAAATCGTGCCTGTAGTGGCTGAAAGCTTAATATATTTTTGTCTTTTCCAAACATTTACTTATTAGGGAAGGAAAGAGGATAATAAGCAATGAACTAGAAAATAAAGGTTCGCCATTATCCATTGATCTAACTAGTGGGAGTTGTTATCTAGTATATTTTTACATGTAACAGTTTTACTTATTTTTGTTTTTAATTACCAGTGTACGTAAAAATGGTAATTGTTCACTGCTTTTAATTTCATATTTGATTTTACTTAAGTATCTAAAGCAATAATGCACCGATAGATCTAAATTTGTTAATTTTAATAATAATTCAATTTAATATCCGTTAAATTTGGCCTACCTCAAGGTCCTGTTCTGAGACAGTACTATTTCATATTTATGTTAATGGTTTGAAAAAATAGTACTTATTACCTTAGCAAAAATCACTCTTTTGTAGATGACACAGCAAAACTTTGTTTCACTACCACACAGATCTCTCTGTTCTATTATTCGAGTTTTCCAAAATATGAGAATTTTTTATTTTAAGACAGCACTCTATCGATAGATCTACCTAAAGATATCGATTTCTCTCATCTTAGGGGTAAAAAATTAACACGGAATAAACACAGGCTATTAGGTAAGAACAGTTTTTGATAATTCAAGGAGTTGAATATAATTATTTTAAATTTTATAACGAAATTCACGTTATAATTTTAAAAGAAAGGTTTTATTAACATACAAATAGAAGCTTCAGATGGGTTAGTGTTAATTCGGTTAAGAACATAATAATAACTTAAATAATCTCTGGTAAAAGGTAAAAATAAACTTCTAGCACACAAAACTTTCTATCACAACTGTCAATTCCCCTTCTGTCACTCTCTGCCACTTAGGGTGTTCCGGTTGATACTCTGGTCAGGTTCAGTTCAAGATCACATCCGAACAACTGAGGGCAAATAAGGATATTGTTACAATTTGTAATTAAATGATTTTGGCTAAAAATACTTTCTCTTAGTTTCACGAATTTTTATCAACTGATATAAAATCTCTGTTTGTTTCTATACAGTGTGTCCGTAAAATATTTAATAAGTTCACTATTTCTTAAACCAAAAATATTTAGAAAAAATCGTCAGACACGTCGATATTTAATTTCAATTGTGCACTTTATCCTTTACTTTTTTTGGTTGTGACGTCATCGCTTTTTCGGTTATGACGTCATCTGTATTTTTTAAATGGCACACCCTATATATTTCTCAATTTAAAGATTCTGATTGAACAGCAGATTCCAAACATGTGGCACACTTAGGGCCTAAAATTGATAAGTTGGAAGATACGGCCATTTAAAAAAAGCAAGTAGAAAAAAGTAAAATAAACACGTTTTTTATTAATTTTTGAAGTAGGCTAAGTTTTGTTTGTTTTTTTTGTTTTATCATTATCGTCTTTGACAGCGAATCACTTAATAATGCTTTACTCCGGTAGTGGTTTCTCAATAATTGTTGTCGATTTATTTTAATTTATAACATGAGTGTATCTGTAAAGCAGAGAATTGAAATTCTTGCGTTGACTGGGTATGGTGATAGGATGCGAACTCAACAAGAAATATGTAATTTATTTAATACTAAATATCCAGAACGACCCATAACTCAATCGACAGTGAGTAAAATTGAAAAAAAAATAGATTTACCCAAAACAGATCGCCCAGGTGTTGACGAGGATACAAACTTAAATATTTTACTAGCTGTTACATACCAGCGTTCGCCAGGTTAGTCGCGATTATAATGTTATTAAAATGTCAGTAGATACAGTATTAAAATTAGAAAAATGGCACCTTTAAGATTCAGCTTGTACAAGAACTATGTGATGATGATCCAAATCGAAGGACACAATTTTGTGAAACAATAATAAATATGTGTAATGGTGATCCTCTCCTGATTAAAAATTTTATTTTTTCTGATGAATGCATTTTCAAATTAAATGGTGAACTAAATCGTAAGAATTGTAGATACTGGATAAGGGAAACCCTTGATGAATGTGGGAGCAGCTCACACAGTATCCACAAAAGGTACATGTGTGGCCGGGAATTGTAAGAAATAGAATTATTGAACCCTATTTTTTTCGATGGAACTGTAAACGGACCGGCATATCTCCAATTTTTAATGGGCTATCTCATCCAAACGTTATTAAATTTATTCCCCAGTGGAATTAATTCTAGAAATGTTAACGAAAGCCTGTGGTATCAACAGGATGTTGCGCCTCCCCATTATGCAGCAGACGTTCGAAGGTATCTTGTCCAAATATTTCTGAACAGGTGGATTGGTAGACGTGGACCCATCGAATGGTAACCAATGTGACGGATCTTAATCTATTAGATTATTTTCTATGGGGCCATCTAAAAAACTTATTTTATAAAACCAAACCGAAAAGATTTGTTGAATTAAAAGAGAGAATTGGAACAAAAATAGACAACATTTCTCAGGAAACTATAAACAAGGTTCAACAACACTTTATTCATCATTTAGGGTACTGTCAGCTACAACAAGGAGTACAGTTTGAACATTAATTATAAATTGTTTTTATTATTAACCACCGTTAGTTCTAGTGACTATTATTGGTTCAAACAAAATATGAAAATTAGTAAATTCTTATATTCAAAAAGGCTGTATCTTTTAACTTATCAATTTTAAACCCTAAGTGTGATACATTTTGAAATCAAGTTGTTGAAACAGAATCGAAAACTTGAGAAATATATAGGATGTTCCATTAAAAAATATATCGATGACGTCATAACGGAAACAGTCGTTAACGTCATAACCAAAAAAATAAAAGATAAAGTGCGCAATTGAGATTAAAAATCGACGTGTCCGAGAATTGTTTCTAAATATTTTTGGTTTAAGAAATAATTAATTTATTCCATACTTTACGGACACACTGTATAAGAATACAATGGTGTTATGTTCGTTTATACATAAATTGTTAATTTTTCTTTTACATATGACCATTAATTTTTGATAGTTTTTAGAACGTTTTTATAGCATCTTGTATGTTTTGCACTTGTTAACATATTTGTGTATTTATGGCTAATACATATTTATGGCTAAATGTTGGCATAGAGAATTAATAAATAAACTAAACTAAAACTAAAAACTATCTATAATATTATTATTTGCAATATTAAATATTGAATTAAACACTCAATTTTTATTATTGAATAATTAATTAACTGAATCATTTTACAATATTATTTTTTAATTTACTTTCAATATTGTGTAACCAAGGAAAATTAAATAACTTTGGAGGAAATGTATCATTTAATAAAATTTCTTGGTAGTTTACAATGACTTTTCCATGGATGAATAGCATCGCTTTCATATATTAATTTTTGATTTACTGAATGCTTAATAATTCTATTCATTCAAGAAGCTATTATTGAAATGCTGTATTAAATTTTCATTTCCTCATTATGACAATAATGAATATGAATAGTGAATATGTTTATTCATACATAATGATGCTATTTTGGAGACCATTCACGATTTGATCCATATTTGTTTACAAAGTTCATATAATAAACAAATTAGTAATTACTAATACGATAGCTTTAAAATTTGACGTTATTAAGTCAATTTGAATACTAGTAATCAAAGTAGTTTATTTTCTGGAACATTTTTATATTAACTTACCAAGAAGAAGGCAAAAAAGTGATAATTATTATATCAAATATCAAATATAAGGAAAAAAGCATATGAAAGTCATATGCTTTTTTCCAGATAATGTATCGGTAAAATAGTAAAGTAAGTAACAAGTTAGATAAGATAGATAACTTATATTTACATTTTGTCAACGGTGCGTCTTATGGTGTTTTGTTTTAGTTGAGATCGTTTATTTTAATTAAATAACTTAAATGTTGTACATCTTTTTATTAAGAATTTAGACTAAATGGATCATAATTAACTCGTTTGGCTTTTCCTATATTTTTTCTCATAATTTACTTACTATATTTTAAAGAAATTTTGTGTTCTTATAAATGTCTAATATATGCTGCATGTATCAACAAAATTAATTTGAATTTAAATGTACTTGTAAGCACAAATCGACAAAATAATTCTTTCTTCCAGTTATGGACCCCCTTGAATATTATCCTCTTCAATTTGGTGTGCAGTGATTTTTCTGTATCTGTTCTTGGAAATCCGTGGACATTTATATCCGCTCTATCATATAGATGGGTATTTGGAAGAACTATGTGCAAAATATATGGATTTTTTATGGCATCATTAGGTGAGTAGATACAATTTTAATTAAGCAAATTGCTGGCAAGAACAATTTTCTATTTAGTATGAATCGGCCTACACAGCTCCGCTTTAAATATGTAGTAATTTTTCTACTGAGCTGAGAAAGGGGGGGTAATGATTTACAGGGCATCATTTACAATCTTTTAATAAACCACTCCGATTCAGATTTGCATACCACTTTCTTATTTATAAGTAGAGAGAGAATTTGGATGTCCTGACGTAAATAACAGATGAGGGCAGGCAGAAATCCATTCATAATGAAACAGTACTTACCTTGTAAACTACCCTTGTAAACTTCTTTGTGATTTATTTAAGAAGAGAGTGAGATGAGCAACATTTGCAATTGTTTATATATTTAATAAAGTATTGTGAAATAAATTTAAACTTATTCTATAGAAATTTAAATTCATAATGACAAAGTATTAATCTCTCTACAGCAGCCTCGAACTCCTGGAGGCTTTCTCCACCTCGTTGTCTGCGTGATTTGAGCTGAGCCTGATATACTTGGGTGAGATGTTGGTCGTCATATCTTAGTTCTAACACTGCCTCCAAAATGCTAAAGTTTTATTGCTGTGCGGCAGAAATTGTTTTGAGCAGGTCTAATGCTTGGCCTCTTAGTGCTAATACCAATGTTGTTGCTTTTTCCTCATTGTTCCAGTTATGCGAACATGCAGCTGCTTCAAATTGTCTCTTATAAGTTGACCATGGACTTTAACCGTCAAAGATAGACGACAGTATCAATTGGCTACTCCTCTCCCTTAATTGTTGCTTGAGCCGGGCTACTTCTCCTTCAACAATACTGCCTTTTCCCTCAACTTGACCGATTTTTCTTTAACTTCACTGACTTGTTCTTCCACTTCTCCGATTTCTTCCATAACACCGACTTTAAATTTTTCAGTGGGGATGAAAATAGCTGCCTGCTGTTCCTCTAGGCTTCTTTTTATATCTTCACTTTCCTCCAATCGCCATATTTCCAGGCCTTCCATCATTTTTCTTAGTCTTCTGTTTCTTCCTGGCGTTTTCTCGCTTGTTCTTCTTTTTCTTCTTGTCGCCTTCTCTCTTGTTCTTCTTTTTCTTCCTGTCGTCTTCTCTCTTGTTGCTCTTTGTCCTCTTGGCGTTTTCTGTCTTGATCGTTCATCCTTTCTAACAACGTTGCTAGCAAGTCCTGTGTTTGTTTCACCGACATACTTCTTGTTATTGGCATTAACTCACGACACGTAAATCAGTTCAAAATAAATTCTATTGCACTACGAAGTCCGTAAAATGTTGATATCATGTCTATTTTAATAATAGAATGTTCCAGAAAATTTTCGTAAAAGCACTAGAAAGTCTTATTTAGAGTCTATACTTCTTTTGTGTTGACAAAATTCACTTATCTCCACTAATTGTGCAATGGAATGTTCGAGAATTTTCACGAATTATTACTAATAAGTCTTGTTTTGAGTCTATAACACGTTTCCGTTAACACAGTTTACGTATCTTCTGTGGTTTCCAAATCAAATGTTCTATAATAATTGTCACTAAAAGTCACTTACAGTCCTGTTTTTAAGTCTACAACATATTCCCGTTGACACAATTCACGTATCTCCTGTAGAGTCCAAATAGAATGTTCTAGAATTTTCGCGAAATTGCACTAGTAGTCATTTTTATCAGTCTACAATACGTTATTACTAGCGGCACTCGCGTATTTGCAGCTATTTCTAAATCGAATGTTGTAGAAACTTCTCAAAAATCGACTTCAAAGTCACTATTCAGTCCAGAAATAGTCCTCCAAACACTGTCCAGTAGCTTAATTCTCCGTGTTACCACTAATTTCTGAGAAGAACACTGTAGAACCTTTTCGAATATTCCAGAAAATTCTCTTCCAATCCAATTCCGACACCAAATTGTTACGTGTTTGCTATCCTTATACTCGTAGATTCGTTGACTGTAAGTCCAGGTAACACTTACTCATTACTTTATTTACTAATTACACACTTGTAAGTCTCTTTCTTATTTCTTCTTTACTCGTTCACGTTCAACTTAAGACTGAGTCTCGGCCCACTGTGCGTCTTATTTATACATCCAATCACACGGTCTAGAGCATTCCAGAATATTCCCGGCCGTTGGCGTACAATTCCAGTCTCATCTAACCAGTCTACACAGTGCAGTGGTGTAACAATATCAAATAAATAATATCTGATATAGTTTTCTGGGGATTTCGGTCAGATATAACTAATTTTATTTTTTTCTAACGTTTCGGTTTATTACACCATCATCAGTGAAACTATTGATTATTGGGTTTTTCTTTTAAAATTTGTTACATGTTTGGTGTTATCTAATTGTCTGTTTTTAACGTAAGAAATACATGGAATTCCGCTGATTCGCATGGAATTCTATGGACTGTTTATAGTACAAATTCGTGACCGAAATGCCACTCGGTTTCTAAGCACAATAAATTTTTATGAAAATAATTAATTATGGATGTAATATAATTCCAATTAACGCATATATCAAAAATATCATAAACCAAATGAAGTTTCAAACTAGATCACTGACTAATCAATAGAGAAATTAATTTATCAAAGATTAAGCAAACATTATTAATTTTACCCATTAAGGTTTAGTTGGGGTTTAGTAATTGCTTCGGAATATGATAGTTCTAGTACTTTGCGTAGAAGCGAAAACCCTTTGTAATTTTAAAGCCGCAAAACTTTACCCTTATTTAACTAACACAAAATAATTTATTTCTGTGATTTTTAAGGTCGACATTGGAGAGAAAATACAGAAAAATGAAAAGACGGAAATAGCTATTAATATCAATATTAAGAGAAATGACTGAACATGAAAAGTTAAAACACCTTTGAAAAATGTTATTTATTAATTTAAAATTTCCCTCAATTTTAAATAACCTTTTGCAAAGCCAATTTAAAGAGACTAATTAATATGAAACAACTTTTTCTCATTTAAAAATGTATTCAAAATGCTATGTGGAATAACATACTTTTTTGAAATATATTTTGTCATTCGACTTTTTACTTTTAATTTGCAGCTATTAAATTTATAATTAATGTTCTCTCTTTTTCCTTGCATTTAAATGGTTATTTTATAGAAACGATTATACTATTTAAAACCCAAGTTATTGATTTAGTTTTTGTTTATTTAAAAAGTTACGTTTTACATATACATGTCGATAAACATGCAGTGGAAAAGATCCAATACCTATGGATGAATCTTTATTGATATTCTTGTATAGTACAATTTATTACATCCACTGAAAGTCCATATTATGTCTATAGACCTAAAACAATGTCCATGGTATATCGGATTCTATATGGACATATTCCTTAAAACTTTTTATTAAGTTATTGTATGTAATTCAATTAGATACCTAAAGGCAGGGCTTCACCAGACTGGGCTAGGTGCCGCCGCCGGCTTAGACCACCGGGTTTTGCAAGCCAACAGTTGCCGCCTGTCTGGCCCAGTTTGGTGAAGCCCAGCTTTAATAAACTTCTATCCAAGCTTGTAGTTATTTCTCGTCAAAGTTTTTAATATATTATTATGGTACATTGCGACGACGACCGGACGGGTTATAGTTCGGTATTATTAGCTTTAAAAAAATTTCATTTTAAATATTACTTTATATCGGAAAAATATTCAGATTGTATCTTTACTTTCGAGATTTTGTAATGACTCAAGTTTTATAAATTTTTCAACAAATACTACTTTGCGGGAATAAGCTAACTAGAATAAAAACCAAAGAACTATTAAGCCGCTTGCACACATGCTAGTGAACTCGGCCGAGTATTCCATTAGCAGGCCACTCGCATGTAAATAATACGTGCAAACGGAGACTGGAGCTAGTGGAAGGAATCAGCCAGTTGACTCAGATAAGGCTCTACTTTCGCGTGCGAGTAATAAGTGGGGGTATTGACACATAGAGTTATTAGCAAGTCTAAACAGTACTAGCACTAGTAAATTGTATTACGATTTTCTGCGCGGTTACAAGAAATTTAAAAATGAGTAAATGGAGTAAGGCTAGAACAATGGAATTCATTGAAAATTATATTAATGAAGAATGTTTATGGAATATAAAATCTGAGAAATATAAAAACAAACAAATGAAAGATGCTGCTTACGAAAGATTAAGAGAAACTGTTACTTTTTTTACCGAATTTCACTATACAAGACGTAAAAAACAAAATAAAATACTTAAGATCGACCTACTATCAAGAATTAAAAAAAGTTAAAGAGTCGATGGGCACGGGTACTGGAACCGATTATGTTTATACACCTCACGTATGTTAGTTTGATACGTTACATGTAATTTTGCAGACAGTGACACCAACAAGGAAAACTCTGTCAAATGTGGTAAGTAATATAAACTATGATAGTTACTAACATATTTATTAAGACTCGAACTTTGAAAAGTTGAATATAAAACAGCTATTGCTAAAACTTAATTTTCAAATATGATGGTAAGCCAAAACATAAATATTTTTATAATAAACGATTGAGTTGTTGAAAATTTAGTAAGAATATTTTAGAATAAAAATTTGTCTTGCCATGAAACGCTTCCATCGCCATTGAAATATTCAACATATTGGTTTCTAATCTCTTCGCTCTTTGAGAATAGTTATTACTACCCATTTGCCGTAAAGATTTTTTTAGATTGATCATTCAATTCAGATCGCCAAGTTCCAGGAATTATTTCTCCGGTATTAATATCTTCAATGTCTACTGAATCTCTTCTAATGTAATAGTTACTGGTTTTTCTTAGCCAATTATGAATGCCACAAATTGCAACAATTATCAAATCCACTTTGTCTGGGTGTAATGAAATAGGTTTTTCTAATAGGCGGAATCTAGAAACTAATATGCCAAAAAAATTTTCTGAGATCCGTCGGGCGCGTGATAAGCGGTAATTGAATATTCTCTTCTTTTTATCTAATACTCCCCGAAATTGGTAGGGCCTCATCATATACGTTTTTAAGGCGAATGCTTCATCACCTACAACAACACTGTTTTCTGGTATATTGTGAATTCGATTTTCTAGCATCTTTTTGAGTGACGAATTTGCAAAAATGCCTCCATCTGATGATCTTTCATTAGATCCTACGTCAATGTAAGAAACGCAGTAATTGTCGTCAACTAAAGCCAAAAGTACTATACTGTTACAGCCCTTATAATTAAAAAAATCCGAACCACAATTTGTTGGCGCTTTAATATTTATATGTTTGCCATCGATGGCTCCTATGCACCCTGGAAAATTTCACTTTGTTCTGAATCCTTGTTCAATTGCAGTCCACTCTCTTGTCGTAGATGGTACCTGAGAAAATTATTATTATTATAAATAATTTTTTTACTTGTTATTATAAAGTATTTCATAAATAATCATTAACAGGAAAATGGTATAACTCAGGATGAAACCAGCGAACATATTGACAACACTGACGCTAGCAATGAAGAATCTCAAGTTCCTAGGACAAATAAGAAACAAAAAATTGATCGGGTTTCAGCCATTTCAAGTGCAATAAAAGAGTTGAAAGAATTGAAAACTGCTTCTTCAGAGAATCACACCGATGACGAATTTTATTTATTCGCCATGAATGTGGCATCCCAGTTAAGAAAATTGCCATTAGAGAATTCGTTAAGGCTTCAAACAAAAATACAATCTCTAACAGCAGAAGAGAGAATTTCCGTACTGCAAAGTAATAAAAAGACAATAACAATTTTAAGTGATTGCTCAGTTTATACAAATTCACCCTCACCAAGTTCATTCTCAAATAATAACCCTTCAACTTCCACCGCTTCAAGTTCACATCAACTGCTAAACAATGAAGAAGAAAGACCAAATATCTTAGCTGAAGCTTTCCGATCTATTTCGTCTAATGGCAATTATATGGAACATGAATATGATGAAAATACTACTTTTTAAACTTATTACTTTAGTACTACTACTTCATACTTTCTATAGAATGTTTTTTTTGTTTTTGTTTTAGAAAATGTAATATTTATTTAAATATAAAATGTAGTAACTTACCTGAATAAAATCTTTTAGAGCATTCGAAATTGCTTTGAAAACTTCAGTGATAAACTGACACATTGTTGAACGTGCGATTCGATATAAATATTCCAGAGTTCCAAAAGAATCTCCTGTTGCCAGAAAACGCAAGGTAAGTTCGAGTTTAGTTTTAGCAGGAATTGCATTTCTCATATGAGTGTCCTGACGTTGAATGTCGTTCGAAATATTTGACAGCAATTCTTCAAACTAATGTACTTCCATTCCAAGATGGTTCCTGTTTCCTGTAACTAGAACTGTCCTCATTTTTTAATTCCTCCAAAAGGGTACTCGAAGCTCCCAGAGACGAACACCTGTTGATCCAATTTTTTATCCAAATCCTATGTTTTTTCCCATTTTTCTTTTTTCTTTTTTTAATATGTCTTCTAGCTCCTTACACAATTCGTCTGATAATATGTTAACACAATTAGCTATAATTTGTTGGCTCATATTTTGTATGATTTAAAAAATTTAAATTAAACATCACTTTCTCACACAGCAAAAGACAAAAGTGAACTCGCATGCGGTCCAGCAGACGAGCGAACAAGCAAATGTGAACACCAAACATCTTGCTAGTAAGTGCGCACGCAATCAACTCGGCCGAGTTCACTAGCATGTGTGCAAGCGGCTTTATTGTTTTATTACATTATTTATTCTGTTTTCTTGGCATATAATTTTATTCAGCTATTTCAATGACACAAAACTGTATTACATGGAGCTAGTCACATGTTTTATTTCTACACATTTATTTTATGAGATTAACTACTGAACAGAATACAAATCATTCTGATCAGACATGTTGACAATAGCAGCTACTACGCAAAATACAGAAAAAAAAACTTAAATACCACGTATTAGGATGTTTGTCTGTTATTTAAAGAAAACAAAAACGCCTCTTCCTCATAATCCTACTTTGTCTTACCTAATACTAGGAGTATATTCCTGTTTCAACAGTTAATTTTAAAGAAATTTTGCTATAATCCTTGATCTATTTATTTTCTTGAGGAACCTTGCTACAATAACTGACATTTTGGTATATAAAATAGCTGGATACTGTACAAACTAGCATAGTTTACATACTAGCCGTAATAGATATAATTAACAGAACGAGAAAACTGGACCAAGGATCGGTAGCTATTACTGCCTCATGGTTGACAGAAGCAGTTACGTAGACAAATAAAAGCAAAATTATAAAATAAATAATGAAATACGCACTACTTGATACAATGTATTATTCATAATGACAGTACACACATTTTCTATTTACAACTATATACGTAATGTTGACATTACTGACTTTACTGAAGGTTTGGAAGTATCACATTACATACCTCTACTTCCTGACCTCATTTCCCGCCTTTATTTATCACCCTCATTTCCAGCTCCCTAAAATTTGAAACTGTCAACTTTTACTTACAATTTTATGTGAATTTTATATTTAATGGCAATAGCTGCATAGTTGTTTTTTTGAGGATATGGCACTAAACTTTCTTTATTTTAATTTGACCCCAATAAATCTATATTATTTTGTTTGTATTTGCCAGTTGGAAATAGGCAGTACACATAGAGCTCTGTGTGTTGACTGTGCTCATTGAGGCCCCAATTGTGGCACATGGGAACATGAAGGCACTAATTGAGTACTGTGTACTGTACTTTCCAGCTTTATTTTAGTTCTTGTTCCTGATCTACCCCATCCTAAATCCAATTATTTAGCTACGCTACGCTGATGAGGGGCAATAACTCCGAAACACGTATCCGTAGCTGCATTGTTTTTTTTTTTGGGATATGGCACTAAACCTTCTTTGTTTTATTTTGACACCAATAAATCTATGTTATAAGTGTTATATTTCATTTCAAAACTATAGTTTAATGTTCTCTGCATTATATTCCGTTAAGAAACGGGAAGGAAAAACACTCAAATCGTCACCACATCAGTCGAAAATTGGGCGTCTTGCTGGCTATTTGTTCCAGAGTTTATTTCGAGTTAGTATAATTTATTCTGTGTTCCATCTGTGAATTGTTTTCGTCATGGTAGCTTTTCCTACAGGTTAGTTATTATTTTTTGAATATTTCTGTGGATTTATATTAATTAAAAACCTTAAAATCGAAACAATCACACCACGTGTTAAAATAGATTAAACATTTTGATTATCTTTATACATACTTATGATTATATTTAGGTTTCGAGCATTTCCTGCTAATAATTTTACTTATTTTGGTAAAAACACTATTGGTTTTTCAAAATCTTTAATAGAAGTTTGTGCATGTTTATGCCAATTTAAAATATAAGTGTATAGTTACCATGTGGGTAGAATAGTTAATTTTACCTTTTTCATTTAGTTGATTATTTTTCTTAAGTTCGCCTTCCACGGTCTGGTTCTACTAATATTTTTTTTTAAAAAAGACAGACTATGTACGATGTAATGAAAGATTGTAACAAGAATAACATAGAAGATCGAATTACTTTCTTGAAGATATACGTAGAAAATCGTACTGAATGTCCGAAAAATCGAACTTCAGATTTAAAAAAGGAAATTATCTTATTTTATAACAGATTTTAAAAAAGAGATGGTTGGAATCCAATAGAAAAGAAGATAGATTTCTTAAAAAAAAATAGAGTATGGCTGGAAACTTAACATAGAATTCACAAAATATTGTTCAGAAAATAAGAAAAGAGGTCGACCTGAGAAAACGTTCGAAAACATCAGTAAAAGATCGAAATGTCAGAAAACTAAGAAGTTGTGAGCTCAACATTCTCCTGGAGAACTATCATATACTACCCAAATGAGTTTACATTCTTCTGGCCAGATAGATGCTTCTAAATTCATCAAAGACATTACGACGACTTCACTAAAATGTGTTTTAAAATACAGAACTGCGTACAAGCAATTGGACATCCCACAGACAAGAAAACTTTAAGGAACTGAGGTTTTATCTATGTTTATCGATGCAGCACTTACCAGAGAACAATACAATAAAATGAGGAGAAAAGATTTATCTCGATTTACATCGTATAAAAAATTCAGTTAGCTAAAAAAGGAATGTTATCCCAAAAAGGGAAGCAATTTTCAAGAAAAATTTCTCGAGAAAAAACAAATGAAGTTATGCTGAACAGGTTACTGATTGCTTCCGACCCGTATATTTCGAGTATGGAAGAAACACACACGAACAAAAAGGCACTGAATAAACAGGTGTTAGATATGCTATTGCCTCCAGAAGTTAATGAATCTTCGAGGCACGAGATTCCACACGATGATTTCATATCAGATTCTTGTGGATACGAATTCAGCAATTCCAGTTCTCAACTAAGCAATAATGTTTAATTTTTTATTAGGAATACTGACAACTTCTTTCATAATTAAACTATCATTATATACCAGCTATAAAATATTTATTTTTATTAACTTAGAATTATTTTAATATTTTTATTCTTAAAAAAATAATATAAAAATAAATCATAGATTTTCAGCATTTTTCGATAATTTTTTCTACCGATACAAATGACCCCTTTATAAGTTTAAAAATATTTTTCCCATTATTAACTTTACAAAATTAATATGGTTTCAAAGTTTTCTAATTTTCTGCTGATATAATTTTTTCACTCCTTACAAACTACCCCTTTTTAATATTTGATTTTTTAAATAATTTTTTCCATAAACCTGAGCCTATTTGGGTCATTTGCCAAATTTCATAATTTTTGTGACCTTTACCTGCATTTGGCCCCACTGTGCGCCGGCGTTCCCAATGGTGGTCTCTTTGGTTGATAAGGTAATTTGTTGTTGAATGGCTGCCGAAACTTGTGAGCATATACACATACACATCTAGTTTATTTCAAACTTATTTGCAATATAGAAAGCGTTGGCTTCTTTGACAACGTTAAAAGGATAAAAGAAGCCGACGTTTTTTATGTTGTAAATAAGTTTGAAATAAACTTTTACATATTCGTACTGAATTTGTGCCTCCTAAATTTTAGCGATTTCTTCTATACATATGTTTTTACAAGGATAATGAACGTTAATATCTCCCATGGTTAATGGTGCAAATTCTAAATAGTTTATAGTGATAGGAATATTTGACATACGATAATTGAATTAGTCGATTTTTTAGATATCTCGAGATAATCGATTGACTTATAAAATTAGTAGTATCTAGTAATATTAATAGTTAAGAAAATTATATGTACACAATTATTGCACGTTGAGTGCCCATAGATTTGATTTAGAAAACCAGATACACTAATTAGCGAAATGTGGCATTTTTTTATAAGTAGGTACATATTTAATGCAAACATTTAAAAGTAGTTGTGTAGTAAATAAGAAGATAAAACATAAAACACTTCAAAAACTAGTACGTAAGACAATTTATTATAAAAAAATTCATCCAACATGATACAAAATAGTCATTTACATAACAAGGGTCCTGGGAGGCGGCGAGCCCAGTAAGGACACATACCGTGTGTGTTGCATACAATATTTTTTTCTGCGACCGTTTTTACTACTCTCAAAACACTTTTTAACTTGAAGTATTTTGTAAACAAAATTTATAAAATTTAACTGTAGTGTCAGACACATGTCAGTGCTTAATAAGGTACCTTCCCAATTAATGTCAACTAAAAGTAACAAGAAGAGATCGGAAAGACTTTTACGATCCCTTATGTCACTTTACCGGGCTAGACCAGTAAAGATGTATTTTTCACTCAACAAATTGACCAAAAACAGTTAACTTAGAAGGCTAAAATTGCTGAAATTAACACTACTGATATTAGTCGTTTCTCGATTAATAATAATCGGTCATTGAAATATCTCAATTAATCCCATTTCTAATAACTTTAACAAATTGTACACATTGTCTTGCATCCCAAGTTAGCGAACCACATGTCAAACACCGTTCCGCGAAAGCAACTGTACTCGGCCGTGTTGCTAACTCAGGAACAAAAGCGTATAATATAATATACGTCTATCCCAGCTTCTTGCCTCAATACTGGTGGCCGAGATAGTTGCATATATTACAGGTATATAAATAAACGCATACATATCAATGATATATCAATTAATTCAATTATATAAGGAATCTTTAAAAAAAATTATTTTTTAAATAACTGCCAGCCCTGAAAAATGGCATATATTTCCGCTGTCTGAAATTAATTATTTTGTTTCAGGCATTTCGTCTATAACAACACTAACAGTATTAGCATTCGAGAGATACATTATAGTATCACGACCATTTAGAAATCGCAGCTTGAGCCGAAAGGGGCGGTTTACCTTGTGATAGGAATTTGGGTATATTCACTAGCATTGACTACTCCGCCCTTGATGGGATGGGGTAAATATGTTCAGGAAGCAGCAAATATCAGGTATGATGGTTTTAAACTAATGGCTGTTATACAAAATTATACAAAAATTATACAGTTAAAATTTATAGTTATACAAAATTATATTATATAAAATTATATTATTAAATTAACATTTGCAGCTGCAATGTAAATATTGTATGAATATATGATCTTTTTCATGATTTAATATTTATCGTGGCTAATCACGAAAAGGTAGTTTTAAACTGAACATATATGTATATTTTATTTAATAGGTGACCAGTATAGAAGCTCTAGAATTTTACTTGCATTATAAGAGCCTTCATATTTTCCTAGAATTTCCCATTTAATATTTTAAAGTTATGAGTGCTGGAGGTGAATTAATCATCAATGCCTAAGCGCCAAAAAAGTTCCCTCTTGGAACAAAAGTCGACGTGCTCGGCGAATTTTTAATTTTTTTATAGTTTTAAAGAAAAAGAGGTTGGGCAGTTTCAGATGACCGCAGTGTATATTTGTAGCCTAGATTTCAGATTTTAATGAACGTATACATGGGAAAAGTTTTATAATCATGATAATAGAGTATATTCTCATTAAAATTTCATTCAATGGTAAAAGTTAAAGCCCTCTGATGCCTAAACGAAGCGACTTTGTATATATATATATATATATATATATATATATATACAAAATATATATATATATATATATATATATATATATATATATATATATGCAAATGCTCGATATGACCTCAATTTTGTTGTTGTAAAATTACCAACCATTCCCTCAAATTATATACAGCACTATTCAACATTTCTGGTTGAATTGCACGAATTTGCTCTCTAATACTGTCCTTTAATTCCTCCAGCGTTGTTGGCCGTGTTCTAAACACTAAATTTTTGAAATAGCACCACAGCCAGTAATCCGCTGGGTTAATATCAGGCGATCTTGGTGGCCATGAATTTGCAAAAAGTCTACTTATAACACAATCTTGAAAAACCGCAGTTAACAATTCTTTAACTGGTCGGTAAATGTGCGTAGATGCTCCATCCTGCATAAAAATCATGTTTTCAATTCTTTCGTGCTCGTTTTGTAACTGTGGAGTTGCATAATACCGTAATATTTGCAGGTAAATAGTAAGAGTAATAAATAGTGAGCATGATTGCCATACATTACAGGATGATATTGATTCCCTGTACGCTTGGTGTTCACAGAATAAATTAGGTTTGAACATTAATAAGTGTGAAACAATGACGTTCTCAAGGAAAAAAAACATGTTAGAATATAATTACAAAATAGGTGACTCTATTCTGCAACGATGTCATCAGAAAAAGATCTAGGTATAATATTAGACCCTGAATTATCGTTTATTCCCCACTATGAATATATTAATAGTCATTGCCTAAAAATGCTAGGTTTTATAATCAGGAACACTAAACAGTTCACAAGTATTGAATGTCTCAAGATATTATATTTCTCCTTTGTCAGAAGTCGATTGAAGTACTGTAGTGTTGCTTGGTCTCCGTACTATAATGTTCATATTATGATGCTCGAGCGTATACAACGTAAATTTTGCAAATACTTGTATTTCATAAAGCATAAAAGATACCCCGAGCAGAATTATAGCTATAGGGCTTTATTAAATGAATTTGAAATCGAGCCATTATTCGTGCGGCATAAAGTAACGAACATTACATACTTGTACAAAATTATCCATGGTCAAATTGATAACCCTCAATTCTTAGATCAGGTGCATATTAATATACCTAGATTTGGTACTAGACAGCCTTCAATCTTTATTTATGATACACCCCACACCAATCAACACATGAATTCACTATTACTTTCTATGTCTAGACAATACAATGAATTGCAGAATTTTGTTGATATATTTTGTGATAATTTTACGCATTTTTCTCGTTCGCTTAAAGAAGCTGTTTTAACTAATTCTGCATTTTGACCTAGACTATTGTTGATTACGCCGTTCATGTATGATATTTAATATTATTAGTATCTCCATCATTTAATGTTTTTGTTTTACTTAAACTTTTGTTAAATATTAGCTTTTATTTTTGTGTAATGTTATGGACTTAACTAAGTCATTTGAGCATATCCTGTATTTGGACAGCTGTGTCTGTCACTTCTATTTTATATTTTCTATTTTTTTTAATGTTTAGCTATAGATTTTTGCTGTGCTAAATTATATTTGTAATGAAATACTGTAATATGCTATGTTTTAGTATCAATTTATGGACAGTTTTGTCTGTTGGATTTCAATAAACCTTATTATTATTATTATTATTATTATTATTATTATTGTTCACCAGTAACAGTTACAGATACGGCCTCCCCATTCTGTATTTCCTCGAAAAAGTATGGACCAATGATGAAATTAGCTATGAAACCGCCCCAAACGGTGACTTTTTTGTCATGAAGGCCTTACTGAACGATTTGATGTGGATTTTCTGTTGACCATATTCGACAGTTTTGAGTATTAATTCCAGCATTAAGAGAAATGGGCCTCATCTGTCCATAAAATACGGGATAACCATTCGGGTTCAATTTCCATCTGAGCCAATACGTGTAATGAAAAATCGTACCTGAGAGCAAAATCTGCGTCCTTTAATTCAAACAGCAGTTGCAGTTTATTGGGATACATTTTTTAGGATTTTCCGTAAAATTTTCCAAACCGTGGTGTATGGCATTTGTCATCGTTTTGATATCGCATTCACACTACTGATTGCTAGCGGATTAGTATTGGCTACGTTTTGATATTCCTGAAGAACTTCTTCAACTTGGACATCACTAATCCTAGGTCTTCCTGACCTCGGAAGGTATTTTACAAACCCTGTTCTTTCAAACTTGCTAATCAAATTACGATACGCGTTCATTTTGCACGGCCCTGCTCTCAAACCCATTTTCGTACGAAATCTTCGTAATTCAGTAGTGTAATTTTTACCGCCTTTATAATAACATTGTACTAAACCAATTCTTGTTTGCAGATCCATATTGAAATTGTTACAATTTACGTTACGCGAGTTCTATTTTGACAACAATTCTCTAAATTATGATTATTTCGTTTGATACTTGTATCAATAGTTGTCATGACAATTCTTTTGTTTTACACTAAAATCCAATTATTGAGGCAACTAGATTCTGTTTACTTTCTGCTACTAGCATAATTTCTTAAAACTATATAAGAATTTAAAATAGACCCTTTACTTTATGATAACTCCATATATATACATTTATATATAATTATTTGGACCCAATAAACATGAAGTTGCTTGATGGGTACGTTATTCTGGGTCATTCTGTATACCTTCATTCAGAATAGATATCAGCACTTATGTCATAGCACACAAGACAATCTATGGTGATTATATAACTTCGATTATTATTTAATACACTCCTACTTTCCTTTTCATACCCACAGTTTCAAACTGAACAAAATTCCTGGGGCAGACTTTCTCCTCCCGTATGAGTCATACAATATAACACACTTAGACGATCTGTTTTTAAATTATTACAAATAAATATTAAATTAAATGTTAACTCATTAAGATTATTTCTTAGTTTGTTGATTATATTTGCCAATAATATTTGTTATAATATGCTCTTTCTTCAAACCCAGCGTTGTTCCTTTATCACTTTCTCCATTATGCAGGGATGTAAATGTCAAATATCTCATAAAAGAAAGTGTCATAAGTTATAACCAAAGTATATTAGTCAACGAATTATGCTCTTATTATTGTTTCTTTAGAAACACGTTCGCCAAAACCTAGATTTAATTCACCACCATATTTCTAATTTGCTTATATAGGATAAAAATTTGAAGAAGATTGTTGTCGCTAAATGATTATCATTTGAAAATAAGTTATACAGGGTGGCTTACCAGGAACTGCATCGATCGATATAAGGAAAAGTAAGCATAAAAAAATTTTGAAAATTAAGGGAATTACTAATGGCAGTGTGGTCAATCCAACTAAAATAATTACAAGCATCTGGCCCTTATACCAGAAGTCGATACCTACTTGCTTATTTTAAGTGGAATACCCTATATATTTTAGGGTTTTCGAAGACCATAAAATTTTGAGTCAAAAACATATATATATATATATATATATATATATATATATATATATATATATATATATATATATATATATATATATATATATATATATATATATATATATATATATATATATATATATATATAATATACCTACACACAGCCATTTCAGAGATATTTGACATTTTAAAAAAATTTTGACAGGTGTAATGGTTTACAGTAACCTTTACAACTTTCTTCGTGTAAAAGATACTCAGTTGCTTGCAGAAAGACCATAAGGTGAGCTACGCTCTGTAGTTTAAAGAAATTCAATAATAGTATACCAAGTGTTCCATTTTGACGTTACATTTTGTAAACTTCAAACCGCGAAAACTTGCTTAAGTCAAATGGAACATCCTGTATGTTTTTACATCAGGTTATATATAATTAAATTCCTTTTTTCTGATATAAGCATTGTGAGGGTTTAAGTTACAACTTTTTGAAATATTTACGATTTCCTTAGAAATTCAAGAATGTTTAGTAAAAATTGTATCAAATTAGCCATGATTAGAAACAATCAGTAATGTCAGTCATTCTCTTATGTAAAAAATGCCACCGCGTTTAAATTACACCCACGAGGACTTTTTGAATTTGTTTATTATTTATGGAGAATGTGATAGAGTAATATCAAGAACTTGTAGTACATGCTACTCGATATCCATAAAAAGGAAACCGTCACTAAACCACAAGAATAACTAGTTATTTTTGTGACCAAATACTGTAAAACGCATATTGGATAATTTTAAAAACTATGACTCTGTCAAGGCAAGAATTCAATAGCGGAAGCCTATTGTTAATGACGAAAATGTAGAAATAGCAATTCTGGGATATTTTCATGCATTTCCAATGATGTTATTAAGACAAGCTGCTTTGGAATCGGAAATATGTAAGGATTCAGTTCACAGAAACTTAATTAAACATAAATTTCCCCCGTTTTCGTTCCACATGGTTCAACGATTAAAAGAAACAGATTTCCTAAGAAGAGAAAATTTTTGTGAATTTATTCTGTAGACGACGATTCTTATTTGGGAAATATTATACAGTCAGATGAAGCTTAATTTACCAAAAATGGTCTTTTTAATCGACACAATTCGCATTATTGGAGTAACTCGAATCCTCATGTGTTCAGGTAGTGAAACTTTTAAGAAAGTTGGCAGTTTATTGTTTACTGTGCCATAAGAAACGATAGAGTGGTGGCATTCGAATTTTATCAGGAAAATTTAAACAGTATAAAGATTTATTCTTCTGCTAATATGTATAATTATTTTTTTTTTGTTTTTTTCTAAGGTGAGAGATATCTAAATACTTTACAAAATTTTAATAATAACCATTTAGAAAATTTAACTCTCGCCGAACATAGAAACATTTTTTATCAGCACCACGGTGCTCCCTCACATAATGCATATTTGATAAATAATTTTTTACAAGAAAATTTTTACGATCAATAGATCGCCAATAATGGACCTTTCCTATGGCCTCCTCACTCACCCGATTATCAATTTTAGATTATTTTATTTGGGGAACTACTAAAAATAAAATTTATGAGAGCTCATTAACAACTATTGATGATTGTATGCAGAGTGTAAGAAATGCATTTCAAAACTTATCACAGGATTCAATTAGAAGAGCTACCCATGAAGAACTAATCCGAAGGTGCCAAAAATGTGTGGAGCTTCGAGGGCGGAATTTTAAACAATTATTAAATTAAAATGGAATCATGTTTTTAGTTGATTTTATCTTAACTATTTTAATTTATGCAAAGTGTCTTCAATCCAATTAATAGGCATGTTACAGTGTTTAGTATTATTTTCCGTTTTTGTGGATATCTAGTAACAAATGTACTACAAGTTCTTGATATTACTTTATCACATCAAATCAAAAATCCGGCTCGACAGATTGATAGACAATTTCAAAACGAACATTAAAAAAAATAAGCTTCTAATAACTTTAATTTGAAGACCTGAAGACTGATTTGGGTGCCACAGTGCGGCTATGTCCCACTGTGCGTTGTATCAGAAGACGTGGTTCATTTGCATGGTCTCTTCAATCGCTCAATTTCAACTAATTGGTTATGACGTAAATGTGACATTTAACTATTTTTATAAATATTGTTTTCATTTTGTAATAACTAATAAATAGCATTTCTAGAAAAAAAAAAGAAAAAACAATTACTCGGTAACACAAAAGTATTCTTTTAAACCTAACATGATAATAACAGCTATTGAGCTAGTATAAAAGTTTTAGGTAGATAATAAATCAAACACAATACTTCCAATACATTTTATCACAGAAACTATTAAAACAACTACTCAATCTAGTAGCAAGTATTGTATTGAATTATAACAGTATTCTTAGTATTAAAAGTGAAAAATATTGAGATTAAAAAAAATATTGACTCACCAAAAAGAAAAAATTTTACATTCAAGAAATGATTTCCTCCAGTTACAGTACAAAAAATGAAAACCCCTAGTCCGATATATATCTACTTTCATTCTTTCTAAACTCCTCAGGGGTTCACGAACATGTTATTTATAAGAATATTTAAATTGCATAAATCAGTATATAAATATTTGTCACATTTATTTTGACACTTTAAATTGAAAAACAATATCTAGATTAATTACTGTAACTTCATTGCTTAATTTTTTAACCAAGAGTAGTATATTTTGAAGTGGGTTGAAACCTTCGATGTGAGGCTAACATTGGCGTGGTTTTCTACAAACACCAAAACATCATATACTGTACTCGACCATGATGCCAACCAAGTTGGCATCATCTGGATGTGACTAAAACTAAACGTATGCTAACAAATTATCCTATTTATACCTAAACTTTTGTTAACACTTGGTGAACAATGACTAATAACTAATAGAGCGGACAATATGGGATTGGCCGCCTATCACTATTTTTACATTATTTAATTTACAAGCTCTCAAATGCATCCAACTATCTAATATTTATTATATTCCTAATTAATCATAAATTGCTACTATCTCTTTTATGTTTATTCTCAAACGTATGTTGGGCAATGTTAGACTTATCTATTATACCATATTTGAGATGAACCATATGCTCCTTGAATCTAGTTAGAATTGATCGTCTAGTTTGACCAACATAATTTTGATTAATTTAGTATATTCCTGACTGTTTGTTTCAATTTTGTTCTTTTGGATTAAAAGTTGTTGTAACAACTTATTTCCCTGTCTTTAAAAATCAGCAGTATATGGTGTTTAAGTGTTTTATGGAAGATAACGTCAGTGTTAGTAGTATATTGTTAAATATTTGAGAAAAATATGTTGGCAATGAAGGCTAATTGTACATTTTGTCACCCTATTTTATCTTTTGAATAGATCCCTAAGAGGACCGACGCGACGTTTCTTTTAAAACACTGTATATACATACGTTAAGCAACTTTCTAATTGTATATACATACGTTAAGCAACTTTCTAATTGTATATTTTTTTACTTAAATAATTATTTTTAGCTGCTCCGTGAATTGGGAGGAGCAATCACCGAATGCCATGACATACATTGTTTACTTATTTGCATTTGGTCTCGTCCTTCCTTTGGGAGTTATTATATTCAGCTATGTTCATATCATTAACACAATGAAAAAGGTATGTATATAAATTGGAATAATAAAATTAATTAGTAACATGCCACAAAATATGCACAGATAAAATGAATATTATTTTGATAGATAAAGCTTTATTGTTTTTTCTCTTTGTCGAGGATTATTTAAAATATCTTATGTGGCCAGCACATAACTTTCTTATAATAGTATACATTATCCTGATCTAAAAAAATCATTCTATTTAATTCTTCACTTACCTCAATTACATTTTAATAGCGTTGTTTGAAATGTTTCATTAAAATTTTTAAATAATTAATTTTCAGCGTCATTCGATACTGTCAATAATAATTCATGTCATATATTATAATAATTCCTCTCATTGACATTGACATTGTTGTAAATAAATTAGACGTTTCAAATGTCAAAATGTTAAATTTATCCTAACTCCATTTTATGAGGTCAAATGTGTAAATAATTTCAGTTTATATCAGCTTTATTTAAGTACTTGGGAAATATATTTTTTTGGCTTGATATAGTAGACATGATTTATAATCTTTTATCAAGAATATATTTTTTTGTTAAGATAAATACAAAAAAAGCTTGGGTCCCGTGGACCTCCTTCAGCTAGTCAAGTTTGCACATCATCAAATTTATCATTGTCTTTGGCCTTTAGAACGTGTACCAAATTTGAAAGCTTTATCTCAAAAACTATGGCTTCTATCGTAATACTACAGACAGATTTGTTTCATAAAGTTAAGTTTTTCTATTATAATACTATACTTCCTTATATTAAGTATAAGAAAGAAAAAAAAATCTGACGTGTCCAGCACATAACTTTTTTATACCAGTATATATCATCCTGATGTAAAAATATTATTATATTTAATTCTTTACTTACCTCAACTAAATTTTACTAGCGTACCTCATTAAAATTTTTAAATAATTATCAGCGTTAATCGATACTGTCAATAATAATTCATGTCATATGTTTTAATAATTTCTTCTTATTGACACTGACATTTTTATAACTAAATTAGACAACTGTCAAAATGTTAAATTTATACTAACCCCTTTTTATGAGGTCAAATGTATTAAAAAAATAAGTTTACATACATCAGCTTTATTTAAGTAATTGGAAAATATATTTTATTAGCTAGATATAGTGGACATGATTTATAATCTTTCATTAAGAATATATTTTTCTGCAAAGGCAAATAAAAAAAAGTCTGGGTCTTTGTCTTTGGCCTTTAAAATATGTGTACCAAATTTTAAAGCTTTATCTCAAAAATTATGGTTGCTATCGCGATACTACAGACATGCAAACAGATTTTTTTCCATAAAGTAATGTTTTTTTCATTATAATTCGCCGAGATTCGTACAGAAATGCAATCCAATTTTTTAATTTTTTTTCCCGAACAGACATCATTCGGAAAATAGTCAGAATGGATTCAGGAGGGTTCAAAACGTATAAATCAATCAAAATCTCGAGGTCGAAAAAAATCACGATTACTATATTTTCTTATATTTAGGTATGAGAAAGTAATAATGAATAATCTATTAAAGCGTAACAAGTTAAAGTAGATATTTAAATGTGTTTATGATTCATATTCCAAAAAAAAAATCACTTTATGAAGACCTTGTCGATTTTTGGCTAGAAATTGTATATGTATTAAAGTCTTTTAAATAAAATATATCTTCTTTTAAATAGAATACGTAGTATTATCAAGTTCGATGGGTTTGGATGGAGCACGAGGCGCGTGCTCCATCCAATGAACCGATGCGATGATTGCTATGATGAATAAACTCTGTGTTATTTTGTATGTTTTAAATAAAACTCTTAATAAATTTCTCATTCCACTTTCTAAATTTCACCAAACGTATATTTCATAATAAACCAAAAATGTTCGAATATGTAGCATAACTTAGAAGAATAAGAGCAGGGAAAGAATGTATATTAAAAGATTTATAAAGTTTGTAAGCATTTCGTAGTGTTCTAATAATAAAGCGTTATAATGGGTAATTTAATAATTCTTAAACAACATTAAACCAGACTTAAATATGATATTACTCGAAAAAATCCAATCCTGTTATATGAAACAATGTATGTTAATTTTACTTCTCTTACATGCTTTGTTTTTATAGTGTTATATTATCTACTTGATTTTTATTGTTCAAAATAACATTAATAACATTTTAAACATATGACCATAATACTACGTGCCTTAGCAATTGTCTAATAATTTCAAGATACTGAAAATATATTTAAGACAGATTACAGGAAAATGTTTTTTATTCGTTTTTATAAAACACAATAGCACATTCGTAATAAATTAACTCGAGTCAAACTTTATTCCATCAATTATGTAAATTAAGTCGTAGGAATATTCCCCTCGTACTTTTCATTTCTTTTACTTTGCTTTACTTCTTACGTTTTCAATAGTTTCTTATTCTTATATAGCCTATCAGTTTTATGAAATTAAGAAGGAAAATGTACCTTAACATTAGTCACAGTCACGTTGAGCTTATTTAGTATTTCACTTATTAATTTTATTCAAAGGATTCATCTGATGAAAGCAATTGTTGCAACACATGTTTCTTATGATATTTCTCGTCTAAATAAATTTATTTGCAGGAATAGATTGGGGTAGCATTTGATTCACAACTTTAAGTGAATTATTAAGCCTAATAATTCCGAAAATAAAGCTAAAACTTTTAATTCAATTTGTACATGTTTTCAATTTAGATGGTTCACTTCTGGCTTTATTTTAATGCTAAAAAAAAAATGGAACACGGAGGTTATAGATCTTTTCCCAGCGAATCCAAAATTGGAAATAGGAAAATCTAATATTAAATAGAAGAGTTTCGTCTTTAATCAACCATTAAAATAAATGGTAGAATGACAAGTAATGTAATATACCGGGTGTAACAGGTTCATGGTACACCCCCTTTATTCTTTTAGTTTTAAAGATAAACGACTGAAATCTGGGATATCTTATATACATAATAAGCGGCACTTTTTGACATAAAAGTAATTTTTTTTTCACTTCCGGTTTCGCCGGAACTTTGGATTTTTAAATGGAACACACTGTATATTATCGCATTTTTGAATTCTGCATGCTTTTCTGAATCCAACGATACCAAATAAGTGACATTTAAACCGTCAATATTTTTTATAGTATAATTTTTAGTTTTCCATTTAAGTGTGCCATGACCCGTGTAATGCTAGAGAAGTCGAACTCCCGTAATAAATACTAAATTTCGTGATTTATGAGCAAATAAAGTTCATCAAAATGGTTTTTGGGGAAAAAATGGAACCATATTGGTACCGAGATACATTTATTAGTACTATTAATAAGGAATTTATTCATATGTCGTATTAAAATGTGCGATAAATAAAAAAAAAATTACAGCTAAAAGAAAATAAGAAAATACAATTTTGGTCTAATTAAATGTTAAGAAGTAACTAACTAGAGTGGCTTTGAAAACAATGACATATTTTGCTTGTCAAAGATTTGTTGGTTTACCGGTGTTTTTATTGTGTCTTTAAAAATTGTTTAAAATTCTTGTTAATTGTGTTCAAAATGTCGCAAATTTATACAAAAGATGAAAAAGTGGACATGTTAATTATCTATAGGGAATGTAGAAAAAATGCCGCTGCGGCTAGACACAGTTATGCCGAACGATATCCTGATAGACAATGTCCAGCAAGAAATTATTTTAATCGTCTTGAAAATCAATTCCGAAGTGAGCCCAACAATGATATCGAAGAAAATTTCATTCTTGACGAAGGAACGGAAATTAATGTTTTGGCTCCAGCAGAAGTTGAAAAGACTATTTCTTTAAGGCAAATTGGGTTTGAATTGTACCATGATCCTGTTACACCCACAATTTGTTACTTTTGGTTGGTTTGTTATAATCTTATTTCAGGGGAGAATCTGAGATTCAAGTCTCCAATTCGAACAAAACTTCGTGAGTTTGCAGTCTAACAAAATTTACTCAAAAGAAAAAATGCATTGACCGGGAATTGATCAAACATTCTAGAGCTCCGGAATCTATTTGTGCACTGGGCTACCTGCGGAAACTTTGAGAGGCGCGCTCCGTTATCTGGACAAATAGTTGTTTGTACTAAGAACTGCAAACTCACGAAGTTTCATGCGATTCGGAGACTTCAATGTCTGACACTCCCCTTGTCTATACGAAAAAATTGTGGATTAGTTTAATCGATTCTCTCTCTCTCTCTCTCCCTTAGGTATCTCTTGGGTAAGAGTGACACAAAAAAAAATAATACGTATCACACAGAAATTGATATTTTTGTCTGATATTTTAACAGTATTACATATTTTTTAAAAGCAAATAAAATTAGATACCACCGTTAAAAACTGAAACATTAATCTTTTTTCAGAGTAAAATGCGTATGGGGCAAATATCGAAAGCAGAAGGTAGGGTTGCTTATATGGTCCTCATAATGATCGTAGCTTTCATCGTTGCCTGGTCACCATACTCGATTTGCGCATTGTTAGTACAATTTGGAGATCCCTCGTTAGTCTCGCCCGCAGCTGGAGTTGTTCCTGCTTTGTTAGCCAAAAGCAGTATATGTTACAATCCAATTATATACGTTGGTCTCAATAGCCAGGTCAGCATATTTGTATTATAAAATCTATTGCATGAGAGAAACCCGAAGAAAAAATCGCCCAGGGCTTATCTTTCCTTGTTTATATTAAAGATAGTCTGTATTCAAAACTGCAAATATATCACTCATATACATAGATTAATGTGGATATTATTTTTCAGTATCGCCATGCATTAAGAGAACTTGTGGGCATGAAAGAAAACTGTAATGGAAGCGCCTCTGAAACATACGCTTTGGGCGTATCAAGATTTATATCGCAAGCAATTCCAAACATTGTGGAAAATAACAGAATAATTGTTTTCCAGCCTGGAGAGATACAACCCGAACTAACAAAACATATTTCTCTTTTAGATGAGGAAAGGTCACAAAATATTTAGAAGAACACGTAAATGACACAGAACATATATATTTTGTACCTAATAAAGTATACGTATATAATGTTTTTTTAACTTATTTTTACTCCACACAAATAATACACTATTAAATATACACATTCACTAATAAGTAATAAATGACAGCCACTGATACAAAAAACAATGTAAAGTTAATCACTTTTTTTCTATTTCGTCGTATATCTAGCGACCTGATTGTAAGTTGTACATGATGGTCCCCTCAATATTCCACTCATTCCTTTATAGATTATAGATTGGATTGTATCACGCTCTACAATTAACCAGTGGCGGCGATATGGGTAATCAGTACAATAAATTTGATAAAAAGTAGTAACGCCCCGTAGAAAATTAAATTATAGTCAATAATTATTGTATCTTTAATTTTACTGTTATCTCTCATAGTTTCACAACAAATTAGTTTTGTTTGTAGTTTTGTTTTTATCATCTTGATATGCATTTTGTTTAGTTTGCTAAAATGGCTGATATAGTCTTCGTTTATGACTTGGACTCCAGTATTAGAAGAAGCAACTCTACACAAAATAGACAAGCACTGGAATAATTAGTCTACTGTTTAATGTGAGTCATATGACTGTCCAGAGGATTTTGAAAGATCAGCTATTATCTCCGTACCATATCCAATGTGTGCAGTCACTTATGCTACATGATTTTTAGCCATGTGTAGAGTTTGTGCAATGTTTATGGAGAGAAGTTGCACGAAGTTCTCAATTTTTATCTCGCATTCTGTTTACAGACGAAGCCAATTTTTCAAAAAACTCTATCATGAATTTCCACAACAACCATGTATGGGTTGATGTTAAGCGGTTTTCTTATAATGTGTGGATAGGAATCATTGGGGACTACTTCGTCGTTCATCTAAATGGCGTAACTGACATTTATCATATTTTACAGTAGTAGTCCTGAAAAGCAATTTTTGATTCCAATACCAGCGCTGTAGCTCCAATTCCTATGTTACACCAACGTACCGAATTTTTTTCACTCACATAAAAAGGTTTGCTTTAATTGTCAATTTAAAAAAAGTTGCTGTGTTAAAAGTAAATAAAAAATAAATAAAAAACAAATATTATTCGCTGTAAAACATTGGCAGATTCCCTATTTTAAGAGAAAAACATAACAATAACCAATAACCCATGATCACAGAAATAAAGACAAAGCTTTAGGATCCAATTATAAGACATTTATCATTTTATTTTAAAAACGATTATTCTTCTTCGTGAGGCAAAGAGACATTAAATCTTGGTATTTTTCTTGATGATTTTGTGCGTGTCAGTGTTTAAATTGAAAAGTATACAATTTTTTACGTTGGTCCCCAAATGATTTAATGTTATGGTGTCATATTCCGTTTTAAGATGTTTTTTTTTTTTGAAAAATATTTATAAAGGATGAGAATTTAACTTACGCCACTTCGTGTGATTAAGATCTACTAAATATATCATTTACGCCGTCTAATATATATGTTATATTAGGATACGCATTATAAATACAATTACGCAACTTTGAGAAATGAGAGAGCTGCCCAAACTATACTTCTAACCGATGTCAATTTTGAGAATTTTGTCAATTCGCCATTTAATAAGATGAACGACGATTTAATAGGACCCAACGGCGGTTCGTGGGTCAAGAGATAGGGAGGTCAATTAGAAAAGTTTACTGTATTACCTACCTTTTAAAGTGATTTAAATTCCAAGTCGATCCTCCGGTCTTTTTGAAATACAAGGTGGTCAATTACTTTTTCATTAAAGTCTTTTATCTTCTTTATTAATGACCTTCCTATGGTAAGCATAACTAAAGAAGATAACCTTTCCTGACCCATGGTATTTTTCAAAAATGTCTTTATTCTTTTTAAGGTGGAAAAACAACGTTCACTTTCGACGGTAGTCATAGGGAGAGTACATAAGATTTTTAACAGTTTGACACTTTTAGAAAAAGTATTGCACAAATTATTGTTAACGAAAAGCTGTAACAAAGCAACTGCACCTTCATTATTAGAAAAATCTTCTCGGCTATATAATACTTCTAATTCAGTTTTAAGTTTCAAATGATTTATGACTGGATACTCCGTTTTAACTAATTTAAACATATTTTGAGGAAAGCTTTTTTCATAATCTTTAAATCGATCTGCGTGAAATAACTGAGACTGCTACATGATTACTGAAGCCGAACCTGTTTTTGATCTCAAATGTAATTATATCACAAACTTCTAATGAAATTCTCCTTTTTGATTCTTCCGTTTTACATCTCTGGGCAGACTGCATGGATGTCTCCTCCAAATAGTTATTCAAAATTTTATTTCTGATGACTTCAATTTTACTATTAAAAACGCCAATACACTTATTCACTGTTATGACATCGATATTATATTTTTGTAATTGATTGAACAATATATCACAATGAGGCATAACTAAATGAAAAAAATTTAATCAGTAAAGAAAGTGTTCATTCTGTAAGTAGTTTTCTAAACCAATAGCTTGGTTTAGAGTGTTGTTTTCTGATTCATTATCAATGATTTTTTCTAAACAATCTAATAATTCTGTTCGATAGGTATAAACAGTCTCTATGCACTTTGTATTAAAATTCCATCGTATTGAAGCAGCTTTAGGTAATATCACCTTAACAACATTATCTAACACGGCTGTTCTTTTTGGCGATTTTCCAAAGAATGAAGAAAAGGTATGTAAATTAGCAAAAAAAAAATTTTATGCTTTTATCCTGACTTGATGCTTTTTGTAAAATTAAATTTAGTTGATGAGCGTAACAATGAATAAAATTTGCTGAAGGATAACTTTTTTTAATTAAACATACATATTAACTTCTTTCTTCTTATCAAGAGATGTTTGCTTTATCGTCATATTAGGTTTTGGACGGCCACCACCTTTGAATTTCACTCGGTCTTCATAACCCAACTTATGTCCATCTTTCAGTTTTAATATATTTTGTACAACACTCATATTTAATAGTAAACACCAAAAACACTGTTTTACTTAATTTCACGACAAGTAGAGATTTACTAATAAAATGTTCACAAATAAAAACATTAAAAACAACGCGATAGAATTCATCGACCAACGCGTACCTAGTTAACATTAAGACTGGTGACTAGCGACTGCTGTACTAAATTTCGTGCGTTACCGTGTTAGGGTCGTCAGGGTCATTGTCCCCTCCAGTGTTTTCTGTCTCTTTTGCTTTCTGACTATTCGCGCATAAGTCTATTTCACTATAATTCGTTATAAATTCGGTCCGTAACTAGCTTTGAGGACACGTTGTGGATTGATCCAAGATTTTTAAGTTCTATAAATGAATAATGTAATGATCTAGATATTGGAATAGTATTGTGCATATAATGAACTAGAAACTTTTATATATTTTTTAAGAATATTAAAAATATATATTACATATTTTTAAACTTCAGAAAATGAATAGCTCTATTTTTTTATTTGTATGTGGGAGGTCATTGATCAAATGACCCTATAGAAGAACCGCCAGTGATAGGACCCCATTTTCTTCCCTTTAGACTGCATGGACATATTTATAGAAATTATATGGAACAGAATTTGCCAATGTTTTTGAATTGCGTGCCATATGATCTCCTACATCATTTATGGTTCATGCATGACGGTGCCATGATATATTTTAGTATTGCAGCTAAAAGTTTTTTGGATAGAACATATCCTCGTCGGTGGTTAGGTAGAAGTGGACCACAACTCTGGCCACCCAGAACTCCTGCCCTAAATCCGTTGAATATTTTTCCTTGTGGGCACCTCAAATTGATGATATACAACTGGTCCCATTGAAAATGAGCAAACGCTAAAGAACCGCATAGTGGACTCTTGCCAAATAATAAGAAACACTCCATACAGGATTCTTTAATGAGCACAGAAGCATGTATCGTTGTAATTAGTAGCTACTTTGTACAACTGTTGTAATAATTAATCTTTAAGGCAGCGTTAGCACTTCTCGTCTACATCAGAGTTTTAAATCGGTGTTAATATTTTTCTGTTAATAATATAAAAAAACGAAAACACATGGTTCATTCTAAATATCATATAGATTTAATTTATAAAATTAAAGGTAATACTGATGTATTTTTTTTAACTTACTACCTACTACTATTATGTACTAATTACGTAGTGATGCCTGTAATATTTTTTACCATTCTTCCTGAGCAAAGAATTAATTGTTATTTTTGCAATAATGGTGGAATAAATTAAAAAAAATTGCTGAGAAACTATGACGATATAAAAAATTGAGATACAAATTATTGTCTATAATTATGATTATATAATATGACTCATCTTAAAGTGTAATCGCTTCTAATTTTTTATAGGGCGTTACTACTTTTTATATTAAATTTGTGGTACTGATTATCCATGTCTCCGCCACTGGCAAATTTGGTTTAAATAGCTGCACTAATGAAAGAATGAAAGAAAAATTCGCTATTTTTTTTATATTTGAAATTTCAACATCCGAAAGAATGTTTGGATACCCGTTTACATTTTTTTTGAGATAAACATAAAAATTATATTAGAAAAGGTGAAATTGAGAAACCAAAAATTTGTCAACATGCTTGGGATTCGGCAAAAATTTTAACAAAAGGAATATTAAGTGATTAGCGATAATATTATTAAATGTAAACAAATTTTTTCAAATTGATCTTCAGATTCTGATGCAACATGGTTCCAATATTAAAGGAAGTATAAAATTAATATTGTATAATGTAGTATTAAGAGTTCTTTAACAAATCCAAGTTTTAGGCGGATCGATCCTAAATACTATATATTACATATACATACTAGACAATGGACATGCAGTAAATGATATATTAATACAGTTTTCGTCAATTTTCTGTAGACCGCAACAGCGCTTAGTGCAATTATTTCTGATTGTAATGTTTTCTTAGAAAGTTTTAACAGGAAACTTATTACAATTTTTACATACAACTTTTACAGTTTATGTTTAAAGAGTTGTTTTGTGGCATGAGCATATGATTATGGCAAATATATTCTTAATAGACATAATATTAAACATGAAAGGTGAATTTTTCCAATTTTTTTTGTCCAAGCGACCATCTATTTTACATCTAGTTTAAATTTTATAGGCTCACGCCCTCAATTGGAATTTTATTTAGAATCATTCTAAATCTGGAGATTCTAGTGTAACTGATACGATAGATGTGATTTTTTAAAAACATCACTGTTTTAAGTATTTTATAAATGGCACTTAACAGTTCAATGGATATCACATCAACATAATATTTCTGTTTACCTTCGCGCTACACATATTTTACAAAAGTTACAAAACTTTGAGAAAGGTAACTGGGTAACTGTATTTTTTTAGATATTGAATCTTAGACGAAATATTCGGTAGTGGGACCGAAGAACAGAGGGAAAATAAGAAGAGAATTCTCGATATTTTTCTTGATTCTGCAAAAAATAATGGAAAATTATTATAATACCATACCTTCCTCAATACAGGCGTCCTTTTTAAATCTTGGACGTTATTATGTTAATTTCTTTAATTGATGATTATTTTACGGTTTTCCTCATTTTTTAACGGCAGCATTGTAGGATTTATTTATCTATTTATTTATTTGATTTTGTTATATCTTATGCTTAAATTTTCACACGAGCTTGGATAATTTCTTTCTGTATACAGACGCTGATATAAGCCTTCGCCATTTTAATTAAATTTATTTATATTCTAAAAAGATACTTAAATAAGATTCTTAAAAAAGAAATTGAGAAAATTACATCTTAAGTATTAAGTATACATAGTAAGTACTGAAGTGCATACTACATGAAGTCACCCAGGCGACAATACCGGGTGTCCCAGCCTCGCGTCGGCCAAATGTCCTGGCTCTCTTATAAGAGATATCGAAAAATTTCAAAAACGGGGTGATAGAGGGCGCAAACGTGCATAGTTTAAAAATATTTTTAAATATACAGGGTGATCCATTTAGGCGCGACGACATAAACTTATGTTTTTTTAAATAGAACACTAGGTATATTAATACATATTTGAATTCTCCTTTTAAAGAAGACTCAAACGATATGCCACTTGATGGGTCTGCGATGGGTCGGTACCATGATATGGGTGAGTTTGTACCAGAAACATGCCAAATTTGTGAGCTCACTGTGACGTAATGGAAGAACATTTTGAGATCTAGATTGTGTCAAAAATTGTCAAACACCCTGTAGTTTACGCTACTGTTATCGGATCTAACGAAATCGGTCATTTTATACCGGATGAGTCAGGAAGCGCTAAAACTATTTTTTCTCATTTTTATCAAATGGAACGCCCTGTATATTATGAATCCAAAGGAAAGCCCTTTGAAAGAGCTTCCCACCGATATAAAGGTTCAAGGGTCTATCTATCATGGGTGCCAAGAATTTAAAGGCAAGGTGCACAATTCGAGGTTTATTAAAAAATTACGCTCAATTTTCAATTGTTTTGTGAATTTTCGCTGAAATCGGCTCTTTTCAGTAAGACAATTTCGAAAATAATGATATCAACTTATCTGCACCATGATAGTTCTCTGCAGACAAAAAAAAATCAAGAAAGAGAGGAAACGAAAACTTTATTTGGAAAGAAACTGGGTGGAAGCACTGGAAATTAAACTAAATGTTCAAAAATGTTCCCATTCTCCCTGATACACAGCTGTAAACGATTTTCAGTTGTTCTTCGAACATCGGCTAGTGTAGCTATTGAGAAATTGCGAAATGTTGCAGCGATTCTTTCCTGCATATCCTCTCTGGTTGTGGGCCTCACCCTGTAGACCTCCTGCTTCACATAACCCCATAGGAAAAAATCCAAAGGAGTTAGGTCTGGAGACCGTGCCGGCCATCTTATGGGTCCTCCACGACCAATCCATTGTTCCCCTCTCCAATTAGTTAAAAAATCTTTTACTATTCGATGGTTATGTGGGGGTGCACCGTCGTGCTGGAACCACATGTTCTCTCTAACGTCTTCATCTACATCTTGAAGCAGCCCCTCTAAATTCAAACGCAAGAAATTGTGATATCTTCGGCCATTTAATGCCCCATCCTCAAAAAAACCACGGTCCAATGACATAGTTGTCTAATATACTACCCCATACATTAATTGACTATCGATTTTGGTGATCCACTTGCCTGACCCAGTGCGGGTTTTCAGTCGCATAATAATGCATGTTATAGCGATTTACTGTCCCATTACTGCGAAAGGTAGCTTCATCGGTAAATAAAACCTTTGATAAAAATTGGGCATCTTCGTTAATTTTATTTAGCATTATATTGCAGAAATTAATACGATTTTGAAAATCTTCCCCATAAAGGTCTTGGTGTAGTTGAATGTGATAGGGGTGATATTTGTATTTATTGATGATACGATTTACAGAAGTTTTACTTACATCGGTTTGTTGTTCAATTTCACGACAAGTTATGTGAGGATTCTCTTGCACGTGAAGCAAAACTGTCAATTCGTGTTCTTCATTATTTACAACCATGTTCCTCAATTTTCTTTTGGTATAACACACATTACCAGTGTCCTCAAATCTTTCTCTCAAGTTTTTGAATAAGTTGGGATCAGGAGTTCGTCTCTCGGGGTATTTCATTCCATAAATCCTTGATGCCAATAAGCAATTCCTATCAGCTTCTCCCAAACAATATATCATATCAGTTAACTCTTATTGGGTGAATTTCATTGTTACTCGTTCGTTTATACTAAGAAAAATATCAACATTCGAAATTTTACAACAATAAAGTAAATTATTGACAAGACTGGTACTTTTATGACAGGTACCTACTTGATTTTTTTTGAATTTATTTCGATAAATTGAAAGTTGGAAGCAATTTGAAATTCTCTACAATTTTTTTTTATTTATTCTTTCGATGATAGTACGTGGAACAACAGCTTTCCAAACTTAACAAAAATTTTACTATCTTTCATTGAATTGAAAATAAAAGTATTTTTTGGTCTTATTTTAGAAGAATGAATTACACCATTTTAAAGCTGAGAAAAAAATACTACGAAAAGTTACGTTTTATTAAGCACCGTTCTAAAATAATAAATCATTTCGCGACAAAATTACGTCGGGCTAGAAAAGACTTGTCATGACATGAATTTATACACGCATTTCAGAAAAAAAAATTAAATTTATCAGGCGTTGACTATTTTATACTTAAGTATTTTTTCTGCACTGAAGTACGGTATTTTTCTCCGAGTATAAGGATAATTATTTTTGAAATTTTCTTACTGAAAAGCGCCGATTTCAGCGAAAATTCACAAAACAATTGAAAATTGAGCGTAATTTTTTAATAAACCTCCAATTGTGCCACTTTGCCATCAAATTCTTGGCACCCATGATAGATAGACCCTTGAACCTTTATATCAGTGGAAAGCTCTTTCAAAGGGCTTTCCTTTGGTGTCATAATATACAGGGCGTTCCATTTGAAAAAAAATGAGAAAAAGTAGTTTTGGCGTTTCCTGACTCATCCGGTATAAAATGACCGATTTCGTTAGATTCGATAAAAGTAGCGTAAACTACAGGGTGTTTGACAATTTTTGACATAATCTAGATCTCAAAATGTCCTTCCGTTACGTCACAGTGAGCTCACAAAGTTGGCATGTTTTTGGTACAAACTCACCCATATTATGGTACCGACCCATCGCAGACCCATCAAGTGGCATATCGCTTGAGTTGTCTTTAAAAGTAGAATTCAAATATGTAATAATATACCTAGTATTCCATTTAAAAAAACATAAGTTTATGTCGTCACGCTTCAATGGATCACCCTGTATATTTCAAAATATTTTTAGACTATGTACCTTTGCGCCCTCTATCACCCCGTTTTTGAAATTTTTCGATATCTCTTATAAGAGAGCCAGGACATTTGGCCGACGCGAGGCTGGGACACCCGGTATAAGAAATTATTAAACATACACAAATAAGTCAAGTACCAATTTGGCAGATGTATAAAAGCTTGGAAGAACCCTCGAATATGGGAGTGTTTTCAAATTGTTGAGAAATTGGCAGTTCACTGATAATTCTATCTATACAAGGGAATAAAACGATAACAGTGTAAAGTTCTTCAATTAATATTTAAAATTCAGTATATATGGGTTAAGGAAATTCGCCATATTGATGCAAGGGCATATAACTAAGGCTGGGAATCGAATATTCGAGTATTCGAATATTCGAGTATTCGAATACGAATTATTCTAATGGGAAATTATTCGAATAATCGAAATATTCGAATATTCGAGTATTCGAGTATTCGAATATTTGATTATATGTGAGTAAATTTGAATATTAAAATATATTATTAAATTATGTACGAATAGGTATGCAGTATGCATCCAACCAAAGTAGGTAGATAGTAGGTATAGGTAGGTACCTATTCTAAAATCCAAATATATAAATAGACCACATTAGTGGCACGTTTTACTCCCAGTCAAACTAATCCATCTCTTTCTCGCCTCGACCTTATTCTTACTGTACTAAGGCAGGGGTTAAAATTAAATTTTAAATTTTAGAAAACCTGTAAATATTTAACTATTGACTTTTCATGAATTTGTTTTACTTTCACAATCTGCGTCTTTTTTAAAAACATTCTAATTTTAGAGCACTTTTTTTTTTTTCGAAAAGGAAAAATAGTTATGACAGAAGTATAATAAACTAGCTCTGTTTTCGTTTTATTTAAGCTTCAATAGTTAAATATGAACAATAGCGCCTCAATCCTAAAATGAAATACTAACTAAATAATTCTGACCCTTAAAGCACATGTACAGGAGATATACGCTATTGTGGGTATGGAAAGCAAATCAAATTGCCTGCTTAGTGGATTACGTGACGACTATTATTGTAGTCTATCCAACCAAATACTCAAATAGAGTATTCACTATTCACTAGTATTCAGTGCTATACCTATTAATAATGAATATCGAGGATCCGGATTATTAGGATACCTTTTCGAATAATTCAGATTATTCGAGTATTCGAATATTCGAATTATTTGAATAGGTATTCGAATAATTCGAATTATTCGAATTTCCGAATACTCGAATAATTCGAATAACCCGAATATTCGATAGTTCGAATATTCGAATATTTTTTTCAAACGAATATTCGAATACTAAAATCTGGAAAATTCTCAGTCTTACATATAACATTGTGTCTTTGAAAATATACTGATTTAACATCAGAATTGCAAATGCTATTCTGTTTGTAATAATGTTTCATTTATTGCAAGATTAATAAAATCATTACAAAATATAAATAAAAAAAAAACTTTTTAATTCTCAACAAAACAAAGTTCGCTTAAATTAAAATAACTCTTAAAACAATAAGTTAATCTACGACAAATAACTTTATTTTATTTAATAAGATATTAAACGTTTTTATTTAAAAAGTATAATCACTCTTATTTGGCGATAAAAGAAGGATTTTCATATTTTTCTATTATTACCAAGCTGAAATCTTTAAACAGGTTAGTCAATTTAATTTGGTACAAGAAAGTTTCTAAAAAAATATTTATAATTGGTGAGTGAACAATGTTATCTTACAAACCCTAGTGTCCATAGTAGTAAAAACAAATTCATATCTTAAACATGATGAAATTCTTCATTAACGCCCTGAACATACAATACAATAATCATATAAGTGAAATAAATATGTATAAACTGTTGCATACTTTTACGTTACCTAAGTTTCTTCTGTTGCATAGACACAATAATTGAATTCATTTCAAATCAGTTTATTTTAAAAAAATGTTTCGTACTTTACTTACAATTAGTTGTAGACAAACATGAAACTATAATAGTGCAACTTTTCCTTATCACATGCGCCAAAAACAAATTCCCTTTTAGGTGTTTCCGTCATTTTCCCTCCTGAAGTGGGTTGAAACCTTTGATGTGAAGCTGATACTGAACTGGTTTTCCACAAAATACCACATACTGCACTCGTGCGTTTCGCCAACTAGATGGCACCATCTGGAGATTATTGAATTTAAATCACCATACTGCACTCGACGCGCGTTTAGCTAACCAAGTTGGCATAATCTGGAGATGAAAAAAACTCAATCATCTCCAGATAATGCCATCTTGTTGGCGAAACGCGAAGTGCAGTATGCGGTGTCTTCTGGAAAACCACATCAGTGTTGAAATTTTTCCTAATACGCATTTATTTAAGTCTAGTGGATATCATTAGAATTCCATGGACATATCCACCTATAATAGATTTAAAATAGATGATCAGTAGATGTCGAGTGTTCATAGAGTTGATACGCTTTCAACAATGATGTATTCTGTGTAAGTAGGCATCTACTTATGTAGTGATATTTGTACTTTGTTGACCGAATTTCGGCGGTAAATCAGAACAAACATGCGTTAATATCATATAATAGGTTTATTTTCATGAGCTCTTTTTGTGCAAAGGTAAACATATTGTGAGAGGGATAATTCCTTGACCAACCACCGAACAGAGTAGTCATGCTTATATCCAATTCGTTTGTTCGTATACAGTGCACTGTTAGTTTTGAAGGCTCCACCATGACACAACCAATGTTGGGGTGGCTTTAATAATGATTCAAATACTAGTCTTTCTTCAAAGATGGTATCAGGGCGCCATTTTGTTTCAAAAACTAGCTGACATCTGGTGACGAATGAAATCTATTAACTACAGCTTATAAGTTAATCACTTTTTTTTAAGCACCTATCTTGAGCGGTAGATAGATCGTCGTGGTCCAATACAATGACCCACTTGCTGCTAAACTTAATGTCATTGATTTTTTTCCTCTGGGTACAAAATGTTTGTATTACGTCACTGGCCTTTAGAATTAGTTATTTTAGACACCCTGATTTGTTTCTAAACTGTTTTCTCTTGCAATTTTTTTATATTTCCTTCATTTATGTCATTAAACAAAATTCAAATTGATGTTAATTGATTAAATATTAAGATCGATACGTACCTCTTAGTACAGTCAAGAATGCTGTGTACATTTATCTTCCAAAATTGTTTGTAATAGGCTACTTGAAAAAGAGATTAATTGTTTTTTGCTTTTTTCTTAGACTTCTTGAATGTTTTTCAATAACCTTCAGTTATTAGATGAAATTCTATATGATAGGCTTTGGAATTTTCAATAGTAACCCTCTGATTTATTGTTACATCATCGCATTTCACCATGACTGTTTTTAGGAATACTGAAATGCATTTTTGTATGGTTTAACCTTGCATGCAGAGAAATGTTACTTGTACTTTTGTTAAATCTAAAAACATTGGAGGAAGACCTTCAACTGTCAGAACTCCACAACTGGAAAAACAAATTTTGAAGTTATTCATGATTCCTCGATATCCCTATCATATCGAACGCATTCAAACTTTGTTATCAAATGATCATCCGCTTCTCATTAATTAGTGTCAGTGGCTTTAAAAAATGTCCGCAGGTAGTTTAATTTTCCCTGCTAATGTCTTGTTCACGGATGAGTCAGCTTCTCTAGAGAATCTATTAAAAATTTCTATCAAGAAAACCAGCATGCCAAGGGGAAAAAAGGTTTCAGCACAGGTCTTCTATGAATATTTGGATTCTGTGATTTAAACCATCAATTTATTGAAAATAATCTTCACGTGACCTTTTAAAAGAAGTGTTTGACGATACGACAAATGTGGTTCATTTACGATGGTGCTCCTGTCCAATTTTCCTTAAATGTGTGTGAGTTTCTAAATTTTATATATCGAGGTAGTTGCGTAGATAGAGGAGTACCACAACCGTGGTCTCCTAGAACACCAGACCATAATCTGTTCGATTTTTTTTCTATGGAGCCATCTAAAAGCACTGTATACACTATCCCTATGCAAAACGTGGAGAATCTCTAAAATCGCATATTTCAAGCATGTGGTATAATTTGCCATACTCCTGGCAGTCTTGGCATTTTCAAAAGTGTTCAGAAGTTATGATATGCCAAATCGGGGGTTTAATTATGGTTAGAGATGGATATTTCTTATTTAATATTATACTTTGTTTTCACATGCTTTCATTAAAAAAAAGTATACCAAATTTCACACTTAATAAACATTCATTTGAATAATGGTGTAATAGTTAACACCATGGAGTGTTTTAATACCTGACTGAGAAGTTGTTAAAATAAAAGAAACTTATGTTACTTTACTAGAAAATATCGATACTTCTTTATGTTAGATAATACTCATTTAAATTTCGTATATTGGATCATCAATGACAAGTGTTCTCAATTTTATAAGAAAGCAAGGGAATCAAGAAATTCCATCTTATGAAACAATCTCGTCTGCTTACAACCAACGTACCAACGAAGCGGCTAAAATGTTAAAATTGTGCAATTTAACTTCTCTTGAACTGTATTTAATGGAATTTCCAACAAAGTTGTTTGTATTTTGCGCCTTTCTCAACTTTATTATTTGAATTACAAATACTGATATTAAATATGTTAATTGGTGTTATGACTATGACTACAAATTAATATTTATGTAAATTAAATGGTCAGATTTAATAAAATATGAGTTTTATGAATGCTTTGTTGACTAAAGTACGGGATGACTCAAAAAAGTATTCCTCTAGATTTCCTTTTATATATTTTTTAAGTTCGATTTTCTGTAATCAAAAGTTATATAAAAATTAGTGGCACTTCAGAAACTTTAGAGTTTTACATAATTCAATGAAATAAAAAATGTCTAATATAATTATTAGTAGATTTTGGTATAGGAGAAGACGCTTCCTTTTAGAAAAAAATCGACGTAGCACCAGATAAATTAACATGTTTTTGTTACTGAATCAGATTTACAGCAAACAACTACTCAGCAGACAAAAGCCCCAACCTACGTTGAATTAAACCTGCAAGTCATGTTTGATCATTTGTCAATTCCTCACTAGACATAGACCGGTTTCGAACTTTTTATGTTCTCGTCAGTATGCCATAAGTAATGGAAAAGACAAATAATAATAGCAAACCAGGCTAGCCTAAAGCTAAAGGTATACACTTATCACTCACTATCTCTGTCTTGCTTAGTCTGCTTTACGTGTTTTAGTATGGCGATGGAGGAATGGAAGATAAGTGGAACATTATATGGAGTGGGTTTTTTGAGGTAGAGGAGTGACTTATTTGCGTGGGATAACAGTGACTGAAAGGAGTGAATTAGTGGTACTGGGAAGAGTGTATATGAATGGTGAAAAGTATAGGGATTTGTGCATTAGATATATTGTGGTATCCTACAAGCAACATTTCAGTGACGAGTTCATTTTAGTTGATAGTAACGCACAACCACATCGCGCTTGCATCGACAACGAATTTTTGGGGATCCCAATATTGAGAGAATGGATAGGCCATTCTTGTCTTCAGATACGAATCCAATCGAGCATTTATAGAATAGAACGAAAAAAAGAAAAAAAAAAAGAACGAAAGAAAGGTGAATGGAATATTTGTATGAATTGGCGAATGCAATTCAGAAAAAAATAGTAAGCTATTCCTCAGAATTTAATCAGAAATTTGGTGGAAGGGATGCTCAGGAGGGATACGGCTCTAGTCTGAGTCAGAGACCAAGTACTGGTGGTCAATTATCAGGTTACTAATTTTTGTTGGGCTCAAGCGTCATTTGGTTCGGCTTTCGACCTCACTATTATTTTCTTTTCAGCAAAACTTAGATACCTCATGACAGTAGCGCCAGTGAATTAATTACAACTACTTCCCACATCTCGTAGGGTTAGCATTATGAGTATTATTATTATTTTATAATGATATTTTCCTATTCATCGTGTTTTTTTGTAGAATTGTGAATATGTTTTTTTTTATTTTGTAATATTTTAATAATTCAGTGAAGGATTAGTCTTTATGACCGATATCTATTATAACTAAGAATCATAAAAAATCTAATAAACTCGGAAGAATCGAGGTGTGCTGTGAGATAATTCGCTAAGAATTATCTAAAGAACAATCTAGTGCCAAGTCGCATCTCGTTAACATTAAGTGTGCAATTTTTTTCGTACGCTGGAACTTGAATGCATTATTCCAAATAAAAATTCACATCTTAGCTATTAGACTTCCGATCCGAAAAATTCAAAAAAGCGTCCCGAGGTAAATTATTAAATTTCATGATATTGGTGCCTAAACTGGGAAAAAAATATTGACCAAACAGGGTCATGTTGAGGTAATAGCAATTTTGCACTGTTTTGTATATCACCCTGTATAAACTTCATCTGTAATTTCCTGAGATTCACGCCAATAAGTTAGATTACTGAAAGATCAAACCAATAAACACTGAAACTAGATTTGAAATCGTTCATGGCAACTGAAAGTTTTCTGCCACAACATGTATAATGCGTAGTTTAACTCAAATACTAATATCCATCATCCCCAATTAAGAGGGCTAATCGAACCCGTCTTTGTAAGGTAATTTTTCAAAATTTATTTCTTCCATACGGTTTGGTCAAATTACACCAAATTTGGGGGATCAGTAGTTGAAAGTGTACTAGAGGGTACATGTATATCTATTTTAATTAATATTCACTTTATGTGGGAAAAATTTATAGTGTAAATATAAGTGAAATTTGAACGTGATTAGCTCCTGAATTATAACATCAGTCGGTAAAATTCGAGATAAAATTCATACATGTCTTCTGGAATGAATCTTCATAATTATGCTCAGCAAGTTTCAAACTTTTGTTCCGAACTATTTGGTTAAAATGAATTTTCTAAATAAGTATCTTTGTCACTACAAATGGAGCAAGGAAGTGTTACCTCTATCAGGAATTGCACCTCAATGAAGGCGGTGAATAAAACGTCCAGTGAAGATATAGTCAAGAGCAAAATTATTCAGCGGCGCATGTATAAAAACTTTCTAGAGAGTGACACAGCTATCTGAAGCTTTTTACCGACTAGGCCCCTTAAGGCATTATAGCTTCCTTATTAAGTATTTTAGGACATATGTTTAATAAGCAAAGTGCACTTATTCTTTGATAAACTAAGGGCCAAACTCAAATTTGATAGTTGTAAATCAGCCTGCATAGATATAAGTACTATAAGTTTAATTCAAAAGTAACTTCTACCTACTTGTGTATGTTGTTACTACAGATGGATCAAAATATTTAAATTGTTTAGTAATTAAATTGGAATGTAATTATTATAAATCAATTTATAATTCTGTTTATTGTTTACGTTTCAACTAGGTTTTAAACTGCTAAATATTTCACCTTCTAGTACCATATACAATAATAAATAACATGAATCTAATGTCGTCTACACTTATAAAATTTTATTGCAATCATTAAAACGCCCGAAAGTAGCATGACATTATATTGTTATTAATGCAAATATAACTTAATGGGAATTTAATTATAAAACAACACAGTAAAGAGATGTATGTGACACACACACAGACAGAGTGTATTGAAATAATGTTGGAAAACTTTGGATTTAGATTTATTGTCAAAAATTAATGAGAGTTCTTCATATGACACTTTTCATAGGGGAATACTCAAAATTACAATTCCTTTCTCTCAAGAAGTATGAAAAAGTTAGAGATCAAACTTAGAGAAATATTTTTATTAACGAAATGATATATTGAACACACATAGTGTGTGATAAGTGAGAAGGATATACTCACTATGTGTGTATTGCTTAATCTGCTTTAGGCTATCTTGGTTTGCTATTATTATTTGTCTCTTCCATTACTTATGGCATACTGACGAGAACATAAGTTCGAAACTGACTATGGCTACTGAGGAATTGAATTGACAAATGATCTTAGCTACCAAACGAGACTTGCAGGTTTAATTCAACGCAGGTCGGGCTTTTGTCCGCTGAGAAGTTGTTTCCTGTATATCTAATTCAATATGTTTAAACAAATTAAACAAAATAAAGACGGCAATAAAGTGCCTGATAGGGAAGCGGCAAATAAATTCAATGTTCATTTTACATCAGTTACGAATACCAACCTTCCAAACGATTATAATTTCTTAAACTCTAATATACCTCTACATAATAAGTCCTTCTTCCTTGCTCCCATTCTGGAAAAAGTAGTAGATATCTTAATTGATAATTTGAAACCCTCAAATTTCTGCGGATATGACAACATATCTAACAATCTACTCAAAGCATGTAAATTAAGCATCTGCAAGCCAATGGCCTTTTTAATAAATTTCTGCTTTAGGGAAGGAATATTCCCCCAAAAATTAAAATTAGCTATAGTTACGCCAATTTATAAAAAAGGTAACTCTGACGATTATGCAAATTACAGAGCCATTAGTCTACTTTGCAGTCTATCTAAATTATTTGAACTCTGTCTCAAAGAACAAATATCAACATTTCTATACAAAAGCAATGTACTTTCACCCTCTCAGCATGGCTTCACTCCGAACAGAAGTACAGAAACTGCACTCTGTGATTTTCAACATAAAATCGTAAATGCGATCGACAATAAACAATATGTACTTGGACTATTTATAGATTTTTCCCGTGCCTTTGATCTAGTGAATCATGAATTACTCCTAGCTAAATTATATAGATATGGTATAAGAAGTACGCAGTTAGACTTATTAACTTCCTACTTAGAAAACAGAACCCAAATAGTTAAGCTTAACAGTGAATTTTATAGTAACAGTTGTGGCATTGTACAAGGGGTTCCACAGGATTCCATTATGGGGCCACTGCTTTTCAATATCTTTGCCAATGGCCTCACTACCTTTCTAAACAGAATACCTAATGTCCACATCGTATGTTATGCGGACGACACAAATATTCTTATTAGTAGCGATACTTTAAACACACTGCAGTCCAAAGCAGAACTTGTATGCAATAATATCATGACCTGGGCAGAAAAAAACAAACTGAACCTAAACGTCCAGAAAACCACTTCGATTCTTTTCAGTTCCGTGAGAAAATCAGATAGCGTTTCATTTTATAACAATGATATTGAGATTAAAACTTCTGATTCAGTTAGGATGTTGGGCATTATCATTGATAGCCACTTACAATGGGAACACCATATTGAAAATCTGTGCAGTAAATTGCGCAGCAGTTGTTACGCATTAAGCTTCATGGCAAAACACTGTAGTCAAGAGGTTCTTTTTAACTCTCTACTATGCAAATTTTTATTGCCCTCTTAGGTATGGAATTATTAATTGGGGCATGAGCACATCTATGCAAAGAGTATTCACCCTACAAAAATATGCAGTTCGCGTTATCGGTGGTTTGCCTTTCCCTGCAAGTTGTCGTGAGGTGTTCAAGAATCTTAAGATATTAACAGTTGCTGGGATATACATATTAGACATAACATTTCTACATAAAAACAAAAATAAATTTCTTGCCAATCAAATAGATCACAACCACGAAACTAGATTTAAAAGATTACTACAGCCCAAAACACATAGGACAACATTTTACCAAAAAAACTTTTATTATAACGGCTGCAAATTATATAATAGATTAAGTGAGGCTGCAATTGTGGCTGTAGGGAATACCACGCAGGTAGCTATAGTTGCCTCCGTGGCAATATTGTCTGATGCCCTGTAAACACGGGGTCTTTCAATTGCAGCCACAAATGTGCGACTGGCTTCCTGTCAGTGGTTTCCTTTTGTGTTGTTGAACCTAAGTTGTACCTATCCTTACAACTTATAGCCGTCATGATTACGAGTAATGACTCAGAAACACGTGTCGACTGATTCATCCTTTTTTGCGGGCAATACCCATTATCCCTTTCTTCCTGTTACATCTCATCCCGCAGTGACTTTCTATTCTTTGTTCTTTAAACCCTGGGTAGGGAATACCACGCAGGTAGCTATACTTGCCTCCGTGGCAATATTGTCTGATGCCCTGTAAACACGGGGTCTTTCAATTGCAGCCACAAATGTGCGACTGGCTTCCTGTCAGTGGTTTCCTTTTGTGTTGTTGAACCTAAGTTGTACCTATCCTTACAACTTATAGCCGTCATGATTACGAGTAATGACTCAGAAACACGTGTCGACGGATTCATCCTTTTTTGCGGGCAATACCCATTATCCCTTTCTTCCTGTTACATCTCATCCCGCAGTGACTTTCTATTCTTTGTTACTTTAAACCCTGGGTAGGGAATACCACGCAGGTAGCTATAGTTGCCTCCGTGGCAGTATTGTGTGATGCCCTGTAAACACGGGGTCTTTCAATTGCAGCCACAAATGTGCGACTGGCTTCCTGTCAGTGGTTTCCTTTTGTGTTGTTGAACCTAAGTTGTACCTATCCTTACAACTTATAGCCGTCATGATTACGAGTAATGACTCAGAAACACGTGTCGACGGATTCATACCACGGTCCCTCTCGGGGCCTATCACCTACGCGGGAGTATACCCGGAAAACGAATTTAACATTCACCACCCGCGAAAACCTGAAAAACAACATATATATATATATATATATATATATATATATATATATATATATATATATATATATATATATATATATACATTCATGTAATGGTTTTTCATCACAAAATGTGGCGGATGCGGTGGTCACATTAAACCTGTTGCTTCCATAACCGTTAAATTTGTAAAAAACAAGGATTTTATAAAAAATTGCTTTTTATTTGAATAAAATAAAATAACTATTGGTAGTACAATGTTTAACGTATTTTTTTAGTAGCTGGACATTACAATTCAAATCGTCCAGAAATAAAGAAAAGAACCAAATAAAATACAGTAAGTATTTAATAATAGGATTAATTAATAATTTGTCAAAATAGTCAAAGAAGCAATAAATTATATCCTTGAAATACAATTATATTAATGGTTGCAATTACTATGATTTTCGTACATGAATCGAATTAATTTGGAACTCGAATATTATACTTAGCAAAATTTATTTGTCATAATCAATGTCATCTGTTAAATTTGTTTTAAAAAAATAATTCGAATAATAAATACTGATGGTCACTAAAGACTTTTTTATGGTACAAACTTTATTTCCCCCAGTCAAAGAGAAGGACATTGTCATACCTAAATTAAGATTATAGATTGAATAAATGATAATGATTGGAATTACTAAATCAAAATGGATCAATTAAATAAGGAGCAAACAAAAGTGAAAAAAAAAAATTTTATATATATATATATATATATATATATATATATATATATATATATATATATATATATATATATATATATATATATATATATATATATATATATATATATATATATATATATATATAATAAATTAAGCTTTCAATTCGACTAAGGGCACCAGTAAAAAGTCAACAGCTGCTAAGTACTACTCATGTTACTTTCTCATCATCATATTCAATTTGACATGAAAGAAATAAATTATTAAAAAAATAACATCGTTTTCATTTATTTTATTTATTTACATAATATAAATAAAGTAAATAACACAAAGAGATAATAGTATAAATGACTTAAATAAGATAAATTAGATAAATGAGATAAATGAGGCAAATGAGACAATTGAGAAAAGTGAGAAAAAAGACAAATGAGAAAAAATGAAAAAAATAAATAAGACAAATGAGATAAATGAGACAATGGTGCAAAATGAAGTTAATAGGAGAAATAAATAAACAAGATAAAAAATAAAAATAAGAGAAACCAGATAAACAAGGTAAGAAAGATAAACAAGTTAAAAATATAAACGAGACACATGAGACAAACGAGACAAATAGGATAAATGAGATAAACAGGATAAGTAGGAAAATAAGATAAATGACATAAACGAATTAATCGAAACAAATGAGAAAAATGAGACAAACGGAACATCGGCTCAATTTTTACACGTTAGCTTGACACCAAGGAGTCCCGCGTCGTTTGTAAAATGCCGAGACAATAGCTCAATTGGCTAGAGCGTTGTTGTGTGTAAGAAATTGGCTAGTCACTGTCTATCTCTACTGAGTTCGAGTTTCAGCTGCGGCATCTGGCAAATGTCGGATGTAATGGTTGTTATGTGTGTCTGTCCTAGTTGACTCGTAGAATAGCAATGTGCTAAACGTAAAAAAAAAAATATAAAATAATTTATTTCTCATTCATTTCAAATTGGATATGATGAGAAAATACTGTCGAGACAGACTTTTTTAATTGAATCAAAATAATTTTAGACATTTCCTCGTTCTGAAGAATTTTTATTTGAAATATTTTTTGATTTGACGTAAAATTTTTTTGAGCTCCCTGCTTCACAAATTTCACTGTTATTCAATAGGGTTCTTCCTTGAATCCCCCAAATATTATATGTGAAGTTTCAGATTTCTATTTTGAAAATGATAATACAACAATGACCAGCGACACACAGACACATCGATTCATGGACACACTGGCAGACGACATGCCGATTCGGATAAATTTTCTATTTTCGAGTCTCAAATTGTCCATTTTCATCATAATCTCGAATTAGATTTTTCTCACGAGGTCAATACATTCTCTACCAGTATAGATATATGAGAAAGTAAAAGCAAATAGAAAATTTATACTCGCTATTTTTTTGAGAATCAAAAATCTCCAATAAATTTATTTTTCAAATTAAGTCATAACCTGACATAGTTTTCCACGAAACACCAAAACACCATACACTGCATTCAACGCGCTTTTCGCCAACCAAGTTGGCATCATCTGGAGAAGATTTAAACTGAAACAAATGGAGATGATTAAAATTGTTTCAATTTTAATAAGTTTAACGGTAAGATAACCCAATGTCACTGGATAATTAATTGAATTTTACATACACATAGGTACAAGGTTATCCAATGAAAAGGCCCACATTTTGTTCATTTTTCGAGTTAGAAAAAAATGTTTTAAATAAAAGTTGTAGTGAATCAAAGGAACTCTTTTTAGAATCTCTGCAAAGAATATAAAGGTGGTCCCATAAAAGCGGGACAAATAAAAGTTACATTTTTTTTAAATAGAATTTTTTGTGTTTTTGAAATCTCTGTGTTTTTGTAATTAAATTATATAAATATGTTGTATCTTATCTTTCACTGGTTTTTATTTATTGCAAATTTTACACTACCATCATCTAGGGGTGGGGCTTTTCGTTGGATAACCCTGTACATTCATTCATATTAAATTTTTGAAAAACCTTCATTTTGAAGTTTTTCCCACATCATCAGTAAAATCTAATAAATTTAGGTGTCTCAGTATAGGGGATAAGACCCGACAATATATGTATAGTGGAGTTCAAATTAATTCGTATGGATAATAAATTAAGAAATTAAAAGTTATTTCGAAGTGAATGGGGTTCGAACCGCCCTACTGAGGTACGATTAGTTCATAGCTTGATGTTCGATACAAATTGAATTCAAAATTGTACGTTTATAAATTTAATAATTACAAGCATGTCCATCAAGAATCCCTCCACATCTGTGCTCTGATTGACTATTAGCCATATTCTCTCCTGGAGAAACACACGCCACTATTATAGCTAAATAGCTGCAAAAAAACCTACGTGTACACATTTTACTAATTAAGACAATTTAAATATTATATTTTCAGTAACGTAATCCCTTTATAACTTTCATTTTCCACAAAAAAATATATATTTATTATTTGCTATTATATTTTCTAATTACATTTCCCTTTTTTTCCTACCTAGTTGATTTATTTTATCAATGATCTAATTACAAAATAATGATTCATAACATTATTACTAATAGTGTTTACATATCTCGTGGATCTAATAGAAAACAAAAAGGCCGGAAGATAATACTTTGTATCATTACCCATTATAAAACAGTACTACTAATGTGACTGGATCCAAAGAGGCGGTTGTTCTTAGAGACAGAACATTTTTTAAAATAAATAATTCTTTATAAGAAATTTCGCGTATTTTGAAAAGTAAATTAGTGCATTGGAAAGTCTAAAGAAAAAATTAATAGTCTTAAAACTACGAAAATTGAAATTAGCTCATGAAAGAATTATCCTTATATTTAATTTTGAAGCAAAATAGAAAAAGTTGTTTGTAATGAGTCCAAGTGTAACATTTTGCAAATAAATGAATATGAAAGGTTTTAGATGCAAAATTGTGAATTTCTAAATTTTGTTAGAGTGAAATCTAGTACTTCGGTTATTTTATCATTTAAAAAATTTTAGACATTTTTGGAAATAAGGTAGTTATCTCTTAAGCCAAATCGAAGATTTCCAACTTTTTGCTATTAAATAAATGAACGAATATATTCCAAATCTTTGTGTATTAAAATTAAACGTGTTCCTCTCACCCCTTTAAGAGCAGATACATTTTTAATCTGGTATTATTGAGTCCATGACTAAGCAACAGTATATTCAGTGCAAATTTTTATGTAGAGAATACTCTCCACCAATTTGAAACGTCCTTTATATATAAGTATAAAGACACAGCGAGTGATAGAGCGTTATCTATATTTGGACATCCTTCTCATTGGAATCCAATGTGGTAATTATATTAAATTAAAAAGTTGATGACCGAAAAATTATTATTTGCGAAATAATACTGATAAGGTATATTCAAAGGTAAATTTATGTTTAAGTTAATTTGTGATCTATGCAGAATCCGCAGTATAGTAAGTAATAGCATTAGTTTTCCATTTCAGCATATTTTTAGAAACCGTTAATATTAAATATTCTTCATTTCTATCCCCTTCAATTAATCAAGATGATCAAAGTTGTAAATCATATTAAAGTTTCAGTAGTTCGTTTGATCCGAAATTTTAAATATAAAAAACATTGTGCGCATTGAGTTATTATGTATTCAGAGATGTCGATAAGACGACATCTTTATCGAGTGATTATAGCGTTTCTTATATTTTTTATGAACTATATATGTATACAACACGTTACCACCCTTAACCCCTCGTTTATATATATAGCGGCAATATTCCGACTTTAGCTAATCGAAATTTTCTGAAACTGATTTTGATTTTGATTATACTGAATTTTAGGAATTTGTAGCTTTCTTTTTGTGCGGCTTTTATTAGGAAAACAGGTGTATAGCAACAATGATAATAACATGAAATTTAACTAAATATAAATGTATCAGGGATGATTTGTAATAAATAATTAAATTATGTGGCCTTATTTAGCACAGAATATATCAAAAAAAGTATTGTGTTTAATTAGAGTTCTCGGCGTTCAGTTATACGCATAAAATTAACTTGTGTGGGGGTTTTGTTGTTACCTACAAGCTGAATTTTATATGTATATAAAATGAATGCTTATCCACTGATGTTCCAAAATCCTCAGTCCAATGAGTTTAGCATTAAATTCCAACTTTTTTGATACATTTTCAGAAAAGGTATTGTAGAATAAATATATTTTTTTAATTTTCAAATATATTATACATTATATTATGCTTATGAGAGAAGTAACTTAAAAAGGCAATATCTAGGTTTGAAATACTACATAATCTAATACTAATTCGATTTAAACATTTTTTGCTTCTCCCTTGTATTATATCCGAAACGAAAGCCCATATCAAAATTTTGCACTTTTAAGAAAAATTTACTTTATCCTTTCTGAACATACTGGCGATAAATTATAAATACAATGTGATGCAAATTTCCTATAATCTGTTTGAAGATGCTTACCAAGTATCCCCACTACAAAAACATATATTACAATACACTTTTACTTCACAGCTCCGTTGCATATTATAGAAGGGATTATATTATGCACATTTTTGTTCCAAGTTCTCAAGAGGAGTAATAAATCATTTATAACCCGAAAAAAAGAAACACTTGATAGGGAATGAATACTTATTGTCTTTAATTATTTATTTGTGGCTTGCTATAAAGTTTCATTCAACTTCTTTGGATATTAAGACACTGTACTATAAATTGTTTAAAAAAAAGGTAAAAAAAAAACCTCTGGGTCAAAAAGATTAGACAGAGGTTGGTTTTTTGAAACAAAGTTTAGTCTATCCAAACCACCGACTCGATGGAGTAGCTGGCTAGAGAGCGCGATGGCAAATGTGACTAGATAATCTCCCCATTGTAGCTGCGGGTTCGAATCCTGCCAACGGCACTGGCAATGTAGATGAGAATGGTCGTGAGTCTGCATTTTTTTATAAGTGTTGCCGTGCAACTTCGGCTTTGAATTCGGTGGTTGTCTAATTTCTGTGCTGTTTATTTATTATTATTTCTCACGTCTGAAGATCATTAACCTAAAAAGGAATATTTTAGATTATAGATAAAGAATGGTTATTGCCATATCAACCCCACCCCCACAAAGAAAACAACTATCTCATCTAGATCCAATTTCTTAGCTACGCTACGCCGACGAGGAGCAATAACTCTAAAACACGTGTCTATAGCTGTATAGTCGTTTTTTTCTGGGATATGGCAATAACCAATCTTTATCTAGATTTTGAATTCCAATAGCTTTATCTTTATTTTAGATTATGTTTAACATTGATATAAAAATCAACATATTACCAACGAAATTTTCCTTTAGCTTTGATAATAGAATCAGAGAGTATTCCGAAAAGTCTATAACCAAAGAACGTGCGAAGAAGTAACACTACTATTTGGATTTCAGAAAAGCGCTTTGAAAGCGGAAATATCGTGTATGTTAATTCTTGTGTTCAGTGTAGACCATTTAGTTACTTCCTGACCTCTCAAAGTAAGGAAGTTATGTATTCGTGAAAAAAAATTTGAAAATTTTTATTGCATTTCTGGACGAATCTCGACGAATTTTGACGATACACAAAATTTCAGACAGAAGAAATTTTCTGTCTGTGTGTCTGTGTATCTGTCTGGTTCGCGATTGCACCTACAGTTTTTGAGATAAAGCTTTCAAATTTGGTACACACATTCCAGAGGTCAAGGGAAAGTTTCAGTTCGTTGATAAGCAAAATCGGTCCCAATATATAAAAAAATATTAGTGACATTCCCCCAAATTGACTTTTTTGTAACGTCAAAATGTGACTTTTTTGAAACGTCAAAATGTGACTTTTTTTGAAACGACAAAAAATGTGACTTGTTTGAAACGTCAAAGTGACTTTTTTTGAAACGTCAAAATGTGACATTTTTGAATCTTAAAAAAAATGTGACTTTTTTGAAACGTCAAACGTTACTTTTACTATAAACTCCAACACACATCGAGTTTACTACGGTGAGGAATGCATTCACAATAGCAGCCGCAGATCTAACCGACCCAAAAAGTCATTCGGAGAGCCTCGATGATGAGTGAACTTTATGTCATTTTAATTATAATGTAGTTTAATTTAAATATTTATTTTATTGTGTTATGTGTCGTCTAGTGGGTATATGACATATTTAGAAATTTCATTTCCACGTACCTAAATTCATAATAAAATTAGGAAACATATAGTAATTAGTTTATCATACTTAGATTCACCTAAATATAGGTACTATCATTTAGTATAAATATATTATTTAAGTATTTCTATAGCGCCGATCACACCCTGTATGGTATTTAGTGTCGCTTAATGTCAAAGCACAACGGAGCTCGAAGAAAAAAAACTCAAGATGTGCTGTTGAAGTGGGGATGCCTAGTACTCGACTGCAAACAAATCACAGTAAATTTGCATCGCATTGTATTTAGTTATATAGCTTATTTATTATTAGTCATAAAATTATAAATCAACACCATTTTAGAGAAAGAATAAAGAAAACTTTTCTTAAGATTACAAAACTTTGATTTTGGCTTTAATTTCGAAGATAATAATAGAGAAATACAAACATTGTCGAAATTGAATTAGATTTTGAAGCACTTCAAACTGAGATATTGCAGTTTTAAATTTTACTATTTCGTCAGCCCCAGTGTATAATATAATATTTGAAAATTATAAAATAATATTTGCTCTACAAAACCTTTTCTGAAAAATATAAAAAAAAAATCGAAATTTGTTGCTGCGTTGCTTAGTCTCCTTTAGCACACGAAGCTGTTTGGCCTCGGGATTTTGAAACATCAGTACATAGGCATTCATTTTGAACAAAATTCAGCTTGTAACAACGGAGCCCCCACAGAAGTCACAATAGATTTATTACGTTTACAATAAAAATAATTATTAAAAGTTGCAGTTGGATCAGGTTACCAAAAATATTAAAAGCACACATCCTCAAAGTATAAAAACTGATACAACTTTTCTTAACTTAAGCTGCTTAATAACAAGAAATTAGTATTTAGTTTTCTATAGACGTTTGTCTTATAATTGAGATAGATTAGATTAGATTAGATTATAAGGGAGGAGCTGGCTGGTTGGCCTTGACCACCGCGACCCCCTGTGGGTCTATTGTGGAGCTCCTATTCATTTCCTTAGAGCTCCTCATCCAGCTTTGTCCTTTTATCAGACTTCACAGCCTTGATAAGGGGCTCTTAGTGTAGCTGTCAGCTCTTGGTTTTTGTTCCACAAGTAGTTGGAACCTAAGTCTAGCGAGGCCTTCACAGTGGCACAGCACATGGACTGAGGATTCCTCTTCCTCTTGGCAGAATCTGCATGTTGCATCCTGTACCAGACCCATCAAACTCATATGTCTATTGAGTCGACAGTGTCCTGTTAAAAGACCTACTATTATCCTAATGGCCTTTCTATTTTGGCATAGTAGATCTTTCGTAAATTTAGCCGATCTTATATATATATATATAATTGAGATAGAAAATTAATAGTTGATATCTATAACGAAATCAGCATTATTTATGCAAAAAATAAAGCCAGCATATTATTTTATAAACAGTAATTTAAGTTGTCAAGTAAAGTTGTGTCAAGGTTTACCGGCTTCTGTATATTTCTCGTATTGTAAGATTTACCATTCAAAGACATAATAATTGCTTAATGTAATTACTATATGCAATTAGGGCATATTGCATTTTTTGTTTTCTTAACGTGCAACAGTTTAAATCGACTTGTGAGAGTGAGATATATTGCAATTACATAAATAATTTTAATCCTTGTATAATTTATTTGCGCTGCTGATGTAGTTACTTCAATATATACAGGGTTAGTCAGTTTTTCTATAGAAGGACTTTGATAGTTGATTGAAGACCCTTTTTTAAGAAGGAAAATTTCTACAAACACTGGTCGTTGAACGACTCGTTTGTAAGATACAAGGTATTAGTATACATGTTTCTTTTAATTTTTCTTTAATATAAAAATACCTGTTTAATATAAAAAGTTTAACATTGAAATCTCTCGTTTAATATTTTCAGTTGCATAGATAGAGGGTCACCTATGAATACTTTTACTGAAAAAAATATTAACCAACTCGAATTTTTCAATTTTTTCCTCAGACATATGAAAGAGCATTCATAAGACCCTCTTGGTCGATAAGATGCAGAGTTCTCAAGATCAACAGAAATATTTGTAACAAGTCAAAAATATAATCAATACTAGGTATGTTAAATTTAATGTAAATCGTAAAAAACATAAAACAACTAACAATAACGATAACAAATAAACCCAATAATAATTTAAAGTAAATTCTCAAAATGTGAACCACAATGCACAATTCACACCAACGTACAATATACTGTCTCACGCGAACTAAATGATAAACCCTTAGGTCATCAAAAGCATTTCTAATGTTCCTCCCTTGTTTCAACAGGAGTCACATACACCTTTTCTTTAAAAATCCTCACACAAAATATTTAAGGAATCAGATCTGGGGACCGCGCAACTGGACTCCTACGAACAATCCATTTCTCTGGAAAACTGTTGTCCAATCTTCAATCTTCCTTACAATTCTCCCAAAATGAGCTGTGCAACCATCAAGCTCGAGCCAGGCCAATCATTTTTCTTAACTATTGCGGAATTTCTTCCCACATATTGCTATGCTCTGCTTGTAAGAATTGCAAAAAATGTTTGCCATTCATACATGGTGATAAACAATGATAAATGATAATTATAAATTCCAGTCAAAACGCTTACACTGAATTTCTTGGTCCAACGGCATGAAGATTTTCATGAGTCTACATGTGTTGGTTAAGGAAATTACAACCCTCCGACGAGTAAAACAAGGATCATCAGTAGAGCTGTCCGAGGTCACCTGGCCGACAGAGCCGTCATATGACTCATATGTTTACATCATATCATAATACTTGAATAAGTACAGTAAATGGAAATAAATTTTAACAATAATGTTACATTTTATAAAAATTTGTATAAAACTCACCCTTTTAAGCAGATTTATGAAGTAGTTTGGTTGTCGTCATCACAAAGTGGGGAAGATCTATAGTATAATAGCATCAGGTATGTTTCTACAGCTGTCTCCGTCAGCGATGTTCGCTTTGGTGAAAAAATATGTTTTGCATTTTGAAAATGACCATTCGACATCTACGGATGTAATACAGGCATAAGTAAAACAATCTGTGAACTCACTTAACGAAGTTGTAGATGCACCATCACAAATTTGTCTTAATTTGCTGAAATCAGGATCTTTCTGTAATACACTCTCGAATTTTTCACTAACGCGATTATTTTTTGCGTCATTTATAGCCTGTAGCTGTGTATTTACGTCGTCCACTATTTGCAGCGATTCCACTAACGACAACGAACTATTTTGCAATTTTTCTATTGCGTCGTGTAGTCCTCTATAATTGTTATTAATAGTTTTTAAATCTGTTTCAAGGGAAACGTCTTGAAAGCTTGTCTGGCTTTCCCTAATAGCTGCAGCCTCGTTAGGGTTGAACTGTAGTATCACAGCTTTTATTTGTTGAAAATATTCAGCATAATAAAAAGCCGCTTTCAACCACGTTCTCCAACGTGTAAGAATCGGCTCTGGTAGTTCAGGGATACCAGGACACTGTCTGTGAAATGCTCGAAGCTGTTTAGGAGATTTGAGAAAAACTTTTTTTGTATTTGCTATTAATGCATCTACCTCTGGAAAACATTTTCGAATCGTTTCTGCTACAAGATGTAACGCATGCACTTTACACGTAACATGTAAAAACCTACAATTGTCTCTTTGAAAAGAACGGCCTACCATGCGCATTGTCGCAGCACCATCAGTCACAAACATCAATACTTGACTTATTGAAAGTTCAAATTTTTCGAATGTCTCCAACACCCCACGCGTAATTATTTCGCCAGTACACGCAGTTAGTCTTTTACTAGCTAGTAAAAGTGGAAATGTTAGTTTAAGAGGGCCCAGTACACGTACTATAATATTTAAAATAGAATTTTTTTTACAATCTGTCGTCTCGTCAATACATAACCAGAGCCGTGTATTTTTTAATCCACATTTAATCCTATTTACAATGTCTTCACGAACAGCTGGAATATATCTACGTAACGATGTACGACTTGGTAAGTTCACCTGGGGATTGTATTTATTTCAAAACTTCCGAAATGGTTGTTTATCCAGTATGTGTAGCGGAATATTACAGGCTATTAACATTAACAATAAATCAAACATAAACTGAGTTGTCAAAGGCATGCCATTTTTTTTATTTTGATGTTGCACGGTGTTGATATGACGACGACAATCTGTTTTGTGCCAGCACATTAAGTCTTGATTACAAACTTTACAAATTATTTTGCATCCGTCATAGAATAAATCCGGAAATTCACAGATAAATTTATTCACTGTGTCCGCGTACGGTCGTTTTTTACCCTTTGGCGCGTTTGACATTACGTATAAATTATAGGTACAACCTCACGCATCAACCTTTCATATAAGACTGCAGCGTAAATCACTTCTAAATTGGCACGTGTGACGCCATCGCAAGACCGTGGCTGTACTCCAGCCACCTCGGACAGCTCTAATCATCAGTCCACCAGATTAGACAAAAATTATCTATTATTTTACATTGAGTTGAGAACCTACCGACAAAAATTTAATTTCCGTACTTGGTCACCTGGATGTAAGCTTTGAACAAGTTACAAATGAAAAGCATTCCTGTGATCTCGTCTTAAGCCCGGGAAATTTTGTTCTGAGAAACGTCAAGAGCAATGAAGACTCTTCGAGTACTTGTTGCTTAGTCTCTATTGAAATCAAGAAAAATTCACTGGCTTTTTTTGTTGCAATATGATGATTTTGTTTTAAATAGGTGTTTCTACATTAAAGGCAAATTAAATGGAAAAATGTACTTCAACACCCTGTACCTCACAAATGAAGTGTTCTACGATCAATGTTTATAGAAACTTTTCTTCTTGAGAAAATCTTACTTCAAAAATTGACGTAAGGCAAGTCATGCGATTTGACCATCAAGTTAGCGTCATCAGGAGATGATTAAAATTAAAGATAATCTTATCATTTCAGTGTGAATGCCAAAATTTATGTTGAATGTCGTATGGTACAATGTTGGTGTTTGTAAAACCTAATTACATATCGTTTTCCATTCACGAGAATCTTTAAATATAAATGTAACATCAAGTTTAGATTTTATTAGAGTTGTACAGAGTTATTCATTATAAATTAACCACCCTTTGTCATCGGTATTATTGCCTGTACAAAAAAAAAGTTTTAAATAAAAAGTGTGTGGTTATGACTGAATTTTGTTAAAATGCTATCAAAAGTACAGTAGCGTGCAGATTTCAGGGGGGTACCAAAAAGAATATTTTTTTTAAATGGGATACCCTGTATATTATTAAATTTTTGGAATGATCCTTTGTTCCTGACATCAAAAATATACCATATGTTACCCCTACCATATACCGTTTTTGAGTTATTAAACGTGGGATATCTTAGTTAAACTAGTTACTGTAAATATGGAAAAGTTAACATTATTTAAGTGAGCTATTAATATGACAACTATTATGTTTGATAAGTGACATTTCTTTAATGAAATAATCAAAATGGTTAGCAGTGAGGTTAAAAAAGTACAAATATTTACTTGTTATATACAAAATAACAAAAATACACGTGCAGCAAAAAGTGCATACAGGGTTTTGTATCCAAATCGTCCAATACTATCAGAAAATACGTTCAAAAATATTTACCTAAAGGTGAATAATATCTCCAGTTTTAGTAGAAAAAAGCGCATAGTTCAAGCAAAGCAGGAAGAAGAGTTAGATACATTGCTGCATTTCGAAGATAAGTCCATCCATATTTACTCGCGAATAGACTTTTTTTGAAACATTGTATTATTTCTTAGAAAATTCTGAATGTAGTATAAATAATATAGTCGATCAATTAGGTAAAAGTTATTCCAAAATTCAATGTACGTTAAAAAATAACAGCTACAGACCATATAAAATTTTACCCATACAAATTTTAACAGAAGCTCATGAAAGGAAAAGGCTGGACTTTTATCGCCAGATGATTCAAAAGTTGGATGAAGGTCTCGATTTTTTTACTAAAATATTATGTACTAACGAATCATCCTTTTCTACGGCAGGAGTTTTTAATAGAAAAAAATCGAAGGTCGTGGGAAAACAAGCATAACAGAAAAATATTGGTAAAACAAATAAAAAAAATCAGGAAGAAAAACTGTTAGCGTTTAGTGTGAAATTTTCAGAAACAAAATTGTTGGGCCTATATTTCATGATTATACTTTAATTGGAGTCACCTATCTGGAAATAATTATCCCAGAAGCAGAAAATATTCTTTTGCAGAATTTTCCGGAAGCCGAACTTGATGATATGATTTGGATGCAGGATGGGGCAACTCCGCATAGTGTCCTACCCGTTCGAGATCATTTGAATAATGTATTCCCAGTATGGATAGGGAATAATGGACCTATTAAATGACCACCTAACAGTCTGGATTTGACCCCCTATGGATTAATTTTTTGGGGATTTCTAGAAGACATTGTCAATAATAATATTAGTAATAGTATTTAAGTCATTAAAGACAGGATTCGACTTGAAATAAACAATCTGAATGTAAATGATGAAGCCATTTCCGGTGCAATTATAAATATAAGAAGACGTTATCAATTATGCATTGACTATAATAGTGAACACATCGAACATCTTTTATGAGTTATCATTTATTTATATTTAAATTTCCTAAATAAATCTTTGTTATCTATTTTGTATAAATATTTGGTTCTTCTCATCCTCACTGTAAACCATTTTGATTATTTCATTAAAAAAATGTCACTTATCAAACATAATCGTTGTCATTTTCATAGTTCACTTTGATAATGTTAACTTTTCCATATTTAGTCACTAGTTTAACTAAGATATTCGACGTTTAATAACTCAAAAACTGTATATGATAAAGGTAACATATGGTATATTTTTGAAGTCAAGAATAAAGGAACATTCCAAAAATTTAATAATATACAGAATATCCTATTTAAAAAAATATATTATTTTTTTGTATCCCTTCAAATCTGCACGCTACTGTACTTTTGATAGCATTTTAACAGAATTCAGTCATAACCACATAACTTTTATTTAAAACTTTTTTTTCTATAGGCAATATTAACGATGATAAGGGGTGGGTAATTTATAACGTACCTACTTGATGTGCGATTAGAAATTTTTCATGCTAATAGGTGCGTTTTGATAATTTTGTGGAACAGAATTTCTGAATAAGTAAACTAATAAGAGAAAGTTTATTAACAATTTAGAATCGGTACAATACAAAAACATTAGATACTTATTACCTAAACTTATCGTACCGTGAATTCTTTTCCAAGGCAGAATTTTAACTATTGTATATACAGGGTGGACGAATTTAGCTGCCTCAGAACTGGTATTCTTCTCATAGAAGGAGAAATGTTAAACCTGTATAAGTAAATAAGTGTCATCCTTACCTTTATTTATTTTTACAGATTCATATGAGATTTTTATTTCGCAGTAAATGTTTTATTTTTCAAATATTTTTATGATTTTTTTAGGTATTATTATTTCATACAAAGGCAAGCAAGTGTCGTTAGAAGTTTTTATCTATAACAAATTCTTCATGAACGAATTTGTTTTGCCGCAATTATAAAGTTGCATTATGTATAATTAACACATTGAAACAAAATAATGGTAATTAAAGAAAAAGGTTTTAATTTAAGTGTTATTTGGAAAAATAAAGATAGAAATTACAAGCTGTTATATTTACATGATCTTGGTTTAATGCCTATTTTTACGATTATGTAGATAAGTTCGTACTTACATTTTTTTTTACATTCCACTTTGACGATTTCTATCTACACTTTCCTATGAATAATTTTTTAACTTTTCCTGCAAATAACATCAGAGTTGGAAATGCATGCAAGTTGCTTTATAGTCTAAAATATTTTCAAAATATTAACGAAATATGACGATATGAATTTGTAATACACAATGCATACTATACAGAGTTGCTATTATGTATGAAATCTGGTCGTTTATGCTGAAACGAATCGAAACATGACCTTGAAATTTTATGTGAAGCTAACAGATAGCCAAACGGATATTTGACATTTAATATTTTCTTTTTGGAATTTATCGTTCGATGGCGGGCCTCCATCTTGATTTTTTAAACAGCAACGGGGATTGTGTGTAGTATCATTGAAAAGGTAATTCTTTTCTCTATGCAAGTGTATTATTTCATTATGATCTTGCATAACAATAATTTTGAATAAATCGTCAAAATGATGAACAATTGAATTTCAGTGAAAGTAATGAGTAATGATTATCTATTTTAATTATTACAGAATTACTTACATAAATTAGTGGCAATGACAATTTCATAAGAAAAATGGACTGTATTACATAAGATGCTCAAATTATACTCCTCCGAGTTCTTGGCAATTGTGCAAACGGTGTACGATTCCTTGGATTGCAGTTGTTAGCCATACTCTAGGTACATTCTCTATATCATTTTATATCCTCTATTTCAACTTTTCCAGATTATTCGACTTATTGATATAAACACAACTCTTCAGATGATCCCACAAGAAAAAGTCAAGATGTGTTAAATCAGGGATGTTGCTGGCCATTCAATGGCAACATTTCTGCCAATCTATCTACCAGGAAAAGTATGATTCAAAAACTCAAGTACTAGGAGACCATAACACGGTGGTGTAGCATCTTGCTAAAACCATATATTTCTATTAGCAAGTTGATAATAAGTTCATGATACGAAATTACTAGACAACAGGATTACCTGATTTACGTTTTAAAGCGAGTACCAAATCGTTTGTAAAATGAAGTACTAACATTGAAGATTGAATCTTTCGGTACCCCGGTAATATTTATATAGTTGTTGCTGAGGAATCTAAGAAATTCCCAAAAATATTATACGCTTTAGTTGATGTTCATTTATTTTTCTATTTTCATATTCGTATTCTCTGGAAAAAAAATAATACAACATGCTTTTTTTTATTTATTTTCCTAATTCAAAATAGTCGAACAATCAAGTGATCCATCTTAGAAGATTACTCGAACATATTTTATTAGAAAACCCATATCATTAGGAACATACAATTTTATTAAATATGAAGATAGTACACATTTAGGTATAAACGTCAGCTCATTGCTATCCTTAGTTTGACGTAATTTATAATTATTTAACACCTAATATCTCTACGACTTTCGTGAAATAAAAGTAAGAGTATTACTATTTGACTAAATGTATTTGTTAAAGATGATAAACGTATGGAACCTATCTAGATACCACCAGAACCATTACATTTCTCCTACTTTCAAAACACTGAACTGATACTTCCAGTACCACCTTAACTCTCTGACAGAGTACTACTTTATTATTAACATTAATTTATTTACTCGACACAGATTATAACATAAAATTTCTTTAAATATGATTACGAGAGGAGTTTGTGTTGTGGATCAGTGTTAATTATATGTAATAAAATAAAATAATTATAATTTTCTTCAGCTCCTGAAGAAACAATAATCAACAGTGATTAGTAGCATAATTAACTAGTTGTAATTATGTTTAATTATTTTAGTAATATAATTTTTCTTAGTGAGTTTTAAGACGATTTACAACTTTTTAGTTATAGTTGGATTATAGTAAACCTGAACCGGTAAGTAAAAGTAAGTTTGTATATCTGACCTTAATATTGCACCTATACTTTCCTTAATCATAACCAGATACACGTTATTAATTAAGATTATTCATGTGTTTCTTTGTTGTGCATTAGTATCATTCTTGATGAAATAATAACTCATTTATACCTGTTCTTACATAAACTTAATTTTTCTTTCATAATTTACCCGTTATAATGTATAGGTACTTATTGATAAATAAATAATAAACAAAAATTATTCTCAGTTAATTACATAAAAGTAATGAAGTACAGATACCAATATACTCTTATCTAGCCAGATTTGTTTCGTAATAAATTATTTCTATGATCATTTATAAATCAAAGCAAATACGAAGAAGGTACTTTCATTTATTTGAAACCTGATGGAACTTAAATATATAAGTACTGTTATTACTTCCAGTAACTTAATTTTAGTTAATTCTACACCACCTTTAAATTACATGACAGTTATATATAGAGGTCAACAAAATTTCACCCCCAGAGACCATTGAAAACAATGGTGTGGCCATTATTTTTTTTAAAGTCTTCTCAGTTTTTTGATTTTTAAAAGATTCTGATTATTGGGTGACTCAGTTTCAAGACTATTAATGAAAGTCCATATTTGCTGGTTCAGAGCTTGTAGAGTGCGTGTAAACTTTAAAGATTTAATAATACTCTTTCCACCCGAGAAACACAGAGATACAAGCATCTTCGCTCTTCCAAAATAACATTTCCACTCGTTTCTGGGAACCTATGAAATATCATCAAAACTTTAGCAAACTTAGGATTTAAGATACCTATTTTAAATGTGCTTAATTTCATGTGGCATAGAATACTTTGTTTCAGAGTTTGTAAAGTTAAGTGTTAATTGGATGTCAAGTCCAATAAACACTTAACTTTACAAACTCTGAAGCAGCAAATTTCATAGGTATGGAAAATCAGTTCTGTAATAATCTGGTCCTCAAAAACCAGAAAACTGGTGCCTCGAACCAGCAATGTAATGATGACCACTATAAGCACTCAATATGAAGGGATTTAAATAATAATTTCCGCATTACAACAACAACCTGGAACGTATGGTAACATGTATTAATTGCAAACTACAAGCAATAAAGATCAAGTTAATGTTGATGAGATACTTAAATAGTGTTGAAATAATTTAATAATAATTTTGCTGAACTTGACTGGATACAGCACTTTAAGAGATTGATTTTTATATGGATTGCAATGCTAAAGAAATCGAATTTTTTATCATGTGGATTCCACTATTACCACGAGGTATAACAGAAATACATGTAGCAAATTTGATGGCAGTTCTGGACAGTAAATAATGGCGATATGATCCAATTTGCGTCTACTCAAACATTATATTATTCATTCAAATATTTGGAGATATATTCTTGGAATGTTTCTCTAATATACGTAAAGACGCAATTATTGGGAAAACCATTTCTATTTTTTATTTATTTTAAAGGAAATTCCCACCCCAATTTAGGGGTCTATTTTTAAAGTTAAAAAAAATTGTGTGAAATTTTTAAAAATTTTAATGAAGACTTTGCTTATGAAAAAAAGAAAAACATTTGAATGTCAATACAGAACTATTTCCAAATTTGTATTTTTTAATTATTTTTATTTATTTATTTTTTTTTTATATGTACTGAGCTCGGTAGCACAGGTGATAAAAAGATGATAAAAGTAACCATATATTTTGCAAATAAACAAGTTACATAATTAATAACTATTTGCAAAAAAAGTTTTACATAACCACTAGATCTCTTGGGGCGAGGTGTAACTATAATAAACCGCTACGAATAATACTTTAGTTTCTCTTCACAATAAACTGTTTAGATATGCAGATATTCATTTGAGTGTTTAACTAACCAAGTTTAGATGGTATTAATTACTTCCTGCATGTTTGTCTTTGATTGTTTTGTATATAGAATGGTGGTAGTTGTAACATATAAGTTTATATATTAAACAAACAAAATTTTCTTCTTACTTAAATTTTACATAAAATGTACATAAATACTATGTTAGATGGTGAAAAATTTTCCTTCAGAATGAACATTTTTCACATGACGCCATACTCTGGAAAGTATAACAAAATGTCACCATCACTATTTCATATAAAAAAACGCTGGTTTTGAAAAAATAAAATTGTTTTGTTTCATCATAATATTATTGACTAAATATTTTCTATATCAAAAAGTAGAATGTATTAAAATGGCAAATGTATCGAGAAGTCATTAAGGGCAAGCTGTAGGCACATGGTTTAACCAAAGTAACTAAGAAAGATCATATAATTTCAACACTGACGTAATTTCCACGAAACACCAAAACACTATATACTGCACTCGAAGCGCGTTTCGCCAACTAAGTTGACATCATCTGGAGATGATTAAAACTAAACTTATGCTAACAATCTACCCTATTTATACCTAAACTATTGTCACGGTTCACCAAACCGCCACGGTTCGATGAACCGTGACCCACTAACCAATAAAGCGGGCTATTTGGGATAGGCCCTCTGTCACTATTCATACTATTTTTACACTTTATGATTTTCAAGCTTTCAAATGCATCCAGCTGTCTAGTATTTGTTACAGTCCTAATTAATCTTAAATTGCAAATATCTGTTCTATGGTTATTTTCAAACGCATGTTGGGCTACACTTGACTTACCTGTTCTACCATATTTGAGATGGGCCATGTGCTCTTTGAATCTAGTTTGAATTGATCGTCTAGTCTGTCCAACATATTTTTGATTATAGTCCTTACAGCTAATTTTGTAAATTCCTGACTTTTCCTTTGCTTCAATTTTGTATTTTGGATTGCCTAAAAGTTGTTGAAGTTTATTTCCCGATGAATGAACCACTGTCATTCCTACATCTTTAAAAATCTTACCAATACCACGGGTGAATCGAGGATCGAATGGAATCGATACAAATTTCGATTTTCTCTTTCATTTCGAAAGGTCGAGAAGTTTCGAAGCGACTCTTTAAACTTTCGTTTCCTAATTATTTTATCAATTAAACTTACAGAATATCCATTACTCGCAGCTATATCCTTAATCAATGCCTTTTCTTTTTCAAACCTCTCCTTACTGAGGGGGAAGCTTAATAGACGATGGACTAGAAAATTAAAACTCGCCATTTTATGTTGAGCACAATGGTGAGAGTCCTTAGGGATATATCTTAGAGTACTGGTATCTTTCCTGTATACGTCAAATTCTAACTTATTTTCACTATTTCTAAGTACTAATACGTCTAAAAATGGTAGTTGTCCAGAGTTTTTAGTTTCATATGTGAATTTAACTGACGCGAAAAGACTGTTTAATTTAGATACAAAGTTATCAATATCAGTGACTTTTTTAATCGAACACTGCAAAAATATCATCTACATATCTAAGCCAAACCCTGGGGAAATACTCGAAATCTTCTTTTGCTTCCGTCTCGAATCTGTTCATGAAGAGACTGGCAATGAATGGTGACAAAGAGTTACCCATTGCTGTTCCTTCATGTTGTTCGAAGAAATTATCGTTGAATCGGAAACAATTTTGTTTCATGCAAAGTTTAGTGAGTTTAAGATATTCTTCTACTACATCTTGACTGAGATTGTTTAATTCGAGTAGATCCTTAAGGTAGTTCAAGGTCTATAGTATCGAAACATTTGGAAACAATGAACAAACGTCAAAGGAGATCAAAATTTCACCTTCTTGCAGCTGAATATTTTTCACCTTATTAATGAAATCATTGGAATTAATCACAGAGAAACTAAGTGGTGCGATAGGTAAATTTTCGAACTCTTCTGTTAACCATTTTGATAGGTGGTAAGTCGGCGATCCGATTGCTGAAACAATAGAACGTACCGACTTTCCTGGTTTATGTATCTTAGGCAAGCAGTACAATCTAGGTACACTTGGGTTAGATACATGTAACCTCCTATTTAAAGCTGGAGCAATAAGGTTGTTGCAGGACTTAAGTACATTTCTTACTTCAGTAACCATTTTTGGTAATGGATTTCTAGAAAGTTTTTTATAAGGACCATTACTAATCAGATTGTCTACCTTTTCATAATAGTCCTCTTTATCTAAAATAATATAATATTATATAATTTCAGATGCAAAAAAAATGTGATGCTAGATGACAAATTATTTGTTTCATTCTCTATTATAAATTAATGAATTTTCCCAATATTATAATGATTGTAATATGAACTTCTAATTTATTTCATCATAGCCGAAACGTGTCGATTCATGAAAAACATGAAATACAAAGGATATTAAGAAATGCTACGTGATATTCATCTAAGATTTCATTTTGAAATGATATCTTTGCAACTAAAGGCTCGTATATATCACGAATGGTAATTTCTTTCGTCGTCGCCGATACATTCGAACTAAACGACCACTAAAATTCAAATCGAAAATGCTCCAAAGGCGAATCGGATCTACTCCAATTCGTGATACCCACAAAAAAAAGAACACAGCTAACAAATTGCAAAAGAAACACTAACATTTAATATTAACAATTTTTCACATAACGGCATACTACCTGTTGTAGGGAGCGTTTGTTAAATGCCATCAAACACTTCCCATAACCTCATATTTACTGTTTATTTTTAGTTTATACTCATTTTTACTGCTCTCTTTTCGGTTTGGAATTATTACTTTCTCTAAAAAATTATCTTCGATTGAGCTACTACAATAAGAAGTTTCTTGTTGATTGGCAAATTAACCAATAATTTTTTAAATAGTCAACAGTATTAAAACAATATGTATTTCCTTTGATAAACTTCTCAAAAATAACATGTTTATTAAAAGTAATGAAAATCTATCATGTACTATTTATATTTTAGTCTATACTGATCACGCTTTAAATGGAATATAGAGAATTTATTTGTAATTTGTGTAGTACGTTATGGTTTATTTTAATAAGCAATCGTGTTTTCATTAAAATTTACTTTATTAAATGGCATGAATAGTTAAAATTATTCAGCGCGGTACAACCTTCCTTCCCAATTATTAAAAATCCTTAACTATCTATTATAACGTAACTGTTATCAGTTATTTTCAATATTCACAAATTTTGCTAACTTGTTGGAAAGTTGATCATCATTTAAGGCTGTGGAAGGAAAAACTAATTTTAAAATTTTATTTGGTAATGGTAATGGTAAGGTGGAGGAGGCTGACGCCCAGCTATCCCCCCAGCCATGTATTACTCTTATCCCTCGACGAATCGTTCCGATCTTCTAATGAAGGTCAGGATGTTACTTAGTGCGAGGGAGCTCATCTCCTCCTTTAGAAGGGTCGTCTTAAATACCTATTAATGATACATATCTCCTAAATCTGTCAGAACTCCGATTAGAAGATTCAGGGTCTTCCGACTCTGGCCCAGAAACCAGGCCGATCTCGACTTGTTCGGCCCCGTCACAAAATCTCAAGTTTGCCTACCGGCTCTGTTTATCATCCAACGTTTCCTCAATGTCTCGTGGACCCAATCATTGAGGGCTGTTGTGACCTGAAAGTTTTATTTACTTTCATATAGAAAAATAGTAATAAAAGTAACATTGTTCGTATCCTTGTAAATCGTTTTAGCTTTATAAACTAACCCTGTTTTTCTTTAATGACCAAGTAAAACTATAACATGATACGCTATAATGCAGTTATTACAGTTTTTGAGGATTATAATTTGAAGTAGAAATACTTGCCTTATATGAATACAATTTTAACTCTATTGGAATAGACAAGATATTTAGAGAAGATCAAATTTTACGTTTAGTCTAATCTTATTGATTTTCTCTAACCTTACCTATCTCTATTAAATCTATATAATATTATAATTTCCATACGATTTTACAGTAGCAGCATTTATCAGATTGTTCAGTACATAAGAAGAGATCTTTATTTTAGAATCACGTCTAGCTGGCAGTTCCCTAGAGGATCACTAACTTGTCTCTCTTCTAACCCAAACCCATCTGACCAGTATAGGTGCTACACCTCTGATCTGAAGGGCGTCACAGCTAGTCGTTGTCTTTGTCTTGTCAAAGGTTCCTTTTAAATCGATGTGTAGTGATAGGCCCTTTCCACCTTGTGCACAACGGAGTATAATGCTGTCTCTATGAATCTCCCTCGCCTGTATACATGCTGATTCTCATGAAACGGATACTTGGTTATGATTTTGCTATTCTGTAGTCCTTCCTCCGATTTTGGGAAGGATGACCACTTTGGTTGATGTCTAGGATGGCGGCATATATTCTAATGCCAGACTAACCTCAAAGATTCTCCTTGCACGAGAATATACTTAATCACTCTGACACAAGACTGAGAAGATCCTGTCTGGTTCTGCTAATTTCTTCTTGCACCTCTTCGCAATTCTTTTCCACTAGTGTGGTGTGGTCGCCTGATCCTTAGGGGTTTTGATTGATATTCTTCAGGAGAGTCGTCTGGTAGGAGACCCTAGTAGGATATCTGCTTTGAGCCTCCCATTGTTTTGCCATACTCTAGCATTTTACCCACTATCTGTCGGCTCGTGATCTCGTCCCTCGCAAGGAGAAACCAGCTGTAGGCAACTTCCTACCTTGGACTGGAATTATTAGCTCAAAACGGGTCCTCCTAGGAGGTAACGGCTATTAGCCATGGACTTCTATGAGGTCTTCTGTTTCCGGGAAATGGCGCGTGGAGCCTGCCGCCTGGGTCGAGTCGGACAACATAACTCGTTGCTCTGCCCGCCGTCGTCGGGAATGTCATTCGACTCGCAGAAATGTCAATCACCTCGTCGATTATGTGAAAGCGAGGTCGAGAAATTGGAATAACAGCCTTTGACATAGAGACAATAGACAAGAACCTACTTACAGTAGTCGTAAGTAGATTTGAAAGAGACTGCTTAAATAAAAATTAGTTGATAAATAGGAATCAAACTCAATCACCACCCAGACATCATCCATATGATTTCCTCGGCCAGCCTCTAGTCCATTTATGGAATCGGCTCCCTCTCGAATGAAATAGCGACAACGCCTTCACCAGTAAAGTAAACCTCTAAGAGGTCTCTTCCTCGGAGGTAGTTCATTTTTCGTCATGCTTTTGTAATGAACCTATGGCCTTCTTTGTTTCACAGCTCAATATTTTCACCAGCATGGCAAATTTCTGCAGAGATTCTATTTCCCCCCAACATGCCTCAATTGTCCCTTCTGCTGTGTCTTAATTCATTTATGAATCTATTTTAGCTAGCCACCTTGTAGTCATTCCTTAAGGATTCCGTTTTTCTCTTGGCAGCTTGTTTTTGAGTGTGTCTGAACACCTATCACAGGTTGTCAAGTAATCTACTCCACCAACAGATCTTCCACACTTTGAGGGGATAGAATTCCTCACATGTCGTGACTTTGCAGCTTTCCAAGCTAATATCCTTATCATCTAGCTGCTCTGGACAAGTTATCGGACCTTCTGATACGCCTTCCAGGCTTGTCAGAGAGAAGAGATATTTCTTTCAGTATGTTGCTGTCGGATTTCATCGGAGAGTGTATTTTGTCTAGTCGGACTTTAATCAAATATGACCATCCTGTGATCAGATGTCGAGTTATCTCTTGTCTCCCCCCAATTCCGAGATTTTCTCCATCATCCTTTGAGAAACCAGCTCATTGTCAATCACCAATCACCTCTTGATGAATACGATTGACAACCGTTGCCTTCTTCCCCTATATTCAACACCTGCAAGGTTTATAGACACCAAGTACCCTAAGAGAGCTTTACTTCGCACGTTACCTGTCGGAGTTGCCCTACATATATAGTGGGCATTGGTATCACAATGCAAATATAACTTGTCTCTAACTCCTGAGTAAATGGTAGTATCGCGTTATCATAAGATATCTTTAAAACACTACCTACATTTTTGAAAACTTTTAGATTGACATGAGGCCGCAATTATGAATTTAGTGTTATTATTAGGTTAGGTTAGGTTTGTTGTGAGTGGGTCTCAGCAGACCCTCCACTGCGGCCATCAGCAGGCCTATTGTGGCTCACGCCTAATTATATTTCACCCAATAAGTTCAGTCTCTTAATGAAACTGATAACTTTATTGGGTGAGAATGTGTCCAGATCCTCTGGCAGCAGTTGCCCTTTGCCAAATATTGAGAATCGGATCCTCTCCACAGCGGGACAGGTGCATAAGATGTGGTCTGCCTTCTCATCATCCTCCAGGCATAGACGGCACTCGGCGTTTTCCGCTAGGCCGAGTTTATGCAGATGATAGTTTAGTCGGCAGTGCCCGGTATATAGGCCTGTTAGAGTTTTCAGGTTTATCCTGTTTAACTCTAAAAGTTTCTTAGTTCTCGATTTCAAAGGGTATTTTATGAACGCCTTCGAATGAACTAATCCTGGTAACTCTTGCCAATACTGGAGAGTTTGCCTTTCAGCCCAGGTTGAGATAGCCATCTTGGCCGTACTTGAAGATATGCCAAGTATTGGTTGTGGTCCGATGAATCGTGATCCCGCTCCTTCTCTGGCTAAGGAGTCCGCTATTTCGTTACCTTCCATACCAGAGTGGCCGGGTATCCAGACCAGAGTCACTTTGTTGTTCTTGCCCAAATGATTTAGAGCTTTTTGACAATTCCATACCGTTTTGGAGTTGCACCGGTAGGAGCCAAGAGCTTTTATAGCTGCTTGGCTATCTGAGAAAATTTTTATTGATCTGCGTGTAAGATGCATATATTCCAGCCTTCGTACACACAGTTCAATGGCATGAACCTCAGCCTGAAAAACAGTTGCATAAGTACCTAGGTTTGAGACTATCCTCACCCTTGGTCTGTAGCTGTGTACTCCGGCTCCTGTTCCCTCGGGAGTTTTGGAGCCGTCTGTAAACCAACAACTGTCTGCCTTCAGTAGGTCGGCTTTATTCCGATCCCACTCATCTCTTTCTGGAGAAAGGATGTTGAAGGTCAGCTCGTAGTTGGTCATAGTAGGCATAGTATCCGAGGGCATTCCCAGGATGCTGTGATTCTCTATGTCATCCAACAACCTGTTCCGCTCCATGATACTAGTCTGCGGCATATTAATGGCCGCTTGTTGCAATCTGTAGGTTGCCCACCTGGCCTCTCTCTCCAGATATATATGAAGAGGGGGTAAATCCAGGAGGATTTCCATTGCAGCTGACGGTGTGGTGCTAATTGCTCCCGTTACGGTCATGCATGCTAATCTCTGCAGTCCAGAGAGTTTGGATTTGGCCGTCCGTTGTAATCCTTTCGGCCACCAAACAATGGATCCGTATGTTATCATTGGTCTGATGACCGTGATATAGATCCAGTAAATTTGTTGGGGACCCATGCCCCAGGATTTGCCACAAATACGACGGCATGTCCATAGGGACAGCTTTGCTTTGTGGATTACCTTTTCCAGATGGGAGTTCCAATTAAGTGATTTATCCAGAGTGATTCCTAGATATTTCACCTCCTCCGCAAATGGAACAGTTTCACCCATTAAAGTGGGAGGTCTTAAGTCCTCCAGCTTCCTTTTCCGGGTGAATGGTACTATTACTGTTTTTTGAGGGTTTACAGACATCTGTTCCCCGTCGCACCAGTTACTCACTGCATCCAGAGTCTCTTGAAGGGTATTTGATATTACTCCTTCAGAGTTTCCTCTGACTAGTATGACTAGATCATCTGCATATGCTAGAACCTCAACCTCCCACAGTGTGAGAATAGCCAGTAGGTCGTCCACAAGAAGTGACCACAAAAGGGGGGAGAGAACCCCACCCTGCGGGCACCCTCTCGTGGCTCTAAACCTAACTGTTTCTCCCTGTAGAGACGTTGTTATGGTTCTGTTTGATAGCATAGCACGTATCCAGTCGCCTATAGTAGGCTCAATTCCTCTGGCAGCCACTGCTGCATATAAGGAGTCGGGCAGTGCATTATTAAATGCTCCTTCAATGTCGAGAAAGGCTCCCACCGCAATTTCCTTCATTTGAAGGGATTGGGTAATCTTCTCGACTAGGTTATTGAGTGCTAGTTCTGTTGATTTTCCTGTCTGATAGGCGTACTGATGGATATTGAGGGGGTGATGATTCAGGATGTTCCCCCTGATATATCCGTCCAGCACCTTCTCCAGGCCTTTCAACAGAAAAGATGTCAGGCTAATTGGTCTAAGCGATTTAGGGCTTGGTTCTTTCCTACCCATTTTTGGTATATATACTACCTTGACCGCCGACCAACTGGATGGGATATAGTTCCATACCAGACTAGCTCTGAATAGTTTAATGAGGAGTGGGAGCAATATTTCCAGTCCATTTTGTAGTAGAGCTGGAAAAACTCCATCCTCTCCTGGCGATTTGAATGGTTGGAATGATCCGATGGCCCACTCAATTGCCGGTATTGTGATCACCTTTTTAGCCGTCAGCCAATCATTTTTATCAGGTCGTTTTAATCGGCCTTCTGACGGTGACGGCTGTTGGTCATCCGCATTCAAGCTCCCTGGGAAGTGGTTTTGTGCTAGGAGCTGTAAGGTTTCCTTTCCAGAGTCCGTATATGAGCCATCCGGCCGCCTTAACGAACCGAATTCCCTTGTCGGCTCTCTGGAAAGAATCTTGTGGATTCTAGTACTGTGAGGTACGTCAGTTATACTCTCACAGAATTTCCTCCAAGATCCCCTTTTTGCTTTCCTTATTTCTTTGTTATAGTCCGTTAGAGCGGATCTATATTGGTCCCAGTCGCCCGAAGCTTTAGCTCGATTAAAGAGGCGTCGAACTTCCTTTCTCATTTTATCCAAATTTTTGTTCCACCAAGACGTGCCTCTATTATCCCTTTTTGTCTTCAGTGGACAGTTTTCGTTATATGCTGAGACCATCGCGTTGCGGATCTGTTCCGCCGCAATTTCAGTCTCATCACGATTCCTGATTGTGGTGATAGCGGATTGAAGGTGAGACTGGAGGGAATATTTATACCCTTCCCAGTCCGTGCACTTCGGATCCCGATATGTCACCACAGGTCTTGGACCAGCTTCTATATTGAATAGAATATGTTTATGATCTGAACACGAGGGTTCAGAAGATACTTTCCAATCGGATATCTTGTTGCTCAAGTAGTTTGAGCTGATTGTAATATCTAATACCTCCTTCCTATTTCTGGTGACAAAGGTTGGTTCGGAACCAATGTTATTCACAGTTAGTCCTTCACCTAATAAATATTCAAAAAGTGACTCACCTCTTTGGTTAATGTTCGTGCTTCCCCACGCTGTATGGTGGGAATTCGCGTCACATCCAATAACCAGGTGGATATTGTTCCTCTTGCTGTAGGCGATTAAATCCCGCACTACAGCTGGAGGAGGTTGGTCTGCATTTCTATCACCCGGAAAGTAGGCTGAGCAGACGATTATATCCATCTTGCTTCCCCCTCCGAGATCGATACCTGGACGGTTACAACGTCCTGGGTGCAGTAACCTGTAAGAACAAAGTGGTTAATGTTATTTCTGATCAAGATACATGCCCTGGGTCTTTCATCAGAGCCGATTTCTATTACCTTGCCAGAAGTATTTCCCAGGCCGCTTACTCGGCCTGTGTTACTTGTCCAGGGTTCCTGGAGAAGAGCAATGTCGATTTGCTCTTCCTTGAATCTTTTGCCGAGGACGTATGTGGCCGTCCTGGCTTTTTGTAGATTCGCCTGCAGACACCTAATATAAGATGTCATTGGGTAGTTGATTTGAGGATAAGGATTAAGGATAAGGGTACTAGTTGTGGGGTGTTGAGATACGGTTGGGTTAGGTAGGGTTAGGTTTGTGAGTTTAAAGGTAAGTTAAGGGGGGTGGGATTTTTTCTCCTCCTCCCGGAAGGTGAATGTTTCTCACGCTTCCTGGAGGTGGTTTTGTCTGGGTTAGGTTCCCCCGCCTTTCCCTTCTTCGAAGGTGGTTTAATTCCACTCTTCTTAAGATGGGGTTTGTTCGGGAGGGATTTTCCTTTCCCAGAGGTTCCTTGTCGGGGCTGTTCGCTCCTCTTGGGAAGCGATTGTAGTTCGCTTTTCCTTGAGGGCGTTCCTGCCACCGATTTCTTATCAGAGGGGTCTTTACCTCCTCTGACTTTTGGGCGGAATTGGACTTGTCCAAATCCGCAGAAGGGCCTGAAATTCAGTCCCTCCAGTGTGATCATGGACGCTTCATCTACTGAGAACGTCCATGTTTGACCAGAGCCCGAATCCTCCCGGTGTAGTACGTTCCACTCCCGGGTGTTCAGACCGTGGTTCATTTTCCTCAGCCTGTTCAGCACCACCTCAGAAGACAGCCGGTTACCGACGTCATCCGGGATATATGCCGAACAGACATGAGGTTTGGGAAGGTCCTGTCCCTGCACGAATTTAAGACGCGCTCCTTCCCATGGATGTAGGCGTTCTGTGGCGCTTTCCATCCACGAGGTGCTCGTCCCATCCGCACAGGTAATGAGAAGCCACCCAGGCCGTTGTGTGCAGCCTAGGAACCTCACCTGAGGACCTTCGTCTGGGATTGCCTCTACAGCTTGCATTATTGCTTGCTGTATTGCTCCCATCTGTGTACTCGTTAGAGTCTCCGTTGGGTAGTTGGAATGGATTATGCCCACTCTGACCCCCTCCACGGCTTCCCTAAAAAGCAGTTTTGTAGCTCCACCTTCCCGGGGCTTTTTTGCCCGCTGGTGTGGTGTGCTGTCGTCGGAGCGCAGACGCTTACCGGTTACAGCTTGCTCAGAGGAGGTTTGTTGCTCCCGCTCTGGCTGCTGTTCGGTTGGCTGTTGCTCCAACACTTTACTTAAGGCGGTTTCGTAAGGTATTCCGCGCTTAAGTAAACGACCAAGGCGTCTTCTTGCAGCACCCCCAGTCGTTTTCTTTTAAGGTTGAGTCCATCCAATTTCTTGGATACCTCATCCTTTGTGGTTCCCAATTGTCCGGCCCTTAGAGACGGGGACTTTAACAGCTCCCGCTCCTGGTCCGATGAAATCGAGATTTCTGATGGAGTAGGATTGATCCCAATCTCCATATGTTCTCCAGTTTCCTGGAGATCGAGAGCTTGCCTTCTCTCGTTAAGGGTGTCAGTAGTATTAGTACCCTCCACAGCCTGACATCCCGCTGTGGGTACTGAGTAGTCGCTGGCTGACGGTCGGGTGGAGCCTACTCTCCTACTCTCTTCCCCGACCGGAACTGGGGTATCCCTCCCCCTGCTCCGTAAACTTTTCCATATTCATTTCCATGTCATTGGTCCTGGCTATGGTCCTGGGCCCGCGCCACTGAGCACCAGGGAACTTTTTTTGTTGAAGAGGTTGTTTCCCTCTGTGCAAGCCTGTTGGTCCACGGGTGTTGTTTTATTTCACACCTACCCGGTGACACCAGTGTCACTTAGGGCATTCCCCTATCCGCCACCTGGGGACGCGCCCGGTTGGGGTACAGGTATCCCCGCCGGGAGTGTTATTATTAACAGTATGCTGTTGAAATTTCTTATTAAATGTATCCTGCATTTTCAATAAAACCTTCTAGATTATTAAGAAAAATTAAATTATAACTAGTAATAAATAATTCGCATAGTTCCTAGGTCTGTATATTCTTTATTTTATATTCTGTAGTTTAATATAAATTTATTAATTAATCTGTTTCTGTTTATTACAAATTATTTTTTGGTAGGTTAATTGTTTGTTCCTAAATTAATTTCTCTAATTTTCTTATAACACAAATATTTTTGCATAATCTTAATTGTCTTTAAAGAAAATATCAGTTACTTATCTCGGCTGCTATTGAGCAACTTCAGTAGAAACGCTAATGAATGTTGACATGATGTACTTACCACATGTAAATAAATCTAGTATGTCTTGAATACTTTCGTTTCCCAATTTATTTACTAATTTGATGTCAGTAAACAAATAATTAATTATTTGACGTAGTCACCATAAATATGTTAATGAATATCAAGAACGAAAGTACTACATAAGAGTAAGAGAATAAATTACTAACATAGAATACAACTGTTACTTTTTAATATTAATTGATTTGTCATTTCATATTTAAGGTTGGTAATTATATAATCAAATAAAACATAAACAAATCTTTATCAAATTTTATTATACATATAAAATCGTGGTAAAAAATTCTAAATTAGTTGATTTATTTTGATTTATACAGAGTGATTTCGAAATAAAGCGAAAAAAACCTAGAATCAGAGAGGTAAATAAAATCCTAATAACAGCAAACAGCATTATTTGTAATTTGGGTAATCGATACTTACAGAGCAACAACAAATTATCGCATATTTCTGATTTCTGAATAATGTTGAAATGTAATAATTTTTACCTATTTTACAAACGTTCACTAATCTCATTTTATATCAAGGCAATGCAATATTTTGATTAAGTCGATCTAACAATTAATCAGTACCTATTCACCTTAGTAGAAGAAATTCTCACTTGGAAATGAAAGATGTTCTGTTCGTTAATCACACAAACCAACTAAATTTCAATTAGACCGTCACTCAAACAGAAATTAAAACAAAATTCCAACTTTAGAAAATAACCTACTATATTTGATTTCTTTGACAAGGAGTCTGTCAATCGGGAAACAAGTATCACTAGAACCAATGTAGTTAGGAAAAAGGTCTGTTAAAATAAAATATGTTGCACTACACTCTGAGCAGTCCCTATACCTAGCACTTCAGCGTACACCAGCATCATATTGTATTACTTTTCATTCAAGTTTAACGCAGAATTATTGTCAACACAAGATCAACAAATCGGTAATATCGATAATTTATCAATCACTGAGAAGAAAAATATTTAATTATTCAATTGCATAATTTCACCTTTTTTTGGCATAAAAAGGTTTTACCTTTTTTATTCATTTATTTAACATTAACCTGGAAATTTCGCTGAACCTCTTCTCTATCGAAGAGTGGGGATTTTTTAATTGCTTAGCATCTGACAGACACGGTACCAACTGCTTTATATCCCTTCCGAAGGATCGTATATCATCTACAAAACCCTCGCCTAAGATTGCATAGATTCTACGTATACGCTGATATACAAACCACTGGAAGACGGGACGAGGTTGTCAAGTTTCATTTGAGCATTATTAACTGAGACTACCGTTGCTTATATATAGATCGAGCCAACCCACTAGATACACGATTAGCGGTATGTGCAGTTTACAGTTGCCTTTCTGAATATGAAGTCCGAACGAAAGTTAATGACTACGTCAGGGCGCATTGGTAGGAGCCTGTAAGTAGATTTCAGTATCTCTTAAGCTGCGGTGGAGAGTGTTGCTCGTTCATCTAAAGAAATCTTTGCGTATTAAAGTACATAGTTAACTAAAATTATCTGAATGTTTCACAATTTCAGGGTTTCTTCCTAGAAGCCACAGATAGTAAAACACTTAAATTATGAATAATATCAGAACAGCACACAATAAAATATTGATAAGAAAAATAACACCAACTTTAAAAAAATAAAATAATACGTAAATAAATAAATAAATCAAATTAGAGGCTTAAAAAGACTTCTTCTTGAGAGGTAACATCCTAACCACAGAACAACTATCCTAACCTACTGTAAAAGGCCCTTCTGACATTTGCGCTGCAAAAGACGGGCGACTGTAAACTGCGTATAACGCTAGTCGTGTATCTAGTGAGTTGGCTCGATCTGTATGGGAGTATGTTAAGACAGATCTATGCTCGCTCAGGTTTTGTCGTTGATTTGAGTCAGTTTAATTGTAATATACAAATTCGTTTTAATGCCATAGGCGACTACTTTACCTTCAAACTTTAAGTTGCTTCTCTCTAAATCTAGAGTAACGACTGTTTTATATTTTGAGAAAATCGTTAGTATATTGAGCCCTATCACAGTGTTTTCTCTTCAGTTTAATTTTTTAATCACCTAGTATGGTTGAAGTGGACTATTATTAATATTTCTGTTTCATCAGGAAAAGTTGTTTAGTTGTTTTGACTCATAGTAGTTGTACTGAAGCTTTTTCACATCGTATAAGAAAGTTGTTTTATAAATTATATATTTAATATTTCATAACATTTATCTAATGTCGTTTTAATAATAATTTATTATAACAAGTAGTTCAAGTAACTGTTTCAACAGTTTGCAACTTTAAAATTTTTAGTTGTATTAAAGAAAGTTATTTCGATAAAAGTATTATTAACAAACCTTCAATTCTTTTTAGTATGAATTAAAAAATTATCCATTTTATAGGTACATTTAAATCTGAAATCTACATTTATTGATATATGTATTAAAACGCAAATATATACTAAAAATAATTAAAAAAATGGTACCAGTAGTTATTAGATATTAATTTCTTTACTAATCACAGACAAGTACGAAACACATATTGTTAATCAATTATTTTTTCGACTAATTGCGACGATGAATACTGAATTATAAAAATAGATAAAATATACATGTTATTTAAAACAAAACTATTGTAATATTCCTCTCTTGATTAGATTGTGTTGGAAAAAACAAAACGCTGCAAATTTCTTATTTATCCTTATAGATGACTGAATAACACACTAATGTGGTGGTGCTTTCATGACCGGCTCCTTCACCAAATATGTCTCCAATCGAACATGCGCGGAAGAAGGATGGGGCATTTACCCCACCACCCGGATGATATGAACAATTAGCTGTTTCGTATCCAACAGACTTGGAATAAGATACCGCAAGTCGACATTGATCATCACATTGATAGCATGCCTAACAGAGGAAATGAATGCTTTTGAGATCGCGGTAGGATCCACTCATTAGTCATTACTTAACACCAGATAATTTCTGTGAGTCCCAGACCGGTGTTCCAACTGACCTGTTTGAGATCCCATAGAAAACCACAGTAAGCAGTAAGCACGCACAGCGCAATCTAGACCATGTTTATTCACCATTCAGTTTACCTGTAAACATCGCAGTGTATATACGGCGCGTGTAAATAAAAATATGTAGTAATAACTATGTTGTATTTTCGTTCGTATTTGTAGACAGTTGAACTGCAGAAATTTTTTTTTCGGTTTGATGACTTTTATTGAACAAATAATATAATAATTAATTTACGTTTTGCTACTATTATTGATTACCTATAAGGAGTGCCAGACACTCCCCCAAGGTACTCTTACAAATTTAAATTAATATCAACCGTATTAAATTCGAATACAACGTTGATTGTTATATTCTGTTTCTTTTTCTAATATGTGCTCGTCGGCACACATTAAATTGCAAATCTAATTATAGAAATAAAAAAAAACAAGTGCAAAATAGTCTCCATTCCTATTTTGCCAAATTTTTTTTTAAGCTTGAAATGATCGTTTCTTTTATATGCATTTTTTTATATTCTCTATTGTGGAATATACTTATTGTTAGCTTATCAATCTATATATTTTGATATTACTGTATTTCTTTAGAACACGGTAATTCAAGGAATGGAACACTTTTTTTTGTTTTATTTATGATATCAATAATTTTATCTTGGGCAGATGCACATAAGAAAAGCATACGTGTATGTTGAATACTCTCATTGAGGTTCCAAATGTAACAAAATCGAACACAATGGGTACCATTTTGACTAATGTGTATTGTATTTTTCTAGTCTTCCTGATCTCATTATTTAAGTAAGTTTTCATTGAAGAAGAACAGCACTTCCGAAGTAGCACCGTCGGGGCTGCGTTGAGGTTGTTCTTTTTCAGATATGCGGCCTCACAAATTCTCACTTTTTTTCTTAATAAGATGTGATTGTTATATCTATTGTGTGGATGAAAATAAACGAATAGATACCTGTTTTGGAGGTCAAACCTAATATGTCCTTAGTCTATTTCTAAGTAGATTTATTCATGTTTCTTTATTGACTGACCATTTTATTTACAGACTATTAGGAACACGTATTACATATCACACATTCATAAATCCTAAAGATATAAAAGGTTTCATTAGAGATAACATTGGAACAAATTACGAACAAACAGTTACTTACTTTAGAAAAAATGCTGTCCTTGTTACTTATGTCTTTCGCAGAAATATGTAATTGGCCAGTTAATTTCATATATTTTTCAAATGCATCAGGTTCCAATATCAACTGATTTATTTTTTCAGCAAAGACAACTGTGGTGACTGACATCAAAATTAAATTTGAAAATCTAAGTGATTTTTCATTAACTGCAACGCGTCCCCTTCCCAAGAACCATTTGAGGTTTTTTGTTGGAAAAATAATACAATAAGTAATTTGTCATTTTATGATGAACAGTTCTGCTCGTTCACTACATGTTATCGGCTTGGTTTCACTCGAAATTGAACCAGGATGGTCTGAGTGAAGGAACGGACCATTGTCCCTGACTTCATCGAGTTTATCATATAAAACAAAAGAAAACAAAATTATATTCCGTATTAAGAGTTGTATCTGATTTGACGAACTACGTCTACATCTTATATAGTAAAAACATTACAGAGATCCCACAAAAAACAATATAATCGAAAACTAATATGATAAATAAAGAAAATGTACTAACTCTATTTTTAAAAAAGAAATTTTTATCGGGAAAAGCACCCTTATGGTAAATTAACAGTATTATTTTTGCCTTCACCTCCAACTCAACTTATAGCTATCCGGTAAATAATATCCTTAATTTTTCGTATTAATTTTTATTATTACTGTTATAATTTCTAACGATTAAATATATGAATCCTTAGATAATTGTAGTATTATCATCATTATCTGAGGACAAGTACCCTTCACATTACCTACTTAATTTTATAATTATTATGTGACATCTCTGTTACTAATGCTAAAAGCTCTAATGTATCAAATAAAGAAAGTTTGCTTATTTTATTATATTTAATGGGTCGTTGTGACTTTATTATGAAGGTAACTTGCAATTATAATTTCCTTGATGCTGAATATTTAATTATGTTGAATTATTTTTAAATATAGTTCATAATAATAAGTTGTATATTTATCTATTTATTTACATACAAATACTTCAGGTATATATACTGTGCTTAATGTGAATTAAATTACGTTGCATTCTGATTATTAATTTTAGAAAAATGAAAGTAGACTCCTAATTACTAAATTAAATTTAAGTATATAATATATCTAAATTTCTGTTTTTATTTTAAATTCATATTCATAAGTAAGTTAATATTAGTAAATTTCTAACACATATATGTAACTAATTAAAGAAAATAGTGAAAAAGAAATAAGCGGAATATTTTATATCTCGAAAATGGTAACAATGTAAATAATTATACTGACATTCTAACTAATTTCATTTTTCTGAGTTTCATTTCTTATTTAACTATAGAACCATACTATGCCAACGAAGCATCTGTTTCTAATTATTAATAATTAGAAATATTTGAAGTAAATATCATTCACATATTTCATATCCTTGAGGAGGTGTTGATGCACACCAAGGTATGTACAGGTCTATGTGGAATGGATGGATGTCGTAGGATGCTTACTTCTACATATGTACTGCATTTGTCCAACTGAACCACCCTAAGTGTTCACTCTATATCGTCCTTTTTTCATGGTACTTTCCATGACAACAGGAAGCTAAGGATTCTTGAGTCTGATGGGTATGAAGGCTGATTATATAGTGTAAAATCTCCAGGAACTTATATCCACTTTTGTGTTAATGAACGGTTTTAAAACCGCAAGAATAATAGCAGGAGTAACATCAGGAGTAACAGCAGGATTGTTCAAGGGAGAAAAAGAGACGTAGATGAACTTGGTTTTGTTTACTGTGAGAAAGTCAGTGACATGCTTATTCAGACTGAGCCACTAAAACTCAACCAAATCAAAATTATTGTCGAACAAAGAAATTTTCTTCTGCCAACACATCGATAAATGCCTCCACGGCAGTATTCGATTACAGTATAGAAGGATTGGGTTTATTGTTAACCTTGGTCTATGGAAGCTGGATGCCGTTAGATGCCGAAATTGTTTGTGTACTTTCAACATATCCAATATATTTGGTTAGGCCTATAACAAGTGATATGATATTACGCTGCTATCTAAGCACTAATATAGAATAGACCAGACGCCAGTGCAACAGGAGGAAAAGTAGACTAAATATGGTGATCTTCAGTGCTGTCATAGGACTCCTCGGTCAGTTGAGTTATTGGTATTCCAAATCTGGAAGGAAATCATTTTAGGTTTAATTTATCTATTTAATAAGACTATTATTCAAAATGCCTTAGTTTAACTATTGAGAAATGAGATTACTGCTCTCCCACTCACATTCTCTAGAAAATTATCCCACTATTTGACTATCTATGTAATTCCACGAGGTACTGTTTTCAATATAGGTGTATAAAATTTTCAATTTTATCAAATACAATGTTTATTTAGATTTGATGGAATAAATAAACTCATTTATAATAATGCGTGTTATAGAAATAATTCCCAACTGAGTTTTAAGTCAATTGGTAAAAATGCATATGATCCTGGTCCCTATTATAAAAGGTGTTTCAATAAGAGTGCAAGATTTGAATTGCGAGCCATGAATTGGCTGTCATGATGTCACAAGATTATGACATGCCAAGGCGATAGGAGACAGATGGAAGTTAGTAAACATTGAGCATTATACGATAGAACAATGCGTCCTGATTGTTAAATATTATTATCAAAATGGTGAAAGTTTGATTGCCACGATTCGTAAAGTGCGTCCAGTTTTCGGTCGAAATAATGTTCCTCATTCATCTACTGTGAAAAGAATAATCGAACAATTCGAAAGTACTGGCTCAGTTAGTGATGTGAAACACACGATACGAGCTCGTAGAGGTCGTTTAGATCAAAACATCACGGCAGTTCGCGAGAGCATGGCCGAGAGTCCAGGGACGTCGATCGTGATCATGCACAAAAATTGGACGTTACAACAGCCACTCTTCAAGTATTCTCACTAAAGAATTGCATCTCCATGGCTACAAAGTCCAATGACTCAACAACTTCTGACAACAGACCATGCACATCGAAGAGAGTTCACCAATTGGATCCTTGAACAACAAGAAGTGAATGCCGAATTTGCGGAAAAAATCATTTTCAGTGATGAGGCCCATTTTCACCTCGATGGCTTCATTAATAGGCAAAACTGCCGCATTTAGGGCTCAGAAAATCCACGAATGATTTATGAGAAAGCAATGCATCCAAGACGTCTCCCTGTAGTAACGGTGAATGGCGAACGTTATCGTCCTAGGATAACCCAGTTTATTGTGCCTCAATTGAAAGATATTGCTCTCGACGACGTGGTTTCAGCAGGACGGTGCCACTTGCCATACCGCCCGTGTGTCAACTCTCGGTTTGGTGACCAGAATTGGCCGTCACGCTCTTGCGATTTAACACCTTTGGACTTTTTTGGCTGTGGGGTTATCTAAAGTCATAGGTTTATGCCAACAAGCCCACGACCACCGAAGCATTGAGGGACGAAATTAGAGTACGCATGTGCCAGCAAAGCCGTGGCGGTCATTTACCAAATATGTTGTGCCATATATAACTCCCAAGTGTCCACATTATAACTCAATAAATATTTTAATACTTTGCTACAGAAAATCATGTTTTATTGACCCTTGAAATATTGCGCACTTATTGAAACACCCTTTATATAAATTATTCAAGTTTTTGTAAATAAATTATAGGAAATTACACAGACGTCATATTTTTTGCAAATAGAACTAAAGGTTATTAAATAAATGTAGTTAGCAGAACCCTATTTATGATGTCGCAACAAAATATTCTATTATGTACGCATCAGAACCGTATACTAGAAGTAAGTGAAATAGGTGAAAATTATAGCTAGTATAAAGTTTACAATAATTCTCTCTGATTAAATTTAAGGATAATGATATTACGGGGAACGACAATAAACATTTTAAGACAATTATTGTCAATATACTTTTAGGTAATAGTTTTTTCCCAGAATATGTGTCATGGCGTTGTCTAGAATTAAATTCATGAAATTATATTTCTCTCATTGATGTTCTATAAACGATCAATTGATAGATTACCTAGTAATAAAAGTAATAATATAATTATTTAATTAATTATTTTACATTATAAATAAATATTTTTTCAACAAATTCTGCAATTTTACTAACTAACTAACAGCCATTTAATGGCATTAAAATATAAAAGTTTTATGTAGTAAAATAATTCTATCACTGACTTTTCCTTTTTTACACAGTTTTCTCATGAAAAATATTCCTCTTCAAAGTCTCTAGAGTTAAAATTTTTCTAGGATACTTTCATTTAAAAAAATTCATTTACTTTAATTTCTATAACAAAAAAATATAAATTTATGATATTGATGTGTGATATTGGTATTGGATTAGATTTTTTTTACTGTACTAGATTATATATTTGATTAATTCACAATTTACTCTGATTGTTTACCTCATTTTATATTGTTTTTGTTTGCTTTTTACTTCTACGGGTCTTTCTCAAGAAACAAACCTATGGCGCTTGTTAAGTTTTTTTCTTTAACATTAGAACTAAACTATCGAATGGAACTGTCAACAGCAAATTCTGTACACCCTGTGTAGAGAAGATAAAGTTGTTCACTGCTATATGATTGAAATTTATGGAGCCCTCACTTTAACTGCGCAGAAAAATTAAAAACGTTATGAATAATCATTACGTGTTTATTGTAAACTATTGACTAAAGTTTGATTGACTTAGGTCAAAGCGTTATGGAGATTTTTCAATTTATACCAAAAGATTGCCAATTTTTACCGGTATTTTCGTTACCCTAAACTTTAAGTGGTCGTTTTTTGGTTTCTGATATTACATGTTAAATATACATTGCATGTATTTATTGCAGGTAAAGACCACCGCTTTGATAAACATTTAGTATGCAAATAGTTTCTATATGTGATTTGCTTACAAAAAGAAAACGACAATCTTTATTAGGCCATTCTATTATTAGTATCCAATAAATAAATTAGCAGTAACTAGAATAACAGATTATTTATAAAGGTACTAGGTAACACCGCTCCTATAAATTACCTAATTACGTTTGCTAAATCCAATATATTAGGATTGTGAATAATTAACTAGACAGGATAATAAAACAACTTGTTTTTTAAACATTTATTTAACCTTGGCCTATTTCCAACAACCATCCACTACTAGAAGATGAGTTACCCCCAACCTGGAAATTCTGCTGAACCTCTTGTCTAATATCTTATTAGCGGACGCTCAGGCACTGATGACGGCGTTACAAATCGAGGCGCAGTTAACGCAGAGTTAAAAGATGAAAGTACTCAGCCCATAAATTGTAAACTAGCAAGAGTTATCGCCATCCAACTAGGTGAAGATGAAGGAATTCGTGTAGTATCATTAAACACTTCTCATGGTATTGTGAGCGTGCAGTGAAGAAAATTTGTTTTCTTCCTATAGAACCTTAATTATGATTAGCTACCTAGAAAATATTTAGAGATTTTATGTTTATTTGTGATCGATAAGATATGAGTCATTCCATATGAAATCGTCAAAAAAAAATTTTTTTTGTTGCTGCACTATTTTAGATTTTGTTTAAACTTTGTGAGAACCTTCTTTACGGTTCCAAAAAAAAAAATCCACCATCATTTAATTTTCACATGCGTCAGTTCCCTTCTGCCTGAATTAAAGCATTTAAAGAACGTTATTTTTATGCTTTAATATTTTTAGCTGTAAAAATTTTTATATTAAAGATATCTACACGTTCAAGATGGCACTTCAAAGCTAAAAGATAGTAGTTTTTGTGCAAAGAATATAAATTAACGCAATCAGTACCCCCGAAAAATAACACGGTGCTGAAAATACATATATTTTATTGATTTTTCGTGATTTTTAGCTTTGTTTTAATTGCTGTGCGGCAGGAATTATTTGGAGCAAGTCTAACGATTGGCTTCTTAGTGCTAATACCAATGTTGTAGCTTTTTCTTCATCGTTCCAGTTATTTGAACGTGCAGCTGCCTCGAACTGTCTCTTATAAGTTGACCATGAACTTTGACCGTCGAAGGAAGGTGGTTGTAATCTAGTACCAGACGACAGTCCTAATTGGCCTCCCTTCTCTCTTAATTGTTGTTTCAACTGGGCTATCTCTCCTTCAACTTCACTGACTTTTCCTTTAACTTCAGTTATTTCTCCCTCAAACTTTCCTCTAACTTCACTGACTTCTCCTTTAACTTCCATGACTTCAGCCCATACATCTTTTTTCAATTGTTCAGTTACCGAGAGCATGACTTGATGCTGTCCTTCCACAATTTGTCTTAATTCTTCCTGGTTCCTTTTTCTGTTCTTCTTTTTCTTCCAGACGTCTTCTCTCTTGTTGTTGTTGTTGTTCCTTTTTCTGTTCTTCTTTTTCTTCCAGACGTCTTCTCTCTTGTTGTTCTTTGTCTTCCTGTCGTCTTCTTTCTTGGTCTTCCATAATCTTCCTTTGTTCATCTTTCTCTTCCTGATTTCTGAGAAGAACACTGTAGATGTAGAAACTTTTCGAATATTCCAGAAATTTCTCTCCCAATCCACTTCCGACACCAAATTATTACGTGTTTGCTATCCCCACAAACACCTATACTCGTAGATTCGTTGATTGAAAGTCCAGGTAACACTTACTCACTACTTTATTTACTAATTAAAAATTAACAACGATATATTAATTACTGTCTTAATCATAATCACAATTAAACACTTAAGTCTCTTTCTTATTTCTTCTTTACTTGTTCACGTTCGACTACATACTTAGTTTCGGCCCACCGTGCGTCTTATTTATACATCCATTCACACGGTCTAGAGCAGTCCAGAATATTCCCGGCCGTTCGCATACAATTCCAGTCTCATCTAACCAGTCTACACAGTCCAGTGGCGAAACAATATCTTTCGATTTTCTGTTTTTTTTGTTTGAGTTATTGAAGTCAAGCCTTTCGAAGGCGGCGGTTTGTTTATAACCTATATTTAGTTATATGGAACGAGATGTTTAAGTTTGTAGTTCATAATATAGATCTCTCGCTTCAACTTACCATTTTTAATATTTAGTCAGATAGGCAGAGATATACAAAAAATAATGTCAATATCAAGATTCTTCAAAAAAAATAAAATAATATGTCGAAATAAAAATTCAATTTGATTAATATACAGTCCGCTATTAAACTCAAGAATTCAATAATATTCATATGATGGAAGCTTAAAATTATGCTTTTGCTAATGATCATTTATTAGTTTTGTTTGTTTAGAATAGAAATTTAAATTAGAAATTTCTCTCTATTAATATATAAAATTCTATTGAACATATTTATTGGTATCTTTCCAACATGAATACTATCCTTTCCTTAAAATTGCAAAATTTTACATACTGTGTGTAAAACGGCTAATGTAGCCAACAGTTAACAAAAACCGATTGAGCAAGCGAGATGGACGTAACAGTGTGAGTGTGTTGTGGCTGGTGGGGCATAGACCGAGCCTGTCCCTATGTTCGCTGGATGTGTCTTATTCCATCTCATTTCATCCTAGTTAGCAGCCATCGCTCGTATTCTTTTTCTAACTGGCAACACGACGCTAGACATATGGTATAAAATCCAAATAGATAAATGTCCGGCTTAGAGTACATAAAATGAAACAATGAAGAATTCTTTGTTTTAATTGTATGTGCTGTATTAAATAAAGTGAGAGATTTGTAAAAAATATCCATCTCAGAATTCATCGAAAAGCAATGCTTAACTATATACTAATTTTCATTGTATCCACAGTTCTGCGATTATCAGGTTCCAGTAAATGCTAATATAGTAATCAGGTACGATTAGTACATACTAAATGACTATTTAATAGTTTTGGCAACTATATCGAATAAACTAGATATAATTATTATTCACCACACCAACACAAATGTCTTAACTGAATTACTTATACTTTTATGATATAATATTTATAGTAATAGGTGCCTCGATTTTGTTTAAGTATTCGACTTTTAAAAATCAAGTCAATAAATTGGTACATGTTACCTTCATTCATTAATTAAACTTCATAATTGAAAGGGATGGTGTAATATGCAATAGATCTCGCAATATGGTTACATGTTTGTCTCTACTTTAACTTTATTTTATGTTTACACCGATATTTGTTCAACGTAATATTGAGAAATAACAATATCAACATTGGAACATCACCACATTAACATTAAATACATTTTTGTGACAATAGCACTAATATAGTTGAACACCAAAATATTGCATACATTCATTACTATCATTACATAGATTCTTTTTTTAAATTTGATAGAAAAATTCATTTATATTTCTGACCTCATTTACAACATTAAAGACTAACGAACGACTACGGCTACGGCTACGGGGAAATTGCTCTGCTGTCATAGGTGTCCTCGTCATGTGTTGGTACTCGTTGTAATATATTTTTCAGTCGCGTGTTCTGATCTGTCTGCTGAAGTTGGTTGCTATGAAATAGGGAGCCTCTCTTATTAACGTTTTGTGGGTTTTTTTATTTTCACGGCTTCTCTGGTGATTTTTGACTTGTCGTATTCAGTATTGGTTACTATTTTAGTGTTGTCGAAAATAATCTTGGGCACTGTGGCTCTCATATACTATACTAGGGATGAAGTTTTCTTGCTTTTTGGACTGCATCTATATGTTCCTCTATTCTGTCATTGATCCGCCTATTGATCTGTCCTATGTATGACTTGTTGCAGTTCTGTAGGTTTTAAACATTGTCTATTTTGTGTTTACGTAGAAATTAGCTTTAAGTAAAGCATCTTTTGCTGCCGGTTTTTCGGAGTCGTTTTGGGTTCTAGGTCAAGATGGCTTTCGCGATTTCTGTATTATGTACTGTGTGAATCCATTTTTCTGTAGCGCTTGCTGAAGTGGTGACATTACTTTGATAATATTATCGGCATCCGATAGTTTCTGAGAGCATGTGACTAACGTCTTTTCCAGTGAATTTAGTTGTGATGGATGGTTAAGTGATTGTGCGTCAGTGTGAATAGCTTTCCATATATGTATGGTCCAGTCTTCCATCCGGTTTTTTTTCCTAATGCATCCAGGAATGCAAGCTCTCCATCCATTTCAATCACTATCGTAAATTTCACTTTGTCGTGACATATTTTACCTAGAAAAAAAGATCAAAATCAAAAAAAAAAATAAATGTTTAAATTTCTAACATGTGTGTTTTGTATTAAGGCATTATGTATTCTTCTCATAAATTATTCTTTTTTTGTACAAAACATGTTTATTTTCTAACAGTAACAAATACTACTCTCATATTGATTCCTAAATTTAATTTTGATTATTATTTTTTTCGTCTAAATATGACTATATTTGAAATAAATTTAAAAATAGAGTTATATTAAAATATTTCTCTCAAGATAATGATGTCTATTTTTTATTACATTAATACGTTCAAGTTAAATGTATAAAAATTTTTATTAAGAAGTGATATAAATTATTCAAACTATGGAAAAAAAATAGTAAGAAAATGTTACACTTTAACATTTTCTTACTATTTTTTGTTCCATAGTTTTTAAAATATGATCATGGCTATTCAAGTAAAACTAGAAATATTTAAAAATATTTTTGTCTTGAAAATTTATATTATATTTCCAAGAAAATTAACTTAAATTTCATTATATTTATAACATATAACGTAAAAAACAAATAAATTGCAATACAATGGTCAAAACGTAAAGATTATGCTCATTTTTCCACGTTAGGTGAACAAATTTCTTGTCTGACTTAGCATTAAAGTCTCCGAATGTAATTTATAGATTCAAATATTCTTTCGCAGAACAAACTCATATTTTTATTATAAGGTCATTTTTAAAGAATTTAGAGTAAAAAAACAATTGTTTTAACGTAAAACAAAATTTTTCATTCCGCAAATGAATGAAGAAAAATAAACAAGTATAAAATTTCTAAAAAATATATTTTTTTAATACATATTTTTGATACGTTTGATTTTAGATTTTTTAACTAATTTTAGTGAATTTTTTATAGTATAAAGTGAGTTTGTGATAATGTTAAATAAAAATTGTGTTTTACTGCAGCGACAAGTGATAACGCCTGTGGTGTTTGCTGCTTCCGAAGTCATATAACATGCCTGGCTGTTAGGAACGTCAATTTTCGCATCTTAAAACTGCTGTATTTCGAGTAATTCTGAGATGACTTATGTCTTTAAATACTTACAAAGAAGCCTGTCCTTTATGCATGCTTACTCTAAATATAGCTCACTTTATTTCTTATATCAACTGAAATATCAACAGACAATACGTTAAGCATGAACGTTTAAGTTTCTTCAGATTTAAATTTCAGGCTTCAGGCTTTCAGGCAGTATTAAAGCAAATGTAATATTAAATTATTAAATTCGAATTGTCGTTTTACCTAAGCTACCAAAATTTTATTAAATTTTCTTATGACAGTGTGTTCATAAGCTGACCAACATAAATCTGTAACTAGAAACGAAACAATTGTCTCATTTTCAATAAAAAAGATATTTAATGGATGAAATTACTGATATTTTTATTTGTACAAAAACTTTTGTAAACTCATTATAGAGTTCGGATATCGGCGAGTCATGACGTCAAAAACGGGGTCGGCGCAAGGGAACATTTGTTATTAATTTATATACCAACTAAAACCACACATTTTTTAAACTATTACTTTTCAGTGGCTTACAGCTTACCTTGTACTATAGAGGTTCTAAAAATGACTAGCGGAGGTAGTAAAGTGAAAACATGTTAGCACTACCAGTTTACACCAATAACTTTTTTCGCTACACTACACACTTAAAATCAAAATCAAAATCAATTATTTGACTACATTATATAAAATTATTCGTAGCAAGTCATACAGATGTACTATTTATGTGTACAGTTATTGTTGAGGTATTATTCCTTACAAACGAAGTATATTCTTAAAAGTTGCTCCATATGTTCTGCTGCCTCTTTGCAAAAATTCATTTACATGTCGAAAACGAACATTCTTTCTCGATAGATGTTATTGACGCATATATAAAATAGAGGGACATGTAAAGACGCAATATTTATTGATTATTTGAGGCTCTAAACAATCCACCTATGTGCCCTGTAGTAAGTCAGTCAATGAACTGTGACAAAACCAAGATTGTTGTATGACACAGTTTCTAGTTTTTTGTTTACGTATTCAGCGATGTCTACAGATAGTTGATACATATATTGTCGAAGATCAAACACTACATCCATCGCATCAATTGTGATAAAAGCCCTTATTTTCTGGTCGAAATTCCAGTTGTCTATATCGAGAGATATTCGTGAAAAGCTGGAGTGTATAAATTCTAAATATTTTTGGACAATGGGATCGACATTAGCTTCTTGAGCAGTTGCAAGAGCATCTGCTCCTTTAGCAATTGTATGTAGTACGACACTTTTTATATTATCAGTGTTTCTGTAGTAACACGAATCTGCGTTCAGCCCAGTGCCCCATCTTGTCAGTATAAGTTGTGGAGGTAGTGGCGATTTGGATAGAAATTTGTCAAAAAATCACATACATATGTACGCAACGCAGCATCGGCGGAGAAGTATTGCATAACATTCTGTTTGCGAAAATAATGCAAATGCTAATTCACAGTTTGAACTAGGTAGGTGATTTTTTAGATGATATTAAAATATTTATGCTAATACGTATTTTTAGAGTAACTATATTTCAAACTATATGCTTGTAGGGTTCTATAAATTTTCTCTCAAATAATATGTTCGTGTTAATACCAGCAGAGACATCTATCAATTTTAAGTTGAACTTAAATTATTATTAAATGTATAGTTAAATATGGCTATTGCACTATTTCACACGCAAAAAGACGTGTCATTTTGGTTTTGGAATATTTGTATGAGGACAATTGGTCGTCTATATCCAAGAAAGGATAAATCTCTATTGTGAAGGAAAAAGTAGGAGTAGAAAAACGACTCTAGGATTACATAGGGTAGAAATCGCACCAGTGGTGAGTTTTGTCTTAAACACCAATTTTCTCTAAAATTTTATTATTGGCTTGGTTTTTAATATTTTTTCCTAATTGTAGGCGTTTTATATGAGGCTGACAATTTTACGAAAAAAATCCTGCTAATTTTGGATGGTACCTTTTTGTTAATTAAGAAAAGTACATAGTTGGATGTTTGTATATATGTAAGTGATGGAAATCATTTAAATAAGGAAACACTGGAAAATGTGTAGAAAAAAAAAGATCGAAACAAGAGTATGCTCCAAATCATTGACTCGAGAACCCTTAGTATTGAGGAAAAAGAATAAGTACTACATAATGGATGTGTATACATTGACAGATTATACTAACCTAATTTGGTTAAGTTTGTTCTCTGTTGATTCTAAGTAAATTGTGCTAATAAATATTACACGAACTCAAAGGTACATAGGTGCAAAGTATTTCACTCCATAAAATATCAGTAAACCAGTATATAAATATAAAATTATCAATGCTGTAACAGGCCTTGTGGTAAATTTCTTCTTATACTTTTATTTAACTTTCGGTAGGAAATTTATCCAAGACTTGTCCTCTCGAGAGGAAAGGTCGTACTTACTGTCCATTATTATAATATTTTAATCTGCTTATGCTGTATGCAAATATTTCTAGTTATGTATATTTTTTCCGTGATTAAACCCTTCTAGTAATTATCATTAGTCTTAGTTTTATTTTTGAAAGTAAGCTTCGTACAAAATTTAGTGATTTTGAGAAGTTGTATTGGGTATGTATTTTTTTTAAATCACTTGGTGCACTTATAATTTTTTATACATAGTAATAACATAACAAAATCCAAATCTGAACCACCCCGATTCCACTGAGTTTATTTTTTTTTAGTACGAGGATACCCTTATTCTGCTACCACCGCAAAATTTACGTAACAATGCAACTACATACATATTCGCTAACAATTTTATATTATTACCCGAAATTTTATTTATAATCGAACTGATTCTTTTAAATGCATGGAAGGTTTTTTAAATTACATAGTTAATAGATATGCATAAACGAAGTAGGTGTAGTGTAAACAAATTCACATGACAAAAGCTTTTGTTAAGAAGTTTCCTGCAGACAGCACTGGAATGACTCGCCTATATCCGAACTCTACTCATTAAACAAATAAAAAATACCAAGTTCGTATTTCCAACAAATTCAAACAAATAAAAAAAAAATATACAGTAATTTTGCCTACAATTTTTCTACTTAATCTACATAGATACGATTTAAAATAAAACAGTATTTTTAATTGTTGGCTATCATGGAATTTATTGCACTCGACGCGCGTTTCGCCACCCAAGTTGGCATCATTTGGAGATGAGTTTTAATCATCTCCAGATGATTCCAACGTGGTTGGCGAAACGCTCGTCGAGTGAAGTATATAATGTTTTGCTGTTTCGTGAAAACTACATTAATGTTATCTTCACATCAAAGGTCCAACCCACTCCAGGACTATCGTGGGTAGAAAAAATTTAACGGTGATATTCAAATTTAGGTTGGCTACCTGATAATAACTACACTTTAAAGAATATTATAGTGTAGTCCTTTTAAAATTTAAAGTGAAAGTAAAATAAATACATAGTATATATATATAGGAAAATATTTCCGTTATTGTAAATACCGTTTGAAGTATCTACGTAAAAATAAACAAAGGAATGGTTCGCAATAAATATTATCATGCTAATATTATTTTAAATGTACCTATTCTTTATTAATTCCTTCCGGCAACTCTGTATATACTTATGGAAACAGACCAAGCAAGATATTGATTTCGCTTTTCTTTGATTTACTTATGTAACTCGTCTGTGCCAAGCCACATTGTGATATAATATGATAACTTTCTTCTGTTATTTATTTAATGTTATTAATTATTTAAAATAGACTTAATTGTTCATCTTCTTCATCAAATATGATTTTGAAAGTGGATGACATGAAACCATATCGACCATATTACAATGTTTAATTATTTTTTTTTGCTTGTAACAAGTTAGAAGGGATGTAATTATACCACCATAAATTTACTGATCAATTATTATTTGTAGTACTACGGTATTTATCATATTTGTAAAGCTTCGTACAGACCAATGAACAAAATGGCAAACAATGATCGAACCGTACTGCGAACTAAGCTGTGAAACCTTTTCATCGAACACTGGAAGGTGGTGGGAAAGATTTCGTACTTTGTTCTCCGATTTTCCTTTTGGTTATTCGAACTAATAACGTTCGTGTGAATATGTCTCGTGAAACAGTAGCGACAGTATATATTTATATTTATCTTCCCTTGAAGGTATTTTATCTAACGCCTCATTTCTTAACAACTTTTTTTTTCTTTATTTAATGTCGGCTTACTTCGCTATCAGTGCCAATCTCTGCCGTCAGTAGACGAGCTATCCCAACTTGGAAATTTTATCAAATATTTTCTTCGTCGAAAAGTAAGGATATTTTTACTTGTGTAATATCTTATAGACAAGGGATCGTTTGCTTTACATTCCCCTGAAAGATGATATATCCACTACACAAATCTCGCCTAAGATTGCATGGAATTTATGTTTTACGCTGGTATAAAAGCCCCTAGAAGATGGGCAAGGCTGCTGTGTTTCGTTGGACTGGTGGTTACCGATTAAACTACTTACTTTTCGTATCGAGTTCAATACGATGTAAAGTCGGGGTTATGCTCACCCTGTAACAATTTATTATGTTTTGCGTCCCAAATAAGTTCATTGCTTTGGTAAATTTCAATATATTTTTATGTTGTTTCCTTCCACTAATCCATTTTGGGGCGAAAAAACTAAATCAAGACAAACAAAAATATAACAACAAACCACCCTCTTCTATAATATTTAATTAAATGCATAGAAGAGAAAATGAGGGAGTATTTTAATGCTTTAGTATTCGTATTTAAATTCTTTTGCTATAGAAATCAGGGCTACGTAGTGGCCGTTTCACCAAATAATCACATTGATTTAAATCAGGGCTATTTGAAGTCCAATTCTAAGGTTCAATAGAAAGTCTGAAACATTTATAATTTAAACCCAACGGGAAATATATGCTGCTGGAAAAGAGTCTGTTATTTTGTGGATATCTTAAAAAGTATTAGATCGATTTTGATAAACCATGTCTTAAAGTGATGAAAAAGATTTTGATTTTCAAGAAAATGTTCAGGTATGGGAGAAATGTCCTGGAACTAACAAAATAAATGGCCGTAATACACAGATATACTTCAACATCATCAAGCATCTTGGAAGTGACAAAAACATAAAGGTAAAATCAGTTGAAAGGAAAATATGATATTAGCAATTTAAAAATTCCAGTATTTAATGGCTCAATAGGCAATATTAATTAATATTTAATTAATAATTATAACTATTAATAAAAATTTGTTTTTTATACACTGTAATAGAAATAAGCAAGTTGGACGTCGATGCATACATATGACGGTATACTCAATCCATTTTTTTAGTCAGAGCTTAAATGGGCATTCAATTTCTACCAATGATTCATATGTAAGTAATTAACGGTAATTAAATAATTTATTAATTGCTTCTTTAATAGATAATTAACTAAGTTAATACCTTCAATTAATTTTGCATAGTGTTATTATTTTGTAGGAATATATATATATATATATATAAGAAAATGTTCAGGTATGGGAGAAATGTCCTGGAACTAACAAAATAAATGGCCGTAATACACAGATATACTTCAACATCATCAAGCATCTTGGAAGTGACAAAAACATAAAGGTAAAATCAGTTGAAAGGAAAATATGATATTAGCAATTTAAAAATTCCAGTATTTAATGGCTCAATAGGCAATATTAATTAATATTTAATTAATAATTATAACTATTAATAAAAATTTGTTTTTTATACACTGTAATAGAAATAAGCAAGTTGGACGTCGATGCATACATATGACGGTATACTCAATCCATTTTTTTAGTCAGAGCTTAAATGGGCATTCAATTTCTACCAATGATTCATATGTAAGTAATTAACGGTAATTAAATAATTTATTAATTGCTTCTTTAATAGATAATTAACTAAGTTAATACCTTCAATTAATTTTGCATAGTGTTATTATTTTGTAGGATATATATATATATATATATATATATATATATATATATATATATATATATATATATATATATATATATATATATATATATATATATATATATATGTATTTAAAATTATGTACGGACATTTATTTTGAAGAAAATCAGTCATATTTTTCATCAAATTTATACGATGCCTATCTACTATTAAGTCCCTATCAATGAAAAATAAATGATATTTCACATGTAATTCAAAAAGTAAATTTCGCATAGAACCAAAAAAATTTACAAGCAAAGAAGTTATAGTATCATGAGAAAGACAAACATGCCCTAAAATGTCTTAATATGAACATTCACTAAATGTTTAACGTGTTCATCTTGTACATTGGCCTCGTTAAGAAATTTTGTGTGGTGTCTGGGGGTGTACATTAAATAGTAGTTATTACAATTATTCCATTCACCACTTTATTTTACTTTTAACTATCAAAAAATGTATTCATTTTTCAGTTTGACATAATTTAAAACATTTCTTGTGGACTGTATATCGTCATCTACAATACAGCTGCTTACTAGACGCCTAAAAATTCGAAACGTACACGGTCCCATGGTGTAATGGTTAGCACTCTGGACTTTGAATCCAGCGATCCGAGTTCAAATCTCGGTGGGACCTTGTAAACTTTTTTTTTTGTTAATAAGAACAAATTTCAACAATTGATATACACAAATGATAACAGTTTAAATTTATATGTAATTAGGAAGAGCCTCTAACGAGGCGTACTAATATAAAATTGTGAATAAGTAAGCAATAAAGAAGCAATACTGCCGTTTTGAGGACAACTGCCGCATTTGAAACTTTTAGAAAATTGGTTTTAGTATTTGTTATTACAAATACATATTATGTAATTTTCTTATATAGTTAAAAATATAGTCACTAGTTATTATGTAATAACTCAATTTTATTAGGCAAAATCTATATCTTAACCAAATAATATACAAACGTTAGGGAAATATATACATATTTTTTTGTTACTTTATATTAATTGTCTAAAAACACTTTTGAATGTTCCTTTGACGTAAAGTCACAGACAAAGAGTACTGAATACGATTTACAGGAAACAACTACTCAACGGTCAAAATCCCTGACCTGCGTTGAATTAAACTTGCAAGTCTTGTTTGGTATCTAAGATCATTTGTCAATTCCTCACTAGACATAGGCGGGTAGTAGCACTGACCACCAGCGGGATACACTTATCACTCACTATGTCTGTTTTGCTTAGTCTGCTTTGCTTATTTGTCTTTTCCATTACTTATGACATACTGACCACCACTTATCAATCACTATGAGAGACAAAGAGGCTTACTATTTTTAATGTGGAACCTCAGAACTCCAGGGACAGCTACTCCTTGTGGTTTGTAGTTGTTTCAATACAGCAAACTAAAATAGGCAAAGGCTGCCACTGGGACAAGGCCAGTGTTACATTATAATTTTAAATTATTCAGGTAACATGTAGGAACCAAAGGTTTTAGTTCATTTAATTTTGTTTTTCAAATTTAAGTAGGTTGGTGCGTTAGACTAAATTTCATAGGTAGCATTTTGATTGTAACAACAGTTTTCTTCAAGGTTTCGAACTGAAAATCATATACATATTTATTTTTTTAACCACTTTGATGATTTTGAAGATTTGTCTAAGAAATTAAGATGTGCGCTTTGTAAATTCATGTTATCGTAAGCAGGAAGCCCAAGGTTTAGGATGGTGTTTAAAATAGATATCGTTATTACATTTTTCCAAAGCGGTTTTGAAAGTGAGTATAATTTTGTGTACTAGTAATATCTACTGTTCGTTTGTCACTGTTAGTTTTTCAGGGTAGTAGATTTTTATAATGTTGTTGATTGGACTAGTAAACTGCTACTGTCGTAGAGTACTCTGAAAATAAGGATAAAATTCAAAACATAGTTTCATTTTGTCAAAATTTGCTTCAGCTGTTTGATTAGTAAGAAGGTTAAGAAGGATTGACGAATGTTGGGAGATTTCTGTTGTTTCAAAAACATCGTTAAATTTATTTCTTAATTTTCATTTAAATTTTGATTGTTTTACAGTATATTCGAGAAAGGTTTATCTAAATAAGTTAAAGCAATACCACATCCTAGTTTGTATTTTTATTTTTTACTTAGTGCCAATTAAAATTTCTGTTACGGTTTTTTATTGTGCAGATAACCTTGTATACATTTTTTTAATTTGGTCGGCAGAGGTCACACAATTCTATTATCTAATAGTCTAATTCCCGAAAAAAGAACACTAATTTTAATTTGTAGAACATTTAGTTGGAAACAAATAGTATGTCAAAGATGATCAAAGTGGCGATTTATATCGGTCCTCTACCACTGGTAAGTATTCAAAATTGTCTGGAATCACTCCTATATAGTTTTATTCCTACGGTGTGTTTTTTATTATTCCAGAGCATTAAAATCATATTTTTAACAACCGTTTTACCCAAATTTATAAAACAAGCTCAGGCTACTATTTTTTTTTGATAAAAAATTGCGAAATTATATTACCGAATTTTTTATTTCATATTTGCGCTAGGTGTATTCGGTTTATATCTCCTATACTAATTGCAATAAAATAAATAAAATGTCCCTCTAAATAAGATATAAATAGTTATTTCAATATTTTAATAGTAGCTTATAATATTCACTGGACCAAATTATTGACCTGAACAGAAAACTTTGCAAAGTGCCTAGTCATGGCAATGTCACAAATTTAAGGTTCTATAGATATTGTGGTAATGTGGAAGTAACAATGCTTCTTCATCCATAAATATTCCTTTTTAACTCAAAGAAAAACAGAAATGTACTGTTTTTATTTCTAAAAAGCATTTTTACAAGTTTTGCAGATCTAGCAAGATAAAATGGGTTTCTAAAATTAGATTTATAAACTTATATAACATAAAATATACTGTACTCCTCGCTAAGTGGATATAAAGGATTTCTTAAACGCCTACAAAAGAAATATGGAGCATTTTCCAAATAAAATAAGTACGGAGCATACAGTTGTGAATTATTAATAGATTCAGTATCTACAGTGGTAAATGATAATGTGACGACACTACTGAAGTATTTTCCACAAATATTAAAACAATCGCATTTGAAATATTTTAAACCTGAACATATGACACATGATATATTAATGTCATGTGTGTTCTTGTTAAGAATTACAAATAAGTACAAACTTCTATCATTTTTATCACTTTCAATGTATATTAAAGGTGCATATACAGAAAGAATTGATTTAACTCGAATAAATGTGAATAAAAAGCAAGTAGTGAATGACGTGATTAAAAATGCCTATGGATCGCGTATAGAGACGACGCACATCAGTCCTCCATATCATATAAAAATCTACATGTATATCATTTCCTGTTCACAGCAGTTCGAATTAAATCAATTCAATGTCTATATAATGATGAAATTCGAGTTAGATGTTGGCTACACCTAACTAGATGTTACAACATTGCTATGACTGATTGTGTAGGCCAGTGGCCTAAAATCTTGGCAACGATTTATGGTATCGGAGACAATAGAGCAGTCAACAGCACAGTAATAACTATGTAGACCATATTATTAATACTTTGGTCCAATTTTTTGGTAATCTGAAAGGAATATGCTTTGAATGTAGTCGCTTCAGCAAATTAACTATAGCCACTCCGTACATACCCCAAGGTCAGTGGTTGTAGATTCTAATAGTCTAGTCATAGCACTTAGAGCTCGTAGCAAGGATTGTAATATCTTGCCCCTTTTTTTCATTCCTTCAAGGTTATGTTTTCTCTGCAAGTGCCGACATCACCTTGGTTTGATGGTAGAGGATGACAGACTTATTGGCTCTGCTTTTCCTAACAGTTGGTAACGTGTAGTTACAGTAAATATCTCATTTATCGTTCATATCTTCAGGGACATAAGGCAGCATTAGTCCTTGGTCAACTCAGTACAAGTGCCTCAAATGATAATATATCACTTGTGATGCTGCGTTATGTTGGTGTATGCAGGCCGAAATCGTGTATTTGGGACATGTAGAAAAGAAGCACAATAGCGAATCTGATGATAGGTCCTACAGTTGATATTAGGAACCTCTATATCTCACACGAGACTACCGTAAACTAAGGTGTTGATGACACAATCTGAATAGTCCACAATAAATTTCTCGGTCCTCAACTTAAGCATAGATGGTCTTAAACAAGCTCATGTCAATTTTTGTTTATAAATCCAGTGATTCCATGTTCTCGCAGAAGACACCATGTTGGGATTTATCGATGTGCTACCGAAGCGGATTTTTTTTGTTTGGAAGCTCTGATTCGGGCTTTCAAACGATTTGGTTAAAGGTCAGTTGCTGATTACATCAGCACCTCTACGACCTCCTCGCGTGGTGTTGTACATGAGAAAGAGATCATCTACGCCTCTTTTTGCTGCATTCAACAATCATGTGCTACTTCTGCCATATATTGATGTTTTGAGAGGATCTGACCTCTTGAGGATGTTACGTACTATACTCAGTACTACTTTGTTATGCACATAGTCCAGACTTAGGAGTCCTCGATCCCTTGATGACATGAAAGGCTGTAGATGACAAAATCATGCTCCCAAACTGATTTTTGTATTTCGTATGCCAGCCACTCGGCAGATCTTTGATAGGTCGGTATGGCCTTCAATTCTGAAATCAGCATGGACTTTATGCCTGCTAGTACACCGTTATTAGGACGAGCATATTGACGTAGCCTGGAACTCCTAATCCATTTAACGATATTTGGTTCCTTGTTTTCTTTTCTTCTGCAAGTGCCAAGAACTCAATAACAAACATCATCTTGGTTGATCACCGAGAAGTACTTAAGAGCAAATCATTTGATGAAGAACCTTTCATACTATGTATCTTATTGTGTATTACTAGACTTAAATTTATGTTTCAGGCATACGATTACATCATGTCTGATTCTCCATACCATGTCATATTCATCAATGCCTCATTTCACGTCAAATTAACAAAAAAAAAAAAAAGAAATTCTACTCTTGAATGGACAAAGTATAACTTTTGACCCCAAGTATTAACGATACCTATTAGTATTTTCACATTAATAAAATAACTGACCTTCATAAAATAATTTGAGAATACGTTTGCAAAAAATTTGGAATACCAGTGAATATAAATTTAATACTCGTATACTTCTTTACTGAATAACTTTTATATTTCTTTGAAAATTTTATATGGCTTTGAGCTACCTATGAATAGAAATAATACAGAAATTTATACAACTTTTTGGGTAGTTTTTTCCGTGGAACAAAGTTGTTATATGAATGATTTCTTAATTAAAAAGATTAGGAACTAATGTTATTTTTTTGCTGAATTTAACTTTTGGTGTATTATTTTCAAAAACAAGTTAATATCATCTGGAGATGCTGCTATTTTAATCATCTGCAGATGATGCCAACTTCGTTGGCGAAATACACGTCAAGTATTTTGGCGTTAGTGGAAATTATTTTTGTGTTAGTTTAGTCACATCAAAGGTTCCAATCCAAAGAATAACTGATTAAAATCAATATTTTTCCAGATATGTTTGGGAGACGCTTGTCAGTAGTGACCGCATCGTTGGCTGTGATAAACTTATGTACCTGTGCGAATATTCTCATGATAACAATGGGAGGTACAAAATCGCATAAAATTCCGTTTTGGGGAATTAGCAAGAGGACTGATACCTCGAGGGCACAACATCACATTTATTAACGCATTTCCTGCAGACTTTCTTTTGTCAGGATTAGAAGAAATTACCCCTGCAGGGTTAGTTTTCTATGTAAGAAATTTTACCAATTGGGATCTTGTTGGAAGTAGGATGAAAGGAGAGGAACCAGTGCCACCCCTTGAAATGGTTAGGTATGGTTATGAGGTACGGCAACATGTTTATTTTTTTAACCTGTTTCCTATTGCAATTATGAAATAAGCAATATTTTAACATGTATAATTATATTTGATGTCCTCACAGACAAAACATTTTTTTAAGCTATGAAAGATATATCCAATAAGAAATATCAAATACATGGAGATGAAAATGTGCATGCTAATTTTTGGTTCAATGCACTATGGTCACTTGTCATAGTAAAATGCGACAAAAATAAATTTTATAATTATTTAATTTCACCATGAATAAAAATGTCTTTATTTTGATAGATAATAATTTTGTAGTATTAAATATGAAAAACAATAATAATAACAGAAATAATAATAACAATAATAATAATAATAAGGAGTGCTAAGGACCGGCAACCTCCGCGCTGGTGCACCCTGGACAGGCAGAGGTAACTCTGCCTGACAAATGCCGGCCGGGGGTACCAGGTCTAACCACCCTGGTACTCTTGCTGCTCGGGTTCCTTATAACCTAAGAAGGGCCCCTCACAATCGACCCCAAGCGGATGGGGGTCAGAGACAGGTGGGAGGGGCCTTACCGGATGGTCTCAACGTTGACAACCAAGGCATTGAACACGGATGCTTTAAGTCGACGAGGGAACTTCGGGATGACTTGCTGACCTGCCGCGAGAGTAGCGAACCTGAGCGAAGGGAATACATGGCGCGAATGCATGCACTTTGGTGCGAAATGCATCCAGAGCATCGCGCCTTCTCTCAACAACATCTGAGAGATCAAGTATCCTTTCTGCTCAGGTCAGGTTGTGTAAGGCACCCCGTCAGCTGGAAGAACTGCCAGCTGCAGACCCACCGCGGCAATTATCAGCTGATGGGGAACATCTTTTAGAGTTCACCGGTGTAGACTTAAAGATAAGGGTTAGCCTTAACAGCAGGGCTAACCTAAAGCCACAAGACCTAGCTAGAATGGACGCGGTCATCGATGAGGAAATTCCGGAAGATGCAGATATCTGGCAAATCAACTGTGCCGTGTACAACGCCGCGAAGTAACTCATCCCCCGTGAGAGGTCAATCAATCATCAATCAAAAAATCGAGGGCAAGGTACAGTCGGCCAGACAGCATGCTTCTACAATATACAAGACGAGTGGTAGAGTATTTACTCCCAGAATCCGGCGCTTAGGCGCCGGATTAAGACGTCAACACCACACTCTAAATCTGACAGTGATGCTTACCATCAAGCAGCACTGTCTAGATAGGATCCGAGCGCTTATGGCTATAAAGAAAACGTCGAAGAGGCGAGTGAGGAGTATGGAGCAAAACAGTTTGTTCCGTACGAATCCTTCCCGCCTCTTTCAAGAGCCACAGCGTGTTGTAGATAATCCGCCGACTGTAGAAGACGTCGAAACCTTCTGAAAAGGAATCTACGAAACGACGCGTCCATTCAATTGCGACACTCAAAAGAAGTGTGTCCGGCAATCAGTACGGAAGAAGTCCAAGAAGCACTGGTTGGTACCAAGAACTTTGCGGCCTCTGGCCCAGACGACATTAACAAGTAGTGGTGAAAGAAATTTCCTTCCACTCACCGTCGTCTGGCGCGGGTTTTTAACTCATGGTTGAACGAGGGGCAGCAGATTCCGGACTGGTTCATCGAGGGACGTACTGTGCTTATCCCTAAAAAAGGAATCTTTCCGACCCGAAGAATTATAGGCCGATCACTTGCCCTAACTCCTGCTACAAGATATTTACACGTATCTTGTATGCTGGGACCCTGAAGTCTGTTGATCCAGTCTTCCAGTAGATACACGAACAGCGTGGTGCCAAGAAAGGCATGGGAGGTTGCAAGGACAGCCTGCTGATAGACCGCTGTATTATATAGGATTCTGTGCAATACAAGCGGATTCTATCGATGGCCTGGATTGATTACTGCAAAGCATTTGATACAACATCGCATGAGCTATTGTTGCACTTGCTCGAATGTCTCTCACCACTAATGAGATGCATAGAACAGTTGCTGACGCTCTGGAAGACTCGTATCACCATAACATCAGGTGCAGAGTGGGTCACGACAGAGTAGGTGGCATCTAGGAGAGGAGTTTTCCAGGGTAACTCCATGAGTTCTCTCCTCTCCTGCATCTCAATGTTACCGTTGTCTGTTGGACTCCGCCAAACCCGCAGATATCAATATAGAAGAACTACAAAACACTCTTAGGGTGGTTGAAAAATACACGTGGATAATTGGTATGGAGTTCGGATTGGACAAATGTGCAGTCATCTACCTCAAGAGAGGACGATGCGGGAATTCTCTGAAGTTGCGCAGCTCGCAGACGGAAGCATCCTAAGACATCTGGATGATGAAGAGACCTACACATATCTGGGTGTGCACCAAAGGCACATCCAGGATGTAAAACATATAAAGGATTCTCTCAGCGGCAAGTACAGACACCGCCCCCGAAATATTTGGTCTTCTGAACTTTCGGGCAACAACAAGGTGTCTGCAACTAATATGCTTGCCGTTCTGGTTTTGCTCTACTCCTTAGGAGTAGTATAGTGGACGGTAGACGAACTGCGCCAATTAGACAGGGATACCCGCAAGATATTCACAGAAGTATTCATCCTAGATCGTCCTTTCCTCGCGTGTACTTCCCACGTCAACGGGGTGGTCGAGGACTCTTGAGCCTGGAGTGTACGCTTGGCAGGGTAGTACTGAGTATGACATGGAGTATCCTCAAGAGCTCTGATCCCTTCTTGCGGTTTGTAAAACATCACGAAACCGTAGAAGTGGGAGCAGGATTGTTCAAGGCAGCAAAAAGAGCCGCAGATGGACTTTGTCTCGCAATCGACAAGGGCGAGGTGGCCGGCGAGGTGCTGATGTAGAGTCAGTCACTGAACTTCAGACAAATCGCCTGAAAGCTCGAATTAGAGCTGCTGAACAGGAAAATCTGTTTGGGCAGCACGTCGATAAACCACAGCATGGTGTCTTCTATAAGTACATAAAAACGCTGGGTTTAACGCCCAGGCTAACATTCGCCTTTTTAAGGTTAGCCGAGCTTAAGTCGAAGACCGAGGGATTCATTATGGCCTGCCAAGATGGTGTTATCAACACTTTGGTCTACCGTAGCTGCGTGTGTCGTGTAGAGGTTCCTGACATCAACTGTAAGACCTGCCGTCAGGCGCCGGAATCGCTCATGCACATGTTATCTGCATGCCCCGTATACGCGATTTCGGCCTACCTCCACCGACAACGCGGCGTTACGAGTCCTATACTACCATCTAAGGCACTAATAAGGGGGTTGACACCAGTGCTGTCTTACATCCCCGGAGATATTGAGTCCGTTGTCGAGAATGGGAAATGCCGGATTTACTGGCACTACTCGTTCCCGACGGTCAGGCTAATCCAAGCCAACAAGCCTCACATAGTCCTCCTCAACCATTAACTCAAGGTGATGTATGTCATCGAGTTCTCGGCACCTGCGGAGAAAAATATCACCTTGAAGGAGGAGGAGAAACCGACCAAATACCACTATCTCCGGTACGAGCTCCAAGTGCTATACCCAGGCTACTGAGTCAAAATGATGGTCTCGGATCTAAAGACCATACCGGCCTGACAAAAATCAGCTGAGTGGCTAGCAGGCCAAATGTAGAAGGCGGTCATTCTGGGTTCTCTCCGTCTACTTAGGGCACACGATTCCGGAATCTACAGTCACTAACCATGCGGGATGTGCGGAGTAGCTGTTGTTAATGTGCTGGCGCGACTCTCGTGAGGCGTCGGAGGCACGAGGGAACTGTCCAGCGTCGGGAAACCGAAAAAAAATAATAATAATAATAATAATAATAAGTGGCAGTAGGTACTACCAGCTCCCCTTTGTGACTGCTGTAGCCACAGGGAAGGGTGACTGGTAATAAAATAATAATAATAACAATTTCTTCAATACACAAATATTTTTTTACAGACATTTTCTTTATCTTACATGCCTAGAAACTCCATTATTCCATAACATACTTGCGTAGATCTGTATACCAAATATGGACATCCAGATTTTAAACACAGATTTACGTGAAAACACGATTTCAAAATAAAACACCAAATTGTTTTTTGGAATTTTCAAATATCCCTTTACGTTTAGGAAATAAGGGCCCTGGGTGAGAATTATGAGACACCTTGTACAGTTGGAAAGTTAGTGTGACCTTTCTAAAGCTTCGAAAATAACTGAGACATGTTAGTAACACCAGTGTAATAATTATCAATGGTTTCAAAGAACAGAATAATTAAAATCATTAAAAAAATTCAGTTTTACTGAACATAATGTACATATTAATTATTATCTTTTTTGTAATTCACCATTCACCGTAGCAATTAGCTGGGAAAGTAGTTGTTTAAAAGGTTAAGTACGTGTTATACTTATCCGTGATAAGTTTTTTTGTAAAAGTGTAGAAAAGAATAATTAGCAATTTTTTTTGTTATGTTTCCATTTTATCCTTTATTTGAAATTAAATTTCTTGTTCAATCAACCACAATAAGAAGGTCACGAATAAAATATTTTAGCACTATAATTTCGAGCCAAATAATATTTTTTGAGAAATCTTTGATATGATAATAAGTTGTTGATTGTACGCGCCGTGCTTTGCAATATTGAATGTATTTAAATTTCCATAAAACTATAATTTATCAGCCGACCTAAATGAAAGGTTTAAATATTTTCTGAATCTCGTAAAGGTAATAATACTTATATAGGTTCATCGCACACCGTAAACACCAACTGAAAAACTAAATTAAGCAAACGTTAATGATTCCTTACTTTTTATTATTAATTTTACGACTCATTTCTACTGTAGCATGAAAAGAGAAAGTAAAAAAAATAATGTAAAATAAAAGTCGAAAGAGTACTCCTTACTGTTATATAATAACATATTTTCTTGAAAGGTTCATTGGTTATTTATCATTTTACCGTGTGTGACAAAAAATAACAACAAATCATGACAACATAATTATATGTACCTCTACATAAAAATGCTTTGTTAGTTATAGGCTTTCGAAGTTGAAAATAAGGCTATTTGCTGTATCTTTTGAATCTTTTGTAGATTTTTTTTTTAATTTGGTACATAAAATAAAATCAGTAAGACCACATTTTAATAAACTATGACCAGTTTTGTGATTGTATTAGCCCTCCGTTTTTACCCATAAACCTATGATAACACATCCAATTACCGGAATAATTTTTTTTCAAGTTTTTTTACTTTTACCTTTTTTCCTACGTGCTTTAATAGTCATTTTAAAAAGAATTCAGTGCCTTCTTCTTCTTCTTCTTCTTCTTTAAATACAATTCAATACCAGATCTATGAAGAAATAAAAATTTGTTTGTATCAAACATTAAGGAATTATTTTATTTATTTTTTAGGCTTGTGAGGTTCTTCTCTCCGACACAGAAACAAAAGATTTTCTCTACTCCGGTCACAAGTTCGATCTACTAATTTTAGATGGAGCTTATCCTGAATGCGCCCTAGGTTTCGTTCATCACTATAATGTACCATTTATGTACATAAACACAGTGGGGTTTTATACAGGATCCATTTCTTTAGCTGGAAGTCCTACGCCATACTCAGTAACACCTTTCTTGGCTCTCTCTTTGACGGACAATATGAATTTCTTTCAAAGGACCAAAAACACAATTTGGAATTTGGCAGCCAGTACGATTCACTCTATAATGGTAAGTGAAACATTCTACTCATACAACCTGTAAAATAAGAAAACTATTAATAATTATTTGCCATATAGGACATATTATACAAACATCGATATTGTTCCTACAATCTCTAAATGATTGTTAGTGAAACGCACGACGAGTATAATAAATTAGACTATTTAATGTTGGTAGTGTTACAATTAATGGTATTATCTAGTAAACACTCCGTCAAATATTAGACAAAATTATATTTAAAATCAGGTTTATAGAAAAAATAGCAACATAATCCGCATTGAATAGTTGTCAATGAGTTGCCAGAAGCTCTGGGGTCGGTCTTCTCAGTTCCTAATAAAGTACTGGATAATAACTAACCTTCTGATGCCGCATACAAAGAAGAATCTTTTCATCTCTAAATATTTTTAATAGCAGGGTAAGACGGTCTTATTTGCAGATTATGTGAACAAATTACTTGTCACGTCACAGATCTAACATATTTTCTTTTTCTATTGTATTGCTACTAGCTTCGTGAACGTTATTGTTAACGATGCTTTAAACATACGGTTAGACATACTCTTGCGGCCGTCAACTATAATGCAATGAATAGAGTGTATAGAATCCAAAATTTCAAGGAGTGAGAGACTTAGCATAATATTAAAAATACTTCACCTGTGCTACTTATATTGGTTTTACTCTCTTATTTATTTTTTCTTTTTAGTTTGATAGCCACCACAAATTTTATTCAGAGCGACAACAAATAATGTTTACTTTCACGTTTTTACGCTTACAGGAAATAATACTCTTTATTAAGGACTCTTGGTGTGCTCATATTTATATACATGTACGATTATTAATCTCTGTTAATAATTAAAACACGAAAAAAAAGTTGGATGATGTAAGTACTACAACTCTGTCAAACCAGTCCACTCTGACTCCACAGCCTCCAACCGAATTTTCCAACATTTCTAATAAAGGAATAATCAACTTATGTCCTTAGAGAAACTTCAAGTTCAAAAAAATACCTATCAACACATCACTTTAATCTTACAAACATTTTTATTTTCTGTTCTGTATGAATAAGTTCAATAAATCACTTCAGCCAAAAACACAGTTCCTCTCTCCTTCGCAGCTCAGCTTTCTCTGCCCTTCCAACTGCGTTTTACCATCGGACCGTGTGGCATTCTCGTGACGTAATTGCTAGCTAATTACATCAACTTCCTCTCTTTACCTTTTTCGCCAGAGGAAAAGTAGTTTCAAACAGATCTAAGGTGTTATGCAAAATAGTAATTATTTAAATTTGTCAAATATACCTATGCAAATAAAATAATTTGACTTACGGCTAATCTTTCCATCTCCTATTAAATTTATTCGGTAGATATCTTGGATATAATTGTATCAACAATTGTTTCAATGGAACTTATTTCAGTCGTCTAAATGCAAATCCCGGCAAGTCCAGAGAAATAGAATTTGAAATAACGCAAAAAACTAGTAACATTTTTATTCAGTCGAATGAAGTATCCACATTTTTTGACGTAGGTTATTATTGATATTAAAAAAGTAACAAAAACAATTTACGAAATCAGGGGCGTACAGAAGGCTCTAAATATTAATAAATAAAATGGACATATTGAGTTTTGCATCTAAACCATTGCATATTTGTAAAAAAAATGCTAATACGTATTAAAATTAAGGCTGGGAATTTTTCCAGATTTTAGTATTCGAATATTTTTCGAAAAAATATTCGAATATTCGAATATCGGATTCGTTTCGTTTTCAAATTATTCGAAAGACCGAAAACCGGATCCTCGAATTCTTATTAATAGTATAGCAACAATACTAGTGAACAGTGAATACTCTATTTGAGTATTTGTTGATAGACCAAAATAGTCGACGAACCACAAGCAGATTTGATTTGCTTTCCATACCCACAATAGGGTAATCTCCCCTACATGTGCTTTAAGGGCAGAATTATTTAGTTAGTATTTTATTTTAGGATTGAGGGGCTATTGTTCACATTTAACTATTGGGGCTTAAAACGAAAACAGAGCTAGTTTATTATACTTCTGTAACTATTTTTCCTTTTCGAAAAAAATAAAAGTGCTCCAAAATTAGAATGTTTTTAAAAAAGACGCAGATGTGAAGGTGAAACAAATACATGAAAAGTCAATAGTTAAATATTTACAGGTTTTCTAAAATTTAATTTTAACCCCTGCGTTAGTTCAGTAAGAATAAGGTCGAGGCAAGAGAGAGATGGAACAGTTTGACTGGGAGTAAAACGTGCCACTAATGTGGTCTATTTATATATTTGGATTTTTAGAATAGGTACCTACCTATACCTACTATCTACCTACTTTGGTTGGATGCATACTGCATACCTATTCGTACATTTTAAGTATTTTAATATTCAAATTTACTCAAATATAATCGAATATTCGAATACTTGAATACATTCGAGTATTCGAATAATCGAGTTTTCGAGTATTCGAATATTCGAAAATATTCGAGTATTCGAATATTTGAATATATTCGAGTATTCGAATATTCGAATATATTCGAGTATTCGAATATTAGAATAATTTCCAATTAGAATAACTCGTATTCGAATATTCGAATACCTACTCGAATTATTCGTATTCGATTCCCAGCCTTAATTAAAATAAGATTTACTTTTTATTAGCACTAAAATTTATATTTTTAAATGCTAAAATCAACGCTTTCATCTTGATAATTATTATCCTCCTCTTCAGTTACCTGTCCTACCTCCAAAAAATTGTAGTAAATATTTTTAAAAAGACTAAGGCATTTTACTTTTCCAGCTTTTTCCATTATGTTTTTCTAAGAGCTTTGCATTCTTATCATTGTGAATAGGTACTCCAATTTCAAGTAACTTGGGGCTCATCTGAGAAATATTTCTTTCAGTTTTGTGTAAGCCTTTGGAAGAACATACGTCATTTCTATAAAAGGCTCTTATAAGAGTGGCGCCGTTTTTAAAATAATAGAATAATAATGTTATTATTATTGTTGAGTTAAACATATACAGACATATCGGAGCACATTATTCGATTATTCAACTGGTAAAATTACATAGCAGGGCTGTGCATAATAATTATTAAGTCAAGCTGAATCAGCTCTTCAGAAATGTTGAGCACCAGACATTTCCAATGCACCAATGAGAATTGGTGCATTGGAAATGTCTGTCTTTGCACCTAAGACATGAAAGGACTTGTCGATTTTTGCATCTGAGGTGAGATTTTATATTCATGTTACATTGAATTTGTCGGAATTGGCTTGATAAATTCACTATGGATCGTAGACTTTTGTATTCTTATTTTTTTTGGTATAATTAAACTCATTTTTGGAAAAATTGGTTTTACATTTAGGCAACTGATTTATCAAATAGTGGAAAGGAAAGATCAAAGATCAGCCGTAAATTCAATAAAAATATTAAAAAACAAGAGTACATGATTCCCACACGTCAGTTCCATGGATGTGATAAATGCGATAGAAAAAATTTAAAGTTTAACTGAAAACGCAATTTATAAAGAGCTGCCACAGCCTTATTGCTGAGGCGACTGTAGAAATGGATATAAAAATTAATTCAAACAAAAAAATAAGTCCTTTTTAAACGTGGGATCTGTCACCTATTTCATAAAAACAGAACATATACATAACGAAAAACAATAATGTCAGATTTAAATTATGATATTTCTTACACGTGGTAGAATTGCGTAAGCCTTATTTCTCTTTGACCACAGAAACATAAAAATGTGTACATTGTACATGTATACATGCTTAAATTAAATAATAAACTTAAGTAGACAAGTCCTCTGTTCAAATCTTCTTTCTAGGCTTTGAGGTTTATTAGACACTTTTAAATTACATAACTTTCATTTAAAATAAATGACAAACTCGTATTTTTATATAACAGATAGCATAACGTACATAGTACAAGTAATTTCTCTTTTATGATATTGTCTATTTTAGTTATATTTTTCTGAAACCATAATAAAATCTATTAATTACTTCTTGAGTCTAAAACTTTATATACAGGATGTTACAAAATAGTGTACAGAATTTTTTAGAGATGATATGGTAGGTAAAGACAAACATTTTTTATCGATATACGCCGGAGCATTGTAAAGTTCCCAGGAGATGCCAAACATGTTCAGTATCGCTCTGGCAGATAGGCAGCCAGACGCACAGAATCGGATAGTGGTGGCCTATCATACACAGGTACTCGTGGACTTTAGCAGTAATTGTTACCGAGGTTGTTACGATTCCGACACTTTTTCTGTACAGACATTAGTTTATTAGGTAGTTTTGATTTAGTCGCAAATAAATTTTATGCAGAAGTTGGCGGATTGCAGTAGAAAACAGTGGAGTTCAACACAATGGTGTACCACCACACTTTTTCTGTACAGCCCGAGATTTTCTAACTGAAATGTATCCAGGGCCTTAGATTGGTGGTGCTGGACCTGCGAGCTGGCCTCCACGCTCTCAAGACCTCACCTCCTTGGATTTTATCTGTGGGAGTATATGAAATCTAGTGTACGAGACACCCGTAGAAACTGGAAAGGCCCTTGTTGCCAGAAATAGTGGGTTAAGACATACAGGACAACTCTAACATCTTTGTTTTAGTTAGATAATTTCAGAGACGCCTAGAGCTTTTTAACATTCATAATGGACGACAATTTTAACAGTTTTTAAAAAAAATCTTATTTTTCGATAAATTTTTTCTAACTCATATCTTTACCATTCTTAATTAGGCCAATTATTTGTTTATTGATTTAATAACAGTAGGTGTGAAAACCTGGATGATAGGCCTGCACTCACGTTTCCTGGAGAATTTATGGAAAGAACATGGGTTCGTTGACAAAAAAATTTTCATCTTTACCTACTCCAAAAAACTCTGTGCATTATTCTATAACATCTTATATACTGTAATAAATGTAATACTTAGTATGTCATACACTTTCATCAACATTAGAAAGGAAATTGGTATACAGAGTACTTAAAATTAATAAGTTGTGGGTTAAAAGATTAATTAAAATATAAATTTAATTTCACTCATAAAGTTCTTTTATAATAATTTTACTTGATTTATAATACTCTCTCCATTAATTTTCACCTTGTTTCTGTATGTTTTCAAGAGATTGAGAAAAAATTGAACTGTGAATTAAATATATCAGTACAGGAAAGAAACTTCATATTATCTTGTTCATTCGAAAAAAATTACACAGACAATAACTCAGAAGCAAACAAGAATAGGAACGATGACTTAGTTTTATGACGGTTATTATGTTTATACACTACCCAAAACAATTAAAAGATCATAAATTAAAACTTAAATAAGTTTTTTTAAAAAAAGTCGATGTTCTCGAGCAAATAATATTCACGGCTAATTATGTAGATTGACTAGACGGTCAATCTAAAAAAACCCTTCTTAAGATAATTTGTCCCTTGAGTGGCTATATCAAACCGTTTAATTATTTATTTTTAACAATTTCTAGTTTGATTCAAAAGTTATATTTACTTACATAATGAATTTTTCAATAAATAATTATAAACAAATTTTGAATGGAAATAATAAACAAAAAGATAAGAAGAGAAAGAAGATCAATTTGGACAATTGGTGGGGTTGGCCTATAAGGGTTGTCGAAAGATAGGCAACGACTGGTATGATAATTTGTGTTTTATTCTAAAGGGTGCGTTATACTCCTTAATTTGTATGATGTTGGGAGGTTGAGGGACTATTTGACAATTGATATTTATAAAATTGTTGTGAAGTGTTTTTAATATAATTCGTTATGAGTACAATGTCGTTACAATGCTCATGTAAATCTCTGATGGAAGTGTATCTATTCGAATTTGATATGAGGCGGAAATATGTATTTTCTAAACCCGAAAGTTTCTTTAATGTCGTCACACACGCTTTGTTTGTCCTACTCGGTTTACTACCCTTTGCAATGAGTGGAAATACACTTCAGGACAGAGCGTTAACCTTTCGGACGGTTCGATTAATATGGTTCGAAAATGTTAAACTTTAGTCAAAAGGTACCCCAAGATTCCTGACACTCTATTTTTTTAATTTGGGCCACGAGTGAATAAATTGAATTATGCGGCCTGGAGATTTTAACCGATGTAGTTTACATATTAACCCCGAAAATCAGACGGTATCGAAGGCTTTCTCAATATCTAAGAGCACCATAGTCGTGCTCTTTCCGAGATTGTACTGCACCTTAACATCATTCACAATTCCGACAATCTGCTATGTGTTATTGTGCCCACTCTTGAAACTGAACTGGTAAGGATCTTGAATGTTAAGCTAATCCTGCACAGCATTTATTCTACTCAGGATGATCTTTTCCACCCATTTTGATATGGCTGATGGAAAAGATATAGGTCTATAGCTGCCAGCCAGTTTCGAACTCTTGCCTGGCTTCAATATCGAATACACCACAGCACTTTTCCACGAAGTGGGCCAGTGCTGTAGATGCAGAATCGCGTTAATGATGTTTACAAGCTGCACTACACCTTTCTTGAGAAGATTCTTGAGCAGCTTATAATCGATGCCGTCTTTGCCCAGAGCTTTTTTGTTTGATAATATCTTAATAAACTGCTCTAATTTAGAGAGCCTAGTCGTGATGTCTAAAAATTGCTCGTTGGTCAAATTTTTATTATCATGATCCAGGGCTTGATTTGCTTTATTTTCTATGCTGTTATGCTCTAGATGATTTGGAGTATTTTCATTATGTACATTTTCAAATTGGTCACCTAAATGGTTGGCTTTTTGCCTGTCCGTTAGATATGTTTGTCTGTTTTGGGTCGAAAGAGCAGGGATGGCTACCCTAATGTTTTCCAACGATTTACTCAGCTACCACAACGAATTATCCAGAGTGTCTAGCGATTCTAGTTTAGTACCACATTTCCGGTTCTTTGCGGTATTAATGGCAGTCCTAATCTCTCCTTGCAACCTGATTATTTTAATCCTTACGTCCGCATCACCACTTTGCTGCCAGCGATGTCTTAGTCTATTTTCCTGATTTTCTGTCTGACCGCATCGTCAAGTTGGTTTTTAAGTGGATCTATTGTTATGACCTTAGCAACATCTCGCTTAGCTTCTTGCAGTAACCTCGTGATTGTTTCCACCTCTTTTTGCAAAGTAGCAATTAAGTTTATGCTATTGTTTAGAGCCACTCAATTATTAATAAGGTCTTGGAACCGTCACCAATTAGTATTCTTGAACGATATAACCTTGACTCTGTCATCCTCCCTTGGTGTGTTGTTTAGATTCAAAAAGATCGAATTGTGATCAGAGGTGAGTTCTGCTAACGCTACCGACAGCTTAACATTATCCACCCCTTTATTGACCACCATATCAAGGGTGGACGGAGTGCCTCCATTGTTTGGAAAGTGAATTGACTCATCTGGATACTGCAAATTGACGGTATTGTTATTTATGAAGCCTGACATGATGCATATAGAATGATTTTAAATTTACCTAAAATTGTACGAATTATAGGAAAATTAACTAACTTTTTGCATGTGTACTTAGAACCATATGACTCTGTAAAGTAAACTTTAGTATAATACATGCAAATATGGTATAAATTTTAGTAACTTTTTTCACTAAATAGACGGTAGAAGATGTAAAAAAATAAATAATCTTCAATTTGTGATTTCAAAGAGTAAGGAGAAACATAAATTGATGTAAATAGTTACCTACATGATCCTTATTAAAATCATATGGAAATTAAGTTTATAGCGTTCTTTTATTCAATAGTGAAATTTCCTAGCCAGAAAGATGCAGAAAAATATTTACAGAATGTTGTAACAAAAATCTCAGTATTAAGCAAAATGTCCCTTAAAACCGTATCTTTTCTCATGCGACGAAGTATCTTGACTTATATAGTAAAAGTAAGTGTAATAGTTTTTAAATGAGTTTTTATTTGTAAAATACAGTAAAAAGTTGAAAACGAAAATATTTGATCTTTTAAAAACTCAGGTCGTTGACACAAATATGGTTAGCCAACCATGACTTCTAGATTTAAATAAATAAATGCGTAGAAATCGTAAAGGTTGTAATAAATAAGAAACATAGTGATACAGAAAAAATATATAACGTAACATAGTTTCACCTTGATTTTATTTATCTATATTATCCATTAGTTCTATTGGTCGTTGGAATTTTATGGCTCCACTAACTTTTAGAAAGGTGTCAAGTAAACTTTAACTAAAATTATAACATACAGTGCATTTCAAAATTAGTCTAGTATAACGCAGGATCTGAAGTAGATAAGAATGTGAGGTGGCGCAGTTTAAAAATACTGTTTATTGAATTTTATTTTTTATCACTCCCAGCGACCCCAACTTTAGAATTTCAAATAACACCCCTTATCTTATGACCCATTATTATAAAGGGCAAAGTACTACCCATCTACCAAAATAATAATAATAATAATAATAATAATAATAAATTAGTTCATCCGATTCTGAGATAGAGCCGATAATTAATCATTTAGTTATTTATTTATTTATTTAATTCATATCCAACAGGTTAAAGCCCAATTACAGGATACGGGGATAATTTCAAATTACCGGTAAAAGTAAAAAGAAAAATGGTAATAATAAAAATAGCAATATAAAAAAAAAGAAAGATGGTAATAAAAATGGTATGAACAAAAAAAGTTAACAAAAAAAAATAAGCACATATGCTTATACAAATATGTATGCACACACATACATACACATGCACATACATATACACATGCATCCATATACACACATATATACGCACATACATACATACATACATACATACATACATATATACATACATACATACATACATACATACATACATACATAAATACATACACATATACACATATACACATATATAAACACATGTTATATACACAAATTATTATAATAGTAAATGACTAGCTGTAAACAATTTTTAGCTACCTGATGGTACAAAAGAATATATCAACCCTATCCTCCACGGTGCAATAATTAGAGATCATTTGATAAAGAGGAGATGCTTTGAGAAAATTGGTATTAGCTGTAGGAAGATTAAAAACATTGTTGTGCCGCGCTGAAATCCTGGGCACCCGTATATTGATATGACTTAGAATATCTGGACAGTCAAAAATATTATTAACAATTTTATATTAAAATATAATCAGATGTACAGATTTCCGTTTTGACAATTCTATGATGTCAAACCGTGTTAATAACAAATTATGAGAAAACTCTCTTGGCGGATATATGCCATCTAATATATATACTGCAGACTTCATAAATCGTCTTTGTATTCTTTCAAGCGTCGCTACATGAGTAACATAGATTGGGTTCCAGACTATTGATGCATATTCTAATTTCGATCTAACGAAGGATGTATATAACAATCGAAGTGTAAACATATTAGAAAACCCTTTCGAGTTTTTAATGGCAAAACCTAAACATTTAATTGCAGATGAAGTGGTAACCTCAATATGTCTTAAGAATGTTAGTTTAGGTTCAAAAGTTACTCCAAGATCTTTTATATAATCAGGTCTATTAAGTGATGTACCGTCCAATTTACAATCAAAATCAACAGAATTTTTTTTCTTGTAAATGACGTAACATTACATTTGGAAGCATTTAGTGGTAAATTGTTATGTGTACACCACGAATTTATTTTATTAAGTGCAACTTGCAACAGTTCACACTCTTCGTAAGAATTCACTTCACACAGTAGCTAAGATCATCTGCATAAATCAGATTATGTACACATAGGTTTGACACAATATCATTGTGGTACCCCAGATAACTGCAAAAACTTCTTCAACCTATAACCACGGTAATGAACAAACTGATATCTATTTTTCAAATATGAAGAAAAATGCTACAGAAGAGGGTTAGATAGTCTGAAAGTATCCAATTTGTTCAATAAAATTCCGTGGTCAAGTCGGTCGAATGCTTTAGTAAAATTGGTGTATATAACATCAACTTGGCTATGTCGATCTAGTCTATTACTAATGAACTGGGACTTACACACAAGATTTGTCACCGTGGATCTACCCATCATGAAGCCATGCTGCTTACATGATATCAATCCAGACACATGATTGTAGATAACATTATGCAGAATTATTTCTAATAATTTAGCAAAGTTGCAGATGATAGTAATAGGTCTGTAATTCGTTAAGTCATTCCTATTGCCTTTTTTATAAACAGGGCACACTCTAGACATTTTCCAAGACTCTGAAAAACATGACGTTTTTATAATTAAGTTAAATATAGCTGTTAGAGGAGTAATAAAAGCCGATGCACAATCCTTGATTAAGAATGCAGGTATCAAATCAGGTCCCATAGTACAGTTTGGTTTGAATCGTTTAATCGCTTTACCAACTTCATCCTGAGTAATGAATGGAATATCCATTGTATTTATATTTTGGTTCGAGGATACATGGGTAATAGCAACCGGGAGCGTAAATGACTCGGAAAAGAAATTGGCAAAGCTATTAACCATTAGTTGGGGATCTTCAATATCTTCCCCATTATATGTAACAATTGAGGGGATAGAAGAAATATCCCTTTTAGAATTTATATAGGACCAAAATGTATTCGGGTTGATTTTTTAAACCATTTCTATGCCTTGTAAATAAGCTTTATGCAACACGTCCACCTCAATCTTTATTTGCGATCTTAGCGACTTGAATCTATTTAAATAGTTCATGTCTCCATTCTTTTTGTACATTTTTAAAGCCTTGTCTTTTGTTTTTATCTTTTTTTTAATTTGGTGGATAACATTTACCTGTAGCTTTTTTTTTGGTTTATTATTTTCAAAAATATTATTTAGTTTATTGTTTAAATCAGCAATAGCCATGTTTGGATCTACATATTGTTTGAGAAAATCCCGGTTAGTATTATTAATTTCTTCATATAAAGATAAAGTTTGCTTTTTTAAAATTGAAATCGGCATGTGCTTTGATGGGAATATTATTTATTTTTCTATTAGACTTTGCAATTTCAATTTCTACAATCAATGCAGGGTGATAAGGGTCTTCTAGTAGAATAATCGGCAGTGCTTAACTACACAATTTGTATTACATAATACTAAATCCAATAAGCGACCTTGAAAGTTTCTTATATTCCGTACTGATTAAGACCACAGAAATTTATGAAATTTTATGTCTGCTGTATTCGGGTATATTAAAATCACCAACTAATAATAAATCTGAATCGTAAAGAAGGTGTATAGACATTAGAGAATCATATAATACATGATATTCTTCATATGTACATATTGGGGGTATATAAATTACTAGAATATAGATCCAGCGAAAATTTATTTTGACCTTTACTGGTAGAACATCAATAAATTTTACATCAGTCAATGTGTTACAGACTGATTTAATATCAATTTGGGCAGATTCAAGTTGTTTGTCTAGGGCTAAGAGAGCGCCACCTCCTCTGCCTGTATTGGTTGCGACAAAATCTCGGTCAGTTCTAAAAACACTAAAGTTGTTAAGATTAAACAGTTCCGAATTTCGAATGCTCTCGTTACATGAGGTTTCAGTGAATGCATATGCCTGGTACTCTTGAATTGTAGATGAAATATTATATAAATCGTAATTTATAATCACTCATATTAACAATATTCAGATCCATAGTTATTCCTGCTAGGTGTAAGACCGTGAGCTGTGGAAGGTGTAGAAAAATGCCTTTCTATCCACGGACACTTGAATAAATAAGAATTCCCAAACTAATTGACAGGAAAAAAAACGGAAACCAAAAATAAAATATTTTCCAAAATTGTTATTAGGATATTTTTTTAAATTTCTTGTGTATTAAGGAATAGCTTGTTTATTATGGCCAGTGGATAACGATGGATATGTAGAAGTAAACATTTTTATATCTTTGTTTGCGTGTTCTACAGTTTCAGAGCACATATCAGGAGCCGCCACTGACCAACATTGAGAGAATTTGCTACTTTTGATTCTTTGTTTAACATATTTACACTACTTTTAAATTTGTAAGTTATTTTTGTAATCTACATAATTTTGCAAAGGAGTTACAAAGTAGTTTCAAAGAAAGAAGATAGTGAAACGATAACAAAAACTCTCAACTGTCAAATTGACTAATGTACTTAGAAATCTTCAGTACAAAAGTGTTTAGTAAATAGTTCCAAATATTTAACTGGATCGCGTTCTTACTTTAACTCTACCCTAACTTCAAGTTCAACTGCAACTACTAAACTGTAACTACTTAGAGAATCTCTCTCAAAGTGGCTCCGAATAAAAAAGGAAAAAAGTGTCCCTTTTGTTATATTCAATTTAAAATATGACGACATTCCTAATGTGCAGAAATTAGGTACATCTTAACTTGTTTCCCTTTGAAACCTACTTCAACTAGAAAATAGATGAACTACGCTGTATGTGACTTTATAAGGATGGTGTAAAGTTTCTAGTTTTATCATGCTAGAAAGAACTCATAAAACTAGATGAGAATTTCATCTGTGTGAGATGGATATGTTCATATCTAAATCTTAGTATATAATACAAATGAAATGCCTACCAACCATAAGCTAATGAATTTAAAACAAATTAGGTATCCTTTGTAAAAGTTCTATTCAAAGATGAATGAAATGGAAATATAATAATGACAAAAAATTTTTTGCTAATTATTATTTTCTCACTTTTACAAAAAAAATATTGTTGAAGGAAGATACATGTTTATCCCATTGCTCTGCAGATTTTGGTACAACGTGGTTACCTATGTTAAAAGATGAATTAAACAAAATTAATATTGTATAATTTTTAAGTATCCGCAGTTCTATGTATCTATGGATGTTATTTAAACAAATAATATATGTGTCAAGTTTCATGCATGACATATTCTACAAAAAATAAAAATCCATTAACTTTGAAAAAGGAAACAGATTCGTTTTCGAGGCGTCAGGGAAACATATTACTATTTTTTACTTTCTAATACCTAATATAAGGAATTATACCTAATATGAGGAATTATACCTAATATAAGGAAGTATAGTAATCGTGATTTTTTTCGACCTCGAGATTTTGATTGATATATACGTTTTAAACCCTACTGAACCCATTCTGATTATTTTCCTAATGATGTCTGTCGGTGCGTGTGCGTGTGTGTGTGTGTGTGTGTGTATACCGTATGGGGACCGTTAGAACGGTAAATGGGGAAAACCAGATGTGTAGAACAAGGACAGATTGCTCTCATCTCATACGCATGTTAGAAAAGTACAGGGGCTTATAGTAAATAACGAAATTTGAATTAGTGGTAACAGGAATCCATAAACAAAAGCTGGCGATATTCTTACCCACCGTGTTTGTTCATGCTTTCGACGTTCAGTGAAGCTGTAATCTTCTTGACTTTATGCGTTCGTTAATAATAAGAATTGTAAAAATGTCTATTTACTTATTAGCCTCTGGTCTCTGTCCTTTTTCAACGTATGATAATGAGAGCAATCTGTTCTTGTTCTACACATTTGGGTTTTTCCATTTACCATGCTTACAGTCCCCATACGGTATGTGTATCCGCAATAACTCAAAAAATACTAATGGGAGACTTCCCAAATTTGGCAGTTAGTTAAGATTGTCAACAACATTTTAGGTGACACATTAATTTGGTGAATGTGGTACCACCAGAAGAGACATAATGATTGAAAGAAGAAAAAATGTACAATTTTTATTTCATTTCTGGACGAATCTCGACGAATTATAATGAAAAAAACATAACTTTATGAAAAAAAAATCTGTCCGCATGTCTATAGTATCGCGATAGCATCCACAGATTTTGAGATAAAGCTTTTAAATTTGGTACACTTGTTCTAAAGGCCAAAGACAATGAAAAATTCGGTGATGAGAAAAATTGCCTGATGAGTCCACGTGACCCAAACTTTTTTGTATTGGACTTATATTCTTAATGACAGATTATAAACCATGTCCACTATATCAAGCGAATAAAATATATTCTCCAGGTACATAAATAAATCTGATGTAAACTGAAATACTTTACACATTTGGTGTCATAAAATGGGGTTAGGATAAATTTAACAGTTTGACTTTTGAAAGGTCTAATTTAGTTACAAAAATGTCAATGTCAATAAAAAAAATTATTAAAATATATGACATGAATTATTATTGACAGTATCGAATGACGCTGATAATTAATTATTTAAAAATTTTAATGAAACATTTTAAGGTACGCTATTAAAATTTAACTGAGATAAGTGAAAATTTAAATAGAATGATTTTTTTTAGATCAGGATGATATATACTGGTATAATAAAGTTATGTGCTGGCCATATCAAATATTTTTTATTTTATATTAGTTGTCAAAAAAAACACTCCTCACTGATCTTTTGTCGTAAAAGTCACAAGCGCAGAAGCTTATTTTTCCAGTAGTAGCTAACTGTGTTTTTTAAATAACCAAAAATTATTCATGTGGTAGTAAGGCCCAAGGAGGAAATAGAAAAATTTAGAGAATGCTACAAATAACATTTAGACAATATTTTTACGAATAAATTATCATATTTATTTTTGGTTTTACTGAACCGATTACAGAGTATCGGCGAAAGAAGGCCCGCGCGAGTTATAGATTCCAGCACCCCTTGACTTCCAGCTGAGATCAGCATCTCAACGTCAGAGCAGTAGATAAGAAAAGTTTATTTAGCTTCGCGGAACGCCGCTACTCCAGTTTAATTATATTCAGTTGAATTGTAAACATAGTTTAATAAAGTTTGCTACTTAAATTTGTAACTGTTTTACACTTGTGGAAATAAATTGTTTTTAAAAAGTGGTTTTTCGGTCGGAAAAACATTATTGGCGCAGTCGGTAGGATTTACGGAAAAGTCCTTTTGTGATACTTTTCTTCGTTTTTCAACGATTAACGTAAAGAACAGCCCCGGACCAGCATCGAGCCAGGCCCAGGATTCAAGATTTTCCAAGTGTTAACAAGTGTAACGGTTGAAGAATGCATCGAGCATCGCTGATACTGTAAGTAGCAATCATTGTTTATTCCTTTCCCTGCCTAAAATCAATCGTGACACTTAGTGCAAAATAGGATAAACCTAGTTAAGTGTAGTTTTAAGAGCATTGAAATCAAAGAAACAATTGAAAGAATTTTTTTAAATTTATTTAACTCATCTTCGACAATAAAACCATTCTCTAAGTATCAATTTTTATTGTAGAATAAAATTTTAATATCATTTATATAGAAATTCTAACATTCGACGAAGTCACAATAATTTATCTAAGTACAATTTCCTAGAATTATCTTTGCTAAGAATAAATTGCAAAAGTGATTACATTACATTTAACGTTCCAGCGTTGAATTTATCTCCTATTCAAACAAATACGTTTCTAAGCCTCTAAAAGTTGACAATTTTATGCACATAAATTAAATAATTTCATATACTGTGTGTTTATTATTATCTGACTTTACATTTATTATTTCTCTTGTAAAATTTATAAACGTAAATACTTGTAAATTTTATCATATTATCCACATTACTAAACTTCTAATCAAAAGTATTTTTGCCTAATTTACCTGAAATGGCTCCACCATCGGTACCGGCATTACCACCACCGGTATTTGACGTAAAAACGCTATGTATTTTGCCACACTTCGATGGTAACCCTAGTGAATTGTATGATTTTATTAAAGTTTCGGTAACATTATTAAACCACTATTTTGACACTAGACCTGACCACATCGGCTGTATACAGAATGTTTTAATTTTACAAGGTATTATTAGTAAATTGAAAGGTCGTGCAAAAGAAGTCGTTTCAATTTATGGTTGCAATGATTGGGAGCAAATAAAAGATACGCTTATTCAAAATTTCGGAGACCAACGTGATGAAAATTCATTAACTAGAGACCTTGTAAATTTAAGACAGTCTCCAAATGAGACTCCTAGACAATTTTATGAAAAGGTAATGGGATTATTAAATATCATTAATAACTATGTCGAACTTCACAATAGTGTTAACGCAATAAAGGAAAGTAAAAGGAGTTTTTTCAACCAACAAGCTTTAAAAACATTTCTAGCCGGGCTTCGCGAACCCATGGGATCCACAGTACGCGCTATGAGACCACAAACTCTAGCTGTGGCAATACAGTATATTCAAGAAGAAGTAAATATTAGGTATTTACAAAGAAATCACGTCGGCACTCAAGACACACCACAAAGAAGACTTACTCCAGAAACTCCAAGACCACAGTTGCAGCAGAATTTCGCACCAAGGTTTCATCAAACAGGTCCTGCACCAAGATTTTACCAACCAAACTTTGCACAACAACCCCGTGCCAATCACTTTCAAAATCAAAATCAATCAAGATTTCCTCAAGGGCCCATTCATATTAGACCCAACATGAATCTTCAACAGCAACGTTTTCCAACAAATCAACAAGTATTCGGAAAACCAGTGAATGTATGGAAACCAAACCCCCACGCTTCTCAACAACTACCACGGCCCACACCGATGAGCACAACAACATCCCTACCTAGAACATTCTCTCGACAATATCCTGCACAAAACCAACAACCACAAGGACAGAAATTTGGCACCGAACAACTTTTCAATATAGAACAAGGAGACCCAAATGCAGAAGATGAATACCTAGAGGAACTCGAAGAAGCATATGGCTACCACTATCTCCAGGAAACGCCGACAGAAATTGCCGAAAACGCATCTGAAGAACAAGACGAAAATTTTCCCTACGACACGTACCCGAACAACGAAACATAGTCGAACTACACATGTATACTAATAAAAGAGAGCTTCCGTATATCGAAATAAAAAATCCACCTCTAAAACTTTTATTAGATACCGGTGCTACTAAATCATTTTTAAATCCCCAAATAGGATTTAAACACTATAAGGACAAATTAATACATGAACCTTTTGTAGTTACTTCCATATTTCAAAATCATTCGCAAGAATATTGCGTTAATATTCCGACCTTTTCAGAATTTAATTCCGACTCAGACTTAAAGTTTTATCTGTTTAAATTTCATGATGTATTTGACGGTTTAATAGGTTTAGATAACTTAAAATTATTAAATGCTCAGATTAGTTTTCCACAATCAATATTAATTACAAATCATTCAACCCTACCTATTAAATATTACGAAACTCGAACGTCCCAAATTTATTCAACAACCTTAAAGCCAAACACTATAACAAAAGTTAGACTTCCAGTCGATAAAAACGGTACTATAATTATACCCTCGCAAGACGTACAAGGTGCAAAAATCAATGAAACCTTGACGGAGGCTAACAATTATTTTGCACATGCAGAATTAATTAATGACAGCGAACATGAACTTCAAATTTCATTAAAAGAACCCATAAGAACCTCTTGCATAGACTTAGAAGAATTTCACCTCTACTCAGCCGAAATTTTACCCCTGGACACACAAGACGTACAAATTCACCAACTCATCCGCACAGATCATATGAATGAAGAAGAAATGACACAAATATTGAAACTATGTCAAAAATATACAGACATATTTCATCAAGAGAACTTACCCTTAACTTTTACAAACCAGGTTAAACATCACATAAAAACTAAGGATGAAATCCCTGTTTATACAAGATCATATAGGTATCCGCATGTCCACAAAACGGAGGTCAAGAACCAAATTTCTTCCATGTTAGACCAAGGCATTTTAAGGCCCAGCAATTCACCATGGTCATCACCCATATGGGTAGTGCCGAAAAAGCCAGACGCCTCAGGAAAAGTTAAATGGCGCATCGTGGTCGACTACAGGAAGATCAATGAAAAAACCATCGATGATCGGTACCCGATACCGAATATCACGGACATCCTTGACAAACTTGGGAAATGCCAATATTTCACCACGCTGGATCTCGCTAGCGGATTCCATCAGATAGAAATGGCACCAGAAGACATCCAGAAAACAGCATTTAACCTGACGACCGATGCGAGCAACTACGCAGTCGGGGCTATCTTATCGCAAGGCCCTATCGGTAGCGACAAACCTATAGCTTTCGCGTCACGAACCCTTAACGATTCGGAAATAAACTATTCGACCATCGAAAAAGAAACGCTTGCGATCGTGTTGGCGACCAAATATTTCAGGCCCTATCTGTTTGGCCGAAAATTTAAAATTTTGACGGATCATAAACCACTCCAGTGGTTGTTCTCTCTAAAAGAGCCGAACAGTAAACTGGTAAGATGGCGCCTCAAGCTCGAGGAATTCGACTACGATATTTGTTATAAAAAAAGGAAAGAAAAAACACTAACGCTGACGCATTGTCGCGCATAGAAATCAACACGAAAGAAATGACACCCCTTCAAAAATTTATACAAAATTTCAACGCCGAAATGTCATCACATGGAGACGAAGGTCAAGTCGACGATGCATCCCTCTATAACAACAAAAGCAGCACAGCGGCAGATTTAGAAGACGAACAAGAAAAAATTACCAATCAAACCGACGATGACGAAACCAATCACTCAAATCAAGAAGAACCCGTATTAACTATTCCAATATCGGAGAAACCCGTAAACTGTTATGCCAACCAAATAATATTCAAAACAATTCTTTACGGTACAGCCATACCAAAAATAAAGAAACTCTTTCTGAACAAAAAAAGATTAACTGTTTCCATCGGACTTGACAAGTTTGCATCCAACGTTGTTAATTTCTTTAAAGACTACATACCCCCTAAAACTAAACATGCTATTTATTTCGACAACAACGACAAATATCAAGAAGTTTGCGAAATATTAAGGCAATCATTTTTAAACTCCTCTTTCGACTTAGTTAAATGTAATACCTTACTACGAGACATAACTTGTAAAGATGAACGTAAAGAAATTATTCAAAAACACCACGAAAGTAAAACAAATCACCGTGGCACTCTCGAAACCGAAACCCGAATTAAACTAGCCTATTATTGGCCTAAGCTTAAAGATGACGTACAAGACTATATAAACCAATGCGACATTTGCCAGATTAACAAATATTACCGAAATCCGAGTAAACCTAAATTTATGATTACACCTACTCCCACAAAACCGTTCGAAATTGTACACGTAGACGTATTCCAAACCGAAAAACAAAAATTTGTAACTTTAATCGACTCGTTTTCAAAATACGCTCAGGCATACCCAGTAGACGGAGCTTGCAGCATTAATATCATTAAAGCCCTTCTAATTTACATTAATCATCACGGCCTACCACACTTATTTGTTGCGGATAGCGGAGGTGAATTCAAAAATAAAATGATTCAGGAATTTATGGAAACCCATAAAACTGCGATTCATTACACAACACCCGGTAACTCGCAATCGAACGGACTAATCGAAAGGTTTCATTCCACACTAATTGAACACCTACGGGTACTCAAACATGACAAAACTACTTCAGACGTTAAAGAATTAATGTTGTATGCAATTTTGGGCTACAATAATTCTATACATTCAATAACGAAATAGAAACCAATCGACGTTATAAATGGTCACCTAACAACTAGAGATCCTTTTGATATAGAACTTGATAATACCTTACTAAACAATTATATATCTCAACATCGCGAAAAGACAAAAGAACTCTATGCGAAAATACATAACTGTTCTCTACACAAAAAAAACCACAGCCATAAATAATTTAAACAAAAAAAGACAAGAGCCAATTACATATAAACCCAAGCAAAAGGTTTACGTCAAAAGGTTTAGCAAAATACGAAATAAAATGTATCCAAAATACACACCCAAAGTAGTTACAAAAGACAATAAAATAACTATCGATATACCCGGAACTACTAGACATAAGAGATTTATAAAAAATATTCCAGCCAAACAAACTGACAAAAATGTATCCTTACAGGTTGACGCACATCCTAGTACAAGTGCAACCCCAGGAAATACGGATAAGTAATCTAGAAACTAACCCTGGAATTATCCCACTAAAACTCGGACAAGCTCGAATTCAAACAGGCTTACACGACTTTGTACATTACTATGACCTAAAACCTATATCGCGGGAAATTGAAATAATTACCCTACAATACGAATCAATAACAAAAGCAATAAATAACTGTCACCCGTACTTTTCAAATCTGCAGAATTTCGATTTAAGTCTGAAGTACCAACTTAAGAGCGCGAAACGAAAATTAGCCACTATTTATCCAACTCATCGAACTAAACGCGGACTAATAAACGGATTAGGAAGCATAGTAAAAGCTATATCAGGTAACTTAGACCAAGAAGACGCCGAAAGGTATAATAGGGCAATCGAAAGTTTACAAGACAATCAAGAAAATATTGTCCAAAATCTTAACTCACATATTTCCATTACACGCGATTTAATAGAAAACTTTAATTCAACAGTTTCATTACTAAGTCATAATCAGAATGAAATCACAGAGGAAATAAATAAAGTAAGCTCAGATCTAAAGAAATTTACGATCAATTTTAATCATTACTTGAGAGCCAGAAACGTACTTGACCAATTGAACCTAGCATTACAAACCACCTTGCAATTACTCACAGATATAGAAAATTCAATAACCTTTGCAAAAATAGGCATTTTACATAACAGTGTAATAAGCTTTGAAAACTTAGATTCAATCGTTAATATAATGTTAAACCATCATCCGCCAGAACAATTACTTTATGTTCAGAAGGAAGAACTAATAAAGTACTACAAAGTAATTACAGTAGATGCCTACTACTCGGAACATAGGATAGTCTTTATTTTGCATTTTCCTCTCATACATTCCAAAATCTTTACTCACTATCACTTGTACTCTATACCCACGAAAAATCTCACAACCATCATACCACCCTCACCCTTCCTAACAATGAACGCTGAACTCTATCAGTATGACAGTACGCGTTGTATGCAATTGGAAACCACGTACTTGTGTAGGAGCAATTTGATAATCCAAGATGACGATAGGAAAGACTGCATATTTCAAATATTACAATTAAATAATAAAGCAGCTAATTGTCAACATACAAAAATCACGATGACCACACCCTTGATTGAGCAATTAACAGAAGCTCACTATATTGCTATATTTCCAAACCAGACGAAGGTCCTAACAAAATGTACTACCACAGAAATGCAAACTCTACAAGGAGTGTACCTATTCCAACTTCCCAGAGGATGCCAGTTCGAAACTCTAAACCTCGTTTATCTAAACACAAAAACGGAAATACAAGAACAACCCCTAACTCTACCAAATATAGAAACGGCAATTATTCAAGACCCGGAAGAATACCATCTCAATATTGACAAAATTCCCTTGGACGGACTTCAAAAAATACATCAAAACCAAAAAGAAGCTCCTTCCCTTCTCTATCACGAGAAATCGAGAAAGTTCTACCCACTTCTGGACCACACCATTATTCATTATTGGTACAATACTAATAATAGTCACTATTTACAAATGCAGAAGAAGATTGACGCAAGAAAAGAAGACCGCAACCGAACGACGGGAAGTTTTCTTTCAACCCCATAAAACTTCTGCTAAGGAGGGAGGAGTTATAGATTCCAGCACCCCTTGACTTCCAGCTGAGATCAGCATCTCAACGTCAGAGCAGTAGATAAGAAAAGTTTATTTAGCTTCGCGGAACGCCGCTACTCCAGTTTAATTATATTCAGTTGAATTGTAAACATAGTTTAATAAAGTTTGCTACTTAAATTTGTAACTGTTTTACACTTGTGGAAATAAATTGTTTTTAAAAAGTGGTTTTTCGGTCGGAAAAACATTATTCGCGGCAAGGGAAAGTATTGCTGATGTCGCCAGTTTTCTGCGAAACCATATACTAGGAATAAAATATCTCTCCCAATGAGTAGGTGTGTATGCAAATGATCACAAAAATTTGCCATGCACTAATTCATTTATTTCATTTACGCTTAATTGTAAATGAAAATCAGAAATCACATTCTTTCCGCGGGTCTTCTTTCCCCGACCAGACAGAAGCTATAATTAAAAATAACATTACTGAGTCGTACTGAACATAATGCGCATATTATCTTTTTTATAATCCACATTTCAGCGTTTGACAAATAGCCCAGAAAGCAATTGTTTAAAAAGATATATATTTTGTACTTATCTGTGATTTTTTTATGTAAAAGTTAGGAAATAATAATTAGCAAGAAATTTTTGTCGGTATTATATTTCCACTTCATTCCACAATATCAACAACTTCATATATCTAGTCGCAGTGTGAACAAAATAAACAAGGAAATTAAAATCAATTTCAGATATTTTGTATCACAATACAATTGTGTTAAAAAATAAACATAGCCAATTACAACATGCAACTAATTACTGATTTATGTCTCGATTTTTAGGTTAAGTGGATGATTCAGGATGTTGTTAGAAAGCATTTCGGTAAAGATGTTCCACCAATTTATGAACTGTCAAAAAACGTTAGCTTTATTTTACAAAATGGCCATGCTACTGTGACATATCCAAGGCCTTATTTACCAAACGTGGCAGAAATTGCTTGTATTCATTGCAAAAGGGCTAAGCCTTTGCCTGATGTAAGTACACTTTAATGATAGAATAAAACACTTTACTTTGTTTTTATCACTGTTTTTTATTATAACTAAACTTTACAACAGTTTTGACACTTAACGTGCCATTTTCAAATGATTCATAACAAGTGAGTGAAGGATATAAATGAATTCTTGCAGTTTTTTATCTATAAAGTTGACCGGATTATCTAAATGTTTAAAATACAAATGAGATTACGGAAATTTTACAAATTCAATTCAGATTAATCAAGTTTTGTACCATAGGGTGACCGGATATATAAAAATTTAACAATAATAACTAGGTGCTTAGGAGGCATAAAATTATCTGCTTACACACACAAATTAGGAACTCAAATTAATTCTAACTTTAAAAAAGAAACTAAATTTTAACCTAAACATACAATAAAGAATACCATGGAACTCACAAAGGCATTAAATAAGGAAGAAGTTCCCGTAAATTGTTTTTTAGTGTCTTTTGATGTTTCAAATATGTTTTCAAATATCCCTACGGAAAAATATAAGTCTTTTAATTTAGACAGTTTGGATAAATCGCATATAATTTTTTTAGAAAAAGATGAATTGTTAGTTTTTGATTTATGTCTTAGTCAAAATTATTGCCAATATGATAATAAATATTACAGTCAGAATATGGGTCTGTCAATTTGATCTACATTGAACCCCCCTGTTAGTAGATATTTTTGTCTCGTTTAGAAGAAAAAATAATGTCATCTTATCTAGCAAAAAACACATCAAATTTTGGTACAGATACATAGACGATGTGTTGGCCTGTTTTACAGGTACATTGAGGCAATTAGATACCTTTTTAAACTACATAAATAGTATTCACCCCAATATTAAATTTACGTTAGTGACAGAAAAAGATAATAAAATCAATTTCTTAGATCTAACTTTAACGCAGAACAACAAAATTACATTTAATATTTACAGAAAACCGACATTCACAGATACCACAATATCTAATTCATCACTGAGTCCTAAATCTCATAAACTAGTAGCCTATAATTCTATGATACACAGAGCTCTATCAGTACCTCTTTCAGAACAAAATCTAAAAACAGAATCAGACACTATAAAAACAAGAGCTTTTAATTTCAGAATAGTGAATTCAGTTGTGGATGTTTTTTTGAAAGATTTGTTTAAGTTAATTTATCATTGAAGGGTGGATGGATAACGGTGTTAATTATCAAATTGCTAATTTGTCAGAAAAACGTTTTTACCAACTTTTATTCACCAGTTGCATGGAGTTATGTTTTCTCTTAGCTCTTTTATCTATTCTGTATCTAAGCATCTAGAGACAGAAACGCACCGAAACATTGGCGATAGTTGTAACATCACAACACATTTATCGAAGAGGATACTCCAATTTTTGAAACAATGTCAGTTAACACCTTTATCCATCCACTCTTTCAATTTTTTAGGATACAATTTGGATTGTGGCATTTTTAATGAAACGAGTTTGATTGTCATATCGAGGAGATGAGCCGGCAATCAAATAAGTTTCGTATAAAGCTATAATCAAACGTGTATTGTTGAATATTTTATCTCTGTCGGTATAATTTTTCATTTTATTATGTGCAAGACAAATTGAAATTGTAAATGTCACAAAATTTGAGGTAAAATTCAAAATAAGTCAAATTATTTTCATCTTTAACAAAGTGATCGATGTTGATGTTGATTGCTATGATAATATATATAAAAATAAATGTATTATTATTGAGTGCGGTAATAAAAATCTTAACGAAACTCAAATTAATTCGTTTAATGGCCTATAACAACACCGACGAAGATAAGTTACATGTAATAAAACTAAAATTTTGTTTCAATAAAACATGGAAATGTCAACTGCAGAAGTAATTTAAATAAATTTGTTTTGCACGAATGCCAACTTTTTTGTAGTTTTATCTCTGCTTAATGTATAAAAGTCGTATAGCAAAAAAAATATTTTCAAATTCTTATAGTAATTGCTTTTAAAACAACTTAATTGCATCTTTTATTGATAGCAACAGCACTAAAAAAATTATCGCGTTGTAATACTTCATTTTGAAATCCCTTGATTCAAAATCATATGAGAAGTCATTGCATTTCCTACCCTTACTTGCATACTTATATTGAGAGCAAAACATTCGACTCAACAGCGGTACGCGCATTTTCGTCTCCTGTTTCAAATGAAAAAAAATATATTAGACGTGCAAGGAGTATCTATATTAAGCTTTCCAACAGCAGATTGAAGTTTCCAATTCCTTGGAAAGACGTCGGAGTGGATACACCACATTCTCTCAAAACTCGAGCATGTTGCTAAGTCGATTGTTTAGCTACTCTATTATTGGTCAATGTGTTAACACCTAGTCGATGTTCTTATTGTACGGTGTGTTCGTCCAATTAGATATTCAGACCAAATACATATAGTAGATCGTATGTTATAATTTTTTATCTAAAGTTCATTAAGTTGTAAATTCTTTAGGATCTTGAAGACTTCATCCGAGGTTCAGGAGATGCCGGTTTCATTTACTTCAGTATGGGATCTTCTGTTAGAGCAGCCAATATGCCTAATTATCTAAGAAGAATGCTCATGATTGTCTTTAAAAATCTACCACAAAGAGTACTCTGGAAATACGAAGCGGAAGATGACATGCCGGACTTACCAACAAATGTCAAACTAGGAAGATGGTTACCACAGCAAGATATATTAGGTAATTTGTATGCAAAAATACCCATAGTAACTTATTCAGAGGATTATTTCGAAAAAAATATAGTTTTTTGCATTTTCATATAACCTGCATATGCCGGATTCAGATTTGTTCGATTTTAACAATTTCAAGAATGCATTTACCACCTTAATTTTTTTTTATTTAATGTGGACAATATATTAGCAATCTCCTTAGTATTAATAGAATTCTGACCACAAATTAATATAAGCAATAACACCGGCACACAAAAAAAAAGTTGTTTGTACATTTGACGCCACCTACCTCCCGATATGTATTTCGACCCGCTGAATCAGAAGTTGAAGTCAGTTTGGACCGTACACCCTCAAATATCGAGTAAATTGAAAAACCATAAAAAATAGCGAAAATTGGGTGTTTCGGTAATAGAAAAAATTTTGTGAATCTAAACCAAGCCTAATTTTTATGTATTTCGATCCGCTGAATACGAATCTAAAGTATATTTAGACCAATGACTTCAGAAATTCTGAAGTCATTGATTTAGACCATAAGCCGTTTTAAATCTAAGTAAATTGTAAAAAACCCTCGAAAATTGCTAAAAATGGCAAAAAATTGTGATTATGTTGATTAAAAAAATTTTGTAGACCCGGATCGAAGAGGATTTTTATGTAATTTGATCTGATGAATCCAAATCTGAAATATATTTGGCCCATTAATCCCTCAAAATCTCAAAAAATCGCAAAAAACCGATAAAATAGCAAAAAATTGCAGTTGAAAAAATTGAAAAAAATCTATGAAACACGATTAAATACGTTTTTTTGTATTTTTTTTTTATGTATAAAATACAAGTTTAGAATCTGAAAATGTGAAAAATTGTAAAATCTATAATAAAATGACGTATAAACAGAATGAACATTTTTTTCATCAACATAATCACAATTCTTTGCCATTTTTAGCAATTTTCGAGGGTTTTTTACAATTTACTTAGATTTAAAACGGCTTATGGTCTAAATATACTTTAGATTCGTATTCAGCGGATCGAAATGCATAAAAATTAGGCTTGGTTTAGATCCACAAAATTTTTTTTATTACCGAAACACCCAATTTTCGCTATTTTTTACGGTTTTTCAATTTACTCGATATTTGAGGGTGTACGGTCCAAACTGACTTCAAATTCGGATTCAGCGGGTCGAAATACATGTCGGGAGGTAGGTGGCGTCAAATGTACAAACAACTTTTTTTTGTGTGCCTGTGTAATCAATCGTTTGTAACGCGTCTGCTAAATTTTAATGGTTCGTTAATACTAGTTTTATTTTCCGGTTAATTTGATACCACACATTTCCTGTTCCGTAACTTACTTTTTACAGATACCTTTTAATATTAAAATATAACAGGTCCTCTAAATCTACTAAGTGAAGTTATTCAGTTTTGTTCTGAAACGTATATCTAATATACATTTCGTTGATTCCTTGGAGGAAGAGACAGATTTTTCTAACCTGGAATACTAAAATGTTTAACCGTTACCAGGATACCAGATGATAAAAATAAAATAATATATTAAACTGGGATTTTTTTAAATAACCGTACATATTTCACCAGTCTAATTTATTTATATAGTTTAGCCCACTAGGGTTAGAGGTCGCATCTCTTGGTACCTGCTTTACAGGTCGCTATCAGTCACTAAGACATCAATGATGTCTGACGGGTACTAGCACTGACCACCAGAGGGATACACTTATCACTCATTATGTCTGTCTTGCTTAATCTGCTTTAGGCTAGCCTGATTTGCTGTTATTGTTGGTCTTTTCCATTACTTATGGCATACTGACGAGAACATAGCAAGTTCGAAATCGGTCTATGTCTAGTGAGGAATTGACAAATGATCTTAGCTACCAAACAAAACTTGCACGTTTAATTCAATGTAGGTCGGGGCTTTTGTCTGCTGAGTAGTTGTTTCCTGTAATGGACATTATTTGGTTTTTTTATAAGAATGTTTTTTTCTTTACAGGTCATCCAAAGCTACGAGCATTCGTAACTCACGGAGGTCTTCTGAGTATGTTTGAAACGGTATACCATGGAGTACCCATAGTTTCGCTACCAGTATTTTGTGACCACGATTCTAACGCTGCGAAAGCAGAAAAGGACGGTTATGCCTTAAAACTGGATCTATCCAATTTAACTGCGGAGAAACTGCTGTGGGCTATAAAAAAAGTTATATACGACCCAAAATATAGAAAAGAAGTGAAAAAACGTCAGATTCTATTAATGGACCAGTTAGAGACACCCTTACAACGTGCTATATACTGGACAGAATACGTACTACGACACAGAGGTGCTAGCCACCTCCAGTCACCATCTAGAAATTTAGGTGTTTTGCAATATTACTTAATAGATGTGGCGTTGGTGTTGTTGTTTACTGTGATGTTGTTTTGTTTTCTTGTTAAATTGTGTTGGAACTTATTTGTTCATTATTTTGTGACTGGTAATGTTACCGTGAATGGATATAGAAAAAATGTTAAGGTAGAATAATAATGTGAAACGCATATTTGTTGTACAATTTACCAATTTTTGTTGACTGTGTGTAAAAATAAAAGTATGATTCTGATATTTCATATTTTTATTTAAATAAACGGGGCCAGTAATATAACATATTAGGAGAATTGCTACTTGTTTTTTTCATGTTAATTTTAATTACATTTTATTTTTTTGGCATTATAAATTAATTGTAAGACAAATACCTCTTATTTAAGAGACATTTAATTTAATAGATAATAGTATTTTAATCCATTTGTGGTGGAAAAATTTAATCACGCTCAATTTTGGGGATCAAAATAATAAAGAGAGCACTGCAATTGATTTAAGAATATCATAAATTTCTTGATAGTGTTTCTTGTGTTTTTTACTCGAACTACGTTTTCTGATGATGGCTGATAACACCGAAACGTTAGAAAATAAAATAATTTAATTTATTTTTGATGATCTAAAAACGCAAGTAATATAATTATGTAAGAATAAGTTTACTCTAACATAAAGGGTCAAAAAAAAGAAAAACATATTTATATCTTAATTTTAGTTGCATTTCAACCAGTTCGGTGTTTTGTGAAACGTGGTTCTTACAAAGAAAGTAAGCGATAGTAATATTAAAAATAGTCAGTGTTTAGCCAATTTGATATTAGTAACACTGATAAAAATTAGACAATCTTTGTTTAATTGTCATAGTTTAAGAGCTGGCTACATAAAAAAAGCAAGGTATAAGGTACATGAAATGTGAATAGCTAGAGAGGTTCCATTAGCGCTCCCGAACACCGAGTGGCCAGTCTGCCAGTGCGATTAGGAAGATTAAGGCAGGGGCGGACGGTCAAAGATGACAAATTTTACAATGAAAAAAATGATAATGCTCATGGATAAAAATTATTGGGAAGTGAAGTTTTGTTGCTACGAAACGCGGAAAATTATTGGCAGACGATTTCGTGGAAGAGAAATGGCCGGCAGACTTCAACAAAGCGGCGTTATTTTTAGTGAGAAAAAAATGATAAGCCTCATTATTGAACATTTTTGAGAATGATTGTGAAACTGTTGGGGAAGCTATGTTGTCAATGACAGACGAAAAAATGGAAGACAACATCGGGGCAGACTATATTGAAGAGCGCGGTCTCGATCGCGCTTAACGAGTTAGTTCCGTACGATGCATTATAACGATTTATTATTATGTTAATTATATTATGAGGACAATAAGTTAACAATTCTTATATTATACAAGTGCTAAAAGATATGTTTACCATTAAAATAATTTTTTTATTAACAAATAATACAAATAAATTATAGACCATCCGCAGTCTTCTGGTACCAAATTAGTCGGAATTTTCTTGTGAGCGTGGCTCCACAATCTGGCGATATACATGGATCTTAAGAATTGTGGTCTTAATTCAGCTGCACAAGGAGGTATCGATGAAGCATCAAAATTTTGTAAGTTTTTTTTTAAATGGTTCGTTGACGTTATTGACTTTGTAATTTTTAAACAAAGCGCAAAACGAGCATTATCTACGGAATCAAGTGATTTCATCGTATAAAGTGAACAAACAAATTTTTCAATATTTCGAAATACAGTGTCTATCACAATCTTCATTGCTTAATTCAACAAATGCGCGTTGAAATTGTTCGCTTAACAGTAATAATTTTAAAGGACGCTGTTTTCCTTTTCTAAAAAAACCTGGATTGAAATCACATCCAGTGGATGCATGAAACCCTGATAAAGATTTACAAAATAATTCTCCGTGTCTATCATAAAGCGCTGACAAGTCAATTATACGCTGTTTGCTTAAAATACCCGTTTGAATCCAAACTTTACTATTCTTTTTTAGCTTATCCATGTTGGCTAGCATTATAATAAGTATGTCCGTGTCGGAGCATTTTATTATAATGTTAGCTTCCTCCGGAATATTGCACGCGTGAAAAACTATTTTCGTATAAGCTTCTTCATGAGCTTCTAGCGTGTAGATATCATTTATCGAAAATAAAACAGTGTCATTATGAACTTTAGATTCGTAACACTTATCGAAGTTCAGTAAGACTTTTTTATTTTCGAAAAATGGTATTATTTCACTACTCTGCCAATGTACAATTAACAAACGCACAAGAGCTTCCTTGAAATTTCTATTTCTAAGATCTTTGACAAAATCTGCGGGTCTTGTTTGATCAAGTCCAGAAATCACGTACATACGCTCATCACAGTTACCGCCTTGGTGAGATCTTTCGTAATCTTTAATGGACGGTGTGAAATATCTATAAAAAATTACGTGTATTTCTCGAGCTTTATTATTTGCTGATACCATCTGCAGTATTTTTCTAGATATATGTCCAAACGTTTTTGGTACATTTTTCATAGTATGCATTAGATAAAAGCCGTCTATCAAACAAACGTCTATGTGTATCGGAGCTACACAAGATATGCAGTACGATGAGTCCGACACAAACAGCGAAATAGAACAAGTCTACAATTTATTCGTATTATTTGTTAATAAAAAAATTATTTTAATGGTAAACATATCTTTTAGCACTTGTATAATATAGGAATTGTTAACTTATTGTCCTCATAATATAATTAACAAAATAATAAATCGTTATAATGCATCGTACGGAACTAACTCGTTAAGCGCGATCGAGACCGCGTTCTTCGATAGAATCTGCCCCGATGTTGTCTTCCATTTTTTCGTCTGCCATTGACAACATAGCTTCCTCAACAGTTTAACAATCATTCTCAAAAATTTTTAATCATGAGACTTATCATTTTTTTCTCACTAAAGATAACGCCGCTTTGTTGAAGTCTGCCGGCCATCTCTCTTCCACGAAATCGTCTGCCAATAATTTTCCGCGTTACGTAGCAACAAATACTTCACTTCCCAATAATTTTTATCCATGAGCATTATCATTTTTTTTCATTGTAAAATTTGTCATCTTTGACCGCCCGCCCCTGCCTTAATCTTCCTAATCGCGCTGGCAGACTGGCCACTCGGTGTTCGGGAGCGCTAATGAAACCTCTCTAGCTATTCATATTTCATGTACCTTATACCTTGCTTTTTTATGTAGCCAGCTCTCCGTCTATCATATTGAATGGTATTTTGTGAAGTATTTACCGGTTAATTAACTAACTGATTGAAAAAGATCCTCGTCCTTCACCGAGTTTTCTAACAGCGTTACAAGAATATATTATCAATTCAGTCAACAATACTTCTCCACATGACGTCATGAGGATAGTAAACAAATCATCGCCTGGAAATTGTTTTATTCAGTATCATGTTAAAGCTAGTTCAACCCTAGAAAACACAAAGGCGTCTGAAGAACACACGTAATGAGCATTTGGAACGTCCTTAGGACGTTTAAACAAAAACAGTGCATCACAAAATTTCTGAGGACGTCCTTTGTTATAGATAAAGATGTATCTAGAATGTCCTTGTATTGTCTATTTCAGTTACAATTTTAGTATACGAAATCCGAGACAAAATCCATGCAATATATTCCAATAAATTATTTTACTTGTATTAGTTTCTTCAATATGCGGATAATAAACAAACCAGCATAACAATTTTATTGAAGTACTTCGACGATTAACATTAAAAACAACAGATAATAACCCCTCTTGTCATACATCATTTTAAAGCTAATTCTATCGCGAGTAAAATGGTTTTTCAATTTTAAGTTGATTTCAAATGCCACCACCCCCACTCCCACAGAAAGAAATCAAGGGGAGATAAATCGAGGGAGCAAGAAGGCCATTCTATGTACTCTTTTCTTCCTATCCATCTGTCTGGAAACCTTGCATTTATTGCCAGGAGACGAGCTACCCCCAACCTGGAAATTTTGCCAAACCTCTTCTCTATCGAAGAGTAGGGATTCTTTACTTCCCCTAACATCTAATAGACAAGAGATCAACTACATTACATCTCCTCGAAGGATGGTATATTACCTACACAATCCTCACCTAAGATTACATAGCTTCTGCATAAACCAGTCTTATACAAGAAGTGGCTCCACAATTGGAGGCAACGGACACACACCCAATATCCAAGTAATCTGGGATTATTAATTTCTGTTTCCGAAAAAATCTCAGCTCCTCTGCTGGGAATTGAACACAGGACCTGGGTGTGAAGTCATCATATAGAATAAAAAAATTAATTTTTACTTTTTTCACCAGTTATCAGACGACGAAATGTTGTTGTCATTTGTGCTGTTATTGTACGAAAATCTATAGGATAAACACTGATTTTGATGATATTGCTTTGTTTAAACTCATCCAGCAAGTTCAAGCAAATTATTTTTATAAGCTTAGGTACTTTATAGTGTTGTTTACCAAATCTGTCTCTATATGTCAGTGGAAATGGTCTAATTTTATATTCTTTTTTAACTTTTATATACAGAGTCCCCAGAAGAGAATGATCCAACGTTTAGTTATAGTTTCTGTACTTTAAAATCAAACATTCCTTAACTTGGAAATTGAAATGCGCTCTGGCACCCGACCTCTCTTCTTATTTTTGCTTGTAGTTTCAGTATTATCCGTATTTTGATCATTCTAATTCTAGTGTGGAATTTAATTTTATATAAAAGCTACATTTCGACAAAATTCTTGAATTTCAAGAAAAGTGTTTCCTAAGTTTTAAACTGAAACAGACATTATTAAACTTTGCTTACTCTCTTAGGAATAAATTATCTTTGTGTAGCATATCTATTTTATCCATTTTAAGTAATATTTACTGCTCTATGTAATATTTGGACGATAGTTACATAAAGTGCATACAAGTCAGAGAAAAGCATAAGCAATTTTTTTTAATTATTTCTTTATTATATTTAATTATCCGCCCTATTCTGATACTATTTTATAATGGACACCCTGTACATGTTTCTTAATTTAAATGTAATCTTACTATTAACACTGGGAAACAATAATACATTTAGATACCTACCATTTGTGTTTAATTTAAATTAAAGTTATATACAATATTTTTCTAAGCAAACTGTCATAGTTTACTTTTAATACTTTCATATATGTTTTCTTAATTTTCTTTTTAATTTTGGATACTCCTCAGAATAAGAATGAATAGTACATAATATTTATACACCTCAAGTTTTAGCAATAATTTATTTATGCACAGCGCATTTCAGCCAAAACATCCCAAGTCGATTACTGTGAAACTAAAAACGGTACTGAATATTTATTAACACCAGCGAATCTTAAAATAACACAGCAAAAAGGCGACCCAGCAGGCGACTAAGTTATCCGTTAATTCCAATTCTCTTCTATGGTACTAAATAACAGTGGCGGCTGCTCCTAAGGGGAACAGGAGCACGTGCCCGCCAAAGCAAATTCAGCTTAGCTAGTTAATTAGTCAATTTCTAATTTCTATTTATTTTTATCCATTTTAACATTTTTATCAACATAATAAACCCCAAAACTAATTTCCGACGCTATCGCTGCGTTACAATTTGAGTTTGCCAATATCTACTTCCCAAAGGGCACAAGATGAGTTGTGTACGGAGACCGCGTCATGTTTCTGCATCAGGCTAGATTTTGTTTACGGCATTGCTATGACAACGACCCCCACCTTATGCTCTAATGCGGGCACAGTGTACTTGTGTCCACCGTATACAATACACCTACACTTCAGTTTTCACTTTTCAGTCTGGAGAGATATTTATGTTTGTCTGCTCTCGCTGCTTGAATTCCGCGTTTTGTTTATTTCACTTAGGCACACATAAGACATTTCAAAATGAATTCAGTGTCTTATATTTTAAGTAACAGACCGCTGAGTTACGAGGATAAAGTTAGTATAAAAAAATTAGGAAGGCCTGTCCCGGAATTAAATATAAAAAAAACTACTGTGGGCAAAATAAGACAATTTAATAGATATTTTAAAAAAGAAAATACATATGATAAGTTTTCGTGGATGTGTGGGTGTTCTGAGCGAAATAAGCTGTTCTGTTTTGTTTGTCTTTTAAGCAACAATTTGCAATCTTCACCCTGGATTCAGGAAGGAGTACACGATTTACAACATTTACAAGTAAGAGCAACGAAACATGCGAAGAGTGCAAGTCATTTATATAATTTAGTGGACCATAATGTTTTAGGTAAAAGCGACATTCGTAAACAGTTAGATAGTGCTTATGTCGAAAATATCCGAGCTCATAACGAAAAGGTCAATAAAAATCGTCATATATTACGACGTTTAATAATGTGCATTAAATTTTGTGGTGCATTTGAACTGGCACTGCGTGGACACGATGAACGCCAAGATTCACAAAATCGAGGTATATTTCGAGGTTTAGTTGATTTCACATCTGAGTTAGATTCAGTTTTATCTGCTCATATAAAAAAGGCTACGGTATTTAAAGGAACCTCTAAAACCCTTCAAAATGAGCTTTTAGATGCTATGTTACAAACAAGTCTGCAAAAAGGAAATTTTCGATCAAATAACAAAATCTAATTTTCTTGCTATTGAAGCTGACGAGACAACTGACTCGTTTAACCAGCAGCAGCTTGTTATAATATTTCGATATATCTTTGAAGGAGAAATTTATGAAAGGTTTTGGACTTTTGTTAGACCAGAGGGGTACACTGCGGAAAATATATCGGGGGCTATAATGCACGAACTCGATCATCTTGCAGTTCCTACAAATAAATTAATAGCTCAAAGTTATGACGGAGCGTCAGTTATGAGTGGAAGAGTAGCAGGCGTTCAATCGCTTATCAGGCAAAAATACCCGTATGCATTTTATATTCATTGCTACGCCCATCAGTTCAACCTAATACTGGAAAAGGCTGCATCTTGCAATAAAAAATTAAAAATATTTTTTTGCTAAAATTCAATCTTTTACTTCGTTTTTTTTCTCGATCTACAAAAAAAACAGCACTTTTGGATGAAATTGCAAAACGAAGACTTCCACGGGCGGTTATCACTAGATGGAATTTCAAAACAAGAACCATCAACACCCTGTATGAAAAAAAGGAACTAATTCGCGAATGTTTGGACAAACTCCTAGACACAGAGGAGGACCCTAAAACAATAGCTGAAGCGAACGGACTGCTGAAAAATTTAAATTCCATTGATTTCAATTATTTTCTAGAAGTAACTCATTGGATCACTCCACATGTTGCAATATTTTTTAATCAAGTCCAATCTCGCGGAGCAGACAGTGTTTATATTCAACAATGTTTAAAAACATTTGAATCTCAGATTGACAAAATCCGACAAAACAAAATTGATCAATTTGAAGTGCCTGAACCTGAAGAAATGAATAGTGAAGGATCTAGCCGAAAACGCACTAAACGCGGTGAGTTTGATCCATCTGAAACTAATCGAGTTGTGGCTAAAGAATATTGTAATGTTTTATTGTCTCAGATACGAGATAGATTTGATTTTACTGGACATTTGTCTGCAGCTAAACTATTTTCTTCAGATTTGTTTCCTACTTATAAAGAAAATTTTCCCGAAGAAACGTTTACAGAGACTGTAGAAGCTTATAATGCTTTAATAGACAAAGAGAAATTAAGAACTGAATTGAAAGTTATTTATGGCAGGGATGATATGTGCTGCAATGGTGTTTTACCTCTTCTGACATTTATTAATAAAAATAATTTGGAGGAAGGATTATCTGAGACGTACAAAATTTTAAGTATCACATGTACTACACCTATGACGACGTGCGAATGTGAAAGAGGTTTTTCTACGTTAAAAAGAATAAAATATTTTCTAAGGAACACTATGGGCCAAGAAAGGCTTAATGCACTTTCGATGTTATCAATTGAAAAAAATATGATTCAGTTAATTCCTGACTTTGACAATAAAGTGATAGACATTTTCGCATCTAGTAAGGAACCTAGAATGGATTTTATGTATAAATAAAATGTTCTTGTTTGTGTTTGTGTGTGTTTCTGTACTAGATCTTAAAGTGGGAGGACACCTTTGCAATTTTTTGCTTATTTTTTAAGCAGCACACGATTTTGAGAACAAAAAATATTGTGAATGGTTCTCTGGTAAGTTAATTTTAATATACAATTTCAAAATGTCAAATGTGTGCCCCCCTATAAAATTAACCACGAGCCGCCACTGCTAAATAATATGAAATAACTCTTGCAGTGTTGTGTTTCTCCTCGACGTCGCGACGATCATACCTTAATCATACCTTAATCATGACAACATCGTTTGAATATGTAGTCCCTACAAGTAACTATTCACTGGTAATTATAGATATTCAATACTGTTTTTAGTTTCCCAGTAAAATAAAGTAGAACTTTGGGTTTAAAAATAAAAATCATCTATTGGTCACACTTAACATTTTTCAAACCCATTACCACTGGCATGGTAGCAAAAAACAAAAGATGTAACAGCACAAAACAAGTTGCTAAAAGTGCAATAATTGTGTCTTGTAATCACAGGAGCAATGAGTCTGCCTTATACCAGCACTGGTGTAAGGCAGGCTTTACATATGCGTGTAAAGAAAGAATTAGCCCTCGACACTCAAAGAATGAAATCCAGGAAATTGAAACCAAGAGATCTGGTTGGACATCTGATTATTCTGAATGAATTTCAATTAGTCTCAATGACCAAATCCACTAGACACAATGCCAGTGAGGCTCGAATTTGAGCGGATATAGGAAGTGGTAACAACTGATAGTCAAATATGGAACTCTGGAGGACCCAGATTGATATACAAATGTATGGATTATATGGACTCAGATATAGGTTATTAAAAGCCTTAGACCAAACTCCCACCACAGACGAAAATTCACGCCATGTAAATCTGTGCTCAAAAATGCAATAAAGAAGGCACACGAGGAGCAAGAATCGACGTGCATACCCTCAGACAGCACTTAAAGCGCGAAGTTCCTTTACTTGTAAGTCAACAAGATTATCTTTATGTGGATGCCAGGGAATGAAGAAATAGAAGGAAATTAGATTGCTGAGAGCCTTGCGAGGGTAGACGCAGGATCATCATTAATCGAACCATAACCGTTTTCTGGAATATCTAAAAGACACACAACAGATGAGGTCAAACAATAAGAAAAGAAATATAAATCTTCCTACTGGAAGCAAACTCCAGGTCAAAGACAAATTAAGAAGTTTATAAACTATTCGCTTAAAGAAGCTAAGGAGCTACTTGAACTCAGCAAACCGGAGTTAAAGATACTAGCACGCTTTCTCATAAATCATTGCCCACTGAGACACCATCTCAAAAAAATGGTTAAAGCGGAACATACCTTGTATTCACATTTCTACACTGCATTGGGAAACAGTGTTGTTTATATGTGTATATAAAAACTGCAGGCATTTTGGCAAATTCCCGTCACATTTTGTATCCCGAGCTTGACCGAACGCTTCCCTATGTATTGTTTTGAGATGAAAGCACGGTATAGTTTGCTCATGCAAAGGCCTAATACGCTAAAGGCTACGACAGGTATCCACAACACCTACAGAAGTGGTAACCATAGCCCCCAGAAAAATTTTAGGCTTCTTTAGAAGCCTAGAAGTTAATGGGTACAGATAGATATAAGGGTTATCAGAAAAGATCTTTTTAGGTCACAGTGAAGGGAGACCACTAAAGTGTTAACGATCCAGCCGCAATCTAATCAAATCTAACATTCCCAGTAATCGACCTGAGAAGACGGATGTATAATTTCGCTGAAAAAAATTTAAGCTGAATGCATAAAAACAATGAATGTTCAGATCCGTTTGACCCACTGAAATAAATTATCACCAAAACTGAAAATGTGCAACAAACAAATTAATATCTATCAAATTCATGGCCACTCATAATGGGATTTGCTATTTCCTTGCCATTTGCTTGTTGATTCTGAATTACATTGATTCCACCGGGTCCTCTTTCTTCGTCTAATCCGCTCGCAAAGGCTTCGCGTTGATGCACAGGCGTTATTGTTACTTTATTCTTATTTTTATAATAAATATGAAGGCCATAAAGTAACATCATAATTCCTGTTGCAATGCCAAACCATCTTAAAAATTTTACTAGTTCAATGATCAAAAATACATTTGTAATTTTCTTTAGATATTTTCCTTCCAGTTCAATACCCTGTAAAATATATTGGTTTTACTAAAATTCTAAAACATCTGACATGTGGATATTACTAATAAAATTTTAATTAGTGCACGATAGTATTCTTTAGTGCATCTAAAATTATTAAGTATATTTCAGTTATTTTTGTGGAAAAAATAGAAACAGACTAAATGGTTAGTCAAATTTGCGCTGACGCTGAAATTACACAAGCATTAAATAGCAGGAACTAGTTTATCGAATAAAAAATAAAACAAATGCTTATAGGCCAGTTAACGGAGGCATTACTATCAGGAATAATTCCGAACAAGCTGCAATTAATTTTAATCAATATACAAGAAAATAAAAAATGTTGAAATATTTGTATTTCTCGGTTAGTGTCAACTTAACAGAAACGCAAATATTTATCAAAGTAAAATATGGGTAAATTCTCTACAAAAAATGTTCTATACATTTTTGTTCTAGAGCTGTCTGTTTTGGAAAAATAAGAGTCGAAATATATGCCATTAAATATTAATACAGATTTTAACGTACTGCTTAATTCTCTATCCCTTAACTAGCCCAATTTCAGCTACCAGCTAGAAATTACCTCACTGTTTAATGATAACTCCAGTCAAGGAAACAGTTCGTTTAATGTACTCGGTTCCACACCATCTTATAGAGTACTCATCACTTTTTTTATATATGATATCTCCAAGAGGCCTCGTCCACTAAGCTATCTTACATTCATTTAGAATTCGATGGTACATTAATTAGACTTTCTACATAATCTGTTTAATTTTCCGAAGTTAATTGAGAACGGTCGGAATACTCCAAAGCAATTTCTGTTTCATTATCTATTCGTCCAATTTATACACGTCCACAATATACGAATAAAATTTTACCTGATAAAATCCACGAATTATTGAGCCACGTAAACCTGCTTTGCGACAACTACAATCTGCATTGCAATCTTTGGCGCATTTACAAGAAATCAGTTTCAATAACTCATGAGGGCTGCTTCTTATAGATTGTGGATCGATATCAACCAATTTTTTATTTTGTATCCGCCGCCATTCCGATGATCCACCCTAGTGACATTTTTAAGATCTATCCTCACTAAACGTATCATATGACGCCGTATATTAGATTTTGGTTTAACATCGAGAAATCCAGCACATATTTGGGTGTCTTATTACAAAAAAAGTGTGAACCAAAAATGTATACAGTTCCAGGGTATTCGGAATTATTCCCGCACCCCGCTAATTTAGATGACCAACTGATTGGCCTATTAATAGCAACATTTCATAACATTATCGTATTTATATAAGATTGAATATGATACTGAAGAGCTCTAATGAAAAATAGTTAAAAACATTTGTGAAAAATAATAAATAAAAAAATTTATTAGACATCTAGAGAAATTTTTCATTACGTGAGAATACTACAAATATTATTTAAACATGTAATTGGTACTCGATCTTCAAAATATCATCGTGGCAAATTAAACGAAATTTTCTAAATATGTTTGTAATTTAAATTGATCCTCTCACTGACTATAGAAAAGTTTAGGTAAAATAAATTTATCGACTTATAGCTTGCAACTTACCTCTTCTATCCAAAATATTGGATGTAGTGCCTGTGATATATTCTTCATTAGGGTGATCTTGTTATTAGGCGTTACTGGCAAGTTAAATTGTATTCGTTTTTTGGCTTCAATTGGAGTTCCAGTCATCTTAAACAAATATGGCATTTTAAATAATAATTCCTTTAGTAGTAGAATGAGACTCTAATTTTTCACTGTAAAAAATAATGCATAAAAAGAAATTTATTGCAAAATGCAATATATTTGGTGTAATGAACGAGGTTAGCAGTTATATCCGACTCGAAGGACCATATCTACTTGGCCAACTTAGTTGTATTAAAAATATAAAATGAATTACAAAATTAATAATCATAATTTGACAAATTGTTTGTTGAATGTCACTGCTAACAAAAACTACAACGATATGTTTTTAGATCAGTATTTCATTTTAAGTGTAACTATATGCATATTCATATATGCTAGTTTTATTTCTACTACCGTTTATGTGTATAATAAAAACCTTATATCACTAAAAAACAATGAAAAGTTGCATCATATGTAAAAGAGGAGTGCAAAATAATCACAGGATTACAAACTAAACTACAACAAATTATCATCACCCAGCTGTGCATATTAAATTATTTAAGAAACGTATCGGGAATATAATTAAATATATAAAGTTTACGTTCTTATAAAATAACATCACTGATTGCTTTAAATCCAGCAAGATAAAAATAAAAGCGCAAGTGGCAAAGATTACGAATATCAAATTTATTTAAAAATATATGTAAACTTACAGGTTCAAAGTGTACTCTTATGATATGATCCTCAAGTACAGGTTCCATCCCCTTAACCTGTTGCAGATACATTTCATCTGTTTCCAGGAAGTGTGGAAGAGTTACGTAAATTGGGACGCCCATGCATTTCGTCAAATCAAACACTCCTTTTTTCAAACATGTCTTCGGGGTGTTACAGTAACATTTTTCTTCTTGATTATGTTCCATATCGCCCAAGGTTGCCTCATAACGACGAACATTAACGCCCTTGAATTCTGTATCTCTCACAAACTTGGCTTGAATGCTCCTACAAAGGAAATATCTTATACAAAAGTTGGTATACAATGTATTTTTTTTTTTAATTAAACACTATACATAATACAATCCCCGTATCCCTAAAGGTACTTCGAGGTACTTTGGACATTTAGAGACAACAGACACCACTGAATATCCGAGTAGGCTAGGATTAATTTCTGTTCTAGAAAAAATTCCAACTTCTCGACAGTGAATCGAACCCAAAAGCCCCGGGGTGAGAGTGAGAACCAAGTATCCTCTTGATCACGAAGCTATAACGTATTTAGTAGATGCGAAAAATGGATACAGAAATCAATTTATTTTTATTCTGCATGATAAATACATAAGACAAAATATTATAGTTTCATAAATCGACTCGTCAGTCAACATTATCAGAATTCTTATCGTCTTCTTCATTATCGTTTTCAACATTAGATGTTTCGACTTTATTATTAAAAAAAATATATCTTTCCTTCCATGGGCTGTAATTCACTTATCAACTATTATGTTAAATATTATAAAAATTGTTGTTTTATCACGCCCCGAAACTTATTTTATTTTAGACAATTTGGAAATAAGTTCAACTTAAGAGCTATATTATAAGGACCTTACGCAAAATAACGATGATGGTAAGAGTTAGAACATTCTGTTCATAGTATTTTGAGTATGAAATGACCAATAGAATTATTGCTTGAATTTTTCCATTTTTCAGGGTAACAGTTAATTTGATGACAAATTTACAAGATACATTTTCGACGCAATTCCTCACCCTGAACAATATTTTTTCATTCGACGCAAATTGTGTTTCATTTACAATATAGCAACTTAAAACATGTAACTAGGAAAAATTAAACAACAAAAATTGTATCAAAAAATTATTTGCATTTATTTATTTGGTTATTAATTCTTGTTCGTCAAATCTCTATAGGTATAATAAATAGAATCTAACCTGCATAAATCTATTGAAAAAGACCATATTCCCTCCTCTGGAGTCAAGAAAGGTGGAAAAATCCATCCGTCGGTACCTTTAAAAATATTGCATTGTTTTTCTCCCCAAAGTGTTAATTCTTTTTGATCTTCTACCTCCAGAACTCGTCCCAGGTCCTTTGAATTAGAAATTCCTCGCCCAACTTTAAACCGTTTCCCTATTGTAGCATTTCTCTAAATATAAAAGCCAATTATTTAGGAAAATATCCGTTTATACGACTGCATGTACGTGGGTCAATTGCATCAATTAAGTTATTAAGATTAAATATCGTAATTGGTAAATCAAATATCAATAATTCTCTACTATAATAAGAAAAGCTGAAAATCTTGTATATTTTAAAAAAATCCTGTTCTGGATTAATTTATTTAAAGAATTCTCGATTACAAAAATAGAATTAGCAAAATCTATAACCTAAAGAACTGCTTATTATTATTTTCATAAGTATCACCCATTATGCTTTGAAACTTCTAAAAATTACTAAAAGCATGCTTTTGACACCAGAGGCGCATAGGGCCGGAGGGCTAAGGGGCGCCGCCCCTACGCCTTTTGATCCTAAGCGCCCCGGCGCGGTGCCTTAACGAATCTCAGAGCGTCATACAATGATAATACCGAAAACATGATCGAATCTTTATGCAACAATACTAATAACGGGTCTTCATAAATGTTCGTACACCACGTGACCAATTAGTTACCTTTAACAGCCTTATCGAGTCGTTCCGTCAGCAAAAGATGATTGAAAACTCTTCTTTAAACACATTAGTATATAATTTAAAAACAAATTAGGTTCCTCTTCTTAGTAAAAGTTAAAATATAGAGTGGAATGAAAAATAATATTAACTGAAAATTTTTTGCTAATTATTATTTACTAACTTTTACAAATCTTATCACAGATAAGTATAACATATATCTTTTTAAACAATTATTTTCCCGGCTATTTGCCAAAACGCTGAAACTTGGATTACAAAAAAGATAATATGCACATTATGTTCAGTACAACTGACTCAATAATTTTATTTTTAATTTCAACTATTCTGTCTAGTAAAACCAAAAATAAATAAAACACAAGGTACTCACCAGTTGACACTCACTTTTAGCAAATAGCCGGGAAAATAATTATTTAAAAAGATATATGTTATACTTATCTGTGATAAGATTCGTAAAAGTTAGTAAATAATAATTAGCAAAAAATTTTCAGTTAATATTATTTTTCATTCCACTCTATATTTTAACTTTTACTAAGAAGAAGAACCTAATTTGTTTTTAAATTATTTCATTCGACCCTAAGGGGTATTTCCACTATATAATTTCAATTATTCTGTTCTCTAAGGCCATTAATGTTTATTACATTGGGGTTTACAAGTTTACTTACTTTGGATTCTTTAAATGTGCTGGCTACCCTGATGACGCAAGGCAAGCAGAAACAGGTGTCGGTAGATAATTTAAAGTTTTTTAAAGTGAGTGTCAACTGGTGAGTATCTTGTGTTTTATTGATTTTTGGTTTCACTAGACAGAATAGTTGAAATTAAAAATAACATTATTGAGTCAGTAGTACTGAACATAATGTGCATATTATCTTTTTTGTAATCCAAGTTTCAGCGTTTTGGCAATTAGCGGTAAAATAATTGTTTAAAAAGATATATGTTATACTTATCTGTGATAAGATTTGTAAAAGTTAGTAAATAATAATTAGCAAAAAATTTTCAGTTAATATTATTTTTCATTCCACTCTACATTAGTATATGCCAAACCTCTCTTCGGGTATTGCTGTAATATGAAAGACACAAAATCACAAGTTAAAATATATCAATTAATCACGTGGTTTGTGAGCATTTATGTTAGCTATGTACTATCACTGTACATAAGTTAAAAATTGACTGTTTTTGTTTTTAAGTACCATTCTGATCACTTATTTCTATTTTGTACAGGGTGACCAGTTAAAAATTCTATTCCTTAAACTAGTTTCTTATTTTTACAATCATAGTAAGAAAAGAATGTAAAAAATAAGTTGGTAGCATAGTTCATCAAGTTTGAGTATGTGCTATGAGTTTGTATCTATCTTAATAAATATACAGGGAGCACCACATAGTTACGTTTTTTAATGGGATACCCAATCATTTCCTCTTAGTTATAAATATTTGAATATTATATATTTGATCTTCACATACATATATATATATATATATATATATATATATATATATATATATATATATATATATATATATATATATATATATATATATATATATATATATATATAAAAAAAAATATATATATATATATATATATATATATATATATATATATATATATATATATATATATATATATATATATATATATATATATATATATATATATATATATATATATATATATATATGAATAGTGGTGAGAGGTATGAAACTTCTCATATGGTCTGAATGCTACTATCCGACCGACATCCTCGATGTCTCTGTGGCGGATAGCGACTTGCATCACAGCAAGTACCGAGAGCGGTGACCCCTAGCCCAGGTGGACTAAACTAATGTGATTAAATATGATTTAAAGGAAACAACTACTCAGCGGGCAAATACCCTGACTTGCATTGAATTACACCTTCAAATCATGATAAATCGATAGCCAATATCATTTGTCAATTCCTAACCAGACATAGATCGATTTCGAACTTATTTGTTCTCTTCAGTATGCCATAGGTTATGGAACAGACAAATGATAGTGGCCAACCTGCTAGTTATATACTAACTATGGTGAAGTGAATAGTGGTGAGAGGTATGAAACTTCTCATATGGTCTGAATGCTACTATCCGACCGACATCCTCGATGTCTCTGTGGCGGATAGCGACTTGCATCACAGCAAGTACTGAGAGCGGCGACCCCTAGCCCAGGTGGACTAAACTAATGTGATTAAATATGATTTGAAGGAAACAACTACTCAGCTGGCAAATACCCTGACCTGCATTGAATTACACCTTCAAATCATGATAGATCGATAGCCAATATCATTTGTCAATTCCTAACCAGACATAGATCGAAGAGAACAAATAAGTTCGAAATCGATCTATGTCTGATAGGAATTGACAAATGATATTGGCTATCGATCTATCATCTATCGATCTAATTGATTCAGTAAAATATAATACAAACATTTAGTTGTTTTTCATTTGCATTATAATTTCTATTTGTATTTTTGACAAGGTAATCAAAATTAATTGTATGTGGGCATGTTTTCTTTAATATAAATGTTTGGCTTTAATTACTTCCATTTGAAAAAATATATATACACATAACAGATCACTTCGTTCTTCTACGGAACAATCATTTATTTTTATACAAAAAGATCTTTCATAAGTAAACAGCAGGTAATTAATCTGGCTATTGGAAATTAATTTGACTGCACAACAATTGGCATTTTAAATCATTTATTGTTTCATGCATGGCTGTCTATGCAAAAAACAATTTACAATTAGTTATATCCCAAACTTTTAAAAATGTTATTTAATTTAATAACTTACTTATTTGAAAAGAAATGTATAACAATCATATATATTTATACTGGAGAGAAAAAGGGCTATCTGTATATCTAGAAACATACATTTAATAAAACGTGATTTTGTGGGGTATATTCATCAAAACACAAACTCATAGCACATACGAAAACTTGATGGAATATGCCTCCGATCCATTTTATACATATTTTTCTAACTATGGGTTTAATATGCAGAATTTTTAGCTGATCACCCCGTAGATATTAATTTTTTATACGGTTTGTTTGATTTTTCACCAACAAAAATTTTAGCGCCCCTGGTAGACTTTTTTTAAAGTCAGTCCGGCCCTGTTTGACACCCTTGTTTCATATTGTATACAGTTAACAAAAAAAGAGTTTAATATCATAAAAAAGTTTCTTACTGGTCCAAGAATTGAAAAGAGAAACACATTTTTCTGTCCAGACATTTTGAGTCCAGGGATTTGAATTTTAAGTTGTGTACAAACGGCTTTCGCTTGAAATTCGGAAGCTCTACAATCGATCTCCATCCCATCAAAAAGTATGTCCTTAACTTTTGCTGTTAGGTACATGGTCTCAAGATTTGGAAATATGAAACCAATTGCTTTATTTACGATGGATAAGAGCGCTGGGGAATCCCTTGTTACCTGATTAACCATACTCTACAAATTAATATAGCAATTTTAACCACTTTGCTATTAGGCGAGCAAATCATCCTTATTTTTAGAACTTGACCAATTATTCGCGTTCGGCAGGTTAATTTAATATGTAGTTGATAGTGTACATCAAACGGAAGATAATCATTTGGTTTTTATATATTTTTAAGCTGAGGAACTTTGGAATCCTCCTCCATAAAGATGCCCTGCAAGAGATATTGTAATGCTTTCGATTATATAAATTTAAACCATTCGTAATGTTCAAATTAATCCAAATTCTTTCAAAGTCATTTTCGAGATGCTGTTTGGTGTCGAATTAATCAGTGTATTATCGTTTTAATCGATTTTATAAAACAAAAAACTATGTCAGATTCCATGTTTTCCTTTCGAAAGACACATTGCTTCCGATAATTATCGTAACAAAGTAAGAACAATGCATAGTAGCCAAACAAGTTTTAAACAAAACTTGTAGAGTATAATTTGTTATTTAAAATGTGTATTTTACAAACTTTCTTTATCAGAAATTACTAAATCTAGATCAAATCAAATACGGGAGTAGATGAAATAAATTTGATGTGAAAGATTGTCGGCTCCTGCGATCTTGAGTCATGTGAAAGTACTCATATTTATCATTGCTGAGTCTCACCTTCGACCATAAAACTTTATGCTAGTGTTCCTATCTAAATACATATGAGCTATTTTCGGTACTGGGATGGCAATACTAAGACATATACGGGGTGTATAGAGGTTTAAAATTTATAAACAAAGTTTTTTTCAACAGTGCCGTACATTTTATTTCATAATAAATATACATTATGGTCCAGGTATATAGGAGACATTATGAGCGTACAAGACGCTTATGATTGATATATTTGTATATCATACTTGTCAAAGTTTTTTTAATATAACTAAAGAAGAGATGGTGTATTAAAATTTGAAAATTAAGAATTTTCACCATACACAGGCTATTACGCGTATTTTTCGAAGAGATTTTACGGATTAACCTGATTATTCTAACAGCAATCAGTTTAGCTAGTGTTTTTTTAAAATGATTATAATCAGTTGCAACTGAGCAAACTGATTTACAAAATAGCGTGAGCAGTTTAATCACATAAAAAGCGGGAAGAAAAAAATTTACAAATTTTAAAGTGTTATATTATGTGTACTTAGAACCGGTACTTTCAGTCTCAGTTAACACTAATCGAATGATACTGTCTCTCTCTCTTTTATTGTTACAACAACAGTTTCCTTGCATGTTATCATCCTATTAATGTTAACCGAGACTGAATGTACCGGTTCTTAGACGTTAAATATCAGCTATCTACGTTAATAAATGTACTTTATCTCCTTTTCTTGTCGGTTATAACTACAGTCAAGAAGGGTTTCCTACAAAATCAAATAATGAATCAAAATTAAGTTCACGTTTTTTTTTTTTATAACTTATAGTAAAATAATGGAAAGTACTTACAAGCACATAAATATCATACATTATTAATGATAAAAATTCAATAAATAGGTATAAATAGCAAACACAAAGAAAATCAGAATAAAAAACCTTCCTGCGAAGCTTACAATTTAGCAATAATTGCCACTGTCATAATTTGTGTGCAGTGCGCATGTGTCGACTAAGTACAGGAAAGATAGGCGAAAAAAGAACGCCTATTAACATAATAAATTGCTAGTGCTAGAATAAGAAAAACGTCAGGCTACCTTATTTATGTTTTTACAAATACCGATTAAAAACAAGCATTAGGTACATGACAACCACATACATATAAATAAAAGATTTTACATTATAAAGAACACGTTTTAAACAAATGACTAGAAATAGGCTGGCGCCTATTTCCAGCTCCTGCGGAGAGCCGAACGCCTCGCGGCGTCCGATGAGAGGGCCTCCGGCCCTCTGGAAATGTCGAATCGGCCCTGGCGGGCCGATTCTCCATTTCTAGCAGGAAACGTGACGGTCGAATGTCGAAAAAATCCCCTTTTTTTCGAATTATCAGTCGAGAGGCCGGCATGTATCGGGCTTACGCCCTCACGGAAAGGGCCTGCGGCCCTTTCTTTTCAGTTTAGTGGCAAATTACCGAAAAACAATTGTTTTTATTTAGTTAATCAATTTTTATTTTTATTTTGACGCTAAACTGAAAAAAATCACTTTTTTTCGGTTCCTGCATTAAAAACACCCTGTATATTGTTTTCGAGGTCGCCGATCTATTCTCCGCCCCGCATATAGTCTAAATCCGAAATAAAAAATTTTCATATTTGGGACACCGGGTACACTAATTTTGTTTGGGCCACCGGGTACATGAAAAAATTTAATTTAGTCGTAACGATGCAAGTAACGTAGACGATATATTAAAATTGACAGTAAACGGCGACGAAGATTTGCGGAAAAGCTAATTTCTCTTTTATTTTTAAAGTTTTGAAAATTTTTATATTTTTTAAAACGGCGATTTTACAGAAAAATGGGTATATTAATGTGTCGGATCTTTCGAAAATAGATGAAATGTATACGGTGTTTGGGAAAATTAAAAAATGTTGAAAAAGTGGTGTTTACAGTAATGAATCATTCGGAAATGGGACAAATGTATGCGAGATGTTTGAGAAAATAATTTGAAAATGTTTTAAACTTATAAATATCTCAAATTTAAAGGAAATGATATAAAATTATGGAAAAATTAAATCAATGGCTTTGGATCGTAAAACACTCTGTATATATGTTTAATTATCGATGGAAAGTGTGAGACGGGTCTCAGGAAGATTAGTGAATCATCGGAAAGCAAAGAAAAACCTCAAATGTAGAGAAAATATTTGAGATTCGTTAAAAAATAAAGTTATTGGTTTCGGATTAAGGAACACTCTGTATATATGAGATATTTATCGATAGAAAATTCCAGACCGGTGTCCAGAAGGAATGGATATTAAAAAAAAAGCTCAAAATTAAAAAAATATCATAGAATTTAAAAAAAAATTAAGTTATCGGTTTTGGATCATGAAACACTCTGTACATATGATTAATTATCGATAGAAAATGTCAGTCGAATCTTCGAGGGAGAAACGTGGACCTTTGAAAGGTAAAGAAAATGTCATATAATTATAAAAAAATTAAGTTATTGGCTTTGGATTAAGGAACACTCTGTAGATATGGTTATTTATTGATGGAAAATGCCAGACGGGAAACGTGAGTCACGGAAAGCAAAAAAAAAATTTTCAAATTTAAAGAAAATGTTATAAAATTATAAAAAAATTAAGTTATTGGCTTTGGATTAAGTAACGCTTGGTATATATGGTTATTTATTGATGGAAAATTTCAGACGGTACACGTGAGCCATGGAGAAGCAAAAATAATCTTAAATTTAAAAGGAACATTATAAAATTTAAAAAAAATTAAATTACTTATTGGCTTTGGATCATAACACACTCTGTACACATGGTTAATTATCTACGGAGAGTGTCAGACGGGAAGATGTGGGAGCCATCGAAAGGTAAAAGAAAATCTCAAATGTAGAGAAAATGGCAAAAAATTATAAAAAAAATTAAATTTATTGGCTCCGAATCGCGAAACATTCAGTATATTTGGTTATTTATCGATGGAAAATATCAGACGGGTTTTCGCGAGAAACGTATGTATGTATGTAGGTCACCGAAAAGCTGAAAAAAAATCTTAAATTAGAAAAAAAATATCAAGAACTATAATAATGTGATGAATTGAAATTTTGTTTTTGTCGTCTGTAACAACACAATGTTAAACAGTTCCCTCAACGAATTCGGCGACACCGTAGCCACCGTCTATAGTGAGGTATCACCTGATGCGAATAAATTATGTATTTAATCTAACTTTTGCAACAGAAAATTTTCAAACGTTCATATCTATAAAAGTACAAATTCATGGGGGCCGTATTATGTAAAAAACAAATCGGCAAGGTTCAAATTTACTTAAAAACGCAAACGGCAGTGGTTCTATAGGTTATTTGTATGATATTTTTTGTCTAATAATATGCGAATGCAAATGGTGGACAGAGAAAAATCAAATATGGGAAAAATTAATTTTAAAAGCTCATATCTTCTGTAAAACTGATCGTGGCACGACAAACGGCATAAAAAAAGAAACGTTAAGGCCTACATTTTACGCTCGTAGTAAATTCGGCCCTCCACACAAAAAAATTGGGGCCCTAATGTGCATACGAAGCGGGGGCCATTCGTAGAAATGTTATCGAAAATTCCAGAAGTGAGAACGTTAAAAATGTCCAAAATTAAATAAAAAAAAACTCTTTGGGGCCGTTATTCTGCAAAAAACGTAAAGAGGGAGGTTTTCTAGGAACGTATTATGTAAATAGCATCTCGAAATTAAAAAATTAAAGCCAGTAAAAGAATAATTCGTACGTCACAGAATAATAAATGTCATAATTTGGAACCTGAAATTTTCAGACGTTCCTAGCTGAAAAAAATGCAAATTCGCGAGAGCCCTACTATGTAAAAAACGGATACGCAAGGTTTAAATTTTCTTAAAAACGTAAACGACAGTACGCAAATCAAAAATTTACACATTTATTTGCATGAAACTTACAGAAAATGTTTTGGAAATTTACGTGTGTATCTTTAAGTTAATAAAATGAACAGAAATGAACTAAAACGAAACTGTTGCATTTTTATTTAGGTAAATAAGAAAAGTGCCTTCTCTCTAAACGTGTTTTACAATAATTTTAAATAATTTAGATGGTACTTACTTTGATTTTAAGTGTCTCGTGTCTCTTTTGGTGCACAGCTTATAAAAGGATATACAATTTTATAATTTATTTTCGATTTTCGACACGAAATATAATCACTTGATATTTCTTAGATTTTAATTGATGTACACACACATATTTCACTACATTTCTCTTGAAATTAATCACATTTCTGTTGGGAAATAGAGAAACTGACGTACCAGTTATTTGAATCGACCGGCCATATTGATTGTTGATCGTGACATAAGGCCGACCAATGTGAAATTAGCTTTTATCTCTTTTCATAGAGACGAATATAGAATTCTGTAGTAAAACGTTTTTTTTTGTATAGGATTATGGGAAAAATAATTATTTAATTTATTTATGAAATTAAGGGTAGCTCCGAACCGACCCGAAGAGCTCCGAATCGGTCGGACCTGAATTTTAATGCATTTTTAATTAATTTAAATTACAGAAACGACGGAAATTGACCGTTTTAAGCTTTCGGAGCATGGAAAAGAGGATTTTAATGATTTTTATTGAAGTTTTCCATCGATTTGATTGAAATTAATTTGTAAAATGCCACTTTCGGGTGCGGTTTCGAGCGTTCTCGGCAGGAACGATATGGGGAAAACGTGCATGTTTAAATATGCATTTTAAAAAAAAATTAAAGCCTCTTAAGGGTGATAGTTGTCGAAAAGGGGCCAAGGAGGGTTCGTAGATGGTCCCGTTTAGGTGGAACTCGAAAATCCTAGGCTATGTATATATGCTTTGTTCACTATTACGCCGGGTATGCCTGAAATGTGTCAGGAATGCGGGGAAACTTTAGAAAATTCGTAACTTTTTTTATTTATGGAAATTAAGAAACTAAATTTTGGCGAATCGTTCTCGACATATAGGAGAACGGAATAAATGGCGGCAGCCGTCCTTCCGGCTTTTAACTTAAGACTTTGCAGACTTTTAAGCTTACCTATGTGGGACCTCCATTTTTTTTGCGTGAATTTTTTTGCCCATTTAATTATGGACTTAAAAAAAAAATTAGAGCTTTTTGCGGGTCGGCGGGGTCGGAAAGGGGCACAGGGAGGTCCGTAGATGGTCCCGTTTAGGTGGAACACGAAAATCCTAGGTTATTTATATATGCTTTGTTCACTAATAAAGCGAGGTGTACCCGAAGTGTCGCGGATGAGGGGAAACTTTAGAAAATTCGTAACTTTTTTATTTATGGAAATTAAGAAACTAAATTTTGGCAAATCGTTCTCGATATATAAGAGAAGGGAAAAAATGGCGGCAGCCGTCCTTCCGGCTTTTAACTTAAGACTTTGCGGACTTTTAATTTTAAACAAATGATTATTAAAATTTTATCTATTATGAAACTAAAACTTAATATAAATCGGGAATTTTTATAGTTAACATCAATTTGATAGAATTGTTGAATTGATTATATTGTTATTTTAAAATATGCAAATGTTTACTTTCTAAATGAATAACTACCTGTTTTTAATGGCACAGATTAATACGGTTTATAAATAATTATTTAAAAGGTATTGTAAAAATATGTATTATAAATTATAACTTTAAAATACAAATAAAGATTTACATATCCACCTATACTAATTACACATAAAATAAATTGACTTTCGTGATTGAAGATATATATTACATCTGTCGGAAATCTATAGAAAAAAAAACAAAATTGCTTTTATAAGTTTTCAGAATAGTTAAATATACCCATATCTACGCCCATGCATTATATGAACTTACTCATGAAAAGAGCAATGCGATCCTTTTACAAAAGCCTTTTTTGCACAATATACAGCTCTTTGGCATTTTACGGCCTCGATATTTATTTTAAAGGAAGAAACACCATTTTTGAAGCACAAAATAATAGAAAACAGAAATTAACATATGGCGTACAGCTGAATCACACAAAGACATCGACTGTAACCGAGAATCTGCGAATATTTAAAAATGACCAATCAGCTAAGAGTATTTTATTCACGATCCACAGAGGTTATCTGAACCGACAACAAATTCTATTTATTCTGAGTCTAGCATAACATTTTATGGTCGAAGAGTCTCACCACATCCATCCCGAGTTTGAGTGCAATCGTTTAGATAAAAGCCAGCCACACACAGAGATTTCGGAGCGCAGAATTGATGTGTGCCGTTCAAAAGTCACGCGCAAAAGTGTTGATTAGTGGAGTGTCAAAATCACACGTGCTTTAAGTGCCCACAAACGGTCGCAATAGTCTTTTAGAGATTACTTTTAGATATGGGTGAAAGCCGGAAAGTAGATACAAGAAATAATTTTTAATGTACTAAGTAGCTATAGCAACTAGAATATAAAGTAGATGTAAAAGGAAATCTAACGAATGCAAGGGAAAAACGGATGACTTTACGTAGTATAATTTTTTTCTGCTAATTAGTTTTAAACGCCTTTAATTGGACACATTTTATAAATGGTTTAAACTGCAACACAGCTACCTAACTCCAGTTTTCGTATATAAACTTGAAATTTAAGGATTTCTTTAAATTGACCTGTAATGTAGGTACCGGGTATACCACTTAATATATAGGTCCACATAAAAACTTTATTATCTAAGATACAGAAAAAAAGTCTAGTATCAATGTTGTTTTAGATCAATCGGACTACAAATTAATGTTCAAAACTTATACAGCATATTGAAATTTTCCCTGGTCAAGTAAAGTTATATTTTATTAAATGGAACACCCTGTATATTATTAAATTTTTTGAAATCCTTGAGAAAAATGCTTCTCAAAAATATAAACATGTTGGGGTGTAATCTCAAAAAAATACACTTAAATCTGTAGTATGTGTTCCATAAAAAATACAACCTCATTTGGTCAGGGAAACTCTAAATACACTGTATACTATTTAAATATGTCAATTTGTACTCCAAACGACTGACACGCAACAAAATCTGTTCGATTTTCTTTGTATATTTAATAATAAAGATAATCTGTTACTTTGGCTTTATCACATCTGAGGGGTAAATTTGAAATATTCAGCACCCTGTTTAATGAGACTGAGATTATATCCTAACATGTTTATATTTTTGAAAAACATTCCAAAAATATAATAATATTTGCTTCATTTAAAAAATTTATATATGTGACCAGGAAAAATTTGAACTTCCTGTATAAGTTTTGGATACATACGTCGGCATATAGCATGCTATTCTTCGTTTTGTATTTAGCATTAACATTATTATTATTACTTTTAAAGCACAAGCTCTCGTAAAATACAAACACTCCAAATGAAACTTTTCAGATTTCTAAAATGCCACAAGACATTCCAAACCAGCCCGATATGGGACACTTCTAGCACACTAACAAACACTTTTTAACGTGAGACTATAAACTGCAAGCTAAAACTCGCGCAGAAGATTTGACCGTTTGTAGGGAGGGACGCCCTTGATGCGTGATGTTCCACCTGGTGCTTCGGAACGCCTCGACTTTACACGCGCTCCAAAGTCTCCGTGTGTAGCTAGCTAAAGACGCCCGTCTTATTTTCCATGTAAAAAGAAATCCCAGAACACAACTTGAATAATTACCCTGTAGTTGTTGTATTGCCTGATACTTTCTGTTAATTAAAAACTTCAAAAAACATCGTATCAAAAGCTGAGTTATGGTTTTTTATTGACAGAACGTCTCTCATTGACCATCGTTGTTACCTGTCAACAAATGCGTTAGTAAATAAATTACGATAGAACCCACGCTCTCTCCTGTTCTTCCAGCTCTTACTGGATGTGATACTGTGTCATATCAATTTCGAAAGCATTATAATATCGTTTGCGGGCCACTTTCACCGAGAAATATTCCAAGGTTCCCCGACTAAAAAATAAATAACAAACACATAATCGTCTTCCATTTAATGTATACTATCAATTTTTGAATTTGAATGAGCATGATATAGGAGGTAAGTCTTTGTTAGTTACACCATGCACCTCATCGACGCCAGTCAATTTCTTAAAACGAGTCGGCTTGTGAACATTGAAAACTTTATCGAGCATAAAAAAGATGAAAATTTTTTTCTTTAAATGGAGCATCCAATTAAAAGCTACTAAAGATTTTTCATATTTAATTTTGTTTTACCTAAATCTATATTTATGTTTCCGGATTGCCTGGATAGCATACGAAAAATGTTTAGTTAAATCAAATTTACTTACGACTACCAACGGATGCAAAATTGTAACATAATCGTCTTCTCCTAAATTACCAGATTTTTCTTGATTAAATTTGAATATATCGAAGGGACTATAAGTCAGGCTGTCCTCGGGATTATTATCAATAACATCAATTTTCTCTTTATATTCACTGAAAACATTAGACAAAATTAGTTGGAATATTTCTTATAAAAAATAACTGACAAATGAATGACAAATAAATTAAAGATACAGATTCACTGAAAAGAAAAATAAAAACAACTAACGAACATGAAGATTAGAGTATTTTACTATGCTTTGAAATTTATGAGCTACTAGTATTATTATTAATTATTAATACATACAAATAATAAAATTAATAGGTACAATTTTTCGAAATTTTCTATAAATTATTAGCATCAAAATATTCAGAATCATCAAGTTCAGAGCGCAGAATGCACTTGCGCTGCTGTATGGAAGTCGCATTCGCACGGTACTTCTTTGCGACTTGTGCGTGATTTCCAAAATCGTTTAACTCGTTTTGAGTCAGCTTACTGAGTCAACTCTTCAATGAGAGTTAGTTAACTCATTAAATAGTGTCATTTTGTCCATTCCTACTCAATAATAAATATTATATGATATCAAGATCGGGTTTCATAACAAAGTAATATTGAGGTTTGCAGTGATCTCAGTAATCTTTATCATGTGTGATTTAGAAGATACAGCAATTCACAATGACTCATATGGCCTCTTATCAGCCCGGATTTGAAACCTGTAGATGCATTTGTTTGAGGTTATTTTAGAAAGAGAATGTACTCTAGGCGAATCAATAATATTCACTAACTTCAAATCAGGCATTTTGTTGCGAATGTGATTGACTATTTAAAAAATAGTACAGGCTATTTTAAATTAATTTATTTTTGTGGTTGAGTTGTAGTAGAACTGATTCGTTGTTTACAGTTAATTTTCCAATAAACGTTATTGCTGTTAATGTAACCATTCTTATTTGAAATTGAAATATCTCATGAAATCATTAAATACAAAATAGGTAACATATGTATAGCAGGATTCAGAAAAAAAGCTCTTACAAGATATGCGTTAATTTCTATATTATATAAACCTCCAAAAGTTTACCCTATATCTTTAAATAATATTCACCTGCTTTACAAAACGCATTTGTAATTTGGTGGCTTGTCAACAGTTCAAAGCTATTTATAATTTTTTGCATTTGTATTAATGAGAGAAATGGTAAGTAGTCAAAATTTAACCACAGGCCGATATATTAAATTTCGCATTAAGAAAAATCTAATCATTAACTCTTGTCCAAGTTACCTTAACTATTACCAAGATGGCTATCTTGACCTGGGCTGAAAAATAAACTCTCCAGTATTGGCAAGAGTTACCAGGATTAGTTCATTCAAAGTCGTTTATAAAATACCCTTTGAAATCAAGAGCTAAGAAAAGAGTTAAAAAGGGTAAACCTGAAAACTCTAACAGCTCTATACTGGGCACTGCCGACTAGACTAAATCATCATCTGCATAAACTCGGCCTAGTGGAAAAAGCTGAGTACTACCTATACTTGGAGGATGATGAGAAGAAAGCCCACGTCTTATGTACCTGTTCTGCTATGGAAATGATCCGATTGGTGAAATATAAGTAGGAGTGAGCCACAATAGGCCTGTTGAAAGTCGCAATGGAGGGCCCATAAGGGCCCACTCAAAAAACCTAACCTAATCTAACCTACCTCAACGTGCAAATCAGACAGTTTCAATTTGTATGGCTTAGAAAAATTTTAGTATATAGTTTATAGTGGGATTAGAATCTTCTCTTAGCGATATTTTATTATAATTTATTTTGAGAAGTAAGTAAATTTCGGGCCAGTTTATTTCCAAATTATATACATAAAATTCTCTTCTACGAGTATACAAGATATGGTTTGTAACAATTATTGACATTTTGTGTTTAATTAACTGATGTTTTAAGAGGGATGGAATCACTATCTTGTCAACTAAATATTCCTTTTTGTTGCATTCGTCGACATTTAATAATTATTGATATCCTGTGGAATTACAATATTATTGATATCGAATGTTGAACACTGCATCCGTTTCATCAAAATGCAGGATCAATTTCATGTTGATTGACGTACAAATTATATGTTTATATGTAAACACAATTAATTATACATTAATTAATTTCTAATATCTGCATTTATTAGACACGGTATAGATTAAGTCAATAGAAAATGATTAAATTGGTAAATGGAATTTGAAATAAATTAAAAATTGTGTGAAAGGGTGTTTGACACAATAAAAAATAAAAGATTTTATTATGTGAATACGATAATTTATCGAAGAAACCGAAGAAATTATCGGTTTGTATTCACAAGAACACCAGGTTGATGTATTTCAATTTTAAAATTGCAATTTTTTAGTCTGTGAACAACATGTTACAAAACGATATCTATGATGGTTTTAAATGTGACGTCACTTTTGTAGTAAGGAAAACCTACGGTTGTCATATCCTGATAACTTTTGTGAATATTTGAACTGAATTCATATTATTTTTCAAGTTTATAATAATCAATCATAGAAGGCGGTTTTTTTTAAAGAAAGGGAGAGTAAGAATTTGCCAAGAATTTACACAGTAATGGTGGCTAAATTCTTTGCGACTAATCCCGATTTCTGTTCTGTCGAATTTAGGAACATTAAAACATCTGTGTAAGTAGGTACTTATGTTTATAAAAGTGTGTGTAATGTATGTAATTAGAACATTATTTATTGGACAGTCTTCAACATAACTTCAAAATTACAAACATGACAATATGTGAAAGACTTCACTGGTTTACATTAGTTGTAAGGTTCAAAGCTACTGAAAGTATAAGACAAAATAGTACTTAGATCAAAGTGATCCTCACAAAAGTACAGTATACTTGTATTCGATAATAATTTTGGGTCTCTCCTGGCAAGTTATAACCAAGTCTTTTTCACGTTAATATCATCCGGCAGTTTTATAAACAACTTTTTGTGGTGTCTTTACACTTGCACTCTTGCCGCTCGGTACTAAATACTACGTATAACGATGGGATTATTTTGTATGATAAATAGAAAAAAAACGACACTGAGCGTTACTTGCACTTGTTTGTTTACTACAAGAATTACGTCACAGTAGATAGTGATATGGCGCCTCGTATTTTCGCGCCAGTTTATATATTTGAAATTTTGAATGCTATTTTATCCTATAGAGCGATTTAATTGAAGCGAAACAAAAATTGCTGTGGACTAATACTACGATATGAACATGTAAGACAATTTAAAAATAAATATTAAATAGCCTGTTAATACTCGTTACAATCTGTCTTATGGTTAACTTGTCATTATTCCGAAACAATACTTATTATATTACGGATGCGCTGAAAGGACATTACCTGAGAATAAAATAAAAAATACTTGACACATTTTATTTACAATTATCACATTTAAAGAGACAGTTTTTCAACTTGCTACAACTCGTCTGAAACGTGGAGTATTAATTTAAATCATTTTTCCTAACAAGATCTAACAAGTTCGAAAAATCTTGTACAACTTTTCATGGGCTATATTTATTTAACGTCAGAGTAAACGATTTATTTGTAAACAAAGATTGTGGTAAGTTAATAAAGCATTTTATTTTTCATTTTATTGTTATATTTTGCTACATTGATATACTTTATTTAGATTACATTGGATAATAAAGTCTGTAATTTTAGATCACTAGATATCCTAACTAAAAAGTAAACGACTACCTGCTGCGTATGTATTATTTATTTAAAGGCAATATAAAATTTGTTACAATATGGTGCACTCTATGACAACTATTAAATTTAATTATCTAATATTTTCATTAAATCTAGCTAATACTCTTCTTGAAAATTACACAATTTTATTACACAGAATAAACAGAATAATAGAATTCCATGCACAAAATAGTGCATTAGTTTGTAATGAATCATACGCATGTTCATTACTATAGTTTCGGAAATTCCCGTTAGTCTTGTGCTGTCGCGCACTTCCTGCCGACATATGATGAATCACGCAGATGTTCATTCCTAGAAGCTTCTGCAATTACCGTTTGGCAGGTGCTGCCACGTACTTCCTGCCGCCATGAAATATTGACGTCACCAAGGCCAGGATTTTGGTATAAATAGCATGGCCGTAGCCGAGGAAAAGTATTCAGTTTTCTGCTGACAACTACCTTCAGCGTGTTGAGCTGGGTAGTTGAGGAGTCTTAAGCGTGTTGAGCTTGACTCCATTTGGTTAGAATTCAGAATCCGACGACGACGCCGCCCGGCTGAATGTCTGGTAGCACTTCGGGGTTTTAAGCGTGCTGAGCTTAACCTCCTGGTGTTGGTAGCCATTTTACCGCTCTGCACCGCCGTCACCAGTCTAGTAATTATTTATCGCCGTGAGTCTTCAGCGTGTTGAGCTGGGCCCATGGTTGGCAAATGGTTGCTAAACCAACCGCCGTCACCAGTCCCCTAATTATTTATTACCGTGAGTCTTCAGCGTGTTGAGCTGGGCCCGCCGCCGTTAAATAATTATCGAACTTACCGCCGCATCGTATCCTAGATGTTTTACTTCAGTACATGTAGCTGAAGCCTACCGTCACCGTACGTTCACCGAATGACACTCCCCGTAAACTAATCTCACCGATGTAAATAATATTTGTTAAATGTACTTGACTTGGTTTTATTGTAGAAGAATCAGATTTTATGTTTATTTTACTTCATGTTTTGGATAAATGTTACTTTAACTTTGGGCTTTCTTATTTACAACTAACAGGAATCCTGGATTAATTCTCCAAACCAGCTATCCGAAAAGACACCGTTACATAATTTGGCGCCCGAACAGATATTAGACATATTTTGGGGCGTCCGAAAAGACACCGTTACAAGTTATAAAAAGTAATAATTATACATTTATAATTAATTATGGTCGATTATTTCAAATATGTCTGCTATCCTTCAATAATTCTTAAAAATTATTACTGATTATCAGATTAGTAAAGACAATTTAGTAATTAATTATGGGGATTTATTTTCTGCGTTTACGGTGGCATAGTAGAAAACTCTTAAAAATGTTATGCGATTACAAATTTACATTGTCTTATGTATGCCAAAGTAAAGACCTATCCATTAAAGGCAGACAACTTCTGGTTTACAGACGGCTCCAAAACTCCATAAAAAACTGCAGCCGGGGTGCACAATTGCAATCCAAAAGTGCAAATTTCTTCAAGTCTGGGGACTAATACATCTATCTTTCAGGCGGAAATTTACGCCATTAAACTGTGTGTACGGAAGTAAGAACAAACGTATCACAAGTGCAGATCAATAAAAACCGTTTCAAAGAGCCAAGCAGCTTTCAAAGCTCTTGGTTTCTGTCATTGCCACTCTAAAATGGTATGGAACTATCAGAAAGCCCTAACCCAACTAGGCAAAACAACAGAGTAACTCTGGTCTGGATACCCTTCCATTCTGGAATGGAGGGTAATGAAATAGCTAAAAGAAAAGGTGCAAATTCACGATTCATCGACCCAGAATCAATACTTGGCATATCCAAATAACCATCTAAGCCTGGGAGGAAAGCAAAACAATCCAGCATTGGCAACACTTACCAGGATTAGTCCTTTCAAAGGCGTTTAAAACATCCCTTGAAACCAAGAAGCAAGGAACTATTAAAGCTACATAGGTTAAACCTAAGGACTCTAATTGGCCTCTGTTGGACTCTATTGGCCGCATACTGCAAACTAAATCACCATGTACGCAGAATTTTATAGCGGGGAAAATGCTGAACATGTCTGGAAGATGATGGAAAAGTAGAGTACATTCTATGTATTTGCCCTGCTATAGAAAAAATTCGATTCTCACTATATGGCAGAGGACCTGGACGGACTCTTACCAAATAAGGTCATCAGTTTTAATGAAAGATTTTATGAGATGAAATATAATTTGGTGTGAGCCACAATAGACCGAAGGGTCGCAGTGAAGGGTCTGATACAAGCCCACGCATAAATTATACTATACCAGATCGTACCAAAGCAATTTAATATGAATTATCTAGTGTTATGCAAAAATTGCTTTAAACACTAACAGGATTTCGTTAAGTTATACATTCTTACAACCAACCCACAACCATCGTAATGCCTCTTATAGACGATTTTTTTCTGGTTTATTAAATCCGGTGCTTTCACTACAAACCACGTGATCATTTACTTTCTTAAATAACTGAAAAATTAAATGACCACATGGTTTGTAATTTTTTATGAAAGCACCGCATCTCTAACAATTTTATCAGTTTGATTAACAGAAAGAGCAGAGATAGAAGGTATTATAAATGATGTTACATGATTTTGGCTAAACCATAATTATTATTTGCAATTTATATTATTTCTTCGACTTGAAGTCGAAGTATTTTTGTAAAAATAAATAACAATTCAGTAATAAATACATATAATTAAAAATAATTCTATACCATTTCCACCAGAAACATAAATTACACACTATTTTTTTTAATATACTGCAATTTGTACTACAATTAATTAATAAAGTATATACTTCTTATGATTGTGATATACTGAAAATGTAATACAAATTCTGACATATTATGATTAATATGTCTATTTGCTATATTACTTTTTTATTGGTAATAAGCTCTATTTCATTTTTTTCCTCACACGACATTTGCAAATTTTTATTTTGAATACTCAAAACAGTATTATTGCAGTAAAATGTTTAAGTTGACATACTCTGTACAGCCTTGAAACTAAATACATTTACATTCATCAACTGGAGATGATTAAAATTCAAGTCAAGTTTTAATCATATCCAGATGATGTCAACGTGATTGGCGAAAGGCGCGTCAAGTGCAGTATATGGTGTTTTGATGTTTCGTGGAAATCTACGTCAGTGTTATTTATTTATACAAGATAATACTTTTATATACAAATTTTTAAATTAGTGGTAGTAAAAGGTCCACCTAATGAGGTCAATTTATTATTATATTTAAACGAATCAAGTTATATTTAAATTTATAAATAATTATTAGAAAAATATTTGTTTGTACAAAGAAAATTGATATGTTTAAAAAATAATTCATTTGGACAATACCTTGCCTTAGTTCTAAACATCTCAAAAAAAAGTTCTTTTGATTTGAGAATAGTTTTTTATCTGTGTACTATTGCTATACATTAAATAAATATATTTTGACTTACTCATAACAATATGGTCCAACTTCCTTTAAAATGGGGATTTGACCGTTGTGCACTTCCGAAGGATTTGTAACATTGAAAAAATATACTCGAATATCCAATGGAAAAGGCAACTTTAAATATATTCCCCTGACTTCATTTCTTTTCCTTAGAGAAGTTTGCTAAAATCAAATATCACATTGCGATATTGGAACAAATTTTAAGATATTCCTATAATTTGTTATTATAAATTAGACAATTTCCGAAAATAGTTATGCATATTTCACTAATACAGCCAAATGTAACTAATGATTATTGCCTGGTACACAAGTTTGATTTGTTACGAAGGCAAATACAGTAATTTTTTGTGATAATAAATTTTTCAAAAAAAAATGTTTTCTATAGAAGTTGAAAATATTGCCAAACTGGCATTACTTGAATCTTATCAGGCAAATTATTTTGATAAACATCATGTTTTGAAGTAAAGTGAAAAAATTATTTGGCAGAAAATATGTGCTTTTGGATTAAATAGTATAGATTTGACCATCCAAAGCAGAAGTAATTTTAAGCTCTTACGAATTGACGATGAACAATAAAAAACACATTTTACTTTGTTTTTTTATCACTAATTTATTGTAACTTAATGTTACTGCAGTTTCGACATTTAACGTGCCATTTTCAAATGATTCTGTATAGAATGAATAAACAAAAACAATTGCCATATATTTAACTAAACCTTTTTATGATGATTTACTACGATAAAGATGGGACATTTTTAATTTTGATTTATGAGTGCCAATTAGGTTGATAAATAAGTTTGTGATATTTATGTATCAATAAAAGTATTTTTTAAACTATTACCGCAAACTAACTCTTTCAGTGGCTGACATTATGGTGTTCTAAAGGGTTCTAAAACTGACTAGTGGAGGTACAAAAGTGAAAGTATATTGACACTAGCAGTTTACACCTTTTTTTGTTGCACTGCACATATATTCATAGTTATTGCTCCGATATATTTCCATACAAGCGAAACATTTTATTAAAAGTTGCTCCATATGTTCTGCTGTTAAAATCCACCGCCTGTCTATGAAAATCTCTTTATATGTTGAAAATGAACGTTTTATCTTGACAGATGTTATTGATGCATATTAAAAATAAGGAACATATTAGTAAAGATGCCATATTTATTTGAAATCCTAAACAATCCATTTCTTTGCCCTGTAATAGGTATACTATTCGATGAACTGTGACGAAACCAGATGTGTTGTGTAAAACACTTTCTAGTTTTTTGTTTAAGTGTTCAAAGATGTCTCCAGATAATTGAAACATAATATGTTGTAGAAGATCAAACACTACATTGATCTCATCGATTACGGTAAATTCTCCTGTTTTGGTCAACATTCCACTTCATCTATGGAAAGAAGGATTTGTGAAAAGCTTGAGTGTATAAAATCTAAATTATTTTGGACACTGAGATCGACAGTAGCTTCTTAAGCATTTTCAATAGCAATTGCTCCTTTAGAATCCGATTGGTGTACGACTCTTTTTATATCGTCAAAGTTTCTGTAATAATACATTGCTGCGTTCAGCCAAGTCCCTTCTTGTCATTATAGGCTGTGGAGGTAGTAGCGTATTGGGTAGAAGTTCGTGAAATAATCACATATGTATGTACGCAGCGCAGCACTGCACATTGGGCCAGAATTAATTTTTAGCAGGACAAAACCTAAATTTGTAAGAATTAATTTTGGAAAAAACTCCTTCATTAGTATCTACAGAAATGGTCAGTACATAACAACATTAATATGAGAATTCTTAAAAACAAATAATTTAGCAATAGTGAGCAAGTAAAGAACATTAATAATACGCGACCATTCTCAGTTTATCAGTTGCTTTTGTATTGTATAGAAGTGGTGTTGTGTTCTCGTTTGTTTTTGAGGGAGTAAAACCTTTCCTCTAGAAATCTTTTTGTTAAAGGTATGCTCCTTTTTTTCCTTTTCAATTAACATTTTTTAATACAATTATTTTTTATATTACCTTATTCAAAATATTAACCAAAAAAGTGCCGTTATTTTTAAATTACATATTTACTTAGGTTCATAAAAAATTGCACGCAAATGCACACAGTAATTAGAAGTTTTTAAAATTAATTCTAGCCCACTGTGCACCGGCGGAAAAATATTGCATAATATTCTGCAAATACTAATTCGCAAAGTTTTATATTATTAAACGAAATTTGATTTATAATTCTTTTAGATACATAGAAGGTTTTTTAAATAATATGATTAATGAAAATGCATAAACGAATTAGTTTTTATATGGTTATATAAAAATGTATACAATGTAAACAAATTCGCATGACATAAACTTCCATTTCTTATGATTTTAATGATTTTTTTGCTATTATTGTCGACGCTATTGTAAATAATATAAGAGACACCGGCTATGTAGCTACTGATCTGTTAAAGGAAACACAAAAACCTCCTCATTCGTTTTTCTTGCAGCCCACTATGCCCCACGAAGTCACTACTGCTGTAATATCACTTAAAAATACCGTTTCAATGGATATTTTCTATTTAAAAAGTTAGGGGTTGCAACTGCCCCTCGCAGGGGGGTTAAACTTAGTGATACAATTTTTACGTTGCAGGATGTCATTTTCAAATCCAAAATCGACGTTTCTCGAGATTTTTTTATAAATATGCACAATAATTGAGATACTGATTTTATTTCTATTTGGTTGTTCCTCACTGTATATATAATGTAATTGTGTTTGGCCTACGCTTATGATCGGCAGTGCGATTTGCTAATTTGCATCGTACAAAATGGTGATCGTGAATCGGCACTTAACACTACCTGATTCTATTCTTCATCCCAGTGGGGACGTTCTTAGCACCACTCTAGGTACCTGAGGGCCAGTGGAGGGGGTGTGAATGAAGAACAAGGGGAATTATCTTCAATAAATGGATCTAATGAATAACCGTTGACCCGTAGAAACTAACAATTCATTTGCCATAGACCTTGTTGCACTGAAACGGTCCTTGGGGTCGCAATAAAAAGCGTTCTCAAGTTCAGTAGCTCTTTGAGCAACCCTGATGTCTCTACGACATTGATGTCTGTGTTTTCCATTCCACGCATTCCAACTTCGCATCGCCGTTGACATATTTCGAACAATCCTATCAGTAATTTCCCGAATAGAAGTATCCGTGTCTCGTAAAATATTTAAAATGTGATTCCATTACCAAACTGTGTCTATTGCTACGTCAAAAGAATTTATTAAAAAAAATGGAATATATTTTATTTCTTTTCTTCTAAATCTTGCATCGGACTGTTTTCTGCATTTTGATTTTGTTTACAAAATTAATTCATATCGTCTACAGAAAAAAAAATTCTGAATTTCAATTTAGAGTTGAGGTAATTTAAATTAATTAGGGTGCTAAAAGAACACGGAAACTGTGAAGCTAAAAAGGATAATCTAGTCACAAATCTCTTAGTATTTCAGATGTAGGTGAATCGGTTATTACATTACGTAATCTTTGATAAATATGAGAGCATAAGAGTATTATACAAATGGCAAGAGAATGGGTGTGAAGTATTAAAAAATTGGAGGAAGATAAAAGAAATCAAAAACAGAACAAAAAATATAGCGGTAATAAAGTATTGAAGAAGAAATCGATAGAGAAGATAATTAAAAAATGTATATGAGGCCTAAAAGTATTTTCAGTGTACTAAGATAAACAGAAAACTCAGTTTTGGTTAAATTATTAAGAAAATTTTCTTCCGAGTAGTGAAATTAGCCAAAGTTGGTACCAGAGTGTTTTCATATTCTTACTCATTTTCGCACCAATCGCACCCCTTGCTTTGACGCTTGTTGAAATAGATTTAACTGGACTGGAACTGTGAACAAAGATGACAAATTTTCTTTGCCGTAAAAATTACAAGGTGGATGAAAAAAAGGGTATATTTCAACGAGCGTTAAAACAAAAAGTATCAAAATCACTAAGGATATGGAAATAGTGCTTCGTTGCAAAGGCTGACTCATTTCAGCATCCTTGTGCCAGTAGAATCTACACGTGTGCATACCGATAAGTACCTTGTAAATACATCTACAGAACAGTTTATTGGATACATTTTTTCGCATGTAATAATACTACCAATGACAATGCGAAAAAAAAATCGTTTCCAAAACTTTAGGCAAATAGTTTATTATTTTTTTGGTTAAAATAGTTTGCCAAAGAAACACTCGAACTCTTACTTTGAAGTATGATCACAAACTAAGAAGTTGTGGATGAGCCTTGGAAGAGTTATTCTTGGGGTAGAAAGCACCAACAAGGAAAAAGAATAATTAAAATTTAGAATGCAACAATTTAACTATATTACTTGAATGAGAAAACCTTCATATCACATCAGAAAGGAAATTTTGGTAGGTGGAACAAATAATGATCACGTTGCCAAAAGTATAAAATTCGATTTAGAATTTCATTAAATACATATACAGTGTGGAAATTAAGTAACGCATAAATTCAGTAATTCCGTAGATATTAATTTTTGGAAAAAAATGTCGAAGGGGTATAGCGATTTTAACTTCAGCAAATATTTTCAGTCTATTTTCAGTTTCTTATGTCATTTATTTTTTAAGTTATGACGTCATCGACTTTTTTTTTAAATGAAAACCTATATTTTTTATTATTGATTTTGGTAGTAGTTTTATTCCGGTTCCGACCGTATAAAATTTTCAATATGTTATTATTTGAAAAAAATCGAGAAAAACAGTCTTAAAGTTCAAATAATAAATATTCATTAAATTGGGTAAATTTATCTAGTTGCCGGTGTATCACATTAGTTACGGCTGTCAGAATTACATAATTTGTAAATGTCACAATAGAATAAGTGTTATTATTTTGCTTTTTCTGAATTAGAAAAACTATTTTGTTAATAAAAATGGTACAATTGAGCGACAAACAGAGAATTGAAGTGTTAATAATGATTGGTTATGGCGATAGAGCTAGAACACATCAAGAAGTGTGTCATTTTTTTAGAGAAAAATACCCGGATCAGCCCATAAATCAATCAACAATTAGTAGGATTGAAAAAAAAATTTCGGGAACATGGGCGTTGTAAAGAATCTTCCAAAAACTGGACGTCCGGCGACATTAAATGAAGATGCACAACTTGATGTGCTACTAGAAATTGAAAACAATCCACATTCAATTAGTAGAAGCATTGCTTTGAACCACACTACAGTTCTAAAACTTTTGAAAGTTCAAAAATTCCACCCACATAAGGTGCACTTGGTTTATGAGTTGACAGAAGATAACTTTGATCGTAGGCAAGAGTTTTGTGAACAAATGATGGAAATTTGCAACCGCGATCCAATGTTTTCCCAGCGTGTTTTATTTTCGTATGAGGCAACATTTTGTTTAAATGGCCATGTCAATAGACAGAATTGTAGATATTGGGCTAGGGACAATCACCATTGGAAGCAGGAAAGTCATACCCAATATTCTCAGAAAGTTAATGTTTGGGCAGGAATTATTGGTGACAGAATTATAGGTTCATTCTTTTTTGAAAACAATTTGACTGGAGATAGATACCTGCAATTTTTACAGTTGGAATTGATGCCTGCATTAGCTGCATTATTCCCCAATGCAAATAACACTGACCTACCAAATAATACAATTTGGTTACAACAAGATGGCGCTCTGCCTCATTACGCAATTATTGTGCGACACTACTTGGACCAAGTTCTCCCAGCAAGATGGATAGGGAGAAGAGGTCAGATAGAATGGCCGCCTAGGTCTCCTGATCTAACGCCATTAGACTTCTTTTTATGGGGGTACTTAAAAAAGTAAAGTGTACAACAATCGACCCAATAATTTAGACGATCTCAGGCAAAGAATTCAACATGAGATTAGGTTAATATCGCCTCAAACTATTCAGAATATGAGAAATGAATTTTATAATGGTCTTGGTTATTGTCAAATGGTACAGGGTCGTCAATTTGAACATTTAGTGTAAATGTAATTTAACAACTGTTATTTCTGTGCATATATTTGTGTTTGATGAGATTGTTAGAGTTTTTTCTGGTTAATCAATTTAGTTTCTTTTTATACCAAGTTATCGTTATTACTATGAATTGAACAGATAATAAATGTCTGGTTCGATTTTTCAACTATTTGTATAATTTCAAAATAAAAACGAATGTGCCGTCGATAACTTTCCGTCAAACTTGGGCAACTAGATAAATTTACCCAATTTAATGAATTTTTATTATTTGAACTTTAAGACTGTTTTTCTCGATTTTTTCAAATAATAACATATTGAAAATTTTATGCGGTCGGAACCGGAATAAAAACTACTACCAAAATCGATAATAAAAAATATAGGTTGTTATTTAAAAAAAAGTCGATGATGTCATAACTTAAAAAATGAATGACATAAGAAACTGAAAATAGACTGAAAATATTTGCTGAAGTTAAAATCGCTATACCCTTTCGAGATTTTTTCCAAAAAAATTAATATCAACGGAATTACTGAATTTATGCGTTACTTAATTTCCACACTGTATATTATTTCAGTGTTGTTTAAATATTTGTTTTATTTCAAAATGATATAATTGTATGAGTATACACTGTAAGATATATATAAATTACACACTATTTAAAATATATGTGTACAATATTTACTTACGTCTTTTATTCCAAACCGCAAAATTTGGTCAAAAGCGATAAATCCAAATATAATCGAAAACACTATAGTACATCCCCCTAAAATAACAATCTTTTGTGATGATAACAGCATTATTATAATGAGCAAATTGTGGAAAAAATCACATTAATTATTTAAAACTATATTATGCATTAGTATATTATTTTAAATATCTACACGATCAATGTTTGTTGTCTAATGATAAAAGAAATAAAAGTATCTATGGAAATATGATTATTGAATAAACCAAACTGTTTTCAGTGAACTTAAGAAACAGTGGGGATAAACATTAGCAGATGTAATAAACTTGAAGGTTAATATCAATTTTTTCATTAATTATAGATATGGTCATTAGACAGGAATCAAATAAGTTTTCTTTAATGTCTGTTAATTAGGATTTTATTTGAAGACTAGCAAAAAATATTTTTTTTACTGCCCCATATTTTGAAAAGTTTCCTCAGCCAAATGATAATCGTTGAAATTATAGGAATTAACCTCTTAGATAAAAATTATGTCCACATTGAAATGGAAATGAATAGTAGATAGGTACAATTAATTATTGCCGAATGCAGAAACCCTGTTGAATCGTCGACTGTTTAGAGACTCCAAAACGATGGCTCCTATCGAAATTTGATTTATGCAGTTTATGCAGTTTTTAACACTGGTGCCTTTTTCCATTTTAAATGTTAAAGAAAAAATAAACAAATAATTATAGTGAGAATTCGCCCTCATCCCCTCTGTAACTACCCAACAAATCTTGATATTGGATAAAAATTTTACAAAATATGGATCATTATGAATTTAATAAATGGCCTAAATTTAATTTTTACAAGTTGACTTTCGAATTTATTGGCAAATAACTATATTGTACGTACCACCTTTAAGGGGTTGTAGCTCCCTTATGAACTGATTTCAGGCAAATGTTTATATGAAAAACTCAACTTATTTTTTTCTAGTTCTATCACCCCCGTGAAGGAAGGTACTTAATTATGGGACACCCTGTATATTGATTTGGCGCAAGAATTAAATATTTGGGGATTACAATCGTTTGCCATCTTAGATGGCAAGAACATGTCAAAAATACAATACAAAAAGTACGTGGTTTAATATACAAATTTAAACAATTACCTGACTTTAAGACAAAGAGAATTATTTGCTCTATATAAAGCTTTGGTCGAATCTATATTGAGGTATGCAATAATTGGTTGGGGAGGGGGTAGTTGAAATAGCATGTCTTGAAAATTTACAAAAAAAAAATAGTTGAAATAATTTTAAATAAAGATTATCGGTATACTACAAATTTCCTATTCCAAAAGTCAAGATTACTTACATAGGCATATTGCTACACTGTTGTATTAAATGAACATACGTATATCAATAAAGAAAACACAAATGACGTATGAATATAACACAAAAAACAAATAACAAGGTCTTTTTAGGGCAAACAGAATGAAACATGAAAACAATTGGACAAAGATATTTTCATTTTTTTTCAGAATAAAATTAAAACATGCAGGGCGAAAACATAAAAGTCTTACCAAATTTTAATATTTTTAAGAAACAAGCAAAAATTTGGATTCAAATTTATTCAAAATTATTGGATTAAAACAAATAATATTTATCTGAACTACATATCCGTTATTTTAATAAAATTTTAGGGAATAAAAAATCTAGGCTAATTTATTTTTCTTAAAACATATAGGTACCTATATGTATAAAAATAAGTTTTTTTTATTTTGTTACTTATTTTTATGGTGAATCATAAATAATAATTTAATTTCTCGCAGATAAATTACGGTTACAATATTATTATTATTATTATTTAAAATTTATATTATTTCAGTTGCATAAGTAGTTTTATAGCATAGCATTCATAGATTAAGTAGATATACAAATAGGATTCATTTTCTTATACAGGGTGTCCCAACTAAAAGTAGGAACCCTGAATAACTTTTTTTGAAAAATTGGTGAAACACGTCGTCCTTGTTTCCAAGGGGGACATATTTTAATGTAATACCTGTATACCTATCATCATCCCTCTACCCTACACGGCCACCCAGTCAAAAAATTCAAATGGCAAGGAGGATCGAGTGATACATCTTTTGAAAGGACTTTCAATTCTCTACATAACTGTGTATTTTTTTAAACTTTTATCGATTGGTTCCTGAGAAATAATTGTTTTATTATTTTAGGTTCGGGAAATAAAAATAAAAGAAACAGTTTAAATTATCGTTTGTATTGTCCAAAATGACTCCCAACGACTTCCATACAGTAGTATAATCTATCTTTAAATTCTGTACTAACATTTCTGAACAAATCTGGAGACAATAAACGGCATTCTCGAACAATTCTTTCACGTACCTCTTCCAGAGATGTGGATTTTGTTGCAAATACCTTCGATTTCAAATGTCCCCACAAAAATAAATCCAAGGTAGTTAAATCGGGTGACCTAGCGGGCCACTCTACAGGACCTCTTCTTCTAATCCATCGCTCAGGAAACCGATTATCCAAAAACTGACGGACTGCTATAGCAAAATGTGGGGGTGCTCCATCCTGTTGAAAAAATAGTTCACCCTCCAAAAGATTATCGTCTTCTTCGAGTATTTGGGTAATCATTGGGTCGAGGTTATTTTCTAACAGATCGAGGTACCTTTCTCCATTTAAATTGTCAGGAATAAAAAACAGCCCGACAATGTGATCCCCTAAGATGCCAGCCCAAACATTTAACTTCTGAGGCCTTTGGGTATGAGTTTCCATGAATAAATGTGGATTGGTTTCACAACAACACATACAATTGTGCCTGTTTACTTCCCCTATTTAATTGAAATGTCGATTCATCAGAAAAACACGTATTGTACAGTAGATTGGCATTACCATTTAATTGTTCACTAAAAATCTCACAGAATTCAAGCCGACGATCGGGATCATCTTCGTTTAATTCGTGTACCAATTTAAATTTATATTGATGAAATTTGTGGGCCTTTACAATTCGATGAATACTACTTCGTGATACACCGGAAGCCTCAGCTACTTTCCTGATCGATTGAGTATCATCCATCTGCAAATGACCCAAAACTGCCACTTCGCCTACTTCATTCCTAATCGGTTGCTGAGGTTCATGCTTTTTGCTTCCTACAGAACCTGTTTGCATAAATCTGGTTGATTTCTATTGAATATGCGCGCTCCATAGCTCTAGCACAATTATCGTTTTTAAAATAAATGCCGACAATTTCTATTCTCTCCTGAAGGGTATAAACCATTTTGAGAACTCGCTCTGGTAAAATGTATCTCGATTTAAAATTGGTTGTGAACAAATTAATGTTCAAGGACTATCAAATACTTATGAGTCTTTTATTATTCTAAAACTAAGCGGACATAGAAAGTGTTTTTTGTCGAAAAAGCTCGTGTTGATTTGAGAGCACTAAAAAATGTAGTTATTTTATAAATTGCAATACCCAGTGGTGTGTATTTTAGATTTTTTAAACGATTTCGATTGTGTGTAATCATCAAAAATAAAATTGTTTTACTTAAGAAAGAATCGATAAAAGTTAAAAAAAAATACAGTTATGTAGAAAATTGAAAGACCTTTCAAGAGATGTATCACTCGACCCCCCTTGCCATTTGAATTTTTTGAGGGGGTGACCATGTAGGGTAGAGGAATGATGATAGGTATACAAGTATTACTTACCATCAATGAGAACAAAAATTGAAAACAGCATTATACCAGAAACATAAAATAACAATAAAAATTATGTGTAACTGTCGACGAGACAGTTACATATAAGAAAAAGAAACTCACTGTGCGTAACTTTTTTGCACGCCACTTTGATGGCCCATAGAGATGTCGAAAAACTAATTCGTTACATGAGTACCCGTTACAGGATCGGATCCAAAGTAACGATTAGTCGTCCGAATAAGTATGTTACTTTTATTTATTTATTTATTTATTTATTTATTTGGTTACAACTGCCCAGACAGAAATCCAATTACGGGGCAGAGTTATTACAAACATATAAGTACAAACTATATAAGCATTACGGGGGAATTAACAAAGTAATATTTCAATTTTGATTATAAATAGACACATACCTACACACATAATCATAAAAATAAATATAAACACAGAGAAACATACTTTAGTTATTGATACAAAACTAGAACAGATGACAATATATTTCATAGTAACAACACAGTGAAGTGTCGTGGCCTATGACTGAGGCTTAAGAATAAAGTTCCGAATATCAGTTATTGTCGTATTAAAAATATCTATATTATTATGATGAGAGGCGTAGTTGGAGCACGTACAATGCAATGGAGAAAACAATAATAAATTGGTTCGGGGCATAGGTAAATAGAACAAGGTGGATTGCGAGCGAGTTTGCAGGTTCGGAACATAAAAACTAATGAGACTAAGAAATTCCGAACAGTCTATTTTGTTATTTAAAATTTTGAAAAGAAAGACAAGAGAGTAATACATACGACGAGTATCTAGACTGTTCACATGAAATTCGTCTAGTAATACATTGTGTGGCAAACCCCTGTCCGGGTAGGTTTCGTACCACAGATATTTAAGAAATCGTCTTTGGGGCTTTTCAAGATTAAGTTTGTGACTTTCATAACCGGGATTCCATACAAGTGAACCTTATTCAAGTTTTGACCTTACAAACGAATTAAAGAGGAGTTTTAGCGTATCTTCTTTGAAATCTTTACAGTTGCGTATAATAAAACCCAAGTTTTTATAAGCACTAGCAGTGATCACATTGATATTGTTGGCAAAGGATATTCTGGTATCAAAGAGAACTCCAAGATCTTTAAATTCAGTACAGTTGTTTAATACTACATTATTAATTTGATAATCAAATTTCACTGCATTTAGTTTACGAGAATATATTATCATCGAGTAACATTTAGAAATATTTAATTGCAAGCTATTTTTATCACACCACGAGCAAAGCCGTAATAGATCACCTTGTAATGTAGCACAGTCATCTACACAAGCAACCGGAGTATACAATTTTAAATCATCGGCGTATAATAGGGTTTTGCACTGTAAATCACTGATGATGTCGTTTATAAAAGTATTAAATAGTAAAGGTCCCAGTACGAAACCTTGAGGAACACCGGATGTTGCAATGATCTCAACAGACCAGAACCCACGATACTGCACAGTTAATCGTCTACCCATCAAGTAGGATTCAAAGAATTTTAGAAATGATTCTGTTAGACCAAACGCAGATAGCTTGTGCAACAGAACACCGTGGTCCAGCCTGTCAAAAGCTTTAGAAAAATCTGTATAAATGACATCAACCTGATTTCCTGCATCAAGGTTTTCCGCTAAGAATTGTGTGATGCATATCAGATTGCTAGTAGTTGAGCGTCCAGGCATAAATCCGTGTTGATTGTGGCATATTTGTGGCTGTACATGGTTAAAAAGAATATTATAAATTAAACTCTCGAATAGCTTGCTAAAGTTGCAAAGGATTACTATAGGTCTGTAATTCTCAATGGCACTAGTATTTTTATTTTTGAATATTGGACATATTCTAGATATTTTCCAGACCTCAGGAAAGTTAGTTATCTTAATACACAGATTAAAAATATAGGTTAAAGGCTTGACCAGTAGGATGGCACAGTCTTTAAGTAAGAAAGCCGGGATTCCATCAGGACCTGTAGTACATTTTGGTTTGGTTTTTCTTAGTGCTTTTAATACGTCATCCTCTGTTACATAAGGTATACTTAAACTATTCATATTACAATGAGAAATATTAGAGTCTGCTGAAAAATTTTGCTTATTTCATAACAATCTACATATATACCTACCTCACCATGTCCCTAACTGTCATTCCTAACTTTGGCGGGCAATTCGAATTCTAAATATAAAACTACTACAAATCAAGATAAACAAACCAACGAATACAAAATAACTATTATTCAAACCGAAAGTAATCAGTACTCATGACTACTCAGAAGAGAAGTAATCATACTTGACATCTCTAATGGTGCGGTAGTCTGTTGGTTTGAGTTCAGTTTTAAGTTGTGGCTAATAAGGTCACTTCGTGTAAAATTCTGTATTTGATATACTAGTTATTGCTGTTTCTAAGAGATGGCACATCGATATTTTCTACCAATTAGTTTTAGTGGCACATAGTGCCAAAAGTAAAATATTTTGCTTCGTTGATACTACTTTATTTAGGACTATAGCTAAAATGAAAGGTTAATTAAAATTTAAAACGTTTATTTTTTAAAAATAAAGTGCAAATATCTAGTTTTTCATTAATAACAATATTCTCTGTTACAATACATATTAACAACATTTTACATAATATACAACAATTACTACTTATTCAGTTAAATACATATTCTTTTCTTTGCCGTTGATATCAAAATATTTCTTTACAGTGTTTCTTGATCTTTTTCCAGTCAGTGATAAATATTTATATTATTATATATTTATATATATTAAAATTATTTCACTTTCTTACGTTTCGGTTTGTTTAACAATCATGAGACAATAAATAAGCCGTAATGTAAGAAAATAAAATAATTTTATTTATCACTGATAGATAAAAGCTCGAGGCTTAAGCAATAATATTAAACAAATTAATTCCATAATTTTATTTTTAAATACTCACGTATTGTGTCTATGTAAACTAATTTACTAAAGATCTTAGTAAGAATATAATGCTGTATGAACTATCTTTCATAATTCATTTTAATCTAAGGACAAAAATGTAATAATATTAAGAATATTACTGTTTATTTCAAACTTATTTGTAACATAAAAACGGCAGCTTCTTTGGCCGTCAAAGAAGCTGATGTTTTTATGTTGCAAATAAGTTTCAAATAAACCAAACCTACATAAAATTTGGCCCTATGTACTATAACTATATCTATAATAAATTATTACTCTTTCTTCCATATGATCCATAATCCCAACTAATTATGGTGGACTAACCACGTATATATCAACAAAACGAGTAAAAAAGAATGAGAAAACATATAATTTGTTTTAACATATGGTTTCATGTTTTTCTCTAATTTTGAGTTTATACAAATTTTTATGAAAACGGTGACATTTTTTAAATTTGGTTGATAAAATAATGCATAGTCATGATTCCTGAATGCATATTATATTAGGGTGGTCCTTATTTTTCGATTTTCGGTTTTTTTTGGTCTCGCCCCATGAAATTGTTCGTCTTGATGAAATAATAAGGTATGTAAAATTTAATGTCGATTTGATAACGTTAACCCTTGTTTTTAATATTTTAAATCTCCATGACCAGCAAGAATCAAATTGATAATCTGCTAGTTAGTCACTGGAATGGATATACGAAAACTTCTTGGAGATTCTGACAGCATTAACAAGACAAAATCTGGCATCTGCTGTCTATGAACTGGTAAAGGAACGGAAACTTACTAATACTGTGCAAGTTATTTGTTTCGACACAACAGCTTTTAATACTGGTCAAATCAATGGCGTTTGTGCATTACTGGAGCAACTTACATATCATTAGTAAGTTCCCATTCCTTTACCAGTTCATAAACAGCAGGTGCTTGATTGTGTCTTGTTAATGCTGCCAGTTGAGGAACTCCAAGAAGTTTTCGTATATCCACTCCAGTGACAATAACTAGCAGTCTATCAATGAGGGCTATCGCGTTTGAATTCACCACGAGAGGTGCTAGTGTAGGGTAACGTCCATGGTACTGAACGTTAATATTTACTATGGCTTTTTAACGCGAGTTTTTAGTAATTTTTATAAAAACTAGCTGAAAAATATTTAACACAATAATGACAGAAGGGGAAAGTAGTAATTTACTTGCTCAGTAAGGAAGTTATTGTAGCTATCAGAGGTGTGTTATGTCATTCAAGTTAGGTTATATCAAGCATGAGCATGATGAAAACAACGAATGTGCATGATTATTATTTACGATTTTCTGTAGGAAACTCCTTTGGCAACGCATAATCGTCAGGATTAAAATGTTCCTTACAAACACATGAATGTTTCGAGGGAGTAAAGTTATCCCTGCGAATCGCTACCAACCACTGTTTTAGGCGAATTTTATCTCTCAAAAGCATATGTCCGCCTTTTGTTTCTGAACAAAATGGAACTGCACAACATTGAGGCATAATTAACAAGTTTTTTTAGTTACAGGTGTACGAAATAATTATAATAGAACCCTATAAAATTTTTCCGCACCTAACAATAACTTTTGACAGCGACCTTATTCACCAGTGAGCCTAAACACGTACCTTATTATTTCATCAAAAGGAAAAATTTTAAGGGCTGAGACTAAAATCGAAAAATATGGACCACCCTAATATATATGCATTCATACATATAAGTCATCGATATTAACTATCGAAATACATTGTTTGTACTCTAATAAGGGCAAGTTTTATAATTGCAGTTTAACTAGAATTGAGAGGTTAAATTGAGGAAGGCTGACAGCTGATTGGTTCATATTTAGTGTACACCTACGGTCTTTGGGTTAAACTTATATTATAAAAATGGCCCTAAGGCCCGGTTTTTCAATGCCTAGTTAGAAAAATTATCCATTGGTTCGTATGAAATGGGTGAATTCTATTGGCCGAGAAGTCACTAACTGACGGATAATTGAGCAAACCGAGCATCGAATTAGAGTCTCTTCAACATTAATTTACTTCTTGGAATCTTAAGGTACATTTACAACCAATTTGGTACGAACACATTCTGCTGGTCGATTGCAAATTGGGTTTTAAACATATTTGGTTGAATGCATTTGTTTGCAATAAAATTTTAAGTCGTCACGACCTTGAATTGAATTTCAGTTTTGAATTGGATGCTTAAAATAGCAAATACTCACTTCAATTGCGGCACGAATTTCGAATTGCGCATGCGTACTACGACAAAAATTTATTGTTAGTTTTTAAAGTCGGTTTATGATTTGAAATTTGAAGCTTAGATCTTTTGGTATTAGAAAATATGATGTTTTTAGAAGTTATGTTAAATAATTGTAATTATTTAATCAAACTAAATTTGCACACACGTAATATTAAAAAATCTCAACAGATGGCAGCTTCTAACTCATCATAAATGGCCTAAATTTTATCTCAGAACAATTCAGAATTCGTTAGTACGTTGTGCCTTTAGTGAATTGGTTATAAATGTACCTTTAGTCTATAACGTTCTACAGGTATTTTAAAAGTTGAATATTATATTACTTCACAACTGTTTCGGTAAAATTTTTCACCCATTGCAATATACATACATATATAATTAAATTTAATCAATAAATCTAGTATGTGGCACATTTTTTATGAACAGTTTTGAATTTTACTAGTTTGTCAACATCACAAGTAATCAGACAGCTTTTTTGTTGTTACTATTATTTCTTGTTGACTTTCCATGGTATGTTTGATATCGTGCCATGAAAAATAAACAAGTAAAATTAAAAACTATGATTATTTTAATATTATAAAAAATTAACAAGAAAGGTGGTAGTTTCAAAACCCATTGTGTGAGTGCATTTTTAAGATAGTAACAATTTCTAGTTCTCCTAGCTTCTTAAATAAAAATAACTTCCTTTTCCTATTGATGACAAATTTCGGTAAAAGCAATAACACAAAATCCAATATTTAATTCGAGAAAATGCAAAATATATTGCTAGCAGTCTTTCTTTAAATTACATTATTCAGTTTAATTATCCTTTTATAACATCAACCACTAGTATTTTTCTGACTCAGTTGACATCACGTGATTAACTTGTCCTCCTAGATTGTTTCCGTTTATAGTGGAAATTGCAGATTTAACTACTTCTGAGGGCTGGACTTTATGAACAGGCGTGATATCTGCTTTCCCAGTATTTGTATAAAATAAATAACCCGCAGCAGCTATGCCGCCGAGAGACCCGAGCAGGATGATCCATTTGCTAATTTTGACAATCTTTTTTATCTTGAAGAAGTCCTTCAATTGTTTTGTGAATGTAATGTTAAGTGCCACACCCTAAAACAAAAATAATGTATTTTAACAGCAAAAGTTAGTTTGTTTTTAATTTGAAATCGGCAAATTGGACTACATTTTTATATTTAATCTGAAGAGAATTAACACGATTCTTTCTATAAATACTGAATAAATCTATACAGGGTGATTAAAAAAGTAAACCGCATCCATTCATGGGCAGATGCCTCTCGTCAAAATAAAACCAAAAGTTCACATTGTCAAGGGTTTGAAATTTCCTCGTTGCAGATTGGAAGTGGATATCAAAAGACACTTTTTAGTAATTTCTTCTTATTTTGGGAATAACATTGCTAGTTAAAGCTAACAATTTAGGGTAGTTTAAATTGTCGGTGCCCACTGGAATAATAAATCGATGGGTTGCAACGATTATTTGGTCAATAATTCTTCAACCCTTAGGTTTTTCGAACATTTAAATACATTTTTTCAATTCCTATGATCTAGTCCTGGAGTAGATTCGAACCTTGATGTGAAGATAACACTGACGTAGTTTTCCATGAAACACCAAAACACTATATACTGCACTCGAGGCACGTTTCATCAACCAAACTGAATTCATCAGGAGATGATTAAAAGTAATCTTATGCTAACAATGTATCCTATTTATACCTAAATTATTGAGAAGCATGCAGAAAGAAAATCTCGATAAATATTGTCACTAAAGTAAATAGAGAGTCAAAATCTACAACAAACAGAAAAATTATCAAACGGTTACGTAAAAAAAGATTGTTTTTACTTAAAAGCTGATAAAGGCAATAAGGTTGTTATTTTAGATAAAGATGACTATTATGAAAGGGTAGATAATCTGATCAGTAATGGTTCTAGAAATCCATTACCAAAAATGATTACTGAAGTAAGAAATGTACTTAAATCCTGCAATAACCTTATTACTCCAGCTTTAAATAGGAGGCTACATGTATTTAACCCAAGTATTCTTAGATTGTACTGCTTACATAAGATACATAAACCAGAAAAGTCGGTACGTCCTATTGTTTCAGTAGTCGGATCGCCTACTTACCACCTATCAAAATGGTTAACAGAGGAGTTTGAAAATTTACCTACTGTACCATCTAGTTTCTCTGTGATTAATTCCAATGATTTCATAAGTTGAAAAATATTCATTTACAAGAGGTTAAAATTTTGATTTCCTTTGACGTTTGTTCATTGTTTCCAAGTGTTCCGGCACCACAGATCTTGAACTACCTTAAGGACTCGAATTAAGCAATCTCAGTCAAGATGTAAGTAAAAGAATATATTCAACTCACTAAACGTTGCATGAAACAAAATTTCTTTCGATTCAACGATAATTTCTTCGAACAATATGAAGGAACAGCAATGGGTAACCCTTTGTCATCATTCATTGTCAGTATCTTCATGCACAGATTCGAGATAGAAGCAAAAGAAGAATTTGAGTATTTCCCCAGGGTTTGGCTTAGGTATGTGGATGATATTTTTGCAGTGTTTGATACAATAGTCGCTGATATTGACAAATTTGTTTCTGAATTAAACAGTCGTTTAGCGTCAGTTAAATTCACATATGAAATTCAAAACTCTGGACAACTACCATTTTTAGCCTGGAGCTAACATGACCACAGTCATATTTAGATGTATTAATAATTAGAAATACTAAATATAAGTTAGAATTTGATATATACAGAAAAGATACCAGTACTCTAAGATATATCCCTAAGGACTCTCGTCATTGTGTTCAACACGAAATGGCGAGTTTTACTTTTCTGGCCCATCGTCTGTTAAGTTTACTAAGGTAAGGAGAGGTTTGAAAAAGAAAATGCATTGATGAAGGATATAGCTGCGAGTAATTTGAAGTTTTTAATTTTCAGTTCCAAGGGTTGTATCATCATCATCATCGATGAATTTTCGGACCCATGTAATATGAACTTTTTTTCTTATTTTAATAATGGAATCTGTCGTTGAAAGTGTGGTGTTTCAATCAGCCTCTGTAACTTTTGAAAACTATATGATTCTCTATATAGAAATAACAAAACCGATGATCTCGGTATAGGCTTGTAAAATGCCGCTCTCTCTTTATTTCTACCGGCTAGCTCTGATCTCTGTCAAAACTCTAAATCTAAAGAAACGCAACGAACGCATGACGCGAAAAGAAATTCTTCCGATTCTTTCATTATCAGTATTACTACGGAGCGACACTTTACACCATTTCCAATATCAAAATGATAATTATCGTTACCAGTCTAGAGAAGCATATCGTTTGCCTCATTTTCCTGCCATTATAGGGGATATCGTTGATGAAAACTTTGCAAATGATCACGATGTATATAAAATCTTTACTGACTTACCTCTTCTACCCAAAACATGGGCAAAACTGTATCCGTAAAATTATTGAAAAGGTCCACCTTTGGATTTGGTTGCAATGGCATACTAAATTGAAGCCTTTTCTTTGCATAAACTGGACTTCCGGTGGTCTAAAATATATACTCTTAATATTATAGGTACTTAACAAAAAATTGGAAATACAATTGTCATTACAAAAGATTTAAATAATTTGATAGAAGTTGGTTCAAATATTTTATTTTGATCTGTGCTTCAAATCCATTTTCTAATAATGAACTGAACAAGCCACTAGTTACTATAGCCGGGCTGCATTTTTCTGTTCCATATTGTGCTAGCGCTACATAGTGCGTTAATCATATAGGAGTCGAGTGCAGGTTCAGTTACTTCGTTTCCTAAGTAGATGCAGTACACACAGTATATGTAATTGGCGCTTTTCCATTTGCTATAATAAAATTAATTCAAATTAATGAATAAATTTTGTAATGTAATTTTCCTTGCGCTAAAATGTCCTTGTTTTGTAATTTTAAATGTTATGAAGGTCTCAGTTTAAGGTCAATGATAGAAAATGAAATGATGGGCAAGGGAAAAATGATATTTTAATTAAAGGGTCAGGTTGTAGCCGAGAGTCATTTGAAAAACGATTACCCAGACGTAAGAAACAGAGGGTTACCGATTTCTATATGTTTATCGCATTTATTAAATTTTTGCCTGTGTGCTGTATTCACTTAAGAAACGAATACACTGTGTGTGCTGCATCCACTTAGGAAACGAAACGACTGAACCTGCATTCGACTCCTATATGATTAACGCACTATGCAGCCATAGCACAATAGGGAACGGAAAAATGCAGCCGGGCTGCTGCAATATTCTTCTTTAAAGCCAAAGCCACAAATAATTTTATTCGTTTCAATCCTACGATATAATTATCGAGCAAAATAGTATTAAATAAATAAGTCCCTTATGCATATTATATCTATGCACAATAATTGGTCTGTCGACAACTATAACCAATATAATTATTTATGGACTGTTTAAAAAGAAAGTTACATTCTTACAGCGACCCGACAATACTATAAATAATATAATAGATACGTTCTTTTCCAACGTCGTTACAAAACAGAGCATGATTTCAACAAAATTAGTGTAACATTAATGTGTGAGTTTAACTTTGCCCCATTTAGGTGTAAATATGAATACATTTATATTTAACAAAGAGGTTTATTTTCATTATTACCCATTAGATAAGAAAAGTTACTCAAGTTACGAGTGGGAGATGGAATTATATCGCAACGCGATGTTTGTAAAAATTTAGGTATTTTAATAATATAATCTTGAGTTTAATAGTTACAGGTTTACGCTTCGAGCAGCATATTACACGATACATATATTACTTTTAACGTTACATAATTATGCAATTTAGGTACTATCATGGTACACCGGTTGCCTACACATCACACTGGAACTTGACCCTTAATGTTCATGTCTATAAAGCAACATTTCGAGGGTTGAACACAGCGTAGAATTTTATTGTATTTCTCCCTTGGAGGAAATATTTAAAAACTTTCAGTAACTAATTTACACAAAGAGAACACGTTTAATTATGTACAATGTTCAACACATTAGAGAAACTCTATTATTGATTTAATAAATTAATATTAAAAACGAATTTAGTATCCACCAATAGGAATTACTTCCTATGAAAATGAAATTGCAGATGTCAATTAGTTTGTGGCTAACGTCAAATTGTTGACATAGTTTATAACCACATTTCTTTTTATAAAAACCTTTGATTGTGTTTGGGTTGGTGGAATATAATATCCTACAGGTATAGGTAATTATCGGTTTTATGATTTAAAATGACTTCTAGTTCAGTATATCAATATACCTATAAAAAAAAAGTAAAAATCGGTTGTATGAGTGATACGTTTGACTTCTGCAAAGAAAGTAAAAAGGGCGGCAGAGGGAAAATCCTTCTTTTAATTTGTTATCCTTTGGAAAATTAAACATTTTACATCCACTTTTGTTAGTATGATTATACTTTGGAGCAATTCATAAACCCATAGTTCAAATTAAACACAAAAACATCTTTTTAAATCGATAATACAACACTTGAACATGAATGTATGAAAGTTAGGTTGTAAAACCTGATACAAGCTAGTTGAAATTATGATGAAGGTAGCAGCTATTAACTTTTGACTTAACTCCTATTGGTGGTTATTTCATCCGTTCTTAATATTAACTAATAATATTAATAATAAAGTTTCTATAATATATTATATTTGTATATATTTTCACATGCTTTGTGCATGGTAAATGGTAACTGAGAGTTCTCAAATATTTCTTACTTTTATAGCCATCTGCATTAAGGGTAAAGCTCCAGTGTGATGTGTAGGCAACCGGTGTGTCATGACAGTAGTACGTAGGTTGCATAATGATATGACGTCACACTAAAAGAGTATATTTAAAAATTTTGTATGCTAGCTTACAGTGTGTCCCACTTAAGACGGTAACACACCTAAAACTTTTTCAGATTTTATCCGACCTAAACCTAATTAGTGAAGCTGCAAATCGTTTCTGTATATCATAGTCGTAGAGTACAGATGTACTTACTTTCGTCGGCATTCACCTTGACCGCAAAACTCTTTCTCCAATCCAGTCTATTATTAGCTTTCGAGTTGTGTACACGTTAAGTCACTTGGGCGTATTGCATATTGTTTTTGTGTTTTTATTTTATTTGTTGTACTGTATTGTAGATATTAATTTAATAATAAAGCATGGCAGACGTACGCAGGGGTAGAAAACGGCCATTTGCTGACAAAGTGAATAAATTTATAGGTGAATTCCCGGATTTATTCTATGATGGTGCTAAAATAATTTGTAAAGTGTGCGAGAAAGATTTGATGTGCTGGGATAAGCGTGATTGTGGACTTCACGTAAATAGTGTACACCATAAAAAAAAAAAAAATGGCGTGCCTTCGACAACACAGTTTATGTTTGATTTACTATTAATGCTGATTGCCTGTGATGTTCCACTGCACATACTCGATAAACAACCATTTCGAGAGTTTTGGAATGGTGAAGTTACCAAGTCGCACAACGTTATGTAACTATCTACCAACTATACACGTAGACATGGTAAATAAGATGAAATGTGAATTAAAAAAATACACGGCTGTGGTTATCTCTTGATGAGAGGATTGTAAAAAATAATTCAATTTTAAATGTTATAGTACAAGTACTAGACCCTCTTAAACCGACAGTGCCACTGTTACTAGCTAGCAAAATAGTAAGTCAGTGTACTAGCGAAACAATTACCAGGGTGGTGCTGGAGACGTTAGAAAAATTTAAACTGTCAAAAAGTCAAGTCTTGATATTTGTGATTGATGGCGCCGTGACAATGCGTTCGGTAGGCCGTTCTTTGCAAGAACAAGGTTGTACGTTTATACACGTTACGTGTAAAGTGCATGCTTTACATCTTGTGGCAGAAACTATTCGAAAAAGTTTTCCAGAGGTGGATGCATTAATAGCAAGTACAAAAAAAGTGTTTCTTAAATCTCCTAAACATCTCCGTGCATTTCATAGTAAGTGTCCCGGTATTCCTGAACCACCACAGTCGATTCTTATACGTTGGGGAACATTGTTGCAGGCAGCTTTTTACTATGCTGAATATTTCCAACAAATAAAAGCTGTGATACAACAATTCAATCCAGATGAAGCTGCAGCTATTAAGGAAAGCCAGACAAAATTCGATGATGTTTCCATTGAAACAGCTTTAAAAAATATTGCGAAGAACTATAAACCATTACATGAAAGCATAAAAAAATTAGAAAACAGTGCGTTGTCGTTAGCGGGATCACTGCAAATAATGGACGAAGTAAATCTACTGTTACACGCTATAGGTGACGCAACAAATGAGCGCGTTAAAGAAAAGTTCGCCAGTATGTTAAATAAAGACACCGGTTTTACTAAATTAAGACAAATATGTGATGGTGCAGCCCCAGATCCGTTAAGTGCGTTCAAAGACTATTTTACTTATGCGTGATGTCGAACGGTCGTTTTCAAAATATAAGAATATATTTTCACCAAAGCGAACATCACTCATGGAGACAACCATAGAAACATACCTGATGCTGCAAGTTCTCCAGTTTGTGATAAGCAAGGTAGTTCATCAAGCTAGTTAAGAGGGTAAGTTTTACATACATTGATATAAATTGTAACAGTTTATTGTTTCTCGTATTAGTTAATTTAACGTACGCCACTGTCCCACGGAACATTTTTGACAACCCTACTAATTAGTCTCAAAGGATAGAGATCGTTAAGGTCTACTTATAACCATAAAATAATTTACCCTCTTCAATTGCGAAGCCACCCACCTAGGATTGAATAATATTTATTAGTCGACTTAAATTTATCCTCTTTATTTCTATAAATTTCTGTTTCTAGCAAAATGTGTTTCCTTTTTATTGTAAAAATTATTTTACAGGAAGATGTGAATTTTTTTTTTTTGGTTTCACGACGCTGAACAGTCCTTTCCTGGCCTCCGAACCTCATGGGTAGGACACCAGAAAATTATCTACAGCCACCCGCAGAGTTAGTGCATATACATTCCAGAATCATGTGCCCTAAGCAGATGGAAAAAACCCAGAATTACCGTCGTCTGCATTTGGCCTGTCAGTCACTTGATTTTGGCAGGTCAGTATGGTTTTCAATTCCGGGAGCATCGCTTTATCCCTCCGAGTTATATATTTGGTCGGTTTTTCCTCCTCTTTTAAGGTAATGTTTCTCTCAGCAGGTACAGAGCACTCGATGACATACGTTACATTGACTTGATGGTTGAGGAGGACTATTATCAGGCTTGTTGGCTTGGATTAGCCTGATAGTCGGGAACGAGTAGTTCCAGTAAATCCATCATTTCTCCTTCTCAACAACCACGTAAAGTAGCACTAATTTCTGGGTCACCCTATACGAGTGCTTTAGATGGTAGTATAGCACTCGTAATGTCGCGTTATGGCGGTGGATATAGGCCGAAATCGCATATTTACAGGGAAATGTGATTATTATTATTAATATTATTATTAACATTTCTGAGTAATTTGTAAAACAATGGCTCAATACCCAAAGAATGCACATGAAAGTAATAGAAAATGTTGTAAATAAATAATTAAAGACAGTAAAAAAAGTGTCATGTGTTATTTACCTACCGCCTCAAACAAAATCTTAATTTCATGTTTAGCTTTATCTGGAGCCAATCCTTTAACTCCTTTCAAATAACTTTCATCTGAATCCAAAAAATGCGGTAAAGAAACATAAATTGGAGCACCAGAACATTTATAAAGATCCATAAGTCCCTTCTTAAGGCAGGTGTCGGGAGTAAGACAGTAACATTTTTCATCTGCGTTTGTGGACATATCACCCAAATTAGCTGAATATTCTCTTACAGGTATTCCATCGTATTTGGTTTTTTGTACGAAAAATGCAGCGAGAGACCTAAATAAATATAAAAAATAAATTCATCTGAATTTAATTAGCCCTGATAAATATGAAATATTAATATCGATTACTTCACTAGACCAAATATGTAATAGGAAAAATATTAATTATAATAATTATTGTTTAACAAAAAAAACATTTGTTATTAAAAATTCAAATTTCAGAGACTGCATCTTTTCAATAATGAGACATGAAAACAAATGAGGAGAACAATTAATAAAAAAAATAAGTGTTTCCCGTTCAGAAACAGTAATGGAATTCTTATGATTAATTTAGACAACAAGGCTATTGCTTCAATTCACAGGTCAAAAAAGGTTTCTTTTCTTACATTTTAATTTTGTAATACGTGTACCATATGTATTTTTTCAAGCTGATTCTGAGAATATTTTAAAATTTTTCCCACCACGTCAGAATTTTGAGAAATTTTCAATAGTGTTTTTCTCCCAAAATATATATATTTTTTACTGTATTTGACGATATTTTCTGTTTTATCGCTCATTAATGTTAAATACTGAAAGAAATCTTATGCTGCCTGTCTTGTGGGGACAGGTCTGAACTAGCGATGGCCATCCTTAATCGATCTTTTTTAGGTAAAAAGATCAATTTTTATATCGATCTTTTTGTTGGCGATTTAATCGGGATTTAATCTTTTTTATTGAAAATCGATTGCTTTTCCATGTGATGGATAAATGAAATCTTCATTAGAAATAAATCTCTCATAAGATAAAACTAAACTATCCATCAAAGTATTTTTGTGCTCGTTTCATTAGCTACACAGATCCAACCAGCAGCGTGGAGAAGCTAAAGTAAACCAATGTTGGTTGGTATTGCCGATAACAACAATTTATAATTGTTGAAAATTGGAACCTACTATATATGTGTTTAAACTGGCTACTTATGAAGAATTATAAATTGTTCACAGGTGGTATCACTTATGTTCAAGTAAAATGGTGGGTTTCACATACTCCCAGTTGTTTACAATATTTACGTTGTAGATTGTGGTACAATTATTCTTATTACACCTCAGAATTATACGTTAAAATTGCAGTTTTTAGATTATAGTCTTGTAAGTAATGTAAATTTTATTGTACTTATACAATTTCACAATGTGGTGCCTGTGGTGGAACTAAGATTGTTTTAATTATCTTTTCATTATTTCTTATAATTACTATGCGCCCCAAACAATCCATCTCCAAACCTAGGAAGTTTGGAGTTATTTTGTAAAAAGTGATAATGGAAGAAAGTGTAAAATATGCCAAAAATTTTTTAAATCTGGAAATACTACCAACTTGACGAACCATTTAAAGTTTGGAGTGGGTTGGAACCTTTGATGTGAAGATAACACTGACGTAGTTTTCCACGAAACTCTAAAACACTATATACTGCATTCGACGCGCGTTTCCCCCAACCAAGTTGGCATCATCTGGAGATGATTACAACTTTTTTAATCATCTCCAGATGATGCCAACTTGGTTGGCGAAACGCGCGTCGAGTGAAGTATATAGTGTTTTGGTGTTTCGTGAAAAAATTGGTCAGTGAACCATTTATAGCGAAATCACAAGAAAGTTTACCTAAATGAAAAAAAATTGGAAATTGGAAAGGAAAATGCACGGCCTTTAAATGTAAATATTTCAAATTATGTGATACTTGATCGTAATTACTCGACCGTAATGAAGGCTACCGTTTTTAGGCTTACCAGTTGGTGAGAAGTTATTGTTAGGCGCGGAACAAGTTTATAGGGTTTTATTATAATTATTTCATACACCAGTAAACAAAATAACTTGTCAATTATGCCTCAGTGTTGTGCAGTTCCCTTTTGTTCGGAAACAAATGGCGGACATATGTCTCCGAGAGACAAAAGTCGCCTAAAACAGTAGTTGGTAGTGATTCGCAGGGATAACTTTAATCCCTCGAAATATTCGCGTGTTTGTAAGAAACATTTTAATCCTGATGACTATGCGTTACCAAAGGAGCCTACTACAGAAAATTGTAAGTAATAATCATACACATTCGTTGTTTTCATCATGCTCATACTTGATATAACCTAACTTTATTGACGTAAGACATCTCTGATAGGTACAATAATTTCCCTACTGAGCTAGTAAATTACTACTTTCCGCTTCTGCCATCATTGTGTTAAATGTTTTTCAGCTAATTTTTTACAAAAATTACTAGAAACCCGCATTGAAAAGCCATAGTAAACATTAACGTTCAGTGGCATATACCTTACCCTACACTAGCGCCTCTCGTGGTGAATTAAAGTGCGATAGCCATAATTTAAAATACCTACTAGTTTATTTATGTTGGCAGTATCTAAAAATGATATATTTTTTTACGAATGGCAATTCTGGAACCGCAACCAAAAGTTCCATGCATATGGTCAATTGTATTTTTTATTTTACTTATTGTTCAATAAATATTTTTACACCAGTGTTTCTAATTTTAGTTAACCACAGTTTACAATCATTGTATTATTATTGTTAACTAACTCTATCCTTTTCAAATAGTCCCAATATTTCTGTAATTTTGTTGATTTGTTTATCTAAATAAAAGATCGATTGTTTAAGAATCAATCTTTTGCTAACCGATTTTTATATGAATCGATCTTTACAATTCCGATCTAAATCGATCCTGAGAATCGATAATTTTACAAAAGATCGCCATCGCTAGTCTGAACAAGTTTCGTCGCATCACAACCTTCCTTTGCCTTTAAACCAATCATATTTAAGAAAATAGTAGATATACATTTCTGCGGGTATATAAGAAGATACAAAATAATTATTCAAATTAAATTTGTCATAATCTGTTATGTTTTATATTAACAATATCCCGTAAGTGTATAAATGATCCGAATAGTTTTTGTTACGTTTGCAGTGAAATAACTATTCGGTAGCAAAAAGCGAAATATTACGTCTACAATAGAAAATGTTCTACTATTACTTTGGCGTTAAAATTAAAAATCAAGAGTAAAAATTTACCGGTAACTCCTTTTCAAATTTAACTCAAAAGGGAATTATTGCAAGTCGTCCTTTCATTCAATTTCTAACCAACTAGCTGCATAATTTAATATAAAAAAAATTTAATGTATTTATGTAGGTGTGTATACGGTATATGTATGTATTTTTTTTTAGTTATTAATATAATGCACATATTTAAGTATCAATATTCGAATTATGTAATATTTTAAATTATCTATTTTCCATGAATATTTTTTTGCACTTATTTAAAGCTGAATAGTCTTATCTGGGTGCTCTCTCGATTGAGTAGAGGAGCAGACCTCTGTCACTGTGACAGAATGTTTGAACTCTGCCTTTGATCGGCAAAAATAGGTACAAATTATAATTCTATCCTGCATTTCTTTTTATTTAACTCTTTGTATCATATTCTTGTCAGGTCAATGAAATCCACTACTATTATTATTATTAAATCTTGGAGAGCTGCGCAGTCCAAACTGCATGTTGCTGCAACGGTTGCGAATGCGCGACATGATTGATTTGGAAGCTCCTTTATATGTTTACCATAACGTAATAAAAATTATATATTTAAAATATGCTACTTATCGCTTAAATTCGTTATTTACTGTAAAGGTTCATTAGAGAATTATTTGGACAATTTACAAGTTGATTGTAACAAGGTGTCGCCACTAAATGGTGGTCCATTTAAATCTCTAACTTACTCCTTATTGATGAAGGCTAATAGTCAGAAATCGGTCCGCGGATGGTATTTGTGTCTGCCCACATGAAAGTCCTCAGACTTGGATTATTCTCCTGTTGGTAGCTTGTTGTAATTATTGCTTCGCATATCTTGTAACTGATTATTAAAAATTATTCAGCGCGCAATATATTCTACAATTTGTAGTTTTATTTCCTTATTTATTTAATGGATGTAGGGATAGGACTTTTGATAAATTTGTATAAATACGTTTCATTAAAATAATAAATATTTCAGCATGTGCAGTAATAATTTAGACAATAATTTTAAAAATTATTTAGTTTTCAGGTATGAATACATACCTGCATAAATCTGGTGCAAACGACACAAGGCCCTCCTCTGGCGCTAAAAACGGAGGAAATATGGTACCATCAGTGCCTTTAATTTCATTGCATTCATCAGTTGGCCATACATCCATTTTTTTCAGCTCCATCATATGCCACGATCCTCCCCAAATCGCTATAGTCTTTAACTCCCCTGTAGGCTTTAATACGCTTACCTGGAGTTGCATTTTTCTTAAAAAATTTTAATCAAATTAAATACTTTTCATTGAATATAGTTAGGAACATACATACAGGTGCTAATAATGAAAAAGCAAGTTCATCCTCGCTTACACGTTTCAACGTAGGTGCCTCTTTAAGTTGAGAACAAATAGCTTTCCCTGCAAAATCTTTTACACCGCAATTTATTATGACACCATCGAAAAGAATATCATTAGCTTTTGCTGTGACAAAAATCGATGTAGGATTTGAAAATATCGACTTTATTGCTTTATTAATTAGTGATAAGGCTCCTGGTTTTTGCCTCATTACAGTATTTACAACAGCCTAAAAAATAAATGTTATTAGTATAAAAAATATGTCACAATAATTTGGGGAAAATCTTCATAAAAAGGGAACGCTCGCAGCTCCTAAAAAAGTGACCATCCTGTCATTCCGTGCGACAAGTAATATGAATAATTCTAAGATTGTTTAGGTATTCAAAAAAAACATGCAGTAATGGTAATAATACATAGTGTTTCGTAAGAGAAATGAAAGTTGAAAGCTATATCTCTGTAATTCGATGCTCAATTGTTCTTTTCTATAAAAATTTGAATTCCTGTGTTAAAAAGCATAGCAATAAAGCATTTTTTACTTTTCCGATATCTTCAAAAACAACTGAGTTACAATAGAATCTAACATTTTTCCTGTACATTCTACTCTACATAAATTACTTAATAAAGCACAATCTAACATTACTCCACTGACGTCCAATTGCCCTCAGTTAGGTTGCCTTTGAAACTAAAGTTTGTAGTTTTATGTAAAATTTTGAAAAAAAAATTTGAGTAGGTTTTTGACAGTTGACTTCTACATCTTAAGAGATTACATAGTAAGTGAAAATAAGAAAAACCTAACAATATACGTACAGAAATTTGATTTTATATAACAATATACCAAATAAATTTACTAACGCCGAATATACAGATATTCATTCATTACATTCACGGGTTCTATGATGGTAATGCTCAAGACGCAGTTAACGAATATCGAAGACATTATACAAATAGAAGAGCCCACAACTATCACGTTCCTATCGATATACATCGATTTACAGAGTTTGGTTTGCGTCGAGAAAACGAATGCGATCGTGAAGAAAATCAAAGACAAAGGAGATATAGAATAAGGATTCTAAGATTATTTGATAACGACAGAAGATTCAGATCTTGTAAGGCAACTCGATATCTACGTCTTTCGCAGAGCAAGGTAATAAGGACACCTCGTAAGGACCAGAGAAAGGCTTTTTATTTTCAACCCGTTCATGAGTTATGTCCTGGTGACTGAAAAACGGTTGCGATTTTATCGCTGGTTACTAATGAAAATCCACAGTTTCTACATAAAATGCTTTACACGAAAAGGAAATGTAAATTTCCATATTTTGCATACTTGAAACCATGAAAATCCGCATGAAATTTGTCCATCGTTCTTTTACAATGAATTTTCTTTAAATGTTTGAGTAGAAATTCAGAGCAACTACGTTTGTGGTAAATGGCGTGATACAAATGGATGGCGCTCCAGGACATAATGGCTGAATAGTCAAAGATTGGCTAAATAATAATTATCCCGAGCGGTGGATAGGCCATATAAATAATGATGACAATCAAGAGTTTTTTATCCGGTGTGGGTCTAATTCCCTGGTCACCACGATACTCAGTCCTAAATCCATTGGATTATTTTATTTGGGATTATTTTAAGGATAAAGTCTATTTCTCTCCAGTACAAACAAAAGAAGAGCTTACTTTATATATTGAAGATGCAACGAATAGTCTGAAAGAGTCCAATTTCCTAACTCTTATGATAAATCTATTTATTACAAGATGTAGGGAATGAATTGAAGTAGATTCCTTTATCTTGAGCAATTATTATAAATTTGTATTTTTTTCTTGTTTCAAGAGTTACATAATTCTAACTACAGTTAAAATAAATGTAATTTGCCACGAAACTGTATCATTAATTAATAAATAATATTTACAGAAAATCTCATATCTGTTAGTTCACTTGTTAGAAAGTTAAGTTGCGGTCAGTGACAAAACTGATATGCTCGCCATAGAATAATAATTGAAACTCATCGAGAAGGGATGGGACTTATGGCCACTTCCGTCTATGAGGGATTTGACAGGATTAAAATCTAAAGTAGTAACTTGCCAGCAATCAACAGAATTAGATATCCTGGGATAAAACATATTAGTCATAAAAATTACGTATTTGTATTGTATAGATTAGAAAATAATTAACGAATGTAATTGTATATATTTGAATGTTGCCATGAGCTTGAGGTTGAAGTCCAAGTACCTCGTATTATGTGAAATTATTATAGGAAATCTTAATATGAGAACCATAGAACAAATACAATGCCTAAAGATATAACATTTATTAAAAAATAAACATAAAACCAAATAATAGTTTTTTTTTCCTCTTTTAAAAATATGTATTATTAAAACGTTCTTGATTTTCATACCTTTTTTACGTAATAATGTTACACCACTACTTACAAGAATCATAGGGTGTGGTATTGTCACTTCTTCTTCACCTGAAAGGCAACCAGGCCACATTTTTTTAATAAATGTGTCTTTTGAATCGTAAAAAATAGTATCGTCTTCTTCATCGTCTGCTACATTTACTTTTTCTTTCCATTCTCTACACAAATTAAAGGCACTATTTAACCAGTATTAGAGATAACGATAATTTAATTGAGTAATTTATTACGGCAACATGTGTGTTTATTATATTTATATTAGGGTTGTAAGAGACAAAGAAAGAAGCTGAAGAATTTTGAAAACTCTGAGAATGTTTCAATTTCAAACTTATGTCATTATGATAAGAATCTACTACTGTTAAACCATGTCCAACTTGTTTCGGAATACTGTCACGGCTAATTCTAAATAAGCCGCGAAGTAACAAATGACAACACCGCAAAGTGAACCGGTGGGCGCGCGGCGTCCAATTAAGTTTATCTCGAGATAACTACAACAGTAAAAAAGGTGCGCGGTAACTTTTGATTTTAAATGATGTAAAAGCAGTGGAAGATATCAAAAAATATTTATTACATAAACGAATTGTAGGAAATGAAATTTCCTAAAATAAAGAATCATATATGTTTATTTTTAATAGTTTAGGCGTAGAAACAGTCCAAAGTCGAACGATATAAAATGCAATTTCAACGCTAACATGGATTCTCTACTTATTCGATAAGATATACATTTTTTTTAAGTAAATTAAATTGAAATCTCAGCACACCGAAAATGTGTCGAGTTAACGTCGCCCTAATTTAATACTAATAAAGTTCATATCGCAACACTTACCCATGCGCACGTTGCTAATCAGTTATTAAGCAAATAACCTTCCGTATTTTTATATTTACTTAAAATGGAAACAATAATATACCTAGATTCTTGTAGCAAACAAAAATTAGTTTGTAGAAAATTATGACATGAAAATCTAGATGATTAATTAGAGCAGGTATTTTTCCAGGATATTAAGGATGAGGAATGGATTATGCATGATTTGAAAATGTTAAAATCTTAGGAATAATAAATAAAATTAAAACAAATTCTAACAAAAAAAAAACAAAATAGCAATCGATGCTGACATAAACCAAACAAAACTAGATTCTCAAAGAAAACCAAAGCAATTTTATTACCGAAAGACTAGCAGAATACCTATTTTATTAAAATTATTATAGGTACTTTTGATCACCTTGATTACATACGTATGGAAAATATTGAATTGGAATAGCAATAGGAAAATGTTGTTTGTTCTGTGGAATGTTCATTTTATGGTCACTCACGTTTTCTACATGTATCGTCATTCCAGTATGAGAGTTTTCACAGAATTATTTAAAAGTATGTTGGCAAATACTGAGCAAGGCGTACGTAATAGTATTTTATATAATAAGTGGCTAAAGTGGTGTTTTTCTTTTACAGGGGGGGCGTTTATAGTACGAGCCGAAGGCGAGTGCTATAAACCACACGAGTAAAAAAAAACACATTTTAGTCTCGAGTTATATACAAAATTTTTTGTATCGCCATTCGAAATTAGAAAATAGTATAATTTTGTAAAAATGCGGCAAATTGACAAAGTCACCTTGTCGTAATGACTAAATTCCATTGCTGTTTCCCAAAAAAAAAACAATAATACAACAGCTAAATATTGAAAGATTTAAACGTCGCATTTGACACATTCTACTTTACAATAATTATTATTTGGAACAAAATGAGTGATAGTGAGGAAAATCTTCCTGGTACACCTCCGGAAATCAGGGAGCAAGCAATTGCTGTAACTTTAGATTTATTACCAGCAAAATCTAGAAAATTGTACGAAAAAGAATATGATTTATTTATGCACTGGTGTAAGCAGAAAACCGTGAGTAACATATCTGAGGCTGTTCTTTTGACATCTATCTGATAAAGCAAAAACTTTAAAATGTTCAAGTCTCTGGTCCAAAGTTTCGATGCTTAAAGCAGGTTTGGATGTAAAGAATAATTTAGATGTATCCAATTATCAAAAACTAAAAGCTTTTTTGAAAGGACAATCCACTGGGTATAGGGTTAAGAAATCTAAAGGTTTTGACAGAGCAGATGTCGAACGTTTTTTACTAGAAGCACCAGATGAAAAGTTTTTAATGTTAAAAGTTGTATTAATAATGGTCTTGGCTGGCCCTTGTCGAGGGGAACTCTACAATATGACCATTGATGACATTGTGAGAAAATACTGCATGATGGTTGTTAAAGTACCTGATTCGAAGACCCACGTTGAAAGGACTTTTACGGTGATAGTTGAGATAGTTAACGGAATAAATTCACTAAATATTTATGATAAATATGCAGCTATTCGCCCTACTATTCATGTGAATCACAAAGGGGTTTTTCTTCAATATCGAGGAGAAAAATGTACGGTCGAATAAGTTGGTGTTAATACATTTTTAAAAATACCAAAAATACCATTATAGCTAAATACCTTAACTTATCTAATCCTGAGCAATATACGGGTCACAGCTTTAGGAGATCTTCAGCATCACTATTAGCTGGTTCTGGAGCTGATATTCTTACCTTAAAACGTCATGGGGGATGGAAATCCTCAACAGTTGCTGAGGGATATATAAAAGATAGCATCCAGAACAAAAAGAAAATTTCAAAACAGATATTTGCAAACAATACTACAGAAATGATTATGTCTGCCGATGTAGTCGTGGGTGAGAATCAGACTAACCACCATATTAATATAAATGAATCAAATATTTTTCGCACATCTGAACCTATAATTCCAGGAATAAATAGAATTAATGTTAGTAACAGTACTATTCATATACATTTTCATTAAATTATGAATAAAATTGTTCATAAAATTTGTTAATAATTAATTGATGTTTGATGTAAGAACTTTAATTTGTTGTCTGTTGACTATTAAGTTTTATTACACACTGTGAAATAATTTTTTTTATTAAACACTTTTTTCTCTATTTTTCACTTGTCAATAATGACATTGTTTTGGTACATTGAAACTGTCCAATAATGTCATTTTAGGATATGGCGTTACAAAATTTTCTATCCCTTTCACATATACAAATATTCAAAAAATTGTAAAAAAGAAATACTTCTAACCACAAGGTCACCAAATAAATATTTTTGATTCTCAGTTCTAAGGAACACTTTTTCCAACTCGTCGTTAATAATATGGCATACATATGGAAACAAAAAATTGTCACCCTATTTATGGGTTATAAATATTCGAAATATTTATTACCGAGAAATTCTCCTTTACAAATATCACAAGTAAATCTTTTCGACATCAAATAGGATGCATTATTCAGAAATATAAATTTTAATAAGGTCATCTACATCTAGATATCGTATACAGAAAAGTCATAATTCGATTTACAACCTGGGACGCAGCAACTTTTGGGCATGTTGCAGAATTAATACAACCTCGAAAGCCGAGTTAAAAAGAATACAAAAAACACAGTCTCACGCTGTACATGCACCGGTAATATAACCATGAATACATGATATTAATTCACAAAAACAATACTTCAAAACTATTATAACATAAGTATTAAATAAAAAACTACATAAAATCACCCAGCAAACTACCGAAATAACGTGGTTTCTAATACATTCAATGCAGACAATGTTGCCATTTCTCGTTACTTCGCGGCTTGTTTAGACTTGGCTGTAAAACTTCATTTTTTCCATCTGATTTTTGGTTTAACGAACAACTTTTGAAATAACATTTCGTTTCTTCAAAATCTTAGCCAATCTAAATGTTTAAAAAATCAGTTGAAATAAAATAATATGTCTACTTACTCATAGCAAAACGGTCCAACTTCTTGTAAGGATGGTTTCTTACCACTTTGTACTTCCATAGGGTTTGTTACATTAAACATATATACTTTAAAAGATAAACCAAAAGGTACTTTAAGAAACATACCTCGTATCTCATTTTTAGGTATAAGTGCTACCATCTGTAAAATTAGAAAATACTATTATCTTATAGGTTTTTTTACAGTAGTTTATTAATTGATAACTCTTATGACAAGAATATGTTTTTAAAGATATTGTAAATTATTTCTGAAGTGGATTAAAAACTTTGATGTGACAAAAATAACATTGAAGAGCTTACTCAAACAGCAAAACATTCGGTATAACAAGATTCTCTTTTGAAAAATATGCGCTTATGAACTCAAGCAACGTCAAATGATCTTGTTTGACTTAAATAATTTGAGATTGACATGACCGTTATACAAGAACTTGACAAAATGTCATTAAAAATTTTAAAGCACAAAAATATTCAACACAGTAAAAAAATTTTTACTCTTCAGTACACGAAGTGTTTGTAAAGAGGCGTGTTTATAATTTAAGTATATTGACTAGTTTATCAGAATAAGATATTCTTTAAGTATTTACATTCGGCAATGTATCGACAGCATTTCTCTTATAATCAAATATTTAAATATGTATTCTTTATAATATTTTAACATTAATTAGTATTAACCCCATTTAAATAATGTACATTGTAGTAATGATTGTAATATTTTATATGATAACTATTATTGATTACGAAGCTCTGAATTATATTTACTTATCTAACGCAGACATTTCAATAATTTTATCCGATTCTTTATCGGTTCTGACCTCATTAGAAAGTAATATTTCCCTCAATATTAAAACTAATCCGTGCATTCTAAAAATTAAAGAAATATTACATAATATATTGATAACTGGAAAAGAAGTATATTTTGTTTGGGTAAAAGCCCACATAGGTTTAAAAAATAATGGAAATTGTTGACGCCTTAGCAAAAGAAAGCATTAACACAGGATTTTCGTATGAACCAAAATTATGCCTCACTGATGTTTTCTCAGCTACAAGAACGAATATGGTATGATTTCTGTTCCTCTAGTCAAACAAGATATACTCTTATACATCCTGATCTTCCGACTAAGTTCTGGCACGATGTTTATGATTTTCCACGAAAATATGTTACAACAGTAAATCGTATGAAATTTGGTCATGCTCGATACCCAGCACACCTATACAAAATAAAAGTAGTGCCCTCTGATATTTGTGAAACATATAACACGAAAGAAGACCTTGATCATATTTTCTTTGAATGCACGAAAAACAAAGCAACTAGTAACACTTTGTATAACAATATTATGAATTGCAATATTCAGTCTCCGTTTAATATACTTTCTCTACTCAGTCTCAATAGTAAAACAGTGTTTGACTGCATTATCAGTTTTTTAGTTGAAACAGAAATGTTACTTTGAAAATTATTTAGCATAGGTTAGTTTTGTATCATTTGTTGTTTTCCTGTGTCTTTAAACCTTTATACTAATGTGGTCCTCTAAAACTGTTTGTTATAATAAAAACAATGTCCTGATAGGCCCCAGGACAAGAAGCGTGTGTCCTTGTTTTTTCCCTCGCCTGTCTTCAAATATAATTTTATTTCTCTTTCTTTTTGTATAGGTTAGACGTAGGTAGAACTCTATATCACCATGTTGTGTCTGGCTGTATGGCTAATGGCCTAATGCCAAAAAAGAAACCTATTATTGACTATTCTATACAGCATCAATAGCATAGTGATAATGAATAAACTAAAATATTCTACAGTTAAATGTTTATTATATTTATTTATTATAGGATATTTCTGATTTAACTACCTAAAATGAAGTGTACATCAGGAGGCTGATTTGATTATATTATAGCAGCTATATTTTATAATATTTTATTTTATTACCAGTAATGTCATATTCATGAATAAATAATAAAACAGTAATTCATTATCGATTATTGATGAATAAGAAATAAGACTATATTGATGCTAATTAAATAAAATAATATAATTGAATTAAACTTTTATCCTAAAAGACACTATTACTTCCTCACCCCTCAAAGTGAGGAAGTTATGTATTCGTGAAAAAAATTTTGAAAATTTTTATTGCATTTCTGGACGAATGTCGACGAATTATGACGATACACAAAATTTCAGACAAAAACAATTTTCTGTCTGTGTGTCTATATGTCTGTCTGGTTCGCAATAGCAGCTACAGTTTTTGAGATAAAGCTTTCAAATTTGATACACTCATTCTAGAGGTCGAGGAAGAGATTGTGTTCGTTGATGAGCAAAATCGGTCCCAATGTCTAAAAAAAATATTACTGACATTCCACCAATGCGACTTTTTTTGAAACGTCAAAATATGACTTTTTTGAAATGTCAAAAAATGTGACTTTTTTGAAACGTCAAAAATTACTTTTATTATAAACTCCACCACACGTTGAGTTTTACTACTGTGAGGAAATTCGGATCCCCAAGTAATTGGCAGCGGTTTTTTTTTGGTTATTTCATAACTTTCAGACAAGAAAAACTTATATTGAAATTTTCTGGAGTTGTGTTTAATAATATTATCGTTAATGAAGTTGTTATCATTATTTAGCAGAACTCTTGAAAACTTCTCATGTAAATTACTGTTTGACTTTATGGTCGAGTGGTAAGGACACTTGCCGCTCATCTTGGAGTCCCGGGTTCGATCCCCGGTCGAGGAGCTAGGATTTTGTCTAAACCAGAAATTAATCCTAGGATACTCGACCATTGTCTCTAAATGTGTAGCTCTCTCCCACACAAGGTACCTTGAGGTACCTTCAGGGATACAGTGAGTTGTACTATCTGTGGTTATTTAATTTAATTTTCTAAAGATATAATAATATTTTAGTTAAAGTCCATTTAACTTAAATGGGAGACAAAGCTTAATTACAATGAAAATGTATGTATACAGCCTGTCCAAAATTTGAGAATCACTACTAGTTCTTCGTTTTTATAAGAAATACAGGTTCGATTAAATGGGAAAGTTTTGAAAAATTACATGACAAAATCAGAACAACTTTCAAATCTATCTGCTGCAAATCTTGAAAAGTTTTAAAAAATGTTCTGTATTTGATTTATCTTCATATCTTTCTTATTTTAGATTATTATTAGTGAAACTTGTAATACCATTTCTGCAAATTTTTTTAATAGAATAATCCTAGAAAAATCCCGAGTACTCGTAGTTAGATTGACACTTTGACGTTTTTAAGAATTATCATCAACATCATTTGTCTATCTTTTGAATATCATTGTGCCATATTTTTATTTAATTGGAACAAATAACATAATTATTAGATACAATTATTCACTCAACCAATTTTGACACAGGTAATAACTCTCGATGTTTTCTATAAATTTGTTCATAGTCCACTTAAATTTAGAAGTTCAGACTATTTTATGAGTTGTGAAGTCAATAACTTAATTTTTATGTTTTTTTTTGCTTAATTAGAATGATATATATGATTCTATTTTTATAATTACGATAGAAATAACAAAAATTTTGAAAATTAGATCAAGTAATAGCGAAAGAAACCATCAATAACCCGAATATAGAAATAGTACTCTAAAATACAGGCATATGAGAAGAAAACATTTAGAAAACACTGCTACCAACTATCATACTTTCATTTTAGAAGACTTTAATGTTTTCCACTTTTTTATTTCAGAACCTACTGCTTTCTTTCACAACCTACTGCTTTCTTTCAGTAATTAAAAATTAATATGTATTGTACCGGTGATAAATCGTTAAAAAGAAAATAAAATGGTTTTTCTAATAATGTGAAAATTCAATATAAGAAAAAAATATGTCGATGATGATAGTTTTGATCTTGACATGAAATCCATCAAAACTTTACCCATTTAACAGAACATGTACCTCTTGCAATAACAAAAAAACCAATAATGTACCTCGAATTTGGAGCAGACTACACAAAACCATAAATGTACGTAATAAATCCTATAAAAATTTCATTTACAATAAAAAAAGTTTAGAACACTAATTTTAAAAAATTGTTTCCCAAAGAAATGAGAATAATTTAAAATGTTTTACTTTATGAGTAAAAGTTATCTTTGATCAACTTTTCCTAATTCTTGGTATATTTTAATATACAATTGGATTTTGCTAATTTTTTTCCTGCAAAAAAAATTTGTTACAAATTTTTGAAAACGGAAAAAGATAATAGTGAGCAACAAAGCAATTACTAATAATGAAGAAAATCAAATGAATGTAATGGTTACGATTACCGAAAATCCCAATATTTCATCACAGAAATTGGCAGCTAGATTCAATGTTTCTATGAAATCAGTTTTAAAACTTCTTCATAGCAGAAAAATGCATCCATGCAAATAAATCAACATATACTAATACATATACTAATACCAATATTATAACTAATATAATATAACTATAATATATAATCTGATAATGTAACTAATATATATACTAAAACCAATAAAATAAAAAATAAAATAAAAATAAATCCTTATAAATAGCAACTTGTCCAAAAAATACATGAAAATGATAAAAACAGACGAACAGCATTATATCAATGGTGTCAAAATGTGAAGAAGTTGAGGACTTCCCGAGCAAAATAATGTGGAGTGATGAGTTTAATTTTTCAATTAGGTAGTGAAAGATTCAATCGCAGTAATACACATTACTGGTCAGACAATAATCCACATATAACCAGACAAAAATTGTTCAAGAAAAGTAATGATTTAATTATTGTTGAATGAGTCTATTAAATGTCGAGCGGAAGGTCCTTTTTAAGATGGTACACTTACAGATGTAAGATACTAGTTGCTTATACAGAGAACCTACAGTACTGTTTCCGACACTTTCGCCAGATTTAATAACCCTGAATTTTTTCGTATGGAGTTACATTAAAGATAATGTTTATGCCGCACAAACAACTACACCAGAAGACATTAAAATGAGTAAAGAAATGCTTGCAACATGCCTCGTCCAAATTTGTTACAGAATGTACGGCTAGGGCATTACTATATTTTCAGCAGGGTGGAGGAGTTTTTGAACATTTGTTATAATCAGAAAAAAAATGTTTTGTTTGAATAAAATATGCATTCATTTTTATATTTATTTAGAGTATTTATTAAGGAAATTTATTAAAATTAAACATTTTTGAAATAAGCAAAATATAAGGCATTAGGAAAAAAATATGCGTAGTGTTTATCTGAAAAAATGATATTTTATTTTAATTTTCAAAAACGATTTATAAAATTTTTTTTTAATGCCGTTAAAATCTCCAAAATGTGCTTTATAACTTTGATATTTAATTTTTTTTGATATCATCAATAATAAAGAATCTACGGAGGGTGTAATGTCTACAGGACGCACCCTGTAAAAGACAAGTCTTGTGAGATAGATAATAAATCTGAGGCTCGGATCAAAAAGGGAGGGTGTCCATTTATTCTTAAAATGAGATAATTAATGCACAACAGCAGCTACTAGTTGGAAAAGACGTATATCCCTAAAATTATTGATTTTTAAGATACCGCCTTCCAAGAAGGCGTATGTCCACAACGAAAAAAGGCATAAATGTTCCATACACTTACCTTTTTTCATTAAGCTGTGTCAGTAGCTTTATTTAAAAACATTTCACTTTGCGGTGTAGTATAAATGAATAAAGATGCCGTTAACCCAAATGAGCTTTGTTTAAGTGAGCTGAACTACCATTGATGCATAAAATGCAAAATTTCCATGAGGAGTGTTGGGACTTCATCTTTAAATGCAAATTACTCAAATATATAAGTTTGTACATTAGCCTTTCTTGCTCCAAGCTCCAGAAATGTTATATGTAATTTGTGTGTTCAGCACACAAATGACATGTAGATTGATATAAATTTGTTTTAAGTCAGTTGGCTCAAGATAGAACACAAGTGGTAGATACGAAACTAGTTTCGAAGTAAACTGAACTGTGAAAATCTAACTACATTCTAACTATAATAGTTTCCCATAATAATGCCAAGTTGTTCACATACATTGTAAATCAATTTACATAATAAACATAATATTTTTCCAAAGGATGCAGGATGCTTCAACTTCTATGAAGGATAACATATTTTGAAAATCAGTATTAAAATAGTTTTCCATAATAATGCCAACTTTTGACGAACACCATATTATAACACTTTTTTTTTGAGAAATCAGTTTATATAATGAAATTAATACATACCCCTTTAACTTTAGACGAGATCATTTTTGGAAATATCACAAATCCGACAACAATAATGAATAAGAAAACACCTAAAGAACCGATACCTAATTTTACCGGAAATTTCATTTTCATTTTGATGTTAGTGAGTAAGTTACACAGAAACTTCACGTAAATTAAATAGACGAAAAAATAAAAAATAAGAAGGCTTTACGCCTGACAGGTATAATAAACTATTTTTCTATCGTTAAATCTAGGAGACACTGACAATACACTAAGGATCCATGCTATGACATCCTGTAGAAGGACTGAGTGGGGATAATCATTAGTTATAACTGAGTATTGGTTTTTATTCGCATGTTAATTATTAACAGCCTAGAAAGACCTTTGAATTGCCACGGCTTTGTATAAGTGCATAGTTTATTGGTGTGCCCCATGTTCACAACAAGGACCATTTAAATAATAATTAAATTGTAAATTAAATGACTAGTAAATAATTACCAACTTTTCGGAGAACAAATATAGGTACCTAAAAATAGAATGGGGTTTAATTAAACGACTTTTTGTTTGTCATTGTTGTTTTATTTAAAAACTCTATTTACATTTGATAATGGCCTTGGAAAATACGGAGGATGACGTGAATGTCTTCAACAGTGATTAAGAAGCTACTAGGAGGCCAAAAACTACCAGTGCCTATATTGAATTATTTTGAAGTATATGACCAAAAGTATTTTTATTAATTTAGACTTGCTCTGAGAATGATTGTAAATATATTAGAGGAAACAGGAGGGATTATTTCACATCGTACATACATTCTCATCATACATAATATACTCGTATTTTACTATAACACCACCAATTAACAGTGACGAATATTCCAAATATTTAAAAAGAAGATAGAGGCGAATAAATTAATCTCAAGCTGAGCATTAAAAATTTCTTTCTTTCTAAAGATTCTAATAATAACAATTTTAACCCTTTATTTTCAATATGTAAGGTTTCAATATTATCATTAAATGAATGGTTTTGTTCAACTAAATGATTAGAAATTGTTGATTCTTGTTTTTTATTACCATTTGCATGTAATGTTCGACTCACTTTTCTCAAATAACATTACTTACATTCAATTATTATAAGATCACGAAGATATACACCTAAAATTGTTACTCCACATTTTTTATCCCATTCAATGATTAGTAATTTGCAACAATATATAGCAAATAGTATATATTCGTAGTATTTTATTAGGTATCATTAAATTGGTAGATATTTTTGCGCTTAATAATATACTGATGGACACGCGATATACTTTGTCATTTATAATGATAAATCTACTTAAAAAAGTATTAACCTTGTGTTTTCCATAGACGCAGCAGTAAATCGCATTTATTTTTTAGAGTATGTATACAGTGTCACGTCATTTTTTGAAACACGGAATGAAATATTTTTTTCTAGAAATAATCGAAATATATAGTTTCAAAAGTTTTATCTAATAAATAAATTGCAATTTGTCGATGGTAAAAAAATAACTAACATACTACGATTGAAAATGAAAGCCAGGAACTGAGGAATCATATTAGGCATTTTTTACCAAAAAAATTTGTTAAGACAGGTGTTCAGAATCAGCCTAAAAGGCCAAATCCAAAATTTGGAAAAAGCGAAAATATATTTTTTTCCGTTTAAAAAAAATTCTGTTTGCAAAATATTAAAACGATGGCTTAAACTGCAAACCTGCTAACTCCAAAAATGTAAATTTTACAGGAGACAATAAAAACTATTTACAGCTTTTGTAAACTTTAAATGTATGGTGCAATCACCATATTATTATAAAATTAAAATTAGGACATGGTAATGGAATGAAAAATATTAAAATTTTCTTATATTTTACTTTTTTTTAAGATAATTAGGGAGTTAGAAGTTTTTTTATAATATAATGAGATAGTTATTTTGGAGTTAGACGTTTATTCTCTAATTTCTAAACAATATTACTGTAACTTGCAGATATCATTAAACAAATATTTTTATCAAAAATAACAAACGAAATATTGGTTCTTATTAAGAATAAAGAAAAAAACAAAATCTCACTTTGCGTACTGATCTGTAGATCAGTTTATAGAATCTAACTTAATTTTCATACGGAACGTTGTCGTAATAGTCATGGTAATCAGAAGGAATCACCTTTTTTAATTCTTGAAGATGCTCATACTTCTTTTTTTTAATTGTACACTGGTTTGTGTATAATTTCCGCAATTTATCCCAAGTTCTTGTTCTAACTTCTCTATCTCGCCTTTGAGGTAGTAAGGTTCAGTCATCCGCAAATCGTAATTTAAAAAAGTTTCACCATCAAAATTATATTGAAGAGCACGCACATCGGTAACTTTGGGGTTACCCTTTTTTTTCCCAGGCCGTACCGACTTGAAAAATTCGACATCAAACTTTTTTAAAAATATCATGAGTCAAGTAGTAGACATTATATGGCTCGGGACTTCTAGTCTTGATACATACATCGATGTACTCAGCAGGGATATTGATCACTTTATGCCTTTTTAGCTGTTTTTCTATCATGGCATGTATACTGTCGGCCTCCATTTGAGTATGACCAACTTTCAAAAAATTTTTGTTCCATGGTTTGTCATGGCTAAATTAAGTAAAGCGTTGCTCATTGTGACATTTCGATTTTGATATATACAGCCATCAGTGTACAATATTATTTTATTGCTGTCGCCCTCTTTTTTCAACTGAGGTATCACTTTTTCCACAAAAATTTAACCACAATTGTAGCAAATTCTTCTGCATTTAGCCCCCCCCTCCTCTGATTCATTCCATAAATAGCAAGTTCCTTCCTTAGATTTTAAGTTGAATAAACAAAAATTGTGAACGCAAAGCTTAGTTTTGTAATATAAACTGGATACAGTGGATTGTGGTGATAAAAGAACAGCTTGCAGGTCCATAGTGAACACATAATCTTCTATTTCCTTGTCTTTCTGTTTTTCTTTTGTAGCATCTTTTTTCTTTTCAATATGTAAGGCATGTTGATCATTTGAATAGTGTCCCAACTTGTGTGAATAACAAATTTGAAATTGGTCCTTTTTGGGCTGATATAAGGAGATGTTTCTTATATCCATAGCCTTATTAAATGTACATACAGATAGGGATTTTATATTACGTTCTTCACACCATTTTTTTCACGTAGAAGTTGTAGAGGGCTTTTTTCGGTGGCCATTCAGATAAGAGATAATTTTTTTTCTGTTGATTTCCGACCATAATGTGACTCCATCGTCAGCAATTCATTAAGAAAATGATTGATTGCTTTGTTTTCTTTCGTGAAAGGATTGATTTTATTTGATTTTTTAAGAGCTGGTAATAACGAATCTTTTTCTTCGCTTGGTTCAATAACATCATTTTGTTTCAATGATTTCTTCCAATTTAGTACGAACCATTTCCCTATACACAATGTACCTATTCAAAAACATTGTCTTACAGACTCTTACTAATCCATCCCCTTTTCTTAAGTTATAGATTACAGAACAAGTTTTTCTCGTTACTGATGGGTCTTTCCGGTCCCTGTGACGATTAGTAGGTAAAATTTGTACTAAACCATCCACATAATTTTTTTACATTTATGCACTTATAATAATGTTTTTATATATTATTTTAACTTCTAAACTGAAAATTGGCAGCTAATAACAGAATTGTGAACTATTTTGGTTGATTCGCACATTGAAAATGGCTGCTGATACAGGAGTTAGAAGCTTTACAGTGTTGAAATTTTATATCGTGGAGATAGCTGGTATACGTGCCGTGAAATTTAAAGAAAACCTTAATGTCTTGGAGTTATTTGCTTTACCACACTATGGACTTTTATTTTTACTAGCAGATAGCACCAAAATCTCAAATTCCGTAAAAAGTGGAGTTAGCCGGTTTGCAGTCTAAGCCATCGAAAAATTTATATTACGACTTAATGGGAAACAGGTCAATCAAAATAGAATTTGCATTTGCAAATGATCATTTGTTATGTATCGTTGATAAAGTAAAGACCGTTTATGTGTTTATTGTTGTATTTACTTCGACCTATGTTTTGTACCAGCTTTTGTTTGTTTGATATATTACTGATTATGAGCAAGAAAAACACAATTTAACTAGTCCTGAGCATGCTAATAAATATATCGCGAAACGTCAGCCAAATTAAAAAAGTAGTTTTTCTACTTTGATTGACCTGAGAGCAAATATTTTCCATAAAATTAGCTATAAATCGACTTGATAAAAGACGAATTTACTTATTGAAATAGTTATGACGTAAAATTGACTGGAAAAATACACTGCTTGCATAGAAATTTACCTATTGGTTTTACTTTATTTTTAAATTTACGTAAATAATACCAATAAATCTACCTCATACCCTATTTTGCTTAAAAGTGCTTTTAACTAAAGCAGCAAGGGAAAAACAACTAACAAAATCTACCACAAATTACCTTAAAGATTAATTTCTCTTAAAGTCGAAATATGTAGTATAATTAGGTAATATTTACCTTTTTTGGTGACAGGGAATAGTGCCTGAAGAAGTTTTTTCATAACTTTACAAACAACCAAGATATTGGCATGTGTCTGGATGTCGATAAATCGAACTTTTGTTTATAACTCGAAAACAAAAGATGATAGCAAATTTTTGTTTTCTCCAGTGAATTTGTATTAAAAAAAAAAGATGTAGAATGTGTCTTTCATTTTTTTGTATATCTTACAGTTACTGAGTTACCCTATACAAACATCGAAATTTGCCCACCCTGTACAGAGCAAAACACTCAAATTTAACAACCAGTAATGCAGAACAAATATTAGTTATGACCATGTTTGCTAATGTGATGGCAGACCTCAGTCATTCTGAATAATACCTTTTATCAATCGGTATGTATTTCGTTATTAATTTTATACTTTTGCTCTTGTTTGTCTATATATATCCTTCTGTCAACCACGAGGAAGTAGTAACTACCGGTCCTGGCCTCTAGTACAGTTTTCCCTCCCTGGTAATAATGATGAAGTTGAATATGGGTTTGAAATATTCTGACCATATTGCTTACTCAATGTAAATAAAAGAATAATTATCAAATAAAGCTAACGAATTTTCATTGTTTTGAATCTTTCTAAAATATTTAACTATAAAAAAATACTATAAATAACTTGCATATTTAAACATTTTACATACATATTAGATACTCATAATTTTATTAACATGTTATCTTGTTAAGAAGAGGATAATAAGAAATTATCCTCTTTTTTTACTAAGTTAATAGCCTATTATCGGGTAGGCCACGGGATGACCTCTCAGCTGAATTTTAATAATTGTACATAGAGAAATACATGCATTTTTATGATTAATAAATCATCTTTGCAAGCATTTATTATCACACTAAACTTTGTTCAATCATAATATATTTATTTGATTAAATTAATAAATTTTATAAACATGTTTAAAAATGATACAATGTAAAAAGATGGAAAATATTAATTATTGTAACATAACATATGTATCTAAAGTATTATTTACTTATTTACCTTATTAGATAATTTAACTTGACAAAATTTTTACTTAGATATTTTGTACATTTCTTTCAAATAAATTGATCTTTGCCCATAATTACTGCAAATATTACCAACTGTATAATTTCTTCTAAGGTGGCCATGGACTTAGTAATAGTAAGTTAACATAATATTAGTTTATTTATTTTGATATAAGAAGAAATATTTTTTTTTACAATTTGATAACTATATCATAACACACTATTTGCTTAATATATGCAATAATTACTGTTTTGTTTTTTATTTCTGTGTATGATATTAAATCAATCAATAACTTAATGTCACTGGAATCATAACGCCTTGAAAAAAAATACACGCACATACCTAATATGTATTTTAAATTCTTGAAGCTTTTAGTAATAATAGTAATAATAATTTTTAATAATTTGTGATAGCGATATCACTGAAAAAATTCTTATGCCACCAATACAATACACTAGCGTCGTGGCAGCGTGACTGTGGCGCATGTCTTATAACATACAGTATAACGGTCTTATGTGAGGCATTATATTTGGAACACGGCCCTGACGCAAATCTGCCTCCACCCTTCAATAGATCGGAACAACTGCAGTGGCAGAATTCCTGTATGCTGTGACCGAAGAACAGCTAGCTAGGGTCTCTTCGCGTGAATAACATCTTAATGTGGTATACTATAGTATATTTAGTATATAATAATCTTAAATTTTCGTAAAAATGTTGAAAACTTGACTTATTTTTATTTATTGAGTTTTATCATAATCTATAGTATCATATGCATAAAAATTAGCAGTAAGATATAAATAATCTTTTTATTAATTAATTTACTATGGAATTTGGTGCTATATTTAATTTGTAAAGTAAATTAGCAGTAGGATATAAATAATCTTTTTTATTAATTAATTTACTATGGTATTTGGTGCTATATTTAATTTGTAAAGTAGAAAAATAGTTCTAAAAAAATTGTATGCTTAATAAAAAAAAACTATCATCCATATTTAATATTCAGTAATAGGTAACATTTGTACCACCATACGAAAAAAATGCTGTATATAACCGCCTATCATCGCGGCTGTAGTGATTTGATTACTCTCATTGCAGTTGAGTATCGCGGCCCATAGTCCCGTCACCACAACTGCTGCGATCGTGGAGCTACAGCGGCGTGATTAAAAACGGGTCAATTTACTTTAATGTAAATCATATAAGCAGTGCTTGATGCGGCGCGACTAGAGACGCGAGGCTAGAGCCGCACGGCTGTGGGTGCTTCAGTCGCCAGATTGACACGACCTAGAAATTTGAATCCAGACCGCAGCGGTACTACTGCGCAGCGCCATCGTATCATTAACCTACATAAGGTTTCATACACAGATAACAATCAGTCATAGCTAGGTACTCCTCGACAGTATTTTCTCGTCATCCATCACATTCAATTTGATATGAAATAAATTACTTTAATTGAAAATGTCATTTCCATTTATTTTATTTATTTATATAAACTAATTAAAATGAACAAATAAACAAGTTAATTAAGGTGGAAAATAAGATAAATAAGATAAGAGATAAATTAAATAAATGAGATAAATAAGATAAATGAGACAAATGATACAAATGACACAAATGAAAAATGAGATAAAAGAGATAAATTACTTTAATTGAAAACTTGATTTCCATTATTTTATTTTATTTATTTATATAAAATAGTCAAAATCATATAAACAGAATAAATGAGGTAAAAAATACGGTAAATAAGATAAATTAGATAAATGAGACAAACGAAACAACTATGATAAATGAAACAAATGAGACGAAATATACAAATAAGGCAATTGATATAAATAAGAAATGAGATAAACGAGATAAATTACTTTATTTGAAAACTTAATTTAAATCATTTTATTTTATTTATTTCTTTAAAATAGTTAAAATGAAATAGACAAAATAAATAAGGTAAAAATGTGATAAATAAGATAAGTTAGATAAATGAGATAAATGAGATATACGAGACAAATGAGGTAGGTAATGGAGACAAATGAGAAATTATACAAATGAAGCAATTGATATAAATGAGAAACGAGGTAAACGAGATAAGTTGCTTTAATTGGAACTTCATTTTCATCATTTTATTTTATTTATTCATTTAAAATAGTTAAAATGAAATAAGCAAAATAAATAAAGTAAAAAATATAATAAATAAGATAAGTTAGATAAATGCGATAAATGAGATAAATGAGACAAATGACACAAATTAAATAATTGAGACAAATGAGAAATTACACAAATGAGGCAATTGATATAAATGAGCAATGAGATAAACGAGATGAAAAACGAAATTAAACGAAACAAAAAAAATTATTTTTCATCCATTTCAAATTGGATATGATGAGGAAGAACTGCCGACACACATTTTTGTGCATAAAATTCGCTATTATTCGAATAATTGCAAAGCCCTCTATAACCCTTTGAATATAAGTAAGATTTAAATTCTGCAAAATAATCTTCGATTTCGCACGTTCTGACCAATACTTTAAAACTGCAGTAATATAATACTACTTGTATTTTTGTCATATCTGTGTCATTCATATAATTGGAAATTATTTTTTTTATTAATATTTTGTATTGCACAATGCTCTAGAAGCAACACCAAAATGTCTGTATCTTGTGCCACAACCATTGCGGGATTATTAGTTTCTATAGCACAATCCACAGCTATTTTAGGAATCATAAGCCGCGTCCAGATTAGTTAAAATTTACGTCGTGCGTGGCATTCGGCACAAATTTGTGTGTGCGAATGGTGTGCGTTACAAATTTAACAGGTCCACACTCGCATAAATTTGTAACGCACACACGAATTTGTGCCGAATGCCACGCACGACGTAAATTTTTACTAATCTGGACGCGGCTATATAATCTGCATCAGTCTTTGCTAGTTTCACTGAAATACCGACATTAACAAAATGGGCTTCTAAAAAATGAATGAACTTCTCTTTATTTGAAGAAACTGCTAAAAAATTTTCTTGGCTTATATTAATAGAAGTCTCAGGTGTAAAATTAACTTCTTGCCCAGTTGCGTTATTTGCTCTAAGTTGATATTCTGTATATTTGGTACTTAAATGTTCATTCGAATAGCCATCAAATGCTATTGTATTAATTCCGTAGTCATATTAAACAAAATATACGTTTTGAATAAAAATGTTTTTGTACAAAGCGGGTGACTGCCATACTACCTTTCTTAGTAAAAAACCTCCATCAATAACAAACACAAAAAAAGTTAAATGTGATGACTTTATATTTTTTCTAAATTCACAAAAAAATAAAAAATTGTAACTTTGGGGTTAGTTTTGGAGAAGTTTGGCTCAGGGATCACTGGGGATTTTTAGGTACATAAATAGTACCTCCTAGGGAACACAATCACGCTTAACGTTACAAATTTGTTTTAGGTTGGACTTAAAATTCACTTAATTTTATTGACGTATACACTACACATATCTATTCTACCATATTTGAGATTGATCCATATGCTCCTTGAATCTAGTTTGAATTGATCGTCTAGTTTGTCCAACATACTTTTGATTACAGTCCTTGCAGCTAATTTCGTAATTGTTAATGAGTCACAGTTCACCAAACCGTGACATAGTTTAGTTATAAATAGGATATATTATTAGAATAAGTTTAGTTTTAATCATATCCATATAATGCCAACTTGATTGGCGAAACACGCGTCAAGTGCAGTATATGATTTTGGTGGTTTGTGGAAAACTACGTCAGTGTTATCTTCACATCAAAGGTTCCAACCCACTTCAAGAATTATTTCTGGATTTAAGTACAATTTGATTCGTTTAAGTATATCTGCATATTTCGAATAAATTTAAAAATAAATTTAAGTTTTTTAAGTTATTTTTTGTTTCAAATAAAACAATTAGGTATGTCTAAAGACCGCATCTCAGTCAGTCGCAAATATCAGGCGCAGAATTAACCTGTATGCGAACCCAGCAATATTTTAACTCATTCATTAAGACAAACATATATTACGATTACGTCAAATTTTATGCTCTTCAAGAAAGGTCTGTTAACATTTTAATACAACTGTAACTGTTTGGGAGAAAAACTATAATTTAGCCAGAGGAGTGTAATGTTCGGGGCAGTTTTAGGGGGCTGAAACTCAGAAATCCAATAAGTAGCATCTCTTTTTAATTTATATTGCTTATAATTTTCCATGATAATGCATCTTTAAATGTGACGCACCCTGTATATGATAGTTATCATATATCTGTGCATAAAGAGGAAATAAAAATTTGTACTTTGACAGTAAGTATAAAAAATTACGAAAAAAGATTTCTATTAAAAAATTCATATATTTTCTGTACCCTAAATCTCTGCCTGAATAGTGTTTTAATTTCGAATGTCTGACTCACCGATGTAAAACCCAACTCTCTCCACAACTACTACGAGTAGTTTAATCTCCATCGTACGTCCATCAGACTGGAAATTCAAGTTGTTTACTAGAAAGAAGATACCAATACTAAATGCATGAGCTTTGAAATTTCACAAATACGGTTTGTTTAGTGTACTGTGAACAAAACAAATATTACTTGTTTTTTAATAGCTCATCTGCTACTTTCAGGAATATTTTAGTGCAGTTTCTTGTTTCTGTGATTCCAAGTGTTCAGTTTTACTTGTAAGTATATCTGATGTATTTATAGTGTTATTTAAAAATATTGTACAATTAGTTGCAATTTTGTTGTTGAATAAGTACAAATGACCATTCAAGATGGCTGGTACGAGAACTGTTACAGGTGATAAAATATGTCTACTTATACATATACATTTCATCTCGGACGACACGATCTATTAAAATTTTTATATTATATATTGTAGGCATTTGTTAAATTTAAATAACACAAACACAAACAGTTCTACACTATTAACTAAATATGATTTTCAGAGTGGGGAGGTAAAAAAGTATTACTTTTGTATCGTGTGGAAAAAAGTTAGGTAGAAAATTCAGAAACAATATACACCAAAATATATAAAAGTACATTCGAGACCTTTAAAACAGTATTTATTTATTTATTTTCTTTTTATTGAAGAAAATTGACTACCCAACAGACAGTTGCCCAATTACAGGGTAGCGCAAAATACAAAATACAAATTAAATTGCAAAATATGTGCTACTAGCCTAAAATCTATAATTATTAAGTTACAAAAAAAAGAAAAACGTTGAAAGTTGATTTGAGTTATTGATGTATACAAAAAAGATTTTTTTTTTCAAATTATGCCAGGCAGGAAAATGTATCAAGTAAAATAATAGATGCAAATTTTATAAAGTCAAGTATCTTTTGACAAATTTTTTAAATGACGTAAAATTTAATCAAAATATATCTAATTCATACCTAAATATTACAGCAAGAGAAATTATTGTTGTATGCCATGATACATCTTATGAGCGCAGAATTTAACAAAAAAATTCGTGTTACAATGTTTATCTATAAACGTTTTTCTACTTCTGAATAAATATATGAAACACAATTTAAAATAATATAGTTTACGCAATAAATTGAATCAATCATATTAAATGTTTTATAATCAAAACAATTATCAGCGAAAACTCTTCTTGGCGATAAAGATTGTAAGTTGTAGAAAGTTAAAATATTATCATAGGAAAAATTGTGTCTGTGTCTATTGAATCTATAATTTAAAACATTAATAAACTTCTTCTGAACCCTTTCGATTCGTAGAATGTACTTATTATACATTACTCTATATTCTATAGTTGGAAGAACTATCGACATATAAAACAGTAATGAATACAAATTTTTTGAAACTTTTTGTCTTGTCTTAATATGAATATAAGATTACGTAATGCTTTTTTAACAATATGTCAACGTAATTTTAGAAAGATTTTTTAATTTAGAACACAGCATTATTCCCAAGTCATCTACTACAGTAACTGATTTAATTGGAGCATTGTTTAGGTATAATACAGACACGGTACGGGTGGATTTAGGTATCTTGAAAATAAAATGGAATAAGATTTATTTAGATTTATAGAAAATTCGCTTAGTGTACAATAATTATAGAAATTGTTCAAATCAGTTTGAATTTCCCTACAATCTTCAATTGGCCGTATTATTTTATAGATTTTTAAATTAGCACAAACAATGTACTTAGATGTGAAACAGATGTCGATCATTCATAAAAATATTAAATAAAAAGAGGCCCCAAGTGGGAACCTTGGAGTACTCCTGATGTCAGATTTATTGTGTCAGACTTAAAATTGTTTATGGCCACATATTGAAATATATTGGTAATGTACGAGGAAGGGAGCTGATCGTGCGCACTGATATTTTTTAGTAATAATTAACGTAGGGTGGTCCACCTTATCGAATGCTGTAGAAAAGACGGTATACACATACGGAGGTACCATCCTCCATTGTATCATGTATGTCCTGCACGTAAAGTACTAAGTTAAAACAGATTTCTGGTTATAGAAACCCATGCCGATGAATATTTATATGAGAGAAAACAGTTCATTTGTAATTATTATCTCAAAAACTTTGCCGACATGATCTAATAATGTAGATTAGAAAAACTTGAGTAATTTTCCAAATATCTGTTTGCATACATTTATTGTAAATTATTTAATTTACAAAGTCTCCACTAGACTCTCACAACAGAATTTGAGAAATAATGCTGGAATGCCATCAGGATCTGGCCCTTTTTTACAATCTAAATGTGTTAGAACAACATTTTTTTTTGTTATAGTAGTACTATTAAAAGTAATTTTTTAGGTATTTTCTTTTGACTTAACATCTACGAGTGTGTTAGATTCATATGTACAACCAATATAATTTGTAAACAGATCAGGAATAGATTAATTATCTGATGCCTCTATAGAGGAATTGTTTTAATAGATTTTTCATTTGAGAGGTAAGATATTTTGGGTTGGTTTTTAAATTTTCTTCAGTGTTATTTATATACTTATTGTAGCCGTCCCGATTATTATTTTTTAACTTTCTTACGTAATGAGGAAAATTATTCCCAATCTTCCTTTTCTTGCGAAATTTATCTTTTTCTTTAATTAAATTTTTGGTTCTAAAGGAATTCCAAATGAGGTATGAGCAATTTCTAATTAATTTTGTAGGTATGTAAGTTTCAATGAAGAGATTAATAATGTTATAAACCTCTCGAATTGAACAACTGGATCTTTGCAGTGTAATGTTACCTCCCAATCGATGTTGTTCAAATACTCATTTATAATGACATAATTGGTATTACTCAATGATTTCAGAATTAACGTCATTAGTATTACCCAAGTGTTTTGACAAATTTTGTTGCGAAAATATGGGGCATTATATTTGTACTTTGTTACTCTTTACGGGTTTTATTGTATTCTACCTTTAAGTATCTTATAAATACTACAAAAGGTGATTTTTTAGGAGAATTAATAAAAACATTTTTAAATAATGTTTCTTACAAGATGTATGGATTTTTTACAAATCTAATTCCATGTATTACTTACACATTTCTTTGGTCAAATTTGTCATTTTTAACCAATGTGTTATCTACCTAAAGAATAAATAAAATATTCATTGAAAGATTGTCATGGTCAGATGATTTCCAATTTGCTGGAATAGGAAATCCGTTTCTATAAAAAATAATGTCATTGAATGATTTCTATTATAGACATTGTATTCCAATTCGCGGATTATATAACGAATAATTTAATAAAATAATAATTACCTATGCCAAATATATACAATATGATGTATGGCAGAATCTATTGATAATAAAAAAGCTGAAAAATCTAATAAATAATGAAATATAGAATTAATTATTATATTACCCTTACTTAGGCCCGGTATATCCATCTTCTGGTAGAGTGGCTGTTAGTTACCAAACAGATTTATATTAATTATTACGTCTCTATTATTGCAAAAAACTAATCAAAGTGAAGTATATTCTCATATGGAATAATTGTTTTGAAAAATTGATAAATAGTAACTATTATTTTACTGGTTTAAAAATTTTATTCTCAAATTTATCTGTTCGGCAACTTTACCAGGTAACAATAGATATGAGGCGCCTAGTTTCAAAACTCACTTTCTCCAATTTTTATGAAAATTGAACTATTGGTGCCATCTTCTAGAAAAAGTTGAAAGCTACACGGTGGTGACATAAAATAGTTACAAAAGTTGCATTCTCCTATATAAATTTAAAGCTAAAATTCGATGTGCGCTGCAAAACTCAAATTATCCATCATCCACTAGAGATTGTTCTGGGATCACGTGATGTTTACGAAATTATTATTTATTTCTTTTATTTGCACGTGTGACACGATGCAGAATGTGCCGAGTGCTAATTCTTGTGTACTTTATTATAAATTTAAAGTGATTTAGCGATTCTAATCAGTGCTAAAAATGGAACTAAACGTTACCCCGTGCCAAGAAAGTACTAAAACAAGAAAACTATAGAAAACCCCCAAAAACTGGAAATGCAATAAATTAAGAGAGACAAGGTACCTACCTATTTTAATTGTGTATTTTTTGGTTCCGAATTTTAAAAAATTTTCGGTTTAAGGCATACAGCAAAACAACTTCCTGAACCACCTCAATGTAATCACATAGATGGATCACTAAAATGTAAGATTTCATCAGAATTTTTATAGTTCAAAAGTCAAAATCGAGCAGGATAAATTTTTGATAAAATATATTGAAATGACATAAAAAAAGACGGCGACCAAAAAAATAGTCATTACAATACGCCACCCTTTCGATCTAAATATTTTATACCAGATTCTCATATGCACTTAGTGCCTGTTTGTTTAAATACCTTTTTAGGAATTTTGGATATATCGAGATTCAGACTGAATATTTTGACCAAGAAATATTATATGACTGGTCAGTTGCCTTCTGAAAGAAGAGGGGGCGATAGAAAAACGGTGCAGTATGCACCAAAGAAAGAATCTGTTATGAATTTTTTTGAATAAGCTCAAGTGTGTTGAGAGTCATTATTGCCGTTCCTCAACTTCGTCGCATAATTATTTATCGTCGGAATTAAATATAACAAAATTATATAGGTTGTATGATGGCCTTCCCGTAAAGCTCGGTTATTTTAGAAATATCTTTAACACTGACTACAATCTTGGTTTTGGTACGCCTCGAACTGATGTCTGCTTTACTTGTTTACAACTGGGTGGACAAATTAGAACATCGAAAGACGAAAATGCAAAACAAACACTCATAACTCAGAGACGCGTTCACAAACTGAAAGCTAAAGCTTTTTATGGCCTTCTTAGGGAAAAGAAAGAAGATTTACTGATTTTGTCCTTCGATCGTCAAAAATATCAACCACTCCCAAAGATCCCAGATCAGGCAACTTACTACAGCCGTCAGGTGTATATTTATAAATTTACGGTCGTCACGGGTTTTTTAAAAGGAAAAATGAATCACCAAACAGTCACATCTTACTGTTGGAATGAGAATCAATTCCCAAAAGGGTCTAATGAGATTGCCTCATGTATATACGATATGCTTCAAACTACTGATCTCACAAAATTCAATAAAATAAGGCTAATATCAGATGGTTGCTGGGGTCAAAATAAGAATTCAATTTTGGTTGCAATGGTATGTGCATGGCTTTTCTCTGCGCCTAAATACATCACGGAAGTTGAATTAGTTTTTCCTGTTACTGGACATAGTTATATTCCCCCCTGATAGAGTATTTGGTCATAGTGAAAAAGAAATAAAGAAATGTGAGATAATTCTCTTTCCAGAGGAATATCATGAAATTTTTTCTCATTACGCAACCGTGAAGAATTTGGGAAACGACTGTCGTAATTACGACTGGAAAATGCAAAAAAATACAGTTATAAAGTTACCAGGAGCATGGCATTTTCAACTAATGCAATGCAAACGAATATTATTACACAGATCTATAAATAACGTTCTTGTCCAGGGAGAAGTTTTTTATAAATCGATGGTAGGTACACCGAAAAGTATCTGCAAAAGAGGCAAAACTCTTGATCAGATAAAACCAAATATAATAGAAATGCTGATGTGAATTCCCTTCTATCCAAACATTATGGCAATGACTGGAGAGAGAATGAAAAGCTTGCTCTCGATTTTTACAAGCACATTCTTGATCAGGCCGAAGATGCTGTTGGTTATGAAATAACAGAAAATGAGCTATGCGAACCCCAAGAGGAGGTTATGGAACCTTGTATTTAAAATTATGTTAGTAAATTTGTTTGAAATAAATTTGATTTTGCAGTAATAGTTGGATTTGTGTTACTGAAAAAAAATAGTATATCTGCAATAAAGATCTAAAGACAAAGAGTAGCTGATAACTATTAAAATCACATATTAAAAAATTTTAATAATTCAATTGTTTTGATATTATTTTCTAAGTCATAATAGAGTCATTATTCACTTACTCTATATTACTTTTTTAAACCACATTATAAAATTTAATGCTTGAATCAAAATACACATTCTCCGAATCCAAACGTTGCAAAACTCACATTCTCCAAATGTATGCAGCAAAACTCACATTCTCGAAATAAAAATCTGCATTTTCTTGAATTTGAATAATTTTAAGTAAATTTGATATACAGTAATCAAAATCTAATTTTATTCTTGAATTTTCATGTTAGTTCTAAAATTAACAATTTATGAAATTTATAATCTAAACATTTTTCTCAATTTCTTAAAATTAGGTTATGGTGGAGAATGTAAGTTTTGAAACTGGACGCCTGATATTTATTTATCCTTCTTGAGAAGTTTTGAAGGCCATATTAGTTATATGACATCATCAAATATTAAGAATGTGGTATAAGATATACGATTCCCGTTAACTGCGAATATTTTCAAAACGGCGGAGTGGTAAATTTTTGAATTATTATATATTCATTATATGTCTATTCTAAACCATTCATTCACTGAAATTTGAATGTTACATTGAGCAGTATTGAAGATTTGAAAAATTATGTAAAAAAAATTTCCAAATTTTTAAGAAGATTTTGACCATTCCAGATAATCTGTCATATCCTGGAAAACGTACATTCTATGTAAAAAAGTATCTATCTGTAAAATACAGCTTTTTCATACACTGCCTTTTTCTTCATTATTTTTCATTTCAAAGTTATTTTCAAAAACGTGCTCAATCAGATATTTTTCAAGTTATTTAAAAATCTTTGTTAAAATGATTGATTACATAAAATGTAATGTAGATATTTGCAGAAAAATTTCGGAAATATCAAATATTAATTGCGTCATCACTATAGTTCGGATATCCGCAAGTCGTTCCAGTACCATCTGAAAGAACCTTGATAAAGAATGCAAATTTAAGTCATATGAATTTGTTTACATTGTATAAATTTTTATAGAACCATAAGAAACTAATTCATTTATGCATTTTCATTAATCATGTAATTTAAAAGACCTTCTATATATCTAAAAGAATTCGTTCTGCACTGCATACACATGTATGTGACATTTTCACGAATTTCTACCTAATACTACCTCCACAGCCTATACTGACAAGATGGGCACCTAATACTACAGAAACTTTGACGACATAAAAAGAGTCATACCACAATTTGATGCTAAAGCAGCATTTGCTATTGAAAATGCTCAAGAAGCTTTTTTTGTCGATCCCAGTATCGAAAGCGATTTAGAATTTATACACTCAAGCTTTTCACGAATCTCTCTCGCTAGAGAACAACTTGAATGTCGACCAAAACAGGAGAATTTACCATAATCGATGCGATGAATAAAGTGTTTGATCTTTGACAATATATGTATCAATTACCTGGAGACATCGCTGAACTAGATAGTGTACTTTTTTGTTAGGTAGATTCATAATTACATATTCTACCTCTGCTGCTGTTATGGGACTTAAAAAGATGGAATTGCTTACGTTACTTGTGCAGTTTTTAGAGATATTTTATCCAAACTAATTGGATACTTTATTATGTATAACAATAGATAAGTATTCCCCGAATATATGGAAAATTTCGTATCGGTCTGTGAAAAGTTCGTTATTGTATTCTATAGTTGATATGTTGTTTTTCCGAGTGTTTGCTTCTATCATTATTTATTATTTTCCATGCTGTCTTAGTTTTGTTTGTAGATGTCCTTATCGTTTTATTTATATTCCCTTTTTTCTGATTTAATATTTCTATGTAGTTGTGATTTTAATGTTTTGTATTTATTATTAACATTTGGGTCGTTAATGTTTTTCTTCAACCAATTTAATTTTTCTATATCTACTAATTGATTTTTTTAGTTCATCAGAAAAACACAGTTTTTTATTTTTTGGTGTTACTTTTTGAGCCTTTTCAGCTATAAATAGTTTCGGCTTTAGAGATAGATAGCTTAAAAAATATATAGAATTTGCAGTTTATTAGCTAACCATAGTGGTTAGAGAACCTTGGATCAAAGTTTGTACAGTTTATTGAATTTGGTTCGTTGGTAACAACATAGTCTATTGTGAAAGAAGTCGTGTAAGATGAAGTAGAAAAAATCCTAGTGGGTTCATTTATAAGTGATGTGAAATTAAAAGAATGGAAAACATCAAATAGTATTTTCATATCTGGATTATTACTATTTTGATTAACATTGAAGTCCCCACATACAACAACAAAACGCGTCTATTGATTGCTTTTATCAGAATTTGACTCAATAACAGTATAAATTTCTTAAAGTAACCAGTTATTGTTTAAAAAACTCGTGATTTACGTAAACCGAAAAATATAAGCTGTTTAATAAGGGATTGCAAAATTTACTTACCAATTGCATAGATTTTTTAATAATATCTGAATATCTATAATAAGAATTCATTTCTTTGTTTTTGTTTGTAAAATTAAAGCTTTTACAATCAGTTGTTTATCAGAATGTACGTGGAATACGTCGTAAAACACATGATTTTTTATATTTTATCTTTATCAGGTGTGGCGGACATAGTAATTCGGCTGAACTTTTTGATGCAAAAAATGTAATGCTTTCCGAAGTAATCGTGAGAGTCTAACTAGTGGTAAAAAAGATGATGGAGGGTTATTGATTGCTATTAATAAACACTATCAAGCATTTTTAAGTTCAACCTTGTCCTGTGAGGGTATTTGTGAGGATTTGTGGGCAAAACCATTGAAATGACGATTTTTTAATTGTAGACGATTATAACATTCCAAATGCTGATTAGTCATATGACAATACTTATAATTCTTACACAGCCTTAAACACCACAAACGGTTTTGGTAAATGTCTTGTTGATTTCTATATTTTTTTAGAATTCCATCAGTGCAATGGCATTGTTTTCAAGATATAACCAAAACTCGTATTTTATTAAGATAATTTTAACATGGACATAGTCAGCTATGCTTGTCATTAAAAAGATAAGTTTTTAAAAAAGTGTTTTGTGTAACTTGTTTTTTAAAATAATATTTTATGCTTTTGAAACCAGCAAATTATTGTTTCTCAAATTGTGTAGACTAACTACACATTTTATTTAAGAAGAATTGCATGGTTTAGGTTGTACCTTAAAAATAAAAGTGGATAGAAAATGTTCAATAGGCTTACTGGAATCCACGTAAAAAACTGACTAATATAACACAAATTTTTTTAAACTACCTAAACGAGATAGGAGGAGTTTGAAAAATCGCTACAAAATGAAAAAACCGCTGCCAATTGCTTGGGGATTAGAACTTCCTCACCGTAGTAAAACTCGTCGTGTGTAAAATTCGTCGTGTGGTGGATTTTATAATAAAAGTAATTTTTGACGTTTCAAAAAAGTCACATTTTGACGTTTCAAAAAAGTCACTTTGACGTTTCAAAAAAGTCTTATTTTTTGACGTTTCAAAAAAGTCACATTTTGACATTTCAAAAAAAGTCACATTGGTGAAATGTCACTAATATTTTTTTTAGACATAGGGACCAATTTTGCTCATCAATGAACTCAATCTCTTTCTTGACCTCTAGAATATGTGGACCAAATTTGAGAGTTTTTCTCAAAAACTGTAGCTACTATTACGAACCACATAGACAGACCCACAAACAGAAAATTTTGTGTATCGTCCTAATTCGTCAAGATTCGCCTAGAAATGCAATAAAGATTTTCAAATTTTTTTTCACGAATACATAACCCTCACTTTGAGGGGTGAGGAAGTAAAAATTAAATAGTGCGAAAACAAAAAGAGATAACTAAAATATGATTGTTCCATAAAAGTCGTCTTGAAAAAAGTAGGCCATTGTGTGCTATCGATTTTGTTGAAAGACACTCCTAAACCTAAAACCACAAATCCAATAGAATTTGATTCATTCGATTTAAATCTTAAATTAACAAATTGAATTTAACTTACTAAATTTTAACAAGCAAAGTGAACTGGAACATTTAGTTTTTACAAATTTTCTGTTAATATTTTAGTTTCTATTAATAAACTTAATTAAGATATGAAGAAAATGATTTAAGTGATATTTTATGGCATTAACAAAAACAATGTTAATATTTATTACCATAGTCGTTAAATTATCTTAAATTATTTAAATGCATTGGAAAATATTTAGGCACCTAATTAAAGAATAAGTTACTTATTAATGTGTATCTATTGTTAAAGTAAAATTAGTTTTCACGATAAATTTAAATGTGAACAGGAGGATTATATTGAAAGATGTTTTTTTTTAAATGTATTCTGTATTATACAGGATAATTCAGTTTTAACCAGCATAACATTCAGAGTCGATAGAACTCGTCAAAATAATAGGGGTGTTTCATATAAAATAATTTCCTAAAATACACTGTTAATGAGATACAGTGTGTTAAATTTTCAATTTCTATAGAGTTTTTCTTACTTAACCTCCGAACAAAGTACAATGTCGACTTCAAACTACAAATATTTAATATGCCAAGAGCAATATCTCAGTCTGATATTTTTGAGCTGGATGTACTGGGTGATTATTTCTCTGTAGCAGAGACCTGATTATTATTAGTAAGCTAACTGAAACCGCTGTTATCTTACCAAACATTTTTTACTCTTATAAAATTTCGATATTTGGTGTATATTTAAAGTTATGGAGCAAATTTAATTTTCTGCCAATACTGTTGTAGATATTAGGTAAATGAATGACTAAACCACCAATACTAGTAAAAGTCACTAAAATATTGAACTTCTGGATGATTTTTATATCAATTCAGGGGAGACTAATGAAATGTTTGTTAAAATCTTCACCATAAGGATAATACAGGTTGAAACATTGTGTAACTTTTGGTCATTTGCTACGCTCGCTCTCAAAAAATTTGTTTCATTTATCCATAAAATCTTTTGTTAACAAGCTAGAATTCATAGCAGTCGAAATTAAAAACCACCGATAAAAACTGATACGTTTCTCGGCATCAGATAGAAGTAGTCCTTGAACGGCTTGCGAGTGATATGCTTTTCTGTGATCCTTTTTCAGAACTCTGAATACTTCAGATTGGAATAAACGAGTTTATTGAGCTACCCTTCTTGTACTCAGACCAGGAGAATTATCGAAAATTTCAAGAATCATGTCATCATTTCCTCTATTTCTTCGATTTTCACTTCGTTCATTATCAAGTCGCAAACCATTCTCACAAAAACCACGGTGACATTTAATAGAAACTTCTCTATGTGGAACTCTATTGTTAGGGAAACGTCCGCGTCGTTGATATTCCAGGACAGTTGCGGCTGAGTTACTGTTACGAGTACAAAACAGTAAATAAAGAATAAGAATATTGACATGTTCTATATTAGAACAATATCTAGGCATTGTTAGTTCATAAATTGTTAGCAAACAAGTTAAAAGTTTAAATTGTGACATCCACTAATCAACAATTTATTTGACAAATCAAGTCAGACAGAAAGCTTCATAGCACCCTAATTGTTTCCAAAAAAATTATTAAAATTCAAATGTTGCGATGATGAAATATAAATTAATAGTAAAATGCTAAAGAATACAGATCCCGAAATGGATTTTAAAATGACAATTAATTGCTTAGGATTGTAAAGTCATGTAAAATTTTTCAGACATTTAGAGTTAAAATATTATGAACATTTTTAAAAGAAGCAAAACATAAGAAATGTAACATTAAGCTTCCATCAAACTGGGTTGGTGTGAGAAGTGCCAATCTGTATTATCCGCATGATGAAGATTTTAACAAATATTTTATTATCCTCCTCTTTAGTGATCATTTATTTGTGTAGAATCGCATAATTCAGGTGATATTTCAATATTATTATTGTACTCTATGTATATTTATAGATTTTAAAGTTTTATGGAATTTTAAGGAATTGTTTTATTTCTCCTAAAAACACAGATAAGCTTTTTTTTCTCTTCGCAATGAGGAAGAAGAAAAATTATCTAATAATTTGTAGTGATTCTAGTTTCCAGGCGTCTATCTGTTTTATAAATTTTCCCTTTCCTTTAAGTAATCCGTTAACCAAGAAGCGTGTGGCATAGTGATTCTGCCTTTACGTAAAGGAGCATACATATCAAACAAAAGTAATGATTTTGCTTTTTCGTCGTTATGTTTATGCAATTCAGATGTAAGTGTAAAACTAAAATTTATTTCACGTTATTTCCTAAACTTATAACATCTGTAAATTCGTAATATAAGTGTGTTCGTAAAATAAACCTATATATATTTTATTACATGTATAAACAAAATAAAATTTAAAACTAAAGAAATTTTTCACATAAAATTAACGTTACTTTTATTTATTTATTCGTCCATTTAATAATTCATTTTTTATAGAGATTTTAAATTGCTGCAGTGACATTGATTTAAAATTTTCTGATATACCATTGTACAATTTTACAGCATTGTATGAAAATGATCTTTGAAAAATGGCTGTGTTATGTTGGGGCATTGTGAACATGTTATTAAACCTGATGTTAACATTGTGAATAGAACTTCTGGACACAAGTTTTTCCCTAAGATAATTTGGAGTGGAGGTCAACAGCAGTCTATGAATAAATGTTAAATAATGATATTTAGCATGATCTGCCATTTTTAGCCATTTAAGCTCTGTAAATTTATGAGTTACATGGTCAAATTTCCGCAGATTGTATATAAATCGACAACAGAGATTTTGTACCCTTTGTATACGGTTTTGAGTAAGCACATCTAAGCAGGGAAAGTATACAATGTCACAATAATCAAACACAGGTATGATTAAGGATTCACACAGTTTTTTTCTAAGTTTGTAATTCATTATATATCTATTTGCATATAAGACTTTCATTTAAATATAGACTTTTTATGTTAATTTGGAAATGTGAGAATAAAATCGTAGTTTTTCATCAAATATTACTCCTAATATTTTTGAATTCTGGGAAAATATCAGCAAAGTATTGTCTATTTTTAGTTTTAATTCATTTTTTATATCCATCCGCTTATGGTTCAATAGAAACTGTAGGGAAGCAATTGACAACAGAAATAGGGCATATCAAAGATTTGCATTTACAGATGAGAATGAAGATTGGAATAACTATAAGCACGCTAGAAATAATACTATAAAAGTTATAAAGGAAGCAAAAACAGTATTTTATGAAAGAAATATTGACGAAAATAAATCAAATCCGAAGTTAATGTGGAAAAACTTAAAAGACGTAGTTGGAGATAAGAAAGGTGAACATATCTTTCAAAGTTTGAATTGCGATGGAGTAATACATAATGCCAATATGGCGGACGTATTGAATCAGTATTACGTGGGTAGTATTGAAAGTATTGTTATTAGCATAGGAACAGTTCATGTAGATATTGATAGAATCACTGACACTATACCGGTTGTAAACTGTACCATGACATCGTTTTGTGTAATAACATTACAAGATTTGGAAAAAGTAATTAACAATCAAAGAAAAAAATATAGCACTGATGAAATCAGTCTTGATGTTATAAAAAAATCTGTTCCATATACTAGGCTATTCTTTTCTAAATCTGATTAATTTAAGTTTAGAAAAGGGTGTTATGCCTGATTGTTATAAAAAATCTGTAGTGGTACCAATACCAAAAATACCTAATACAAATTTAGCTGAGCAGTTGAGACCAGTAAATATGTTGCTATTTTGCGAAAAAATTTTGGAATTAGTAGTTTACAATCAAGTAATTAGTTACATAAACTCAAATAACATCTTATGTACATACCAGTCGGATTTTCGTGGCAAACATTCGTGTGAAACGGCATTACAATTGGTGATTTCTGAGTGGAAGGAGTCGTTGGATAAAGCAGGGGTCGGAATTTGCGCTGTTTTCGTAGATCTTAAGCGAGCTTTTGAAACAATCGACCGTAAAATACTACTATTAAAGCTAAAAAGATACGGATTTGATCTCACCGTCTTAAATTGGATTGAAAGTTTTATAACTAATAGGTACCAAATATCAAAAATGAATGGGACCTTATCTAAGCAAATACTAAATAACTTTGGAGTCCCTCAAGGCAGTGTTCTTGGTCCCTTATTATTTATTCTCTATATAAATGACCTTGGGAATGTGTTGAGGAAATGTAAAATCCATCTATTTGCTGAAGACACCCTTATCTATTATGAAAATACTAATTTTGAAGAGATGGTAGCTACTCTAAACTTAGAATTAAAGGTTTTGATAGAAAGATTTAAAATCAATAAACTTAAGGTAAATGAATTGAAATCTAAATGTATGTTTGTGGGTAATAATTATTTGTACAACAAATTTATCAGTTTAAATCTTGATATTCTCATAAATAATGAAAAAGTTGAGCTTGTTCAGGAAATAAAATACTTAGGTCTAGTAATTGACAGGGAATTGAAATTTAATAAGCACATTGAATACATATTAAAAAAAATTGGCAAGAAGATAGGATTTTTCAGTAGAGTTGCTCCTTTTATATCAATGTCCACAAAGTTAACAGTTTATAATACACTAATATTATCTATCTAGTACGCCAGTTATTGCCTGTTACTGAGGTACACCTACGTAATACTCGTAAGGCAATTACAAATAATTTTTATGCAAAAAAGAACAACTAAGAGTAGTACTATGAAAAGTTTGTTCCACAAGGGAATTTTACAGTTCAATCTTCTTGCCTCATGAAATTAAGGCCAGTAAAACTGTTCAACAATTTAAATCTCAACTTTTATACTTAAAGAAAAATACTGCTTAGTAACCTACGAGTAGTTAAGTTGTTCTCAATGCAATTTTTGTTTAGTTAAGTTATTTTCAATGCTGTTTTTATTTACTATTGTATCTTTTTTGTATTATTATATTATTCTGTCTTGTTGAAACCATACGTCTACTATGTCACTATGTGTATTAATTGTATTTACTATCTTCTTTAGATAAATAAATGAATTTATTATTATTATTATTATATAAGTATATGCTGGTTATTGAAATAAATTCTAGAGAATATATTTCTCCTTTGGCGCATATTTCAACATTTTCTTATGTTCTGGTGTGGTCATATTATAATTTGACAAATAGGTCGATTCCGTGTCATTTCACCTGACAATATAGTTGTTTGGTAAATAAAGTGAGCTATTCTGTGAATAACGTATTGGTTAATAATACCGGCTAATAACGAGATATTCGTTAAATAAGTCTATAGGTACGGAATAAGCCAGTCAAAACAATTTTTGGGAGTTTGATGTCATTTTGTTTTATGTTGCAACCACGGTATCCTTGAGAACTTTTTTTTATATACTTTTCTACTAGAATAAAGCTACTTCTATGCAAAATTTCACATAAGGATTATTAATTCTCCGCTCAAAATCTATATTGCATTTAATGTCGCTTGATTTTAGAAACCAAAATGGGAGTTGAACGGATGCATTGCTGTGGATTAGGCGTAAAAAATGGAACCGTCATAATTGGAGTTCTGGAGAGCATTGGAGCTTTTATGGTTCTGGTTTTATCAGCAGCTTATGCAGAAAATCCTGATGAACTTTTGCAAATGTCAGGTACCTCAGTCCATCCCGAATTAACAGGTAAGACACAATTACATATAATTGAAATTGTGTATACTTAGGTACATTTTGAATAAAGAATCGGTAGATCCATTCATTTATTTCAATTAGTGTAGAGATCAAATACTATTAATTAATTTGGAAAATATTTCGCTTCAGAGTATAACCTCTTAAAGTTAAAGCGGAGTGGAGAGCATCTACTACTGATGTATCCAGAACATTAAATACTTTCTAATCTGTTTTTTCGTAATCACCATGTTTGTCAGTGGTAATACGTAATAAGAGCGGGTAATTTCTTGGGAATTGTTTGTCGTTTCTTTGGTAACTCAATCCATTTCCTGTGATTTTGACCAAATGAAACTGGCCAAAGCCATAGAAAAGTAAGTAGTTTATTGTGATCACTACATCTGTATTTGTATAATGATGCGATTCATTAACAGTGCAAATATACGCAACGTTTGTAGTTTTATTTATAGAGTGATAAGAACATTGGAATAGTAATTTTTACCATTTTCCATTTATTTAATTTTTACCTCGTTTAATATTTTCGATTCAAATAGTTGCCTAGTCCGGGCTTCACAAAGTGATTACAATCAGCTGCCACTAGAGGGAGACGTACCTTACAAGTTGCAAGTTGCTGAGTTTTATTGATCCAATTGACTTGCTTTATTCATAAGTGCACTGTGTTACCTATGTCATACTGGCAAAAGGAAGAGGTAACTTCGAAACTGGTCAATGGCTGTCAACGGTGTACCAGCCTGCAAAGGAGTCCTGCTTAAGTAATTTCTTTAGTTACTACTTGGATCAATCCATTAGCGGTAAGACTAACGATGTGCCGAATCGAGTATTTTTAGAATCGAGTATTTGATCTCGAGTACTTTTAAGAATCGAATGATTATCCCTAAACCGAGAACAACAGGGATGTGCGATGGAATCGAATGTGCACTGCATTGTACGGGGCATTGCCCTAGCTGCACTCGATTCTCGGTTGACTGGTTCTCATACACAACTATACACATACATGCTTACCTGATTATCTATCTAGTTTATTTACGTTTAGTACTTTGGAAGCTAATTTACTTTGCTGCAATTTTATGTAATTTAATTTACGTATACATATAGATAATATAATAAATATGAAACCTGGGAAGAAATCAAATCGAGAACCAAAGACGGCAAGAATCCATCCAACATGATCCGAGAACTCAGAAACAATCGATGTGAGCAGAGTGCAGAATCTAAAACCGAGAACAGAATCGAGAACCGGTAATTTCGATCCAACGTGTCAATCGCGGTATCGTATTGTTAGTATTCAATACGAATTCGATACTTCTGTAAAAGTTCTCGAGAACAGTCAGAACTTTTGAGGATCGAGTACTTCTCGATTCTTACATTCGAATACTCCCATCATTAGGTAAGATGCTGTAAAATTATTAACACACTTTTTTTTTCAGTGTTAAAATACATCCTTATTATCATAGCTGTTGGAAGTGGTCTCCAATGCGTGTTTTCCATTTTACTTATATTTGCAGGAGTAACTGTAAGTATTAATATGTACATTTAAACTTAATAAATTTAAGTCATACAAAAGCTGAATTAATTACTAAATTCAAGTTTTATAATTGCTGAATAGACTTCAAAATAGTTATTTATGATACAAGTGTTAAAAATTATTTTTTATTCTGTGAGTGGAGAAGTTTGCGAAAAGAGCGTAAGCGAGTGGAGCAACTCCACGGACAAATAAAGTCATTTTTAACACGTGTATCATACAATGTTTTTTCTACAAACACCATTAAAAGAACAATAAAGTTTCTTTAAAAAAGATTTCAAATCCTTTTAATGGTTACCTCATAATTCTAGTAGTTTGTAGGATTTATGAAATATTTAAATCAAGTTTGCCCGTTGTTTGACACATGCTTGTCAAATGTGAAAAACTATTGCAATATGATGAGTTTTAATATTAATTATAGTTCAGAAGGAAGCGAATCGATTCCTCAAAAAATTGAAGAAGCAGCTACAAGGGCAACTTTAGATTTGTTGCCCACAAAATCCAAACAACAATATGAATTATCGTACAAACGCTTTGTGGAATCGTGCGATCGGAACAATGTTGCAGACAAGTACAGTGAAAATGTAATGTTGGCCTATTTCGAGCAAAATTCTAAAATTTGGAAGTCTTCAACGCTTTGGGCACATTTTTCAATGATAAACGCTATGTTAAATGTCAAGAACAATCAAGATATTAGTAAGTTTTATAAACTCATCGCATTTTTGAAGCGCAAAGGAGAAGGGTATCGTCCAAAAAAATCAAAAAATTTTACACGCCAAAATATTGATACGTTTATTGCATAAGCGCCAGATGACAAGTATTTGATGTTGAAAGTAGTTGCTGTAATGGGTATACTAGGCGCGTGTCGCCGTGAAGAACTTTGTCAAATGAGTTTAAACAATATTAAGGATTTAGGAAATACACTAGTGGTAAACATTCCAGATAGCAAGACTAGAGTTTCAAGAACCTTTACTGTTATTACTGAGACTTATATTGACTTATATCATAAGTACTTAGCATTACGTCCAGCTCATGTCAACTAGCAACGTCTTTTTATTAAATACACTATAGTAACAAATGTACGATTCAACCTGTTGGAATAAATATTTTTGGAAAGATGTCTACAGATATTGCAAGATTTTTGAAATTACCAAATAGTGAACTTTACACCGGACATTGTTTCCGTCGGACATCCGCCAGCTTGTTAGCAGACTCTGGTGCAAATTTATGTACAATAAAAAGACATGGATAATGGAAAAGTTCGAGTGTTGCAGAAGGATACTTGGAAGATTCGTTAGAAAACAAAAAGAGGATTGCTTGTCACATTCTTCTAAATAATTGCTCTTCTTCTAACAATTCAGAAATAGAGCATATTAATAGTATCTCCTCCACTGGTTCAAGTTCAACGTGATCAACTTCTTGTGAAGTAACTTCCTCACAAGGGATAAATATTACTAATTGCTCCAATTGTACAATTAATATAAATATTTCTAAATAACTTGTAATTTTTTTTTAATAAATATATATAAATGTCATTATGACAAACGACTTGTCATTTTACTTTTTGCACTAGTGTTAAAAGTAAATCATGTGATCATTTTTAACGCGAGTTTATATAATATTACATTTTTAATTCACGTATACCGTGTTAAAAATTTAGTTTTTAATGGTGTTTGTAGAAAATAGTTATTTATGATACAAGTGTTAAAAATGACTTTTTATTTTGTGAGTGGAAAAGTTTGCGAAACGAGCGTCAGCGAGTGGAGCAACTCCACGAACAAAATAAAGTCATTTTTAACACGTGTATCATACAATGTTTTTTCTATAAACACCATTAAAAGAACAATAAAGTTTCTTTAAAAAGATTTCAAATCCTTTTAATGGTTACCTCATAATTCTAGTAGTTTGTAGGATTTATGAAATAAATAAATCAAGTTTGCCCGTTGTTTGACACATGCTTGTCAAATGTGAAAAACTATTGCAATATGATGAGTTTTAATATTAATTATAGTCCAGAAGGAAGCGAATCGATTCCTCAAAAAAATTGAAGAAGCAGCTACAAGGGCAATTTTAGATTTGTTGCCCACAAAATCCAAACAACAATATGAATTATCATACAAACGCTTTGTGGAATGGTGCGATCGGAACAATGTTGCAGACAAGTACAGTGAAAATGTAATGTTGGCCTATTTCGAGCAAAATTCTAAAATTTGGAAGTCTTCAACGCTTTGGGCACATTTTTCAATGATAAACGCTATGTTAAATGTCAAGAACAATCAAGATATTAGTAAGTTTTATAAACTCATCGCATTTTTGAAGCGCAAAGGAGAAGGGCATCGTCCAAAAAAAATCAAAAAATTTTACACGCCAAAATATTGATACGTTTATTGCATAAGCGCCAGATGACAAGTATTTGATGTTTAAAGTAGCTGCTGTAATGGGTATACTAGGCGCGTGTCGCCGTGAAGAACTTTGTCAAATGAGTTTAAACAATATTAAGGATTTAGGAAATACACTAGTGGTAAACATTCCAGATAGCAAGACTAGAGTTTCAAGAACCTTTACTGTTATTACTGAGACTTATATTGACTTATATCATAAGTACTTAGCATTACGTCCAGCTCATGTCAACTAGCAACGTCTTTTTATTAAATACACTATAGTAACAAATGTACGATTCAACCTGTTGGAATAAATATTTTTGGAAAGATGTCTACAGATATTGCAAGATTTTTGAAATTACCAAATAGTGAACTTTACACCGGACATTGTTTCCGTCGGACATCCGCCAACTTGTTAGCAGACTCTGGTGCAAATTTATGTACAATAAAAAGACATGGATAATGGAAAAGTTCGAGTGTTGCAGAAGGATACTTGGAAGATTCGTTAGAAAACAAAAAGAGGATTGCTTGTCACATTCTTCCAAATAATTGCTCTTCTTCTAACAATTCAGAAATAGAGCATATTAATAGTATTTCCTCCACTGGTTCAAGTTCGACGTGAACAACTTCTTGTGAAGTAACTTCCTCACAAGGGATAAATATTACTAATTGCTCCAATTGTACAATTAATATAAATATTTCTAAATAACTTGTAATTTTTTTTAATAAATATATATAAATGTCATTATGACAAACGACTTGTCATTTTACTTTTTGCACTAGTGTTAAAAGTAAATCATGTGATCATTTTTAACGCGAGTTTATATAATATTACATTTTTAATTCACGTATACCGTGTTAAAAATTTAGTTTTTAATGGTGTTTGTAGAAAATAGTTATTTATGATACAAGTGTTAAAAATGACTTTTTATTTTGTGAGTGGAAAAGTTTGCGAAACGAGCGTCAGAGAGTGGAGCAACTCCACGAACAAAATAAAGTCATTTTTAACACGTGTATCATACAATGTTTTTTCTATAAACACCATTAAAAGAACAATAAAGTTTCTTTAAAAAGATTTCAAATCCTTTTAATGGCTACCTCATAATTCTAGTAGTTTGTAGGATTTATGAAATAAATAAATCAACTTTGCCCGTTGTTTGACACATGCTTGTGAAATGTGAAAAACTATATAGTATTTCCTCCACTGCTTCAAGTTCAACTTCAACAATTTCTTCTTGTGAAGTAGCTTCCTCACAAGGGATAAATATTACTAATTGCTCCAATTGTACAATTAATATAAATATTTCTAAATAACTTGTAATTTTTTGTTAATAAATATATAAATGTCATTATGACAAACGACTTTTCATTTTACTTTTTGCACTAGTGTTAAAAGTAAATCATGTGATCATTTTTAACGCGAGTTTATATAATATTACATTTTTAATTCAAGTATGCCGTGTTAAAAATTTAGTTTTTAATGGTGTTTGTAGAAAAAATTCATTTTCTCCAATTTGTCTCACATTCAGGAATAAAAAATCATTGTCAATATCAAAGCTATGGTGTGTCATTTAATATTTTATGTATCATTTTCTTTTTTGGGACTTACTACCGCATGAATAATTCTTCGTTATCTAAAAAATATAGTTAGTTACCCAGTATGTTACTAGAAAACGAAACATCTGCGCTTGTGACTCAAAAGATTAGTCAGAGGGTGTTTTTTGACCACCAATATGAGACAAAAATAATAATATAATTCGCTAACGTTTTGGGAAATGAATGTCTTTCCTTTTTTAAAGTTATTTATGTTTTTTTAGAATGTCAGGCGTGAATCTTGACATGTATATTTGTTTATGTAATATCCATAGATACTTACATAGAACTGTTGATACTTAAAAATTATACAATATTAATTTTGTTCTATTCTTATTTTAACATCGGTAACCATGTTGTACCAAAATCTACAGAGTAATGGGATAAACATTTTTCTTCATTCATTAATATTATTGCCGATTCCTTAATTTTTCTTTATTTCCTGTTCGCTTCTTTCATTAAATCCCAGTATATTCTATGTCTATTTTCCCAAGCATGTTCGCAAATTTTAGGTTTTTCAATTTCACCCTTTCGAATATATCTTTTATGCTCACCTAACTTTACACTGAGGGGTCTGGATAACTCTCCCACATAATGTTTATTACACTCACACGAAATACTGTAAATACAGTTTTTTGAATTTTGCTCACAATTTACCGGTTTTGTTCTTGTTAAAATGGATCTCGAGGTAAATTTTGAAAATGGAACCAGATTTGTTCCGAAACGCCAGGGAAATACATTATCATTTTTTTGTCTCACATTAGTTGTCAAAAAAACATTCTCTGACTGATTTTTTTTACGTAAAAGTCACAAGCTTACAGGATTATTTCTCAGAGTCATACTGGGTAAATAACTGTGTTTTTTAGATAACTAAGGATCATTTATGTAGTAGTAAGTTCCATGGAAAAATAAAATAAATTTAGAGAATGCCACAAATAATAATAATAATAATAATAATAATAATAATAATAACGTTAGACCGCTGTATTACACAGGATTCTGTGCAATACAAGCGGAATCTATCGATGGCCTGGATTGACTACCGCAAGGCATTTGATACAACGTCGCATCAGCTATTGTTGCACTTACTCGAATGTCTTGCGGTACCAGCACCACTAGTGAGATGCATAGAACAGCTGCTGCCGCTCTGGAAGACCCGCTTCACCATAACATCAGGTGCACAGCGGGTCACGACAGAGCAGGTGGCATTTAGGAGAGGAGTTTTCCAGGGTGACTCCCTGAGTCCTCTCCTCTTCTGCATCTCACTGCTGCCGTTGTCTGTTGGGCTCCGCCAAACCCGCGGATATCAATCTGGACCACCCAGCGACCGGAGGCATAAGGTCACCCATCTATTTTATATGGATGATCTTAAACTTTATGCCTCCGGAGAGCGCGAACTACAAAACGCTCTTAGGGTGGTCGAAGAATATACGCGGGCAATTGGTATGGAGTTCGGGTTGGACAAATGTGCAGTCGTCCACCTCAAGAGAGGACGATGCGGGGAATTCCCTGAAGATGCGCAGCTCGCAGACGGAAGCATCCTAAGACATCTGGATGCCGGAGAGACCTATACATACCTGGGTGTACAACAAAGGCACATCCAGGATGTGACACAAATAAAGGAATCTCTCCGCGGCAAGTACAGACACCGCCTCCGAAAGATTTGGTCCTCCGAACTTTCGGGGAAGAACAAGGTGTCTGCAACTAATATGCTTGCCGTTCCGATTCTGCTCTACTCCTTCGGAGTAGTAAAGTGGAGGGTAGATGAGCTGCGCCAATTAGACAGAGATACCCGCAAGATGATGAATATTCACAGAAGTATTCATCCTAGATCGTCCGTTCCTCGTGTGTACCTCCCACGTCAACGGGGGGCCGAGGACTCTTGAGCCTGGAGTGTACGCATGGCAGAGTAGTACTGAGTATGGCATGTAACATCCTCAGGAGCTCAGATCCCCTCTTGCGGTTCGTAAAACATCACGAAACTGTAGGAGTGGGAGCAGGATTGTTCAAGGCAGCAAAAAGAGCCGCAGATGAACTCGGTCTCGCATTTGACATCAGGCGAGGAGGCCGGCGAGGTGCTGATGTTGAGTCAGTCACCGAACTTCAGCCAAATCGTCTGAAAGCCCGAATTAGAGCTGCCGAACAGGAGAAACTGTTTCGGCAGCACGTCGATAAACCCCAGCATGGTGTCTTCTATAAGAACATAGAAACACTGGGTTTATCGACCAGGCTGACCTTCGCCTTTCTAAGGTCAGCAGGGCTTAAGTCGGAGACCGAGGGATTCATTATGGCCTGTCAAGATGGTGTTATCAACACCTTGGTCTACCGTAGCCGCGTGTGGCGTGTAGAGGTTCCTGATATCAACTGCAGGACCTGCCATCAGGCGCCGGAATCGCTCATGCACTTACTATCTGCATGCCCTATATATGCGATTTCGGCCTACATCCACCGGCATAACGCGGCGTTACGAGTGCTATACTACCATCTAAGGCACTCGTACGGGGTAGACCAGACACCAGTGCTGCCTTACGTCCCCGGAGATATCGAGTCCGTTGTCGAGAACGAGAAATGCCGGATTTACTGGAACTACTCGTTCCCGACTGTCAGGCTAATCCAAGCCAACAAGCCTGACATAGTCCTCCTCGACCATCAACTCAAGGTGATGTATGTCATCGAGTTCTCGGCACCTGCGGAGAAAAACATCACCTTGAAGGAGGAGGAGAAACGGACCAAATATCGCGATCTCCGGTACGAGCTCCAAGTGCTGTACCCAGGCTACTTGGTCAAAATGGTCGTCCTTATTATCGGTGTACTCGGAGGGATAAAGCCTACGCTGCTCTCGGAACTGAAGATCATACCGGCCTGCCAAAAACCAGCCGAGTGGCTGGCAGGTCAAATGCAGAAGGCGGTCATTCTGGGTTCTCTCCGTCTGCTTAGGGCACACGATTCTGGTATCTACAGTCACTAACCCTGCGGGATGTGGGGAGTGGCTGTAGTTGATGCGCCGGCGCGACTCCCGTGAGGCGTCGGAGGCCACGGGAGGACTGACCGGCATCGGATATTCCGGAAAAAAAAAAAAAAAAACTTTTAATAACGTTTAATAACGACACCGCAATTGTACATGGACGCTTTAAGTGGACGAGGGAACTAAAAGATGACTTGCTGACCTGCCGCGAGAGTAGCGAACCTGAGCGAAGGGGATACATGGCGCGATTGCATGCACTTTGGTGCGAAATGCATCCAGAGCATCGCGCCTTCTCTCAACAACACCTGAGAGATCAAGTATCCTTCTTGCGCAGGACAGGTTACGTAAGGGCACCCCGTCAGCTGGAAGAACTGCCAGCCGCAGTCCCACCGCGGCAATTACCAGCTGATGGGGAACATCCTTTAGAGTTCACCGACGTAGACTTAAGGACGAGGGTTAGCCTTAACACCAGGGCTAACCTAAAGCCACAAGACCTGGCTAGAATGGACGCGGTCATCGATGAGGAAATTCCGGAGGATGTAGACATCTGGCAAATCAACTGTGCCGTGTACAACGCCGCGAAGCAACTCGTCCCCCGTGAGAGGTCAACCAATCACGGGGTCGAGAAAGCCAAGCGGCGTGTACAAAAAATTGAGGGCAAAATACAGTCGGCCAGACAACACGCTTCTCGGATCCAGAGTGTGGTGGAATATAAGACGACTGGTAGAGTCTTTACTCCCAGAATCCGGCGCATAGCAGCCGGATTAAGACGTCAACACCATACTCTAAATCTGACAGTGATGCTTACCATCAAGCAGCACTGTCTAGATAGGATCCGAGCGCTCATGGCGATAAAGAAAACATTGAAGAGGCGGGTCAGGAGTATGGAACAAAACACTTTGTTCCGTACGAATCCTTCCCGCCTCTTTCAAGAGCCACAGCGTGTTGTCGAGAATCCGCCGACTGTAGAAGATGTCGAAACCTTCTGGAAGGGAACCTACGAAGCGACGCGTCCATTCAATAGCAACACTCCAGCAATAGCACACTTCGAGGCTCTGTGCCACAGACATCTTGAAGAGCCAGAAGAAGTGTGCCCGGCAATCAGTACGGAGGAAGTCCAACAAGCGCTTGTTGGTACCAAGAACTTCGCTGCCCCGGGCCCAGACGACATTAACAACTGGTGGTGGAAGAAATTTCCTTCCACTCACCGCCGTCTGGCGCGAGTTTTCAACTTATGGTTGAACGAGGGGCAGCAGATTCCGGACTGGTTTGTCGAGGGACGTACTGTGCTTATCCCCAAAAAGGGGGATCTTTCCGACCCGAGGAATTATAGGCCGATCACTTGCCTTAACTCCTGCTACAAGATATTTACACGTATCTTGTATGCTAGGACGCTGAGGTCTGTTGATCCGGTCTTCCAGCAGATACACGAACAGCGTGGTTCCAAGAAGGGCATGGCAGGTTGCAAGGACAGCCTGCTGATAGACCGCTGTATTACACAGGATTCTGTGCAATACAAGCGGAATCTATCGATAGCCTGGATTGATTACCGCAAGGCATTTGATACAACATCACATGAGCTATTGTTGTACTTGCTCGAATGCCTTGCGGTACCAGCACCACTAGTGAGATGCATAGAACAGCTGCTGCCGCTCTGGAAGACCCGCTTCACCATAACATCAGGTACACAGCGGGTTACGACAGAGCAGGTGGCATTTAGGAGAGGAGTTTTCCAGGGTGACTCCCTGAGTCCTCTCCTCTTCTGCATCTCACTGCTGCCGTTGTCTGTTGGGCTCCGCCAAACCCGCGGATATCAATGTGGGCCACCCAGCGACCGGAGGCATAAGGTCACCCATCTATTTTATATGGATGACCTTAAACTTTATGCCTCCGGAGAGCGCGAACTACAAAACGCTCTTAGGGTGGTCGAAGAATATACGCGGGCAATTGGTATGGAGTTCGGGTTGGACAAATGTGCAGTCGTCCACCTCAAGAGAGGACGATGCGGGGAATTTTCTGAAGATGCGCAGCTCGCAGACGGAAGCATCCTAAGACATCTGGATGCCGGAGAGACCTATACATATCTGGGTGTGCAACAAAGGCACATCCAGGATGTATCACAAATAAAAGATTCTCTCCACGGCAAGTACAGACACCGCCTCCGAAAGATTTGGTCTTCCGAACTTTCGGGGAAGAACAAGGTGTCTGCAACTAATATGCTTGCCGTTCCGATTCTGCTCTACTCCTTCGGAGTAGTAAAGTGGAGGGTAGATGAGCTGCGTCAATTAGACAGAGATACCCGCAAGATGATGAATATTCACAGAAGTATTCATCCTAGATCGTCCGTTCCTCGTGTGTACCTCCCACGTCAACGGGGGGGCCGAGGACTCTTGAGCCTGGAGTGTACGCATGGCAGAGTAGTACTGAGTATGGCATGTAACATACTCAGGAGCTCAGATCCCCTCTTGCGGTTCGTAAAACATCATGAAACTGTAGGAGTGGGAGCAGGATTGTTCAAGGCAGCAAAAAGAGCCGCAGATGAACTCGGTCTCGCATTTGACATCAGGCGAGGAGGCCGGCGAGGTGCTGATGTTGAGTCAGTCACCGAACTTCAGCCAAATCGTCTGAAAGCCCGAATTAGAGCTGCCGAACAGGAAAATCTGTTTCGGCAGCATGTCGATAAACCCCAGCATGGTGTCTTCTATAAGAACATAGAAACACTGGGTTTATCGACCAGGCTGACCTTCGCCTTTCTAAGGTCAGCAGGGCTTAAGTCGGAGACCGAGGGATTCATTATGGCCTGTCAAGATGGTGTTATCAACACCTTGGTCTACCGTAGCCGCGTGTGGCGTGTAGAGGTTCCTGATATCAACTGCAGGACCTGCCATCAGGCGCCGGAATCGCTCATGCACTTACTTTCTGCATGCCCTATATATGCGATTTCGGCCTACATCCACCGACATAACGCGGCTTTACGAGTGCTATACTACCATCTAAGGCACTCGTACGGGGTAGACCAGACACCAGTGCTGCCTTACGTCCCCGGAGATATTGAGTCCGTTGTCGAGAACGAGAAATGCCGGATTTACTGGAACTACTCGTTCCCGACTGTCAGGCTAATCCAAGCCAACAAGCCTGACATAGTCCTCCTCGACCATCAACTCAAGGTGATGTATGTTATCGAGTTCTCGGCACCTGCGGAGAAAAACATCACCTTGAAGGAGGAGGAGAAACGGACCAAATATCGCGATCTCCGGTACGAGCTCCAAGTGCTGTACCCAGGCTACTCGGTCAAAATGGTCGTCCTTATTATCGGTGTACTCGGAGGGATAAAGCCTACGCTGCTCTCGGAACTGAAGATCATACCGGCCTGCCAAAAACCAGCCGAGTGGCTGGCAGGTCAAATGCAGAAGGCGGTCATTCTAGGTTCTCTCCGTCTGCTTAGGGCACACGATTCTGGTATCTACAGTCACTAACCCTGCGGGATGTGGGGAGTGGCTGTAGTTGATGCGCCGGCGCGACTCCCGTGAGGCGTCGGAGGCCACGGGAGGACTGACCGGCATCGGGAAACCGAAAAAAAAAAAAAAAAAAAAAAAAAAAAAAAAAAAAAAAATAACGTTTATTGTGGACAAAACAGAGAGTGTACACAAATGGTAAATCGTTCGGCATGGCCGCTCTTCCACGTTCCCAAAAACATAAATAGTACTACATTTGATTAATACACATACATGTACGTACAACTTACAAGATATCATGTAGAGTAAATTAAATCTATACTACAATATATGTTAATTCATTATCCTAACATATATATGTGTGATACTAGGTATCAAATAGTTTATAAATGTATCTTAAATATAACCTACACTAAATACAGTAAATGTTTTATCTATGTTCATATACACACGCGTGTATACATACACACATATATATCCAGACAAATATCCAAATACACCCATATACACATCAACAAGAAGGAGGTTATATACTTATAGCATTATTTCTATAAAACAGCAGTTTTGACTCTTTTTTAAATGTACCTATGGACTCATTTAAAAATTGTAGGACATAATTTAATGTCGTCTGCGCTGTGTATGCAAAGCTCCCCTCAAATTTTGTTGTTCTATGCCTTGGTGTGGTGTAACTATCAACTCTAACATTCACATCATGTATATCTGATCTTAATATCAATAAGTCTGAAAGATATTGTGGTTGTTTATTTTTAACAAGTTTATATAAGAATATACTATGAAGATAATGTATGCGCTGCTTGACATTCAGCTCACCCATATTCTGCAAGTATGGTGTTACATGCGCACCATATGGTATATGGCAGACAAATCTTAAGCAAGAATTTTGTATTTTCTGTATTTTATATTTATTGTACTCTGTTAGCTGAAAATAATATACTGAACTGCAATATTCTATTTTTGGATAAATAATTGATTTTACAAGTTTTAGTTTCGATTTTTCATCTATTTCATATTTTAATTTGTAAATTGACTTTAATGCCTCATATGAGCTTCTAAATATATTATTAGTGTAATCATCAAAGCTAAGATTCTCATCTATCGTTATTCCTAAACTTTTAGCTTTATTTACCCAAATAAGATTCTGACAATGTTTCTTCATACACGGTAGTTAAAATTAGTGGATCTGTAATGTGCATGAATACATATTATGTTCGTCTGATCCTATATTATTTATTAATAATTATTTTGTTTTTTGTTTCAGAGCAACCCAAAATTATTACTCCCTTGGCTCGTACTTAACCCCATCGCACTCTTTGTGTACATTATTGCTAGTCTCTTAACAATCATTCACACTGCTAGCCATAGTACACCATTTTTCGTTGGACATATATTTTTTTGTGTCATCACAACACGTAAGTAAAACAAGGAATTTTAAGGCAGAGATATGATGGTTAATCTTGTGTTAAAATTAACGACACAAAATATCCCATCTGGATCTGGTCGCAAAAATGAGAGTTTATAAATATTAAATATTTGTATGCACTAACGGTTCCATAAATCAACTACATATTCTTGGGAAGAAAGAGTTTGATCTAACTATAATTACCTAACACACCAACTTCATTTTGGTGTGACAAAACTCTGATGTTGAAAAAAAAAATTCCAAATTCTTCCGAAACGACTGTTGTCATCTGAATAAAACTATACTCTATTATAAACGTCACTTTCATATTTACTTGTGACTTTCGCATTGATACCTTAAGAATCCCAAATCCCCCCCCCAAATCCAGTATCATATTGGTATATTAGAAATTACAAATATCTGAAAATCTTTCAAAATTATAGTTAAGAAGTAAGAATTAGCATTTGCATTTCCTATCTTAATTTCACGATGGATATGCATTTTTATTTTATCCATTTAGTTTATATTTTTGAGTTTCTTGTGATATGCTATAAAGTGAGAAGAAGACATTAATTTCAACACTTCCCTTCAGCGTCTTCATCAGAAAATCAAAAAGCTAAAGTTTAAACACTAATAAACATAAAACGAAAATACTACTTGACAAACATATGGTGGCAGTGAGATAAAAATGCGTAAAGGGTTGTTTAGAATGGGGACCCTCATTCATATAATGTTTGTATTAGTGTTTACATCGATACACTAAGGCAAAAAGTAGTTGTATTCCGTAGTCAGTGTTTTGTAAATTGTAGTGCAATAAATGTTGACTCTTCGCGCACATCTGTGCCTTATAATGTTTGTCAAGTAGTAGATATTAAAACTGCTCAATGTCCAAATAAGTACACGGAAAAAAGTTAGTACTTTCGATTTATTTTGTTACTACACAGGTAGCATTTAAAATTAGTAAATACAGCAAAGATTTTGCAAAACCAAATATTAATAATTGCAACGAAATATTTCACTGTAATTTTCAAAATTTGGTTATTGCTGTGTCTGCTAAACTTAAATTAGTAGCCACTGCAGAGGGTTAGGTGCAAAAATTTATGAATGAAGACTCGATCAAAAAGGACAGGTAGATGTTGTCTGTACTGACTTTTCCAAGGCATTTGGTAGATCTGGTTTATTATTGTGCCAGCTGACAACGTCGGTTTCAATTTTGACTTAATTACCATATTTAAGTCATATTAACTAGGTCTGAGTTTGTAAAATATCATGGATACCAGTCTCTCAAATTTAACCAAATTTCTAGTGTCCCCCAAGGCCCGCTTCTTGGTCCTCTTATGTTTGATATTTTTATTAATTATCACCACTAATTTGGATTGCGTTTCCTATTACATGCAGACGATCTAAAGATATTTTGTGAGGTGAAATCTTGTCCTGATTGTGTCAAACTGCAAGAAAGTCTATGGTGCCTTAACACACATCTACCTCTCAATTCAATTAAATGTAATATCTTATAGCCGCATAAATGATTTGCCACTATTTGAATACATTCTCGGTGGGTCAATCGGCAAATCGATCGAATTTAAAAGATATTGTTGTGACTGTTGATCCCAATAACGAAACATCTGCTTCCTAATTCAGAACATGAATGATTTGACATCTCTTGAGACATTGCGATCGCTATTCGTAACTTTTGTTAGTTCTAAATTGGAATATGCATCGGTCGCCTGGAGTCCAAACTATTTCATACATATCCGTTAGAATCATATTATTTCTTTATATTTTCAGATGGTTTTTAACTGTTTAACTGTAAACGAAAAGAAGTAATTTCTTGCACAATCAAAATTAAAAAAATAATAATAATATAACCTTTCTATAAAAACCAGAACAATATTGGTTATATTTATATTTATATTGAACTTGCTATATGATATAATTAAAAAAATATATCTGCAAAATCTCATCAGCCATAAAGAAAAACGAATAAAAGTAAAATCAATAGTTACAAATTATAATCGGCTAGTTTTGCTGATAGAGCATTTCTCTTTATAATGTATTAATAAATTCATTTATGTATTTTAATGTTTTGTGTTTTAGTGATCGTCTGCTACAAGATCATGGTTGTGTTAAATTTCTACAAACATTTGAAAAGTTTGAACTTTTAGTTTAGTTGTATGTGTTAGTAAAATGTGAAATGTCATTTATGTATTACAATTCTTAGTCGTTTTCACTTATCATGTACATTAGAATTTAGGTATTGACTCTTTGAACTATTCCAAAAACAATGAAAATTGTTGTATTTATTTTTTTGATTTGTTTCCTCAAGAAAGAAAAAGAAAAATTATTTCCATAGCAAAACCTGTAGACAGTAACAAGTGCTTTTAAATAAATTAAATTCATTGTACAACAGTATTCCTATTCATTTTCACATAATTTATTATTTATTATGTTACATATAAAATCTATACTGTAAAATGTAATTTATTTCCCTAAGAAAAAGAAAAATTATTTCCATAGGGCAAAATATGCAGACAATAACAAGTGCTTTTAAATAAATTAAATTCATTGTACGATAGTATTCCTATTCATTTTTACATAATTTATTATTTATAATCGTTACATATAAAATCAGTATTGTAAAATGTAATTATAAAATGTATGTATATAATATTACGTTTTAAAACTGTTTCATATTCTCAGTTTTAATGATTACGTAAAATGTATTGTTTAATTAAGTGGTACGTTTTAAATTTTCTGTTGAAAATTACTATTTGTTGAGATTTTCAATCTGTACGTTTTGATTAATATCTAATTTATAATGTAATATTTTTTCATTTTCTTATGATGTAACCAAGATCTGCTTACATATTTCTTTATATAGGTAAACAAGTTGATATTATTATTGTTAATTTTTAAGAACAAATAAATAATTTAACAATAATTATGGTTAATTTTTTATAACATATTCTATAGGAATAATATAACAAGTGTTTCATGACTTTATATTTTTTGTAATAGTGTAATAGTTAAGTTTGTGAAAATATGTGTTTCCTCAATCACGAATACATCCACGTATTGTGACTTGCCTGATCTGCAGGTAAATTTGTACAATATATCAAATTTGACTTTTTACCTACCTACCTTTGCTCACTGTTTGGATACACTTTTCACCATGCACTAAATTAGCTCTAGAGTCTCTTAAATTTCAGAAGTAAGTTCAATTTTGTTAAATTTTGGTTTATAGATTTTAATTTTCAATATTTAAATATTTGATTAATTTATTATCTTATCTAAAGTTAGTTTTCAAATTTTTCTTTACTGAATGAAGTACTTCTTTTATTCAATTATAAATAAATTTCGTGGTCAGATAATGAAATGCTTTATATTTAAACAAGAATTAAACAAATTTAAATTGATCAAATTGATAACAAATGACTACTCTAAATTGGTGCACCTTTTTTCAGTTAAATTACTTTATGTCTTGACAAATTTAAACAATCTTAATCTAATAGAAATGCTTTATAAACAACAACCTTAACTTTATCTTCACCCAAATTCCAACTTCTCTGTGTAGGTAAGTACAAATATTATGCTATTATGCGTCCTGAATCCTTTAAAATTTCAACTGTCAAATCACTTTTGCCATTTACCTCCGACAACTGCTGGTTGTCTGGAAAATGATCTGCTTTGCAATTCTCTCCCATTTAATAACAATTTCGTCTCTTGTTTACTAAAAAAAATATAATATTATTTTCTTCCACGCTTTTTCCATATGAACTTTGTTCTTTTCTGCTTCTTGTAAATTACTTTTGTAATGTTCTTCAAATTAAATGTAACTTTCTAGGATTTTGATTATAATTTCGAATTTTTTTCAGGAGCTGCAATTAAACGTGTGCCTGTTTTAAATCAGAACATGGAACTCTTTTTTTCTATTTACTTTTTTTCCCGGACAACTCCTCCCGATATCCAAATTTCTATAGTGATGTCAACATCTTCTATTTTTATTTTTTCATGATATGGCATGAACCACTTTTTTTCCTTTCTAAGTTCTCTGTACTTTAACCTACACATCCATATACCCTTCATCCTATTTTATTACGCTGTGAACTTCGTTCCTCCTTTTCATCTTTTCACTCACTTTTTATTATATAACTAAACTTAAATCTAATTATAATGTATTTTTTCACATGTTCAATAGAATATGTAAGCTTCCTGTAGCTTCATTATATTAAACACGTCTATTATTTAAACAAATTTAAAACCATTTCATTATCCTTCACTTTATTGAGGAGGTCAACTCCAAAACCCACCTTATCCGTATTTAAAAAAAATGAGATCGCTGCCAATGGCATAATCTGGCTCTCCATAAGTTACTGACAATTGAACGTTCTAAAACTCCCCCTATTTTTCATTAAATATATGCAGAAAATTTACTGATTTTTTTCTAAACTCGCCTTATCCCAGCAACCAATCGGCTGTCGGAAATATGATCTCGTTGTGTACTAAGAATCATTATTCCTGGTTTTCATCGGCATAACATCGCAGTTTTTCCGTGTCGTATTGAATTATTTTATTATCTCATCCAGGAGCAAGAATGATATCTTGATACTAATGATGATCTGGTGACTAGTTTTAAAAATATGTTTTTTATCAATAGACTCCAGTATTCATGTCGTATGTGTTATTGATATAATAAAAATTTGTTGTTCCAAAAGTGACAATATTGTTTCAGTATCAGGTGGATTCATAGTACACGTACCATATGCCGTATGCTATTAGCGTAGGACGTATAGGAAATAAAAATATGTAAATTCATGTGGGCATTCATTGCGGTCGTAACTTATGCCGTATGCTTTAAGAAATGGTTCATTTTTATTTTTTACGGTTATCACTACGGAATTGGATAAAATTGTATGTGGTCGGATAAACTCGCAAATCATTTTCACCACAGATACATTTGCAGAACAGAATGGTCTTGTTCTGTGAGTAATAACTCTTATTTTTATAGAGTTGTATTTGTTTTTATTTAAAAATATAATTATTACCAGTATTATTTATAATTTTAATTAAACAATAAAACAAAATTCTTGAAATAAATATCTGTACAGAGCATTGTCACATGACAGATTTCTACAGTATATTACGCATGCACCCAACATTTTTCACACTATGAATGCATAATTTAACGACATACGGTTATAGCATACGGCATATGGTACGTGTACGTGTATAGTACAAAATTCTCCATATCCAGATTGTCGCTTAGCCCAAATTTCCACCTCTAGTTATTCTGAAAAGGGGAAAAATATTTATGTGTTTCAAAAAATGAGACACTTATTCCATACAATGAAAGATTAAAATTCTGCTGATCAGTACTTTTAGCAGAATATACAGGGTGAGTCAGTTTTTTTGTAGACAAACTTTAATAGGAGATAGAACACATGTTTTTAAAAAGAAAAGTCCCTATAAACATATGTCGTAGAACGCTTCGTTTCCGAGATACAGGGTGTTGAATATAATTTTTTTTCTCGAATTTTTTCAGTAAGTATTTGTATATATTGTATTTGAGTATGGCTTGATATAACAAATATTTATTTTGACTACATTGAAAAGAGATAAATAATAAGAGATTTCGGCTTTTTAGAATCCTTAACAAACCATATTTAGGTAGGTTTCGTTAAAAGAATTAAATATTTAGCCGATAATTGATAATAAATAAATTACTTACCACTCCGCCACTGTGCTAGTTTTTGAACATTCTTATCGCTTGTTTTATGCCCCTTAATTAATAGGCATTATCCCCCAAACATGGAAAAAATCTAAGCATTCGTTTATAACTTATAATGAAAATTCGAGAAAAAAAAATTATATTCAACACCCTGTATCTCGGAAACGAAGCGTTCTACGACATATGTTTATAGGAACTTTTCTTTTTAAAAACATGTGTTCTATCTCCTATTAACACGTTCGCGACATTGTGACCCACCCGTGGGTCACGCGAGGTTTTGCTAGTGAACGTCCGTGCCCACCGGTGGGTCACGCTTAATACTAGGTTGAATGGATGTTAAAAATCTGCGTTTAGTTTGAAGAATATTAATATTCTATCTACGGTTATAAGACAGGTCCACATTGCTCTATATAGTGCGGTTTGGCAATTTGTTTTACTAAGTAAAAGAAACTTAAATTTTTGTAATTTTATTCAATAAGTAATGGACAAAAGTGTTATAAACTAAAAAAGAACATTTTATTTATTACATAAACGCATTAAACAGTATCTCGTATAACTCGTAGCACAGTATAGCTCGAAAAACACTTACAAACTAAAATAAAATTAAAATCATCCATGAATCTAATATTTTCTTAGTTCTGGAAGTCATATTGGAGTCACTAGTCTTTAGTTATCTGATACAAAAATTTTCATGTCGCATTTTTTGCATAAATAACCCATTTTACTAAATGCCCACCGGTGGGTCATGACGGCTGTAAGTAAAAAAGAGAATGACGTTTCAGAGGGAAAACTTAGCAAACACTGACGTGACCCACGGGTGGGTCACAACGTCGTGAACGTGTTAAAGTTTGTCTACAAAAAAATTGACTCGCCCTGTATAAAAATAACTAGTTTTCCGCAAAATCAACTAAAAAGGACAAGGTGAGTCTCGGAATGGACTTCCTCATATTTAATCTCATTTAATGTCGTTTTCACCCGACCCACAGAGGGTCAGAAAATAAGAAAACCGTGCAAAAATCGATATTTATAAAAGTAATAGCATCGTTCACAGAATTTGCAGGTACATGCATTATCTATTTTTCTAAGTACTTAGAAAAATAGATAATGCATGTTTTCCCGGAAATCCGAGCAGATTGAAAGTAATTTCGTTCAGCTACCTGCTCCCAAACACAGACCTTGTTGTAGCATCTCTACAGATACAAGCATTCGTGTGTTATAAAGCGTTGTGTTTGAATTAAAAGTTTAATTGTACAGAAAAAAAAAAAAAAATATATATATATATATATATATATATATATATATATATATATATATATATATATATATATATATATATATATATATATATATATATATATATATATATATATATATATATATATATAAAGAAACTAAAGAACTGACGGTACAGGAGACAGCATACATAGAAAATCAAATTTGGAAACTTCGACTCACTACTGATATATTAGGTAATGAAGAAATTGCAGTTCCTCATGTTTGTGTCATGTCGGTGACAAATTGTGGCAAAGTGTGTAAATGCAATTACGGAATCAGCTTCTTCACAAACATGCTATATATGTAAAGCAGTTCCCAAAGATATGAATACCATCGAAAAAGTATTAAAAAGAACAGTTGTCCAGGAAAATGTGAAATTTGGATTGTCAAGTCTACATGGCTGGATCAGATTTTTTGAATGTTTGCTTCACATTTCGTACAGATTAGAACTTAATGTTTGGCAAATTAGAGGAACCGAAAATAAAGTAGGTTTCAAAAACAAGAAACGTACCATACAACAGAACTTTAGAGACAGAATAGGATTGCTCGTGGATATACCTAAGTGAGGAGGTAGCGAAACCACTAATGACAGCAATACGGCTCGACGATTTTTGCTAACCCCTCACTTTCCAGTGAAATTACGGGCATAAATGAAGAAGTTATTATGCGATTTGATGTTATATTACGCACCTTGGCTTGTGGTTATGCAATCGATATGAAAGCGTTTGAGGAATATGCTTTGGAAACCGCAAAATTGTATGTCGTTAAATATCCGGGTTTTATATGCCCGCTAGCGTACATAAAATATTACTTCATGGAGCCATAGTAATCAAAGAATTTATTCTACCTATCGGTCAATTGTCAGAAGAGGGCCAAAAATCAAAAAATAAGGATTTCAAAAGTTTTAGAGAGAAACACACTGGAAAATTTTCCCGTACAACAGGAAACCAAGATTTGCTGAACAGACTCCTTATAACTTTCAATCCAGTAATTTCATCTTTGCGGCAGTGCCCACCACGAAAATATTCGAATATATCTCCTGAAGTTATTTCGGTATTAGAGACACCGTCGCTAGAATCAATGGAATGAGAATCTCCTGGAGTTCCACAGTCTGAGATGCGAAGTAGCGAAATTTCTTCATCCGACGAGGAAGACGAGGACGGCAGGGACATAGATTTTTAGTATTAATCTTAATAGTAATTATACTGTATTTAGTAATAGGTAACGTATTTCATTGGGAATCAATTATTTTTGTTAGCAATTTCTTTGTTTATAAATAGTTTGTTGCACTATGATCAAAAAGCCTAGTAAATTTAGTTAATAAACTTATACCCCCCCCCCCTGAAAGTTACCGCCGGGTAATTTATATTTTTTAATTATTTTTTCCATGTAAAGTCTAGGATTCTAGTCCTTTAGCTCATTTTCAGATTTTTGGCCGCTTTTCGATTTTCTGGCCCTATGTTATCTAGATTAAAAGTTAACAGTCAGTTTTGGTTAAATTTTAGAATTTCCCCATTTGATACGGTCTAAAATAAATATTTCATATATCATTGATCGTACTTAGGTTATTTTGGACAATATTAATTATGGATATTAATACCTTCATCTAAAAAAGACTGAAGGTGTTACGAGTGGATAATACAATATTAATGTTATAATATAAATGAATGAGGTGTGTATACTTGAATTATATTCATATTTAATTATTTTAAAATTGTCAATAAATTCCATTAGTGTGTTCGTGACGTTACTATGTAGACAAACAACATAACATGACTTCAAATAAATTTAAATAAACATTTTATTTGCAGATATGATATGCAGATAAAACCACGAAGGGGCGAACACGGCCATTAGTATGCGCAACTTACGTTTGACCGTTAGCAGCGGAGGGGCATCCACAGTCATAAATCGGTGTGCGCGATTCAGTACAGCTAATGCGATACTGCAGTCTACCTGGCTTTGCACGTAGTCATGTGGTTTGGTAATCTTTGGCTGTGTAATACACTGTCGGTCAATATTCAACGGATGCGCATACTAAATGACCATGTTCGCACCTTTGTTGTTTTATCTGTATACAATGATCTTAAAGTCGAAATTTAAGAAGTTGTAAACATGTTATTGGTTTTTAATACATTTCTTCAAAACTTAAGTATTTAAGATATTTTTAAAACTCTTTTGAAGAGAAAAGATATAAAAAACTGTATAAAATACATGAAATATTTTTAATGTTTTTTAGTAATTTAGTTATTCGATTTTAAAAATACTGTTATTTTATTTTACAATTAGTCATGCGTTTTCTTGTACTTTCCTTGAGTGTTAAACTATTGGCTTCCAAATTTTGGTAAATAATTATCTACACCAAAAGGATTGCCAGATTGTCAGAAGTTAATTTTTTTACATACAAAAACATTACACTACTAATTTTTTGGTTGATCAAAGCTGAGATCTTGCCAATTAGTCATGAACACTTTTTTTTTGTAAAAAAACAATGAAATAGAAAATAGTGGATATTTTCAAAAACTGTAATTTTTTTTAAATTAGTTGAAAAATCCCGTTTAATAATATGGTTTGTATTCCACACCTGTTGAAAAATTTTTGACTTTATAAATTTTCCTTTGAAAAGTCTATAGTAGCAAAATGACGGAGCACATATTCATTCTGTTAAATATCACTTTCAGCAACAGATGGATTGGCCGAGGAGATTCAGTAATTTGGCCACGAAGATCTCCTAATTTAAATCCGGTAGATTTTTATTTCTGGGGCCATTTGAAGTAGTTGGTATTCAATGCTCAAATAAATGCTGATGAGCAATAATTGTGTCAGAGAATTTCTAACGGTGCCAGATAAATAATAAATGATGTTTAATGTAATCTGTAGAATATATGATTCCTTTGTCAGCCTTTGTTGCCTCTGTGCTCAAGGAGGCTATTTTGAACATTTAATTTAAAGCTTATCATGTTTCCAACTCCAGAATTAAATAAAATTTGTTGTTTCAGAGCTGAATTTTATTGTGCATATATCATTATAACATGGTGCGCCGAGTAGGTAAAGCGCTTATAGCTATTTACCTGGTACCGACGATAGATGGTTTGATTCCATCTAGGAGCAAGTTAGAAATTTTATTTGTAATTTGTTTCGGACTAAGATGGGAGAGGAAATGTCGATGCCCTAGATGCGGTTCAGACTCCACAATAAACTGTAGGTCCTCGTCTCTCTACCCAACACAAAATCCTAGGATTTTCCGGGAGCTACTCCGGTGACTTGAGAGGTGGTTAAGAAAACATTTAAAAAAACATATACATATAGATAAAATACCCTGAAACATTTGGTTGAGAACAAATAACATTATTTTCTTGAAAACTTCAAAGACCCAAAATTAGTGGTATTAGGCACGTTACAACTGTGACAAATGATGTTTTGTCTTATAGTCAGTGCCTCACTTAATAAATACAAATTATGGCATATTTAATAAAATCTGACTTTTTTTTAATTTGAACTTTTCTTGAGTAAAATTTTCAGTTCTTGTTTTTAGCCAAATTTTTACTTTGGCCTTTAGGAGTGATACTAAACAAATTTTATTAATAAAATAGAATGCATAATATGATTTAATAAATTTTTTTAAGTTACTTTTTGTACGTAGTAAGCCAAGATTTTATATTTGATTGTATTATTAGACTATACAGCTTTCATAACTCTACAACCAATAAAATACCAGTTTTTGAATACGATCAAAAATGACCGAGATGTTGAGGTGTTTCCCCTTACGTGGAACACACTGTATGTAATGGAAATGGAAATTAAACATCCTACAAGTTTAGTAAGTGAATTTATTTATTTACCTTTGTTTTGTATAAATCAGATCAATGCAATAGTTGCAAAATACCAAAGTAAAAGTAAATTCAGTATTTAAAAATTTCATTAGTTTTCTGAAATATGGTATTTGTATACGTATAATTAAATTACTTACAATTTTGTAATTACTCTTGACCGTTATACATATTTATTAATATAGATTAATGTAATTACAATTAAAAGAGACCAGATAAAATGCGTATTTACATTCTAGACCAACCTATTTACCTTGAAAGCAGGAAAATTGTTGTTTGTAGTGACATATTTAGGTAAAGAATGATATTTATTCTCTTATTTCTAAAAATAAGAATTTTTAGAAATAATTATATCGTCTTAATTATGAAAATTTATGCATAGAAACTCTTTAAGATTTCGGTTTGTGTAACATTTTTTTTTATAAGTATTTAAAACTGTATAATTTAAATGAAACTAATTTAACTGCTTTTTTCGGATAAAAATATATCTCTCATATTTAATGCCTGATAGAAATCGATTTAATTAATTTGGGATTCAACAGCTAAACTCGTCGTGTGATAAAACTGCCCGACTTAAATAGAATAATAAACAACTTATATAATACTCATAAACTACACTCGTGACGGTATACATTTATAATTTAAAATAATACCACTATTTATTGGTGAAATTAACAAACTTGATGAGACATTTAGTCTTAATAAGGAAAATTTCCAATTGTTGAAACAAGAATATCTCTTTATATTAGAAAACAAATACGTTTGAAGGGAAATATATGGCATTCCTTAACAAGAAAATGTTCCATTTTTATTCAATTTTTTCAAATAGTTTGCATTCTGATTGAAATTCTCATCATAAAAGAATCACAGAATTATAACACAGTTTAAGTAAATACTTCTCTAAGTACTGATGACATACAAACAACTTATTAAATCTTAAACCAAACGAAGCCGGACATATCTGGGATACTTCTATGTGGGATACAGTTTTATTAAATTATATGGAGGAAATATAAAAACGAATTTCAAAAAATATATCTTTATTTATTAACAATAATACTTACATTTACATAAAACAAAAAAGTCACCTTGACCATGGGCTGCTTGCATATTTACTATAAGGTATCGAACCGGAACTAATTTGTGAAACAGGAGATATTGCCCAGCCATGTCCAAGACCCAAATATGACCCATATCCTACCCCAGAACTATAACTGACTCCTGAGCCAATCCCTACGCTTGAACCGATCCCTATTCCTGAGCCAATTCCTGTTCCATGTCCTAAGCTATATCCTGACCCTATTCCTATTCCTGATCCTAGTCCAAATCCTATCCCTGTTCCAAATCCTACTTCAGTACCAACATTAATCCCTTGAGCTACAGGTACTTCAACAGGTGTTGGTACATTTACAGGGTAGGGCCGGGGAACTGATACTGGATAAGGTTGAGGAACAGACACACGAACAGGCACAGGTTGGGCAACTGGCACTGGTACTCTTTGGGGAACCGCTACAGGTCGAGGTACTTCAACTGGATACGGTCGATTAACGGTTACATGATAGGGCTGTGGAACTGGTACGTGAACTGCACGTGGTACTTCCACTTGTACAGGTTGTGGTACTGGTACGGGAACTGGTCGATCTACAGGTACTTGTATGGGTTGTGGTACGGGCACTGGCACAGCTCTATTAAGTGTAGTTACGGTACTACCACCATTATGAATTCCTCCTCCTAAAGCAATACCACTTCCTATTCCTATACCTCCTATGCCTCCTTCGAATCCACCAATACTTCCCTGCCCTAAGCCAATTCCAATGGGGGAACCACCAAGCCCTAGAGAAGAGCTTCCATATCCCAGTGATTGATAGCCTCCTCCTAATGCAACTTCACCAGAGAAGCCATTATTACCCAATGAGGTTCCGAAATGTCCAAGACTGCCTAATCCCAATCCACCAGATGAATATCCTAAAGTAGGAAGGCCTCTTTTTTTCGTGTTTAGCTTCCCCGCCATCGATGCTAAGTACCATGAGTAATGCCAAAGTGCAAGTCTAAAAAATAAAGTTATCGTTAAAAAGTCTTAAAAATATTAAATGAACATATAATTAAATAAATCATGGAACCGACAAAATTGTGTTGATAACAACAGTTTTTTGTATTTGCAAAAATCAACCACATGTTACGTGTTTTCAAAATGCTGTAAAATAAGGTTTTATCCCGATTTTGTTTAATGGAAACTGCTAATTGTTGGTCTGTTTTTAGGTCAACATTAACATAACAGAAACTACAAATAAATTAAAGTTATTTGAAGCTAACAAATTATACAATTAGCAAACGCTATTCCCCTGAGCAGATTCAAAATTCGAAACAAAAAATTTTTTGTTAAATAATTAGGACAAAGTATGAGGTGTCATAAACGAATAACGGATAATGTCTTTTAAATTAAATAATTATAAAAAATACTTACTATGTAAGCCCTCATGATGTCAAATGTTTCTTTTTTGTTTTATGCCATCAAATCTGTTATCGATTCTTTTTATATTAGACCACGATTCCCCCATAAAATTGTTGAATAATCTTCGAAAATTAAGAGATGAAATAAAACTTTCCCGGTAGGTGTCCTCTCTTACATCCGTTGTATGAAATATTATACTTTTACCTTAATTAATTGATATATTATACAGCAAATCTGAGAATTTTATGACTGTCAGCTTTTGTATCAGTCTAATATAAACGAGTTTTTGCAATAAATAAAATTTTGCATTATAATAAGGACATAAGGTGGCTCACAAATAAAATCACAAATTGAACTTTATTATTTTTAGAGAAGACATAGAAGATTTGCGTGCAATATAGAAAATTTCTCAATAATAATGCGCTGGTTCTATGGAATTGATATTCAGTAGATGCAAGTCTGTATATGTGAAATTATTATTCAAACCTGGGTGGTTTTGTGATTCTTGTGGCATGAAGCTTGAGACTGATTAATTATTATTATCTTTTAAAATAAATTCCAGTTTTAAATACTTACTACTTTCTGCAAGTTGTCCTCACTAACAAGATTTAATAGAATTATTCCATGAGAGCTTACTCGTACGTATGTAAGGATTGTAATTATAAATACGTTTATCCTTGTGACAGGACAAACTATATTTTTTAGATGGTATGTATATCATGTATATAATGAAGAAAACCATGATTTTAATACACAATACGACAAAAAAGATACATGTATATTACATCACTATAAGTATGATGTTTTTCTGTGACAGGCTAATACACAAATTATTCATTACTTTAAGTACAAATTATGTTATCTAATAAACAACAAACTGCCTCATCCTATCTGTGTTCTAAAAAATTTATAATGGAATTCTTAGGATTTTAAAATAAATAAAATGCATACGGAATATTCCGTATGCACCTATCTTCGAGAGAAGAGGCATAATATTCCATAAATATGTTTCGAAAAATGCTTTTCTGAATAATTATAGACGTTTGAAGAAACAGTTTTTATTGATTAATTTTTTATCTATCTGAGCTAAATACTGGAAACTTAATATGCAATTTCCCTATATTGTAATTTTATCATAATTTTATTGTACTATTATCACAATAGATTTTATGGAACTTATAATTTCGGGTTATTTCAAGATCATGTGGTTAATATATCTTGTAAAACTTTGTAACTCAGGTTGTAAACCAACCAGACAAAATACTGTCTCTATGCTGGTTTAAAAGTGGTTCTATTTTGTCCATTAATATTTTCCAAAAATGCCATAGCCTTTGAGGAAAAATTAAATTGATTATGAATAGAACAAAAATCTTTGTAACGTAGGTCATTTTACTTACCCCCCTTTTGACTATGTTGCAAAACTATTTTAATTTTGACTACCCTGGTTTTATTTATAAAAATACCTGTGTCTGATGATGTGAAGTAAATTTGCTTGTTCACGAAACCGGTCACACCAATAATGAAATTTTATGAGAATTTTTCTGTTTGTCATCACAAAAATCTTTGTTTTAATAATAAAATTTTTTATTTAATTAATTATATTTATGTTACATAAAATATTGGTCATTCGTATTAACAGACTATAAAGATATGTATTAAAGGTTGCATACCAAATTTAAATTAATAAACCAAATGTTGCTCAATAAAAACTACTTAGAAGTCATCTTGAAATGCCTGTAACTTCTAGGGAGCATTTTTCGAAACATGTTTATACAACAGTACCAAAATATTTATTTTCAAAATTAACCTTTTACTTTCGTCAAAAATCATAACGGAAACGTGTGTAATTTCTTTTGGAAGTCTTCGGAAAGGTGTTATATTACGATTATTCATATAATTTTGACTGCATTAATATAACTAATATGTAATAACCAGAACTCGTTGATCACATCTATAAGTATAGTTTATTTCAATCTTATTTGCAACAGAAAACGTTAACGTCTGTGATGGCGGTAAAGGTCAACAAAGCCGATTTTTTATGTTGCAAATAATTTCGAAATAAACTGTATATTCATTACAGTTTTTTTTTAATCTTATGTTTTATATTCTATTGTGTAATTGAAAAAACATTATTAGATATTGGACATGAAAAAAAATCTATATTTTTAATACTTAATATTATAACAAATAGCAATCTAGTCTTTTACACATATTTTTATTTTTTTTCGGTTACCACAATCAACTTTAAGCAAACTTTACAGTTTTGTATTATCGAATTTATCCTAAGGTTGCTCTTTGCAGTTGAATACTCTTCTATGTGTTTTTGTTATAGGAAATCTTTATGTATAACTTGAAATACCTGAACCACAAATAATTATTTTATATAGATATTTCCCTCCAAAAACTCTACACCTAAAAATTTTCGTAGTTGTTAGCAATACATAATTAGGATTTTTAAGTTTTTAAACTGTATTTACGTTATTATGAACCACTTGCACGCATTTTCTATTTCAAAATAAACAAAATCTTCAATAGGCGTTGCTTCTGTCGGTATACAAATGTTGGCCTTAGTGAAAAATATTCACATAAGAAGTAACTGGGTCCCGTTTACAAGGACTCTTATTTTGGAAAACATCTTAACGAGACAATACTGTTACGTGTTTGCTATCCACACAAACACCTTTACTCGTAGATTCGTTGATTGAAAGTCCAGGTAACACTTAATCACTACTTTATTTACTAATTAACAATTAACAACAATAGATTAATCACTGTCCTAATTATAATCACAACTGAACACTTATAAGTCTCTTTCGTATTTCTTCATCACTCGTTCGCGTTCGACCTCAGACTAAATCTCGGCCCACCGTGCGTCTTATTTATACATCCATTCTCCCGGTCTAGAGCACTCCAGAATATTCCCGGCCGTTCGTGTACAATTCCAGCCTAATCTAACCAGTCTGCACAGTCCAGTGGCGTAACACTGCCCCTTCCTTAAGCCTGAACGTCCCGATCAGGCAATTCATTATTCCCTGCATACTTGGCTAGTCTCTCTATGTGCACCACCTTCATCTTGGATTTTGGACTTTGCTGAATTCTATATACAACGTCGTTTAGTCTGGTGACCACAGTGTAAGGACCTTCCCAGGGCGGGTGAAGCTTCAGGGACCTGCCTTTCTTTCGTTGTGGGTTATATAGCCAAACCAAATCTCCAGCCTGGAACCCTCCTGAATTCGCCTTAAGATCATAACGAGCCTTCATACGGTCACTTGCTATGGTAACTCGCTGAAATGGAGCCCTGGCGTTATATTGCTTATTTCTTATTTGTGGCCCCATTCTTGCCGCGCAAACTTCACATTGGCGGCACCAAGCCTCCACATCTTGACGACTGTTTACCCAGTAGAAACGTTCTCTTACTTTAGTCAAGGTTTTGTTGATGCTAAAATGTTCACCAGACGTTCCATTATGCACTTGCTGAAGTACATTTGCTACATGACACCTCGGGATTAACAATTTCAAAGTAACTTTCCTCCCATCTGGACTTTCCCACGCTCTCTTCAGCAGTCCATCTTCTACGATAAGGAGTCCCATTGTGCCCATAAAGCCTTCAGCCCCACTGATTTATTTGAAATGTCCTTCCAATCGGGTCGGGTCTCTCTTTCTTTCCATTTCAGAACAGGACCAGTCTCGTTATCGTTTAACTGCGCTTCCCTTAACGACTCTTTTGTCCAATAATCCGGAACATCAATCTTAACGGTCTTCATTATTTGTACATTTTGTTGTTCTTCCTTACGGTGGCAAAGCTTGCAGTCTTTCTGACACAGTCTTTTGGAAAAGCCATCTGCTATATTCCGCGAAGTACCAGCTCGCCAGTTTTCCTGCGGCTTCTCCATTACTGCGACCCTCTCAGGGATGCGCTGACGACAGTTACTCTGAATATGGCCCACTCTGCCACACTTATAACAGCACATACGTCCTCCACTCTGTCTCCCACTACTTTGCTGTTGGGTTTGTTTCGGATCTTGAATGTTGAGCTCATGACAGTTCCTCTTAATATGGCCCAATTTGCCACACATATAACAACGGAAGCCTCCAGTTGGCCTCCCACTACTTTGTTGTTGGTCTTGTCTCTGCTGGGAGTTCGATTTTGTCAGTAGTTGGGTCAACATCTTGTGTAGATCAGATATCAGGTTTTGTGTTGTGTTATCTAGCTTGTCTTCTTCCACACTCACAGCTCGTACTTTTTGATTTGATTGTGTGGTATCCTTATAGGCAGCCTCAATCTCCAGGGCATGTACTAAAGCCTCACTACTAAGCTTATGCCTGGCCAACTTAAGAATTCGCCTAACTTCCTGGTCCCTTACTCCATCAATAAATGTACTAACTGCTAACTGTTGTTGAAATTCCATTGGTGCATCAGGATAGGCTAGATGGGCTAATCTTTCTACCGCAGCTTCGAACTCCTGGAGGCTTTCTCCACCTCGTTGTCTGCGTGATTTGAGCTGAGCCTTATATATTTGGGCGAGATGTTGGTCGCCATATCTTAGTTCTAACGCTGCCTCCAAAATGCTAAAGTTTTGTTGCTGTGCGGCAGGAATTGTTTGGAGCAGGTCAAATGCTTGGCCCCTTAGTGCTAATATCAATGCTGTTGCTTTTTCCTCATCGTTCCAGTTATTTGAACGTGCAGCTGCCTCAAATTGTCTCTTATAAGTTGACCATGAACTTTGACCGTCGAATGAAGGTGGTTGTAATCTAGCACCAGACGACAGTACTAATTGGCCACCCTTCTCTCTTAATTGTTGTTTGAGTCGGGCTACTTCTCCTCTGACTTCGGTTATTTCCCCTTCAACTTGGCTGACTTTTTCTTTAACTTCACTGACTTGTTCTTCCACTTCACCGACTTTTCCTATAACATCGACTTTAAATTTTTCAGTGAGAGAGAAAATGGCTACCTGCTGTTCCTCTAGGCTTCTTTTTATGTCTTCGTTTTCCTCCAATCGTCTTATTTCCAAGCTCTCCATCATTTTTCTTAAGTCTTCTTTTTCTTCCTGGCGTTTTTTTCTCTTGAGCTTCCATAATTTTTTCTCTGTTCGTCCTTCTCGTCTTGTCGTATTCTTTCTTGTTCTTCTTTTTCTTCCTGGCGTTTTCTCTCTTGAGCTTCCATAATTTTTCTCTCTTCTTCTTTCTCTTCTTGTCGTATTCTCTCTTGTTCTTCATTTTCTTCTTGCCGTCTTCTCTCTTGTTCTTCTTTTTCTTCTTGTCGTCTTCTCTATTGTTCTTCTTTGTCTGCCTGTCGTCTTCTCTCTTGTTCTTCTTTGTCTTCCTGTCGTCTTCTCTCTTGTTCTTCTTTGTCTTCCTGTCGTCTTCTTTCTTGATCTTCCATAATTTTTCTCTGTTCTTGCATTTGTTGCACCAATGCTGCAAGTAAGTCTTGTGTTTGTTTCTCCGCCATGCTTCTTGTTGTTGGCATTAACTCACGACACGTAAATCAGTTCAAAATAAAGTTTATTACACTATAAAGCCCGTAAAATGTTGTTAACACGTCTATTTTAGTAATGGAATGTTCCCGAAAAAAATCTCGAAACAGCACTAGAAAGTCTTATTTAGAGTCTATACTTCTTTTGTGTTGACAAAATTCACTTATCTCCACTAATTGTCCAATAGAATGTTCGAGAATTTTCATGAAATATCACTAATAATTGTTTTGAGTCTATAACACGTTTCCGTTAACACAGTCTACGTATCTTCTGTGGTTTCCAAATCGATTGTTCTAGAATTGTCACTTATAGTCACTTATAGTCTTGTTTTTAAGTCTACAATACGTTCCCGTCGACACAATTCACGTATCTCCTGTAGTTTCCAAATAGAATGTTCTAGAATTTTCCCGAAACTGCACTAGTAGTCCCTTTTCTCAGTCTACAACACGTTATTACTAGCGGCACTCGCGTATTTGCAACTATTTCTAAATCGAATGTTCTAGAAACTTCTCGAAAATACACTTTAAAGTCACTATTCAGTCCAGAAATAGTCCTCCAAACACTGTCCAGTAGCTTAATTCTCGTGTTACCACTAATTTCTGAGAAGAACACTGTAGAACCTTTTCGAATATTCCAGAAATTTCTCTTCCAATCCACTTCCGACACCAATTTGTTACGTGTTTGCTATCCACACAAACACCTTTACTCGTAGATTCGTTGATTGAAAGTCCAGGTAACACTTAATCACTACTTTATTTACTAATTAACAATTAACAACAATAGATTAATCACTGTCCTAATTATAATCACAACTGAACACTTATAAGTCTTTCGTATTTCTTCATCACTCGTTCGCGTTCGACCTCAGACTAAATCTCGGCCCACCGTGCGTCTTATTTATACATCCATTCTCCCGGTCTAGAGCACTCCAGAATATTCCGTTCCCGCTCCGTTCAACCTAACAACTGCCCCGTCGCCACCATATGCGGGGATGTCAGGTCGGCAACGAAACAAGTGTACGGCAAGGGCATGTTTTAATGTCAATGAAATTATTCTGAATTAAATTGAATTGGTCCCGTTTACAAAAGGTCAAAACTAAACACTTTCTATATAAACTATTGATAGAATAACTCCTAAAATTCATCCGTATTTTAAAATTCTCGAAAAAGGGCTTGGAATATAAATATTACGCAATTATTCCTGTAAGTGGTCGTTAAAAGAATCACGTTTTGTAAACAGGCACTGAAGTAACTATCTACGTTTTAATCTATGCCGAAACAAAATAAAAATTAAATATTTGTGAATATTGTAAAATAGTTAAGTCAATATTAGAGATAGAAATAGGAACAGAAATAATTTATTGATGTTAATAACTTTAAAGTTTTATACAAGTAAATACAATAGTGATAGTATGTACTAAATGCATTAAGCAAAGCACTAAAGTCAAAATAAGTAAGTAAGTAAATTACATACGTAAGTATATAGACAAATAAACAAATTAAACAAATAAATTAACAAATGTGTATATTAATAATATATTGTAGGAACTGATTTATAAATTAATTTTATTAGAAAAATCAGTCCTCAAAAATTTCTCCAAATTATAAAAGCTCTGTTTATTAATAAAGTTTTAATATGGCAACAAAATTGACTAAATGGTAACACAGTGATATGATTTTAAAGTTTATTAAAAAACGAGGGACCAAAGTAATTAATCCCATTTCTGCATTTTCCAAATCGTAAACATTTTTAAGATATCTTGTTATTAGACCTTGTCTCATGATCGTGCACATCCCCAGGGAAAATGTAGCTATCTATGTTTTGTTTTGCACAGGTGTATATGTAACAAATAACTCTTAATACACCGTGCTCAGAAAAAATATATTTTACGTCGTCTTGTATCCTAGACCTGACATGATTCTGACTAGACATCTCTGTAACCGAAATATTCTACCTAGGTGCCTTGAATGTCCCCATGTTAGGATTGTATACAAAAAAGTACTTTGCAACAATGCGTAATATGATGTTTTAATAACCAAGTTGTTAATCATACAAACACATTTTTTTTTAACATAATCAGCGTATTGGTCCCAACACAGTTTGGGTCCACAAATACTCCAAGAAATTTCGTATTTACAATATTTTGATAATTTCCAATATCACGAGTGGGAAAAATCATAATTTATTGGCTTGGAACCAATTGGAAGTCGTCGACTGTATTCGCAGCATAATATTCTCTAACTCAACCAAGTTGTTATGAATAGATTTAGTTGCATTATCTTCATACAATATCAACTTGGTATTTAAAATATATTAAAAAAGATCGTTAATATAAATTAAGAATAACTAGGGTCCAACTACGGACCCCTGAGGTACTCCATAATTGAAGTTACACCGTTATAAACCGTAATATCTATTCTTTAAATATATCTCCATTAATTTTAATATTTTGTCCTTTATGCTATATTTTTTCAATTTTTCAAGTAGTACATTAAGCTTCAAAATGTCACAAAAAGTGCAACCAGAATATTCTTTATTTTCATATCCGTTTATGATATAATGTAAAAGTTGATTTACTGCATTTGTCGTTTATTTCTTTTATCTGGAACCAAACTGCCCTACGAAAAAGTCATTAGTTTCAAAATATAGTGTCAATTTCTTATAATATAACAGTTTTCCAAAAACCTTGCCTTGCGACTGGCTCTGTGGAGTAGATCGGTAGAGTATGCGATGGGAAGTATGATTAGATGATCACTTCATCGACCTGCGGGTTCGAATCCTCCCACAGACACTGGCAATGTCATGTCGGTGAGAATGGTTGTGTGTAAGCTTTTTTTCATAAGTGTATACCTCGCCCATGCAGCTTCAGCTTTGGATTTGGGGGCTGTCTAATTTCTGCTGTATTTATTTATTATGGATATAATTGATATTGGGCGGTAGTTAAACATATCATTTAAGTCGTCTTTCTTAAACGACTTTGGACATTTTTAGGCAGTCAGGAAAAATTACTTCATGTATACACAGGTTTAATAATTTGGTGAGAGGATCAATATCCATAACATATTTTATGGTTTTAATGCTTATTAGTTGGATACAAACTCGCTAAATATTTAAAAAAACAAAAACATTTGCGAAAATATCAATTATCGCCTTGTTTTGGAAAAATTTTCAATGAAAACGAACGAAAATTGTGACAAATGGCAAGAGCGCTCATGACTTGACAATTTAAGATGAAAAAATGAATTAGAGACGATTGTGGAGATTATGTTGTAAAAACGATATGGAACACCACTCCCCAAGTGAATTGAGTTCTTCGCTGTGTAGCATTACCGACTTTTCATGAATGCCAAGATATCGATTACTGTACAGGGCTCGGTACAGTGTTGCAAATTCGAGGTTAACCATTGTTATTTCGCTTACATGAAGAAATAGAGAACCAATTAAATTTGGTGCGCTTGCACATTTTTGTAATGGATAATAATTCGTCAAAAAGTCGTATCTATCTGAAACCGTTTTTGAGAAAATCGTCAAAAACTGAAATTAAGAAAATTTGTATTTTGTTTTTAACTTTTTTATTTCTAAATTCATGTAAGAACAAAAATTCTTCCTAAGGACATCTTTTTATTTTATTTCACAACACGGTCACAGAAATGACAACTGACGTTTCGATTTCTTGAAACATTCATCTATGTCTTATGATAAGCGAGATATCAATGGTCAGCCATCTTTCCTTTCTTATATAGTATTCAGCGATGGCTAAATAATTAACTTATATTACAACATTATTTAATTGTATTAAACAAAAATGATAATAATTTGTTATATAGTTATTTCTCACTGTTCAACAAACATTACGTAAATGTCTAATCAACGTATTTTAAAAATCAATCAAAACATTTACTAACATCCATTTCAATCTACTCAAAACTGCCTTAGATAGGACAAATTAAGAGTTGTTTATATTTATGTCATCTTAGATACCTACTAAAAAAATTGCAGGAATTGCTCAATTTGTAACAAATCTACGCCATTGTTTCATAGATACTAAAAGTTTAGAAACGAATGTGTTTCGGGAACATTTTTCTTCTTTTTTTAATAACTTTCAGTATCTTTACATTTACTATGACAAAAAATTATTTATATCATTTTATTGGCCTCATGCGTATGGACTGGATCTCACTTTACTCAAAAATATTCTTATGCAACACAATACAATTTATATAAACTATTAAATTATTGTCAAGAAAAATATGGTCTCCTACATGGCGTAAAAAGATGTAGGTTATAATGTAAAAAATATATACCTACCGACCAAGCAGTCATATAGCTGCGATTTCTAAACAGTTTTTAGACGAAACTAAATCAAATAACTATACATAAATAAAACACTATTTATATAAAAACTAAATATATTTTTGAAAACTATGTACAAACTAATAATATTTCACATGAGATTTAGATGATATTCGCATATTGGGCAATTTTGGTTTACCAACTCTTGTGGCCTAAAGAAATGCCATGGCCGCCACCATATATCCCAGAACTCAGTCCAATTCCATGACCAAATCCAGAACCATATGATAGCGAGGAACCACCATAACCTGCTGATAATCCAAGTCCAGAGCCAAATCCTATTCCAGATCCAAGTCCTATTCCAGATCCAATACCTATACCAGATCCAATTCCTATTGCAGGACCGACTGCTACTGGTGTTGGTACTCTTACAGCAACAGGTTGAGGCACAGGTACAGGATAAGGTTGTGGTACAGAAACAGGTACTGCGACAGGGTGAGGCACTGGAACTGGACGTGAAACCACAACAGGAACATGGCGAGTGACAGTTACAGGGTAGGGTTGAGGAACTGGAACGGGCACTGGACGAGGTACTGATACTGGATAAGGCTGAGGTACTGGTACAGGTACTGGACGATTAACGGGAACCGCGAAGGGTTGAGGTACAGGCACCGGAACCGCTCGATTTATGGTTGTGACGGTATGAGTGCCACCACCTATGGCAATCCCTGAACCTCCAAGGCCACCTCCAAGACCACCTCCAAAACCACCGCCAAAACCACCTCCTCCGCTAAGACCGAGACCACTGCTGAAACCTGAAAATGCACATTTTTGGATGAAAACTTTTATTAGTTTGTTTAATCATAAATGGCTATATTTTTACTTTTTGTCAAATAATGTTTACACATATACAGTATGGTCCTTTTATCATTCTCACTCTCTTTTCAACGCTATTTGAAGACGAACGAACAAAAATTAAAATAGTGATTTATTAGACCGCTTAGTAAAAAATTTCGTATACTTTTTTATACTGCGAATTCGGGTTTTCGGTGCCAACTAAAATTTATATTTTTTTAAAGAACAGTTGAAGAGAAATACCATATCGTATACATTCATCTTGATTATTTTTGCAGATACGCAAATTTTAAAATTCATGTATCGGTGTTAAATTTTAGTTGGCACGGAAAATCGAACGCACAGTAAAAAGTATGTGACAGTTTTTAAAGATCCTAAGCGGCATAAAAAAAACATTTTTTGATTTTTATTCGTAAGTTTTCTCATATTTCTTCATATTTCTCATAGTAAGGTGAGACCGTTAAGCAAACCACACTGTGCATGCACATATATTTACAGGTTGGTTGATGAAAATAAAATTATAAAAATAAGTCCTTTAAAGCATGATATGGAGAAATAAAATGTTGGTCCTTCTCATCAAACTACACGTTTGTCAATATTTAATACAAAAAAAATAACATTTATTGAACTGGAACATTTGGAACTGATTTGTAGCCGTCAAAATTTCCAGATGTTACACCACTTGGTTCTTTTTGTAAATTTATCTAATAGATACATATCACAACGCAGCAATATTAATGATTTTAAAGGTCGTTAAATTTATTTAAAAGTGTAAATGTGAATTGTTTTCTATTTGTTACTTTCTAAAATCAACTGTGTTTGTAATTTTTATATTAAAGGACATTAAACATAAAAACTATTTACATTATTTAATATTCCAGATAAAATCCTGAAATATTCTTTACCTGAGGCATTTTATCTCTCTTTGCATCATATATTATTCATCTACATCAGGCATCGTATGTATTAATGACAGGATGTATGCTTTAGTATTCCAAAAATCTCAATTTGCTATCGCCTTGCCTCGATTAAAATAATCACAAATTCTAGTAATTTGTATGAAAATTTTAAATAAAAAAATTACAAACCTCCTCCTCCTCCATAACCGCCGAGTCCATAACCGCTGGAGGAAGCTAGTCCGCCTGATCCCAAATGGCCAAAACCTGAGCCATAACCAAGGCCTAGGATACCCCTTTTTTCTTTCTTTGGCACATTTCCACATGAGATGCTACCAAGTGTGGCCAACACCAAGATGTAGACCTAAAATATAATTAATGAGGATAAATAAACACATAAAACATTTAATGTAAGTATAAAAACAAAACAACAGAAGATAATAATTATTTATTTCCCTCAAGAGATAAAATATTCACAGTGGTAGCAAAGCAGTTTATCGCTAGAAGTCAAGGATTTTTGGTATTTTATCTGTATTTTGTACAGGAATTATATTCTTAACGCAAACTTTTAAATGCATAACATTTTTTGGGAATCAATAGGAAAAGTGATCATCTAAAAAATACATATTTTAACGTGATAAATATTTACTTATAACAGTTCAATATATTTTCGTTTCTAATTACTTTAGTTCGTGTAAATTTTCTATCAAATTAATTTATTTAATAATTTATTGGTTCGCAAAAAGATTTTTCTTATAACTTTCGCGATGGAAACGAAAATAAGAAAAGAGAGCTTTAGATAATAAAATTTGAAGAAAGGTTTTAAAAAAATAGTTATAAAATCACAGTGTTACGATTAGAATTATATAGTTATAGTTAAATAGTTCTGACACTTCTTTTTGCGGAGCACATGAAAAATCAGTTACTGAAAATACATCACAAAAAAATGTGTATATTTAGTGAAACACAAAAATAATATTGATTGTTTTAGTTGCACATTTCGATTTCGTCGTGCTGTAGCAACTAACTATACCAAAAATACTATTTCACTTTTTTCGTTGCATAAAATATGTCACACACGGTATCACTAATATTAAAATATAGGTACTATTTTTTTAGTGTAACGATGAGCTTACTTGAAATGCCCTCATTTTATTCTTAGTATCTCAAGTGAATGCGTTTTGCGAATCCAGGTTTAACTTTTATACAAAACAAGGCGTTTCCCCTCTTATTTTAGTTTAGGGAATAAGCCATTTTAAAATTATGAGATGAAGCGTGGATTTAAACTTTCACTGATAAAGTCAAGACCGGTGCGCTATATGCATATGCATTTTTCAAATTTTCATTGGAATCAATTGTTTCCTCATATCAAATAGTTTGCTTTGTTTTAATAACCAAAGTTTGTGAACAAGAAACCTCAGCGTTATTCATCAAAGTACGTACGTATATCTTTTAAATTGTTCCTTGACTTATTTACTGGCTGTATAATTTATAATTAGTTATAAAATATGATCTATTTTTTACTATAGTTAAAATAGAAAATAGCTAAATATAGCTAACAGAACAATTATATACAAATCACATTTAGAGAATCCCTTGATCATTAAAACTAAAAACAAAATATTCTGCTTTATCTGCCAGATACATATTCTACTGCTTTACTTATTTAATAATAATCAACGTTTCTAATAAGAAATAAGTAATCGAATATATAATGAAGAAATTTATATGATGTTGAAAATAATACCAGATTTTCTGAGATGGTTAACTTCTCTTTTTCTTATTTTTTTTTTAATTTTAAACTTGGGAAAATGATATACATGGTTAACATACAAATAAATAGACTTTTAACATAAAAGAAAACTATTTTCATTTCCTATTTCACCGGAAATTATAGACACAATCAAATTTAATCTAAACACGCTGTATATTTACATAGTTTTAGATACAACCATTAAATTTTGAGGTTTACAATGTGATACAATTGTGTGTGCCTTTTGTTTTCTTTATTATTAGCGATATATTATTAAATACAGAAAGTTCACGCCTCTGATTTCCAAAATAGTATATAAATTATATTTTTTTAGTTAAATAACGTAAATAGCATATAAATAAATTTTTTTTGAGAACCTTAACAGATAAATGTGTCAAATTTCATCGGCAGATTGCCTGAGAATAATTAATTTTTAAAATTATCTTAGGGCCGATTTATCAATGCTTAATTAACTCTAGAAGATAATTTTTCGAATTCGATTCTAAATTTTAAAATATTTAATCTAACCCAGGCTAAACTATATAATCCCATCAAACGAATTGCTTTTGAAAATTAATAAAAGTGCCTTTTCTTTGTATCATTTTCTTTATGTCCATTTAATTTAAATTTAATTTAATTCAATTTAATTTTTTCTAAAGTTTGTACGATAGGCGTATGTCTTATTTGTATTTCTGCTTTTTTATGTAATAGGCGTTAGGTATATTTGTAAAATATTTGTGTATTTTATATAGCGATTTGCTTTTATTTTACTTTGTAGTACAATGTAATTATAAACTTGGACATCCATGTCTGTATTACATTGATAAATAAATAAATAAATAAATAAATAAATAAATAATACCCAAAGATACAATTTAAAACAGTTATTCCCTTGAATGCTATATTTTATTTAATGTTAATTCTCTATTAAAAGATGTATGTATGTAATGATTTGTATTACATTGATTTGATATGTGGTATTGTAATAAATAAAGAAGAATTTTAATTTGATTTATCTTTTAGTTGCAGTAGACTGAGTATTAATAAATCGGCCCTCAGTCTTTAATTAAATAAGATTTGTTGTTTTTCACAAATATCGCTATTATAAAAAATACCAAATATTAACCAATAAAAAAATATTTAAAATGGTTATAAAAAAGGTACCTATTATTAAGCACCTATAAAAAATAAATATACATAATTAGCCAAGATTCTGAAATGACTGTCCGTTATTTTTTTAAACATTTCTTAGCCCTGCTTACTGCACTTAAATGAATACTTCTTGAAATATCTGAAATTATTTTAGTACAAACGTTTCTAATTGTGATTCCATATTTTATGTAATCCCAAATCATAAAATTTCAAGTTGTCAAATTTATATGTTATCCAGAATGGTTGCAATATATAAGCAAAATAATAGATCGATCCATCAATAATTGATAAACAAACAATTTAAAGGGTTGATGTATCTTGAATTATGTGCAAAAATAATTTACTGTGTTTGTCTTCTACCTGAATTTTTTTCTAAAACATCTGCCTCTACATACATATATTTAAGCACGTCTGCCTTACATATTTAAGTAATTACGTCACATTTTGTGAATACAAAGATCGTCTTCACTCATTCACCAAGTTAATACGTTTCTATTTCATAATACTTGAAAAGTATGAAAGCAAAGCTTTGTATTTCTTACAGAACTTAATCGCTAACACCTAACACGTAATAAAATTTAAAATAAACACTTAATAATTATTGGTGTAAGTACATGATGTATAATAATCATAACTGTGTTTTAAAATACTGTATAAATTGTAGTCCTCGAATGATGGTTTAATAAACTGAAATGTTAAAAAAAATACGTGAAATTCTCAAAAAACGCTACCAAATATTATTACATATATATATATATATATATATATATATATATATATATATATATATATATATATATATATATATATATATATATATATATATATATATATATATATATACATATATATATGTAAATAAATATATGCAGTGCAGTTTGTATGTAACGGATAAATTCGTTTTCAGTGTATTAATAAATTTTAAGAAAAATTCTGAAGCGCGACGATTTTTGTTTTTTAAAAGCACTATTTGGTTTAAAAAATCTCACCCATTACTTCAACCCCCTTTGAATGACAACTAACCCTTCAACATTTTTAAATTGGAAATGTGGTCTTATGATACCTTATCTAAAAGAAATTTTGATTCTCTATTCAGCATTAGAAAATTTTTTAAATTCGGTCAATTACGAAAATTATTTTTGAAAATTAAAAAATTTTAACTTATGCCTTACTCGGAAAGTATGCTGTGAAAGTAATTTCACTTTGGATTGAAGTTGGATTATTGGATTTTTTCAAACAGAGTCAGATCAGAACCAAAAATTCAATAATCCAACGTCAATCTGAGGTTGCTTTACAACACCCTTGAGTACTAACAGAGCCCAAGCAGCACATTTAATGACCTCTACGCAGTAGCTACCATCAGTGAAACTTTAAAGGTTTTCGAAACTAACGACTATTACGTAATGGGAACGATCCTTCTATTAAGCATTAACCAAAATGGGGAATAGTTATTAGGTAGCAATTTCTATTCCGGAACCGTCCTTGTTACGTGTTGACAACTAGGTTATTACGTAAGCGGAACGTAACCAAGTAGCAGAAATGACTGTTTTTGTAACAGCTCTGTCAGTGGTATGAGAGCAATGTTTTGCTTTCTCTCTCGTTCAAATAGCAAAATATAATGTATTGCAATCGGACTTATCGAGTTCAGTTGAGGTCAATACGTCTAAGTTAAATTGATTGAATCACATAATAAATAATAATCTTTTGCAGTCACTCCTGTCCTGAGTGTGGAAATTAAAACGAGTACTTGTTTTCTGTAAAATGCTACTATGATACTTCGTAAATAATAGTTTTTCCCAGTAAAAATATTTTTTTCAAAAATTATGTGTACAATTTAAACTGCAACATTTTTTATGTAAAACGGTATTTTATTATATGTATTATAAAGTAATAATGTTCTATTCATAAAACATGTTAACGTCTTAAGAACTTTAAATGGAACACTTTAGTCATCATTACTTTGAAGTGGTTCTTTGGTAACACTATGCAGTCGGCATTACTATCAATTTTCACTTCAAACTTGAGAATGCTTTCAAGTGACGCAGAGTAGTATCCGCAACGTTGCACATACTGCAGCAGTTATTTGAAGATTTAATAACTATACAGTACCTGAATTCAGTAGAATCTACGTAATTGTTACAACACAGGCATACTACAAGATGAATTTTACACTAAAATCACAAATTTAGTGACAGTTATGTAATGCCTACTATATTAAAGTTCGGATGCTAGTTCCCGTTACTTTGGTGCTGCTTGGGAGTATTAACATTTTTAAATTTTCAGAATTAATTTTCTCGGTAACTAATTGACCAAATTTAAAAAACTTTTATTGCTGAATAGAAAATCTAAATCTCTTTCAAATAAGCATTACAAGACATCCCTCTAGTCATTCAAGGGAGGTTGAAATGGAGGGAGGTGGTGAAATTTTTATACCAGATGGTGTCAGTTTTTCAGAAATTTTCTTAATGAATTTATCCGTTACATATGAACTGCACTGTATAATAAATAAAACTGTTTGCTCTATTCAATGTTTACTTCATAATAAATTATACTGTGAAAAATTTTTTCACATTCAGTGCGAAAAAGTGACGTTATATTCGCAATCAAAGGTAATACGTTAATTTTGAAAAATTTACTAATCTCGAATTTGTTAAGAAAACAAACTAATTTTAAAATATGTCTGTATGATGTTAAACAGTAAATAAGAAAAATATAGTTATTTATGCACCAAAAGAGTAAAGTGAGTGTTTTAGTCACACATAAGGATAATATTCATACAAGCACTTTACTTCCAAAGTATATACAATATTTTTTGCACGAACAGGCACAATTTACTTACTGTAAAAAAGAAATAAACATAAAAATTAAAAAATAATAATTGGCCACGAGACGTTTGTATCTTATTCCAAAAGGGTCTAGCCGGATAAGCATGTTAAAAATGCCCTTAAAGGAAATTACACGAAATGAGCGTTAAATTATTTTATTATTAGTTATAAAAAAATATTTGCTAGAGTATTATTCCAAAAAATCCAAGGGGGGGCTGAACTTTTGCAAAAAAGGTAATTATTTTTTAAAAATATGTTGCAACTTACATAATGGGTGAAAAAATTTGAAAAAATTCTCGAACATAGAAATCTACCAAACGAACTCATTAAAAATTATTATGCCGTATTTGGCGCGAAATTCAAATTTTTAAAAATTAACAAAAATTAAAAACGCCCTATTCACCTTTTTTTTAAAAAGGTGCTATCATGATTTTTTTCTAACAGATGTGCTTTTGCATTACTAATACCCCTAATTTTTTTTCAGAATTTTTGATTTGGTGGCACATGCTGAAAAAAAATAAAAGTTTCAACTAAAACTATTTATTACTATTTATTATAGATAACATTAATATTATATTATTATAATTAATAATTTTTCACTGAAAATCAAAAAATAACTAATCTTCATCACTTTCCTCATCTATTACCGGCTCCACGTTTACAATATCAAAAATATGCGATAGAATTTCGGCTGGTTTAATAATTTTCGTTAAATATCTACCATGAGATAAATAATAAACAACAGCCGCGACGTGCGAAACAACATCCAACTGTTTGTAATCCGTTGGCACATTTGCAAAAATGGCGTAATATGCCAGTACATCCTAGAGAATTTGGTCTGTAATGTATATAGCATTTGTAGGTTTTTCTATTAATGTGTCTGGGCCTTTTCGGAGTAAGACAAAATATGTCAGCAGAGTAGACAATTGAAATTGAGATAAGGTGTGTATTACGCCACACCCCGACCTTTGTGATTGCAGCAACATGTTTATACCTGTATGCAGCAATATGTTCTCTGTATGCGAGACGCACACATCCATGCAACAGAAAGGAATTGAAAGAGAACATTAACGGTACAAAACACAGATCCTACTGTAATATAACAATTCTAGAAATCTATAATAGTAGAAGCTTTTGTTTAATAAATAATTTTAGGTGAAGTTTTTATTTTTTTTCAGCATGTGCCACCAAATCAAAAATTATGAAAAAAATTAGGGGTATTAGTAATGCAAAGGCACATCTGTTAGAAAAAAATCATGGTAGCACCTTTTCAAAAAAAAGGTGAAAAGGGCGTTTTTAATCTTTGTTAATTTTTTTAAAATTTGAATTTCGCGCTAAATACGGCATAATAATTTTTACTGAGTTCGTTTGGTAGATCTCTATGTTCTAGAATTTTTTTCAAAATTTTTTGCCCATTATGTAAGTTGCAACACATTTTTTAAAAAATAATTACCTTTTTTGCAAAAGTTCAGCCCCCCCTTGGATTTTTGGAATAATACTTTAGCAAATATTTTTTTTATAACTAATAAAATACTTTAACGCTCATTTCGTGTAATTTCCTTTAAGGGCATTTTTAACATGCTTATCCGGCTAGACCCGTTATCTAGGTATCCTTGTATTTAATTGTCTGTTTGGCATTATTTTTTATTTATCTCGTTTACACTTAGAATACTAAATATTACTAACTACTAAATATTACAAACTGTGAAAATTACCCTATTAATATTAATTTTAATTCGAAATAAATAACATTTTATGGCTATATGTTTGCTTCTCAATTTTTCGTTCTTTCTACTATTAAAAGTTGACATAATAAAAATGTTGACGTTACGTTATGTTTATATTTTTCATTGGTTTCCATGGCGACTTTAAATCCCAGAGAAATAAACGTTTGTTTTATTCCTTGTTTCGAGGGAGTAAAATACAGTTTTATTTCCGTTCATGTAGAAAGATATATGAAGAAAAAATAGTACTACTAATCATATGTGTTTTAATTTTATTAATAAGTCAAAAAATGGTAATTAAAACTCTTAAAATTGTTGCTTCACTATAACTGTATGTAAAAAGTATTATCTTCAGTACAGGTGAAATCAATGTTTATTTTATCGGTTTTATGTGTCTTTTCGTACAGATTTTTTTTTTTTTTTGAAAATTTAAAATAGAAAAATCTACTAAATCAGTAATAATAAATTATTTGTAAGATAAACTTATAAACCTTTTCGACATATTACCCTGCTATTATCTGTCAAGGAACACCTTCACTTTTTGATTAATTTTGTTTCTGTAGACATGCAATTTTTTTTATTTTTCCACGAAAACTGTATATACACACATAAATAGTAGGAATTCAATCAGTTTTTCTGTAATGTGCAGTATGAAAAATTGTAATAAATGATTTTAATTTATGAATCTTGGCTATGTGGAAGTTTTGTTTAAGATTAAACTTTGAAAAAGACAGGATACGTATTTAACACCCTAACATAGACACATGTAAAGAAAATTGGAACATTTTAACTAATTTTTTTTGTTCCGGTTATATTCAGGTTCTGTTCAGAATTTCCATACCTTTTTTTTATTGATTACGTAAATGTTAATATATTGTCCTGATATAGGTACATCTAATAAATGATGTAACTTAGTCCAATTATACAGTATGATGTGAGAGTTGAATATATGTAATATTGATATACCAAACAGATTTGGCATATATGAACATAGAATCTCCTTATAAAATAATATGTTACCTCAGCCACATATTTTACCTTAAAGAATCGTATTTATATAATTTTGCGGAAGTTAAGATCTCAATTCTTGCTTACAGACTACTATTTCATACAACAGTAAGGGTTATTATGAACGCTATTACAAAGAAAAAACTGAAAGTTAGTCATCTACAATAGAATCTGTAGCCAAAAGCAAATATTTTACGTATTCACAAAGTCTGTTAGATGAATAATATTTATACAGGAAGGCTTACTCATTGTCAGGTTCCAAGTTGATGCCATTTTAACTTATTGTTAGTTTTAGACAAAATGCTTAAACAGGTCGATTTTATTTTCAAAGGCGACACTATTTTCACTAGTACCACCTCAACCCAGAAGCGGGGGTGATATTTACCACAAAATTTCAAACAGCAAGCAGGGTCAAGTGACACATCATTTTAGAGCCTGTTAAATTCTCTTTACAATGACATTTTTTTTTTTTTTTTAATTGAGCTTTTAGTTTTCGAGAAATTTCGTTCTAAAGATTTGTTACCTGATAAGGTAGATTACTTACTTGTCGGTTGATTAAACGGTCGAAATGTCCCCACCAACGTTCATACAAGAATAAAGCCTTTGGTTCAAAATGTTGTGGGACACTTTGCAGCATTTTGATGGCGTTTGTGCATGATACGTTGTTGCAAATATTCTAAATAGTTGTATTAGGTTGTGTAAATTTTACTCTTCAAATGACCACATAAAAAGAAATTTAAGAGAGATAAGCCTGATAAAATCACAGGGCACTCAATAGGGACTCATCGTCCAACCAAGTGACCAAGAAACCTTTCTTTAATTCTAAAGTTGTCAAGCAATGCATACTGCGGAGGAGTACCACTTTATTAGAATGTCAAATTATGTTCAATGTGATGCTCGTGGTTACTTGATATTTATTTATTCTTGACAATTCTCCAGCAATTTGGAATATAAGATATAATAGGGTACGTCAAAAAGGTGTTTTGCATACGTCTTTAAGTTATGTTAAAGTTAGAGGTAGAGCTTTAGCAGTTTTTCTGAAATGAAGTATATAAAAAGACAACTTAAATTAGTAGAGACATAATTATGTTATAAAATTGTATAATATACAATTTTATACCACTATATTATCTATAATTACTTGTATGTAGCATCCTACAATATATCCTCGCTGATTCTTTGTATATTAGGTAAATATATATTAAAGAGTATTTTGTCAATACTGAGGATTTTATTGGTAATCATAAATTTTGATTATCTTGTTATGTGTAATGATTATTGTCCATTGATGTATTTGTGTTTATGAACAACACACTATTTTTAAAATACAAGAAAAGGTAAGTAATGCTTGTTGTCTAAATAAAGGTATACTAGAGTTGTTACATTTTGCTCTACAAAAATTTCTTGTTGCCCTCTTCTATAGTGCAAATATTGAGTTAAATAAATATTCACTGTAAACTTCCCAAAATGGAATTCCACTTTTCAAATGAGATTCTACTAAAGCGAAATATACAAGTCTATCAGCTGTCCCTAACTCATGTGAGGTTACTCTAATAGCATAATAAGTGGTGGATATTTTTTTATTCAGATTTCAGATGTTTCTCTCATTTTATTCCACTGGCAATGTATATGCAAAGGAATTTAATGTTGGTATTGTTTTCAATAATTTCGTTATTAATTATGATAACATTTAGATTGCATTTAAATGATACTATACTAGTTTTTTACTTTCTTGTGCCTAATATAAGGAAGTATAGTAATCGTGATTTTTTTCGACCTCGAGATTTTAATTGATTTATACGTTTTGGCCCCTCCTGAATCCATTCTGACTATTTTATGAATGATGTCTGTCGGTGCGAGTGTGTCTGTGTGTGTGTGTGTGTGTGTGGATGTATGTATGTGTGTGGATGTATGTGTGTGTGTATGATTGTGCGGATGCCTGTGTATGTTTGACGAATTGTAATGAAAAAACATAACTTTATGGAAAAAAAATCTGTCCGCATGTCTGTAGTATTACGATAGCAACCACAGTTTTTAAAATAAAACTTTCAAATTTGGTACACTTGTTCTAAAGGTCAAAGACAATGAAAAATTCGGTGATGAGCAAAATTGGGAAGCTGAACCCAAACTTTTTTGTATTTGACTTTACAAAAAAAATATATTCTTGATGGAAGATTATAAATCATATCTACAATATCAAGCCAATAAAATATATTTTCCAAGTACTTAAATAAAGCTGATGTAAACTGAAATATTTTACACATTTGGTCTCATAAAATGGGGTTAGGATAAATTTAACAGTTTGACATTTGAAAGGTCTAATTTAGTTACAAAAAATGTCAATGTCAGTAAGAAAAAATAATTATGAAAATATATGACATGAATTATTATTGACAGTATCGAATGATGCTGATAATTAATTATTTAAAACTTTTAATGAAACATTTCAAGGTACGCTATTAAAATTTAATTGAGGTAAGTGAAGAATTAAATAGAATGATTTTTTTAGATCAGGATGATATTTACTGGTATAAGAAAGTTAGCCACATCAGATATTTATTTATATTAAAAGATGTTATGTTTCCTGCATTCAGCTGTTCAGCTACTAAACTCAAATATCGACATATTGGAGCATATTGTGGTTTTATGCAATTTTTTGTTGCATTATCAATAAAGAGAGTGAAGATACCTTATGTCCAGTGTTTTGACACTACTTATGTATAATGAAACATCTGATGTGGCCAGCACATAACTTTCTTATACCAATATATATTATCCTGATGTAAAAAAGTCATTCTATTTAAATCTGTACTGACCTCAATTAAATTTTAATAGGGTACCTTGAAATTTTTAAATAATTAATTATCAGCGTCATTCAATACTGTCAATAATAATTCATGTCATATATTCTAATAATTTCTTCTTATTGACATTGACATTTTTGTAACTAAATTTCAAATTTTAAACTGTCAAATTTATCCTAACCCCTTTTTATGAGGTCAAATGTATAAATAATTTAAGTTTTCATCAGCTTCATTTAAGTAGTCAGAAAAGATATTTTATTGGCTTGATATAGTAGACATAATTTATAATCTTTCATCAAGAATATATTTTTTTGTAAAGGCAAATATAAAAAGTATAGGTTCCGTGGACCTCCTTACTGCTGGTCATCATCGAATTTATCATTGTCTTTGCCCTTTAAAACCTGTGTACCAAATTTGAAAGCTTTATCTCAAAAATTGTGGCTGCTATCGCGATACTACAGACATGTAGACAGATTTTTTCCATAAAGTTATGTTTTCTCATTATAATTCGTCGAGATTCGTCCAGAAATGCAATAAAAAATTTTAATTTTTTTTTCCGAAATTGTACCTTTTTTCTTCTTTCATTCATTGTATCTCTTCTGGTGGTACCATATTCATCAAATTTAATGTGTCACCTAAAATATTGTTGACAATCTTAACTGCCAAATTTGGGAAGTCTCCCATTAGTATTTTTTGAGTTATCGCGGATAAACACATACACACACATACGCACCGACAGATATCATTCGGAAAATAGTCAGAATGGATTCAGGAGGGTTCAAAACATATAAATCAATCAAAATCTCGAGGTTGAAAAAAATGACGATTACGATATTTCTTTATATTAGGTATAAGAATGTAAAAGATAATTGATTCCAGAGCTGACTCTTGGAGGATTTCATTTTAGATGCTAGCTGAATTATACCCTTTATCTCACTTTTTGACTGGCTGTATTCGGTCATCCAAGTAGGAACAATTATATATTACCTAACGTATTCCGTATTCCTCTAATTTCCTAAGCATTATTTCATGACTTGCCAGTGAAATGTGATCACAGAAAACTTCAACATTTATCCAAGAATTGATATATTGCATCCTATTTTGTATGTATTATTTTCGTTTTAAATTCCAAACTAATTGGGATATAAAATATTATGTAGTTTTATTAGTCGGTTTGGATAAAAAATTAGTAAAGAAAACCTCAAATTCTCATTTAGTCGACGTTTCGACAAAATTTATTGTCTTCCTCATCCTCATATCCAAACCGACTAATAAAACTACATATAGAGATTGTGGATACGAAACTCCTTAGCTATAAAATATTATGTTCAACTAAAATGTAACTTTTTTTTTGACATTACGAATCGTCATGGAGCATGTCTTACAAAGGGCCCATCTTTGTGAAGCAGAAAATGGGCGGCATTTAAGAGATATGTTTTTTCGGACATATTGGAAACAAATCTCCAGGCTTTGCATTTCATTGTCACCAAATATAAAATAAACAAAATTGACAATCAAAAAAATGAGTTTTTTGACTATATCTCGTACATTTGACATTTCGTTGTTATAAAAATCTTACAGTTCTATAAAACTATTGAAATCAAATACCTACAACAATGTTGCCTATTTAATTAATGAAATGGTGAATGCGCCGGTTAAATTTTGCTATTAAGTAATAATTAGGAAAGTTGGCAAAGATAAAGTATAACGCATTATACTAAAGAAGTAGAAACCAACTAATATATTGTATGTATCGTATAAAATAATACTTAAAAGCTTTTGCGCATAATATAGACACTAATTTATTATCTTTTGACGATCTCTCAACTGGCGAAGTTTACCTCACCTGACCTAAATCATCCTATACATATATTATTTAACTGTATTTCTGAAAGAAAATGATAAATTTATTCACGTATGGAGGAAAAATATCTTGAAAGACAAATCTTAATATTAATAATTCAAATATTTCAGATATTCGCTACCCATATCAATTATAAATTGTATTTCAAGGATAAATCAGTTACAACAGGATATAATTAATAAGTTTTGAATAAGGTAATTTCCAGTTCACTTGCATATGTGTAATAATTATAGAACCATTGCATTTTGTAACCTACAGATTTTTTAAGTGTAAATACAGTTCAACGTAGAAAATTGATTATCCTACAAAGTATATATAGGAAACGCTTTATTATGGTGACATTGGCATAGATGTAAATAATAGTAAACGCAAGATCAACAACTTGAATTTTTTGTGTCAAATTTTTTATTTGATCTACATGAGTTACGGACTATCGGAAGTTCAATATGAATATCATGAAATTATTCATATTTGTGCATGAATTAATTCCTTATGCTTTTACGAGTAACAAAGTTGTAGCTACCAAAACGATAAAAAAAGTCTCATTTTGTTTTTCAAGATATAAGTTAACCCACCTGTCACGTAGATTCAGTTTATTTTCCTCTTCCTTTCTTGGAACTTACAATGAATAGTCGATTTGTCCTCAGGGGAAACAGACATATTTAAATATTTGCAACGTGTCACTTTCCAGTTGGGTTGCGATTGCGTTGCTAGTTGTTTTGATAGAGAACAGCGCCAAAGTGTTCAAGATATTTATTATTTATTAAAAACTCCGATAAACTTGATTATTAGATGAAATCATTTTTCCCCATCAAACAAACATTCTACACCCCTTTTAACATTAATGCCTTGGTTAGATTTAAAATTAAAATGTTTTTATTAGTATATCAATTCAACTATATGAAGGCTATTTAATAAATTATAACGTAGGTAGGTTAATCCCATATGAGTAATTATTCATGATAAGGCAAAACAGAAAAATTCTCATAAAATTCCTTTTTATTAGTGGGACCGGTTTCGTGAACAAGTAAATTACTTCACATCTTATAAAAATTCCTGTGTCTGAAGATGTGAAGTAATTTACTTGTTCACGAAACCGGTCACACTAATAAAAAGGAATTTTATGAGAATTTTTCTGTTTTGCCTTATCATTAATAAATTATATCTCCCGGTTTTGAAAAATGAGCAAATGCATATATTTCGGCTCCCTGATAATTACTTTCAAAATCCCCTATAAATATATTACTTGAGATAACGGAGATCCCATAGCCATTATCTAATTGAAAATAAGTTCTCTTAATACAAACAGTCGATAATTCCATTATACTGTTTACATTGATTTTTGCTTTTTCCAACAAGTTGTTATAATTTAGCAATTTGATTTTATTTATTTCTAAAGTCTTATCCACTGGGACATTAGAAATATTTAAGTAAAATTTATATTGACGCGATGTGGAATTGTCATAAATGGCGAATAAGATGACGTCGAAATTTAATTAAATTGACTAAAATATGTAAAATTACATATACATTTTCCTTGTAGTTTCACAGTCTGCTTGGTTACTAATACCTGTTGGGTATATTTGACTTCATTTCGACGTTAATTCGGCATTGAGTTGACTAGTTTCAGGTAGAATCTACGAGCTGATGAGCAAATGGCAAATGAGTCCACGTAAAAAAAAATAAGGATTTTATTCATATTTTGTTATTTTTTATCAATGAAGTAGTAGAAACATTATTTAAGACACCTACAAAATTGAAAAGACACCTAATTCATAGTAAGATAGAAAATAAATGAATGTCGGAAATAAAAATAAATTCAATTTAATTGCGTAGTAGGCTGCAATCTCCGGTTTTTGAAATTAATGCGCCGAAAATTACTAATTAGTTACCCAGTATGTTACTGGAAAAATGTTCCTCTGCGCTTGTGACTTTATGTCAAAAGATTAGTCAGAGGGTGTTTCTTGATAACTAATATGAGACACAAAAATAATAATATAATTCCCTAACGTTTCGGAAAATGAATCTGTTTCCTTTTTCAAAGTTATTTACTCTTTTTAGTATTATATTTTATAATTCCTTATATACAAGGTTTATTAGAAAAAACTACGTCGTGTCGGAGATAAGCTTCATGTTAGGACTGTATTTCAAACGAGTAATAATTTTAGATCCATTTTAACAAAAACAAAACCGGTAAATTGTGAGCAAAATTCAAAAAACTGTATTTACAGTATTCCGTGTGAGTGTAATAAAAATTATGTGGGAGAGTCATCCAGACCCCTCAGTGTAAGGTTAGGGGAGCATAAAAGTTATATTAGAAATGGTGAAATTGAAAAATTGAAAATTTGCAAACATGCTTGGGAAAATGGACATAAAATAAACTGGGATTTGGCACAATTTTAATGAAAGAAGCGGACAGCAAAAAAAGAAAAAATTAAGGAATCGGCAATAATATTATTGAAATGAGGAAAAATGGTTATCGTATTACTCTGTAGATTTTGGTACAACGTGGTTAGCGATGCTAATAGAATTGATCAAAATTAATAGTGTATAATTTTTTAGTGTCAATGGTTCTAAGTATCTATGAATATTACATAAACAAAAAATAATGTGTCAAGTTTCACGCTTGACATGTTCTTAAAAGAGATAAATAACTTTAAAAAGGAAACAGATTCGTTTTTCGAAACGTTAGAGAATTATATTATTATTTTTGTTATCAAAAACAGCCTCTGACTAATCTTTTTATGTAAAGTCACAAGCGCAGAGGTTTACTTTTCCAGTAACATACTGGGTAATTAAGTATATTTTTTAGATAACGAAGAATTATTCATATGGTAGTAAGTCCCAAAAATGGAAAAGAAAAATCATATGATAGCTAAAATATAAGTCCTGAAAGTCTCAGATAGCACAGGTAGAGATACTAGAATATATATCTAGTAAACGATGGTGCTTTGGTTCAATATCTAGTTCCAGGAACTAATTGTTCCCCTAGGAATTGGTTTGGATACCACTATAAACCCCATGGTCCCATCTTCTTATCCAAGAAACCTAGTTTTCATTATTGATAAATGCATTCCTTCATTTCAACATAAACAAGCAATAAATTTCTTAAACAGAATTTCGTAATCCTAATCTAGTTCTGTACTTATATGTAATTTTGTCACAAATTAAAAACGTGCGAAAATTTCACACAAAGAATTCTAACTAAATAAATAACATATTTTATTTGGCATGTTTCATCTCTCGACATGTCATACATATCTCTAATAGGTCTAGTTTTACATCACATGCTACAAATATGTATAGCGGCAAGTAGGGAAAGCGAACGGTTTAGTTTTATTTAACAGAAAAGAAATCTATATTTAAAAATATGTATTTTTTTACTTTACCTATACTGGGTAAATACAGAAATGAACAAGAATGAAAAACTCGATTAAATTACCTGACAGAGCACAATGATTAGTTGATTAGGTAAGTGCTAAAAAAGTTTTGTAACTAAAATTATATACTTTTTGTTCCTATATCAAAAAATTACCTAAATATGTTTTTCCCTAATTTTAAATTTAGTCTAAATAATCACGTCTTAAATATTCTTCAGGCACTTTTTTCTGTATAAAACAGTGGCGGTAAGAAAATTTAAAAAAAAGGTGCAATTTCGACTTCTGGCATAAAGTTGTATTTTTTAAATGGGAATCATAGTTGGCTATGGTTTAGTTAAAAAGGAAATTTTTTTCTCTTTCAAATTATGTATCATATGTGGGGTCGCTTTTGATGTGTAAGTATTTAATAGCGAAAATAATCATTTAGTAGATTACTTTTCGCGTATTTTTATATTCATTCCAAGTAGGCGTGTGTCATCTATGACAGTGTTTATTCGTTTGTCAGTGAATTGCATATTAATAATTTTGTTTCCATCATAATTTAACCCCAGTTAATCGTAAAAGTGAAGATGTCTTACGAAAATTACGAGAAATATGATATGCCAGAATGCTTTATTTAAAGTAATAATTGTGATATTGCATCGGAAATATATTTCAACAGCTATCAAGAAAGACGACAAGCTAATAAAGATATTATTAATAGGTCAAAAAAAATCTCATTAATTGTGGGTCCTTCAACAAGCCAAGACCAAAAAATTACAACATTGAATATGCTGAAGAAACTTGTATAACTGTAATTGGAGTGGCGGTTGCGAATTCTTCAATTTCAAGTCGTCAAATTGAAACTGATTCTGGAATTTCAAGACGTCCAGCTTTGGGGATTTTGAAGACACAAATTTAGGCCTTATACAATAAGGAAAAAACATCACCTGCAACCAACTGATCTTCAGCGAGGATTAGTTAAGTCAAGAAAAATCTATTCTTCTCTAGAAATGTAGTTTGGACAGATGAAGCCTACATTAGCAGTGGGAGAATTTTCAATCAACAGGTATAACGAGCACCGTACGGTTGACGTGCGATCTCAGGGACGCTTTGGTTGGACAATCTACCCTTAATTGAGGCAAGAAATCAGTTCTTCCAACAAGATGGTGCACCACCTCATAATGTCAGGACCGTTTCAGATTAAATATCAATTCTGTAAATAACTGGATGAGAAGTGACGGACCAGTGAGGTGGCCACTACCATCACCTGACTTAACGCCACTGGAGTTTTCTTTTGGGGCCCGTTAAAGACAAATTATACAAGAAAACCAGTACCGACATAAATTAACTCAAGACAAAATTTTATAGACTGTGTGAATTCCATCTCAAATCTTCATATTTATAATGCAGGTCAGAATGTTATGATGAAGTGTAAAGTATCGAACATAACGGACATCAGTTTGAACATTTACTTTAATTTGAATTTTTATTTTGTCATTGTAATGTATTATAAAATTAGATATAAGTAACTGCTTTTTTGGTCTTGGCTTGTTAAAGGTCGCACACTTAATGAGATTTTGTTTTAACCTCTTAAAAGCTTTATTAGGTTGTCTTCTTTCTGGATAGCGATTGAAACATATTTTGGGTAGAATCACAATTGTTATTACTTTGAATAAACCATTCTATCATATCATATTTTTCCTAATTTTCGTAAGACATCTTCACTTTTACGATTAAATGGGGTGTAATTATGACGGAAACAGAATTATTAATATGCAATTTACTAACAAACAGATAAATACTGTCATAAATAACACACGCCTACTTGGAATAAATATAAAAAAAACACAAAAAGAAATCTACTAAAAGATTATTTTCGCCATTAAATACTTACACATCAAAAACGACCCCACATATGATATATAGTTTGAAAGAGAAAAAAAATTTCCTTTTTTAACTTAATCATAGCCAACTATGTTCCTAAAAAATACAACTTTATGTCATAACTCAAAATTGCACCTTTTTTTAAATTTTCTCGACGCCACTGTATTATACTGAAAAAAGTGCTTGAAGAATACAAAAGTTTTGTTTTCGTCAGTGAATATGTCTCAAAAAAGAAGATGGAGAATGTGTCTTCCATTTTTCTATATCTCTTACAGTTACCAAGTTATCCTATACAAACATCGAAATTTGCCCACTCTGTACACTTTATTTCAAACTTATTTGCAACGTCAGCTTTTTTACCCCTTGACCTGTGTCAAAGAAGCTGACGTTTTTTATGTTGCAAATAAGTTTGAAATAAGCTGTACAGACGTTAGTTTCCCGGGTACGTCAAGTTAAAAGTACCTCACGTCCTGTGATAATTGCACTGTGACTATGTGCAGAATGGCTGAATATAATACAGGATACAATTAATTTAGCGCTTTTCGTAATTTGACGGGAATAACAAAAATTCCGCTTATCTTTCCTACTTTTTGTGGCGCCACCTGTCCTTTGTTGAATTGATTGCTGATGCATCCAAAAAAAACTAGAGGTAGATATGGATTTCATCATCAATACTGTACTTCGCTAAATTAATGCGGCAAGCTAGATTATTCGTTGCTATTTTCTTGGCTTTAATTTAGGTGTCAGATTAGTCTTATATGATAAGGTGTTGTGGGTGTGAAACAAAATTAATTAAATGAATATTCTCTATAATAAGGCTTTAATTTTATTTTTATTTTGACACCATAATCTCCATTTTGCATATTATATGTAGATGTAACTTTTATCCTCGGTATTATTTTTTATATATTAAGCAAATTACTTGCCACTAACACCGATCTCCCCTAGATGTGTCAATTAATATAAAGTGAACACGATGTTCTACTTTAAATCTATTATTGCATTAAGTAATGCAAGTAATGTGGGTAACGTTGCACTTGATTTACCTACTCACAGTCACCAGAAGTTTAGATCTAACGTACGTATTTCAGTAAGTAACATTCATATCAGCTTCTGTGACTACTTAGGTGTAAAATTTATGTCTTTACATGGCCTTTATGTAAATACTCGGACGCACATGGGTTATGTAGGGCATAATTACGTAATATATCTGAAATACCATTAATGTAATACTAGTACTATAATATTAGATGTGTTACAAGTTCGGTAGACAAATAGTTAATAATTAAATTAGCTTCTGAAAGAATAACACAAATACTATTCATACGATGTGATCTCTCATTAATAGAAAACATAACAAAGAATTATTTATTAATATTAATAAGTAAATAGATAAATAATATTGTAAGCTTATGAAGAATAATTATGAATATTTTATTATTTCAAATTCAACTACATATTTTACAATTTAAAAAGTAAACTTCTGTTTGTCAGAATATGTATTTTAAAAAGCTTTTATGAGAATAATCCTGCGAATTGTTTACAATTTTATAAAGGATAATTTTCATTCATCCGTTTCTTAGGTATATTTTTATGTAAACATTAAAAAAAAACAAATAAACTAAAACACTTTTTTGTGTAGTTGGTTTTAAGAACTTAAGTTGTCTTTATCAGACACTACAAGAAATTATAAAATGCAAATAATGTTTGAAAAATAATTAAATTTTAAAATATCCAAAATCTTTCAATTTTAAGATCTCCAATTTCTTGGGTATGAGATATTTTAATTTCGTTTGTCGATAAGAATTGGGACATTTTCATTTTATAGATAATATAAGTTTTAGGTAAAATTCTACGCGCAATATTTTATTATTAGATAAATTGCCATTAGACATAACAACTACGGAATAGTTGGTTGTTAATACATGTAAAATTTGACAGAAAAAAATTTGCAAGATATACAAACTCGAAATATGCAAGTCTATTTATAATTTACTTAGCCGGATATCGAAATGCGAGATTGTAACGTTTTTAGAGATCACAATATTGGACGTTCGAATATTTACCGAATGTGAAAAAGTGCATGAACTTGCCAAAAGAGTGGGCGACCTCCACTTTTGGTCCCAAATGGAATGAACAGACTGATCCAAATTGCTCAAGATAGAGTTGGAATGTCGCGGCGAAAATTAACTCGTCGATTTAAAATTTCACACATTATAGCAGAATTTTGGATAGAAATGGTTTAAAATATTGAAAAAATGCACGCAGCTCACCATGAGAGAATCCCCAAATCCCGCAGAGCATTCTAGGGTGTCCCTTATTTATAGATGGTAACGAAAACTTCTTAATTTTTTACTTACCACCTAAAAAGTTTACACATTGTATGAGAAACACACACAAAAATTTCAGCCCTCTAGGTTAATTCCTTCTTGTGCCGACGGGAGTTTTAAATTTAATAAAAAAACGTATTTTTTAAACAAAAACATAAAGCGGAATTTTTCGAATTCATTACTTAAATTTACAACCCCAAATGATTACTTGATATAAAAAATATCTGGTGTGGCTAGCACATAACTTTCTTATATCAGTATATATTATCCTAATCTAAAAAAATCATTCTATTTAATTCTTCACTTACCTCAATTAAATCTTAATAGTGTACCTTGAAATGAGTCACTATAATTTTTAAATAATTAATTTTCAGCGTCGTCCGATAATGTTAATAATAATTCATATCATATATTTTAATAATTTCTTCTTATTGATATTGACTTTTTGTAACTAAACTAGACATTTCAAATGTCAAACTGCTAAATTCATCCTAACCCCATTTTATGAGGTCAAATGTGTAAAAAATGTCAGTTTGTATCAGCTTTATTTTAGTACCTGGAAAATATATTGGCTTGATATAGTAGACATGATTTATAATCATTTAATAGGAATATATTTTTTTGTAATGACAAAAATAAAAAAGTTTGGGTCCCGTGAATCTCCTTTCAGCTGGCCAATTTTGTTTATCACCGAATTCATCATTGTCTTTGGCCTTTAGAACATGTGTACCAAATTTGAAAGCTATTTCTCAAAAACTGTGACTACTATCGCGATACTACAGACATGCAGGCAGATTTTTTTCCATAAAGTTATGTTTTTCAGTACAATTCGTCGAGATTCGTCCAGAAAGGCAATGAAAATTTCTATTTTTTTCCCGAAATTGTACTTTTTTTCTTCTTTCCTTCATTATGTCTCTTCTGGTGTCACCTAAAATGTTGTTGAACATCTTAATTGTCAAATTTGGGAAGCCTCCCATTAGTATTTTTTGAGTTATCGTGGCCAAAAACATACACACACACCTACACGAATCGACAGACATCATCCGAAAAATAGTCAGAATGGATTCAGGACGGTTCAAAACGTATATATCAATCAAAATCTCGAGATCGAAAAAAAATGACGATTACTATACTTACTTCCTTATATTAGGTATAAGAAAGTAAAAAGGTGAGGAAATCTTAAACCCCTGTATTCTAAGGGTCAAAAATGCAAAAAACAGGGGTGAAATTTATGTAATAAGAAATGTAGAAGAAGTAGGATTAAATTAAAGATAAACGGTTATCTAAATAGCAAAAAATGTAGGTATCGTAATGATCCAAAAACATGTACATACAACTTCAAAAATTACCTGACCAGTTTATTCTGAGAAATCGAGTGGCTTATCGGCAATGTACCCAAGAAATTTAAAAAATTGCAGTTTACTTTTACCCAAATTGAAATCTTTTTATTGGGTGAGAGCAAAAAACCAAGGTCAATAAATAAGGGACACCCTCGTGGCCATATTCCAACAATAATCTGTATTGATATTAAAGTTGTATACAGGGTGGGGCAATAGTGCGTCCGACTTCGATATCTCGAGTCTATGATAGCTAGAAACTTGATTTAAAAACATAAGTAAACTAGACAAAAAAGTCTATAACCGGAAATTGATTTCGAGTATACAGGGTGAGCCAAGACGATTCTACAGGGTCAAGTAAAATTTTTTAAATGATATATCATGTATATCAGAACATTTTTTGAAACCTCTTTGTGGCCTCCTTTTACTCCTGTATTATTATTGACTTTCTCCCAACCACTTGGATGTAATGTTTTTTTTTTTTTTGTTGAAATTATACAATTTACACGTGTATATTAAAAATATCACTATAATCACAACTATCGATTTTAAGAAAAAATATGTTAGTACCAGTTATGAGACATATGTGTGATGACACTCAGCTATTTCACTTCCTAAAAGTATACAGGGTGGCCAAACTGAATTTTTAAATTTAAAACTTTTTAAACTGAATTTCCTCGAATTTTTTTCAAATGGATTTTTGGACTATGTGATGTAGAATTGAAAAACGAACATTTTTTTGTACGTTCATTCCGATGGCTATTTGTGACCATTTTCAATTTATTGAACAATAACTGCAAAATCAGCAATAAAAATTAAAAATTAGGTTTTTTTTTTCAAATATTTCAAGAGAAGGTATTATAATAAACGTGTTACATGCTGCCCATGAAAACATCACACCAACAATAATTCAAAATTTTAAGGAAATGATAATAAATAGCAGTATTACTCCGGCAATTTTATGAAACCTCATTCCAAAGACGCATAGAAATGTGTGTCAGTCTAAATGGGCAACATGTGGAGCACTTTTTATAATATCTTCTCTTGCATTACAGAAAAAAAAATTTAATTTTTATTGCTGAATTTTGCAGTTATTGGTCAATAAATCGAAAATGGTTACAAATAGCCATAGGGATATACGTACAAAAAAATTTTCATTTTTCAATCCTACGTCACATTGTCCAAAAATATACAGGGTGTTCCATTTGAAAAAATTGAGAAAATTCAGTTCAAATAGTTGTAAATTTTAAAATTAATTTTGGCCACTCTGTATACTTTTAGGAAGTGAAAATGGCTGAGTGTCATCACACAGATATCTCATAACTGATACTAACATATTTTTTCTTTACAATTGTTAATTGTGACTGTAGTGATTTTATTAATACACACATGTATGGCATAATTTTACCAAAAAAAAAAAAAATCATTACGTCCAAGTGATTGGGAGAGAATCGATAATAATAAATGAGTGGAAGGAGGCCACAAAGAGGTTTCAAAAAATGTTCTGATATACACGGCATTCCATTTAAAAAAATGTTAGTTGACCCTGTAGAATCGTCTTGGCTTACTCCGTATATCGAAAATAATTTCTGGTTATAGACTTTTTTATCTAGTTTATTTATGTTTTTAAATCAAGTTTCTAGCTATCATAGAACTCGACATATCAAAGTCGGACGCATTATTGCCTCACCCTGTATAAAGATATCAATTGCAGTTATCTATTAATTTCTTTATTTTTGTAACATAAGTTTCTAAGAGGAGGATGATATGGTCTTCTCATGATAAACATTTTTTCTTGAAAAAATTTTTTTTATCGGTAATTTCAACTCTTTTTCACACAGTTGATAGAAAATCCAGGTTATAACGTTTACGTACAATTATTAAAAATTGATATTTTGTCTATTTATTATTTTAAATGTCAACAAATAATAAATAATGATTTTGTATTTAACTATTATTTTCGTGATTCATGGCTATTACTCTTCCATTAAAACTAATATAATTAGATACAGAATAATTTATGTAACTATTAGTAAACCTGTACTTTAGGTCACATTTAGGTTACATGTCTGGGTATTTAATATAGTTATACTTGTATTAAATCTTTTTTTGTTGTACTAAATAGTTATAAATTACTAATATTAGTGATGAATATAAATTAAGAATTATCTCTCTGCTCAAAACTTAAATATTGGATTTGGTATACAAATTTTTGTTTTGGCAAAATCAATAATTATCTAACATGGAAAAATAAGCAAGAAATGAAGAAGAAAAAACAAACAAAGAGGGAGAAAATTGGGTTGATGAATTTTGGAACCAACATGTAAGTGCCCTAAAAATTTTTAAATGTGCAAGTGTGATCAAAATTAATGATCCGAATTGAGAACATTCCATGGCATTGGCCACAGTATATTAGTTAGCTATTCGCGGAGGAGTGGAGCCATAATCACATCAAAATAATCTAATTTTTGTTATAAAAATCATATATTATTTAACATACTAAAACAATGGGTATTAGCACGGCCACACACCGAAGATACATACAACATATCGAATCTTGTACTCATCACAAAGAAGGCTACCGCGCTTGCTTTCACCACGAGAAACGCTAGTGGAGGGTAAGGTAAACGTCACTGAACGTTAATGTTTATTATAGCTTTTTATCGCAGGTTTTTAGTGATTTTTATAAAAATTAGCTGAAAAACATTTAACACAATGATGGCAGAAGGGAATAGTAGTAATTTACCTGCTCAGTAGGGAAATTATTGTACCTATCAGAGGTGTCTTATTAAGATTAGGTTATATCAATTATGAGCATGATCAAAACAACGAATGTGCATGATTATTACTTACGATTTTTTGTAGTAGGCTCCTTTGGTAACGCATAATCGTCAGGATTAAAATGTTTCTTATAAACACGCGAATGTTTCGAAGGAGTAAAGGTATCCCTATGAATCGCTACTAACCACTATTTTAGGCGAGTTTTGTCTCCCGGAAACATATCCGCCTTTTGTTTCCGAACAAAATGTGTACATTTGAATTGAACACGCAGAACGAAGAAATAAATATTGCTTGCAAATGTATTTGGACGCATACTAGCGGCGTGTGTTTTGTAAACAAATCAGTCTGATTCTTGTACAATATGGGGGACTATTTCCAGTTTCAGATAAATTTTATAAGAGAAATTGAGGATAAACCGGTTATTTGTGACAATTATGATTATAATAAAAGTGATTATGGTAATAGAAACACAACGGAAAGGTCACGGACAAAAATTGGGCGATGATGATTTAATTCTTGAGCTGCTGTAATATTTTCAATATTATCACATCTCCTGTATTATATCGGTGCACCCAATATCAACGACCTTGACGTCGGAGACGCCTTCTACGCATAATTTGCAAAAGTAAAATGTCGTTTTATTCGATGACGACATACTTGCAACTGATACCGTGCCCATCGTTGTAGTCTTGGTGTACAGTAAATGCGATGAAACAATTGTTGCACCACAAATGTTTATGCCACAATTGTGGTATGTATTTTCGGTGTGTATCCGGGCTTATACTGGGTGTAACAAGATCATGGTACACACCCTTTTCTCCTTTAGTTTTGAAGATAATTGATTGAAATTTGGGATATCCTATATACATAACAACCGGCACTTTTTGACATACTTCCGATTTCGTCAGAAGTGACACTAACTTCTTTAAATGGAACACCCTGTATATTATTACATTTTTGAATTCTGCATAATTTTCTGAATCCAACGATACCAAATAAGTGACATTTCAAACGTCAATATTTTTTATAATATAATTTTTAGTTTTCCATTTAAGTGTGCCATGACGGTTCTGATTTATTCTAAATGACCCGTGTAATGCTAGAAAAATCGAAATCCCGTCAATAATAGTAAATTACGTGATTTACTAGCAAATAAAGTTCATCAAAATGGTTTTTGGGGTCAAACTCAATTTTTTCAAATGAAACCATATTGGTACCGTGATACCATTTATTAGTACTATTAATAAGGAATTTATTCATATGTCGTATTAAAATGTGCGATAAATACAAACAAAATTACAGCTAAAAGAAAATAAGAAAATACAATTTTGTTCTAATTAAATGTTAAGAAGTAACTAAGGTAGCTTTGAAACAATGCAATATTTAGCTAGTTAAACATTTGTTGGTTTACCGGTGTTTTTATTGTGCCTTTAAAAATTTGTTTAAAATTCTGTTCATTGTGTTCAAAATGCCGCAAATTTACACAAGAGATGAAAAATTGGACATGTTAATTATTAATGGGGAATGTAAAAAAATGCCATTGCGGCTAGACACCTTTATGCCGAACGATATCCTGATAGACAATGTCCAGCGAGAAATTATTTTAATCGTCTTAAAAATCAATTCCGAAGTGAGCCCAACAATGATCCCAAAGAAAATTTCACTCTTGACGAAGGAACGGAAATTAATGTTTTGGCTCGAGTAGGAGTTGATAAGACTGTTTCTTTAAGGCAAATTGGGTTTGAATTGGAAATCAGTCACCAAAAAGTAAGCAGAATTTTGCACAAATACCACTATAAATCTTTTAAATAACAATTGCACCAGCACTTGTACGAAAATGATTACGAACGTAGGATAGAATATTGCAATTGGATTTTGCAGAATAACGTGCAGCCAAACAATGATTTTTTTGGGAATGATTTTATTTTCGGACGAGTCTAGGTTTACAAATTTGGGATTATTTAACCGACAAAATACTAAATATTGGTCACAAGAAAATCAAAATTTATTACGGAAGAATAACTTTCAAGTTCGGTTCAGTTTCAAAGTTTGGCTTGGAATAATCGGTAGTAGAATCATTGGTCCAATAATATTTGATGGACCCCTAACTGGTGCCAGATACTTGGGATTTCTGCAAAATAAAATTAAGGACAGTTTAGCTGAATTACCTTTCCATTTACGACAGGGAATGTATTTCCAACAAGATGGCGCTCCTCCCCATAATTCAAGGATAGTAATTGATTACCTTCAACAGAGATTCGGAGAAAACGTAATTTCGACGAATGGTTCTGTGAGGTGGCTTCCAAGGTCATCTGATTTAACACACCTTGATTTCTTTGTTTGGGGTCATTTAAAAAATATTGTCTACGCAACCGCCGTTACAACCCGTGAAGACCTGAAGCTACGAATAAGACGCGAAATTAATAGCATAACGGCCCAGTAATTGGCGAACGTTCTTCGAGAAATAGCTATGTGTGTTCAGAAATGCATTGACGTTAATGGACAGCATTTTGAACAACTGTTGTAATGTTTTGTGTTCATTTGTTGTATTCCAAAACCACCTTATATATAACAAGGTAATTAGAACAAAATTGTATTTTCTTATGTTAGCTGTAATTTTGTTTGTATTTATCGCACATTTTAATACGACATATGAATAAATTCCTTATTAATAGTAATGGTTCCATTTGAAAAACTTTGATGAACTTCATTTGCTCATAAATCACGTAATTTAGTATTTTTGACGGGATTTCGATTTTTCTAGTATTACACGGGTCATTTAGAATAAATTGGAACCATCGTGGCACACTTAAATGGAAAACTAAAAATTGTGTTATAAAAAATATTGACGTTTGAAATGTCACTTATTTGGTATCGTTGGATTCAGAAAATTATGCAGAATTCAAAAATGCAATAATATACAGGATGTTCCATTTAAAAATCGACAATTAGAGTCACTTCCGGCGAAACCGGAAGTGAAACAAAAATCACTTGTATGTCAAAAAGTGCCGCTTATTATGTATATAAGATATCCCAAACTTCACTCAATTATCTTCAAAATTAAACGAGAAAAGGGGGTGTACCATGATCCTATTACACCCGGTATATATAATCAGACAAATGTTTTAAATATTTTTTAAAATAAATTCACACGGATGACTTGCATTCACATTGATAAATCGGTGAGGACATGAGATATAGCAAACATTCTTCCTTTACCTTTATTTTTTACATTAAACTACAATATTTGATTCAGACGAAAAGCCTTAAATTTACACACATTGTGGACAATCTTTTGGCGAATATATGAACTCATACTTTTAAACGCATTATCCAGCTGTTCAAGATATTCTGAATATCAGTGCCATCAATTTTGATCGTAATAGTTACATTGTTAATTTCAAAGTTTGTTTTATGTGCAACTTATTAGCTTCCTTCTTTTTCCCTTATTTTGACTACTTTCAATATACTTAGATAAACTTTCAAATAGACAACATGCAGTTTACAAATGTACATGTGCCAATTATTATTTAGCAAAATAGTTAAACATCGAATCATATCTTCAAAAATTATAAATTTCAGTATTAACATTAACGTCAATTTCTTTTTCATTTTTAAATATTGCTGTCAAGTTTTTATTGAAATTTTTATTTATCATATCATATTTGGTTTTTATTTTATTCATTTTCGTTTAATTTACTAAATAAATATTGTATGAAATAAAATATATGTGTTATGTTAGAATGCTTTTGATATTTGTAGATTAAATTTGGGTCAAAAGTGTTTAAGATTTAGAAAAAAAACAATGGAATTTGGTATATGTTTGTAGCCGATTGTCGCATCGAAATCAAGTCTTTCGTTAACTTTATAAAAGTACTAACTGAAATAAAGCATCTTGTCAAAAAAACCTATATTTTCAAATGGTTTTTCATTGATAAGATAACCTATACCTAACTTGTTTACATCAACTTATTCTACATATAGTTTCTTAATATTGTACCAAATTTTATTTGGCTAACGTTTCTATTAGCTGAGATACTATACACAAACGTAGTAACACAAACGTAGTAATAAGTAGCAGTAAGAGTGATAAAGACACAACAGTAGTTTATAAACACATTAAAGATCTAAATAAGTGCGATACGGACGTAAATAAACCACGTAAACTTAGAGACAGAGACAATAAGTTAGTTGGTAACAAGAAGGAAAAAGACAATAAAGACATTATTCTGCCACCTAAAGTAAACATTCAGAGCATATAGATTAAAAAAAGAAAAGACAAAACGTGGAAAAACATCAAGTCCAGGATCGATATTGGAACAAGTAAGAAACTTATAGAAACAAAAACGGAGAAACAAAAACAATTCAATATACCTTCAATAAATGTGGAATGTGAAAAATTCCAAGCATCCACAGATAATACACAAAAGGAATCCCAACAATTTAAAAACCTTAATCCTGAACTTCCTAACACGGAATTAATTAAAAACTTCGTGTCTGCATACACGCATAAAGACACACCAAAAATGGACCCTAAGGAAAAATCCAAAAAGTCACTCGACCTTCCCGCGAACCCAAATATAACAATGGAATCACTTGACATTCAAAAGAAGAAACTCGACAATCAACAAAAGTCCGAAGCTGAGATCCTCAGACTTATACAGGCAGGACTAATAAAATTCGAAGACGGTGTAATCACGATGGGCAGCCAAAAAATAAATACCCAATTAACCACGACAATGCCAGAACAAGAAGCGATGGAAATCATGGATAACTCGCCTAACAACAAAAATGGTTTTCAAACGCCTAAAAAATCTTTAAAACTTGCACAAATTCTACAAAAACCAACAACAACTGTCACTCAAAACGAAAACAGGTTTCAGTCACTCGATATACAAAACGCCGAAGAAGAAATTGAACAATCGGCAAGAAACACATTAAATAACTATGAAAAAACTACGCACGACAGGGAACCCACAAAAAACCCGCCTATTGTACTAAAGGGCATACCGAACAACCATACCAGACTAACCAATGACTTAAAACTTCACATAAAGTTAGGATACTACGTAAAGTACGCTCCGAAAAGTACCCTACTCTACATCAAAGACAATAAGGAATACATAAAGTATAAAAATAAACTTAAAGAACAAAACGACGTTGAATATCATACTTACACTACGAAGGAAGAAAAAAGACATGCCTTCGTCTTGAGAGGGCTAAAGGGAGACCCCGAAATTAATAATATCAAAGAGGACATAATAGATCAGGACATTGACGTACATAATATATTTAAAATGAAAACTAAATACAATCCATTGTACCTAATCGTCACATCCAGTGACATAACGTTAAAAACAATTCAAAACAAAACTAAGTATATTTTGCATACTAAAATCTCATGGGAAATAAGAAGAAATGACAGGATAATAACGCAATGCCGAAGATGCCAGGCATGGGGGCACGCAACCAGTAATTGCTACAGGAACCCTAAATGCGTAAAATGCGGAGAGAGCCACTGGACACGGGACTGCCAAAAAGAACCACAAGCACCGCCTAAATGCGCTAATTGCAACGGTGCACATACTGCAAGCAACACGACATGTCCCGTGTACCAGTATAGGGTAAGCTCAATACAACACAAACAAATAGATGAGCCGACTCAGTATGTTCCCGCGCCCATGCCAACAATCAATGCGTGGACGCAGAGAAGGACGACTAATCAGACGACACCTGTAAATGCACCTGTAAACAACCAGCAACCCAGCAACAGAGACCGCCCTCAAGACGCCAACAGGACAAGAAATATAGACACCGCTCAGGCCGCTGCCCCACACACAGACAATGATTTCAATTTACTTATAAAAGAAATGAATAAATTAAATACTAGAATTAATTTAAAAGAAACAATAAAGGCAATTGCCGAATTAAACAGAATGTTAGACTCCGTTACAGATCCAATTCAGATAATCTTCACTATTCAGGAATTTACCCTGAATATCCTGCCTAAATATAACATTTCAAATTCAAATTAATGAATTGGAACTGTAACGGAGTAATTAATAAAACAAATGAGCTCAAACATTTTATATCAGAACATCAAATAGACATAATAATTCTAACCGAAACAAAATTAAACAACACGCATAATTTTAAAATCAATAATTTCTATGTATACAGGAGAGATAGACCAAATAATCGAGGGGGTGGAGTGGCTATTTTAATAAAAAAACAAATTCCGCACACACTCCTCGCAGCTTTCAACACAACTATTGAGCATATTGCTGTTAAATTGAGTGACGACACTGCTATCGTTGCTGCCTATAACCCTCCTCGAAATAGAATTACACCTAACGATTTCAACAACATTTTTTTCAGCCAACAAAACCATTTTAATAGGGGACCTGAATGCCAAGCATACCTCTTGGCGTAATAACCGGTCCAATAGGAGCGGTGTCGCCCTGCGGGACTATGCACTGGCGGAAAATATTGCAATTTTAATCCCTGACAATCCTACCCACTATCCTGCAAATAATACTACCCCAACCTATATAGACCTAATAATTAATAAAAACTACCCCTATCCCATACAACCCATCTCCCTTCCCCTCCTCTCCAGCGACCACAATCCCGTTACATGCACAATACAAGACACAAACTTAAACACACATAACAGACTAGTATACAATTATAAAACAACAAACTGGACAGCTTTTAAGCATTACGTAAACACAAAACTGACAATAAATAACAATATACGTACAAGACAAGACATAGACGACGAAATTACAAAACTCACGACATCACTACAATACGCACGTGACAAGACGACACAAAAAATAAATTTTAAGCCAAAAGAAGAACGGCTGCCAAATGAACTAAAAAACTTAATTAAATTTAAAAACAAAATCCGGAAGCAATGGCAAAGATTCAAAAGACCTATTGACAAACAAAGACTATTGGACATACAAAAAACAACGAATGCCAGACTAAACGAACATAAAAATGACGTATGGACCCAACGTATCCAGGGGCTTTCACGACAAGATAACACACTTTGGAAGATGACCAAACTACTACGTAAACCTCACAACACAATACCTACTCTTATACATAACGGACAAACATACATGCACGACACAGACAAAGCAGAGTTGCTTGCTGACCACCTACAGCAAGTACACTCTGCCCAGCCAGACTCAACTGAACAGCACGCACTAATACATAACGACGCAAACGAAATACTAGACTATTACCCTATACCACCACGAAAGCTCACAAAACTTATTACCTCACCGGCCGAACTAAAACAAATTATACGATACTTACCCAACAATAAAGCCCCTGGACCAGACAATATACCGAACATTATACTAAAACATCTTCCCAACAAAGCCCTTGTCTCCCTGACCCATATAATCAACAACATTATAAAATTGCAGTATTTTCCACCACGGTGGAAAATTGCCGTGGTGGTCCCGTTCCGAAAACCAAACAAAGATGCACAAAATAAAAACAACTATCGCCCAATTTCACTGTTAAATGCGATGAGCAAGCTTACAGAAAAAATAATACTAAACAGACTAAACAAAATCATAAATAAAAAGCATCTTATTCCAGATAACCAGTTTGGTTTCAGGAGCGGGCACAGCACGGCTCTTGCACTGTGCAGAGTCGTGCAGGACATCACCGAAGGTTTCAACAAGAAACAATCAACCTGCATGCTCCTGTTGGACATGGAAAAGGCTTTTGATACTGTTTGGCATTCAGGCCTTCTATTCAAATTAAAAAACCAACTAGAACTTCCCTCATATTTTGTCAGTCTTATAAAAAATTATATCTCTGATAGAAAATTTCGAGTGAGGGTTAACGACGCGGTGTCGCCGCTCAAAAACGTCCAAGCAGGCGTGCCGCAAGGAACGGTCCTTTCTCCCATCCTGTTTAACCTCTTCCTTTCCGATTTACCCACCCATCCTAACACAAAAACAATTCTCTACGCAGACGATACGACTATTTACGGACAATCTTTCTACGCACAGACGGCGACACAAAAAGTACGTTACCACATGAACCAACTGACGGACTATTACAAAACATGGAAAATTAAACTTAACGAGAACAAGACAGAGACCATTACATTAACAAAAAAAATTCACAAACATAAAGACATTTACCAAACTGAAAATTAACGACAAAACGATAACAGAAAAAGACAACGTGAAGTACCTAGGCATTATGTTAGACAAAAGACTATTTTTTAAACGACACATAACAAATACCATAAACAAAACCTACGCAACATTAAATAGTTTATATCCCCTGATAAACAGACGCAGTATACTTTCGACAGACAATAAACTCCTACTTTACAAGACCATATTTAGACCGACGATGACATACGCGTGTGCGGCATGGAGCCACATATCGGACACGCAGTACAAACGACTCCAGACAACACAGAATAAACTACTAAGATTACTGACAAACGCAAACAGATATACGAACATGAGACGATTACACGAACAGCACGGACTAGAACTCATACAACCGTATATCTACGAGACTGCGACTAAATTTCTAAAAAACAACACACAGACCTCTGTACTGACTAGAGACATGACACGTCGCAGACGACACAATGACGTACAACACACACACAAATATATTTACGAAAGACTACCGCTTTACGACGAACAAGCATAACAAGACAGACATACGGACAATACACACCCACGCAATAACTCTCCTGTCACACTACCCCACCTCCTTATACCTCTCCCCTACCACATAGATCCCAATAACAATCCAACAATAATAAAAATTGAACATTAAACAGGTTTTTTGGTCTATTTTTTCTGTATACATGAAAGAAATCAAGAGAACAAAAACATGATGTCTATCTAATTATCTTAAACATTCTGTCTAATACGGCAATTGCTTTGTTGTCAGGAAAAAGCTGAAAAATAAAACTAAAATAGAAACATCACTTAGTCTAGGCCACAACAGCGGCCACGGCGGGTGTGTACCGCGCCCCGCGATCTGTAACGCCCGTCAGAATATATATATACTTATACCATTATGCAATGGGATAAGTAAAGCAAATAATATACAATAGTTTAAGGTTTCTTATGTAAAGTATAAAATAATAAATAAAGTTTGTTAAACGGTAAAACGGAGATACTATACTTGAAATTCTTAAGTGTAATACTCGGTAGATGTATTATTTTTCTTTGTTAACACATTCACGTTAGAAACCGAAATTTACTTTCTCATTTTTTGTTTTATTAGTTACGACAAGTGCATAATAATAAAGTTTCAAATTTTATTATTGATGCACACATGAAAGTAATCAATGTTTCTGTCTTTATTAGAAATAACCATTTAAATTACTGACATTATGTAGTTTTATATAATCCTATATTTAAAAAAGATACTAAAAAAATCTATAATAAATTCAGTAGGTTCTAAATAAATTATTAAGGGAGAATGTAATGATAAATTACGGGACTGCTTAATTCTATGTTAAAAATTACACAGTATACTTCTGTACATAATTTTAATGTATGACTAAACTAAACTTTTTCTCATAATTTATTAAAAAGGTGTAATATGATTTTCTTACGAAATACGAATAGATACTAAAATTTTATGTTATCAAATAATATATAATTAATATCACTGACTACAGAAAGGAAGAAATATGAAATTATAATTACTATTATAAGTTTTTGGCCAAAATGTTTAACATTTTCCAATTCAAAAAACACTGTATGACATAAAAATGGAATGGACAAACCCCAACATGTTTTATACATACTAATTAAGTTGTTCTTTGCATATGACAATGACTCAAAAAATTTTTTGTAATTTTCTGAAGGGATTATTTTACTGATTACAAAAATTTATCATGGAGTTCCATGAAAAAAAATTGTAAGAAAATAATTATTGCAAATATTAACTTTTAACCAAAGAATTTAATTGAAGTAAATGTCATTGGTCGCGAACTTAAGCTCTGCCTAAAGAATAACAAACAATTATTATGTAAAGAAATTAAATAAAAATAAAAATAATTATTGAAAAACTTTACAAACTAACGAAATTTTTAAATATTATTTTTATTTTCCAAAAAAGTCCAGTTATGACTCATGACACTTGAAAATTGTTTTATTTAAAAATAAAAACGTTCGTTGTATTTTTTGTGTCCCTTCATGCTATAGGGTTTAAAATAAGGCTGGGAGTTTTCTAGATTTTAGTATTCGAATATTCGTTCGAAAAAATATTCGATTATTCAAACTATTCGGATATTCGAATATTCGAATTATTCGAATAGGTATTCGAATTATTCGGATATTCAAATATTCGGATATTCGATTTTTTCGAGTATTCGGGTATTCGAATAATTCGAATACCTATTCGAATAATTGGAATATTCGAATACTCGAATAATCCGAATTATTAGAATAGGTATCCGAATAATCCGGATCCTCGAATATACATTATTAATAGGTATAGCACTGAATACTAGTGAACAGTGAATACTCTATTTGAGTATTTGGTTGGATAGACCACAATAATAGTCGTGACGTAATCCACTAAGCAGGCAATTTGATTTGCTTTCCATACCCACAATAGGGTATGTCTCCTGTACATGTGCTTTAAGGGTCAGAACTCGGGTCAGAATTATTTAGTTAGTATTTTATTTTAGGATTGAGGAGCTACTGTTCACATTTAACTATTGAAGCTTAAATAAAACGAAAACAGAGCTAGTTTATTATACTTCTGTGTCATAACTATTTTTCCTTTTCGAAGAAAACAGAAGTGCTCTAAAATTAGAATGTTTTTAAAAAAGACGCAGATTGTGAAGGTAAAACAAATACAAGTCAATAGTTAAATATTTAAAGGTTTTCTAAAATTTAAAATTTAATTTTAACCCCTGCCTAAGTACAGTAATAATAAGGTCGAGGCGAGAAAGAGATGGAATAGTTTGACTCGGAGTAAAACTAATGTGGTCTATTTATATATTTGGATTTTAGAATAGGTAGGTACCTATACCTACTACCTACCTACTTTGGTTGGATGCATAGTGCATACCTATTCGTATATAATTTAATAATATGTTTTAATATTCAAATTTATTTAATATAATCGAATATTCGAATACTCGAATAAATTCGAGTATTCGAATATTCGGGTATTCGAATATTCAAATATATTCGAGTGTTCGAATATTCGAATATATTCGAGTAATCGAATATTTAGAATATTCGAATATTCGAATAATTTCCCATTAGAATAATCCGTATTCGAATACTCGAATTATTCGTATTCGATTCCCAGCCTTAGTTTAAAATCACAACCGCAAATAGGTGGTGGAAAATCAAATAAAGAGGAACAGAAAGAAGATCTTAAAAATAGTATTTATAATATTGTAATAAAGAACTATGCGTCTTCATTTCTAAACGTTCTTATAATTAACAGCCAAATAATAGTCACAAAATTTCTGTACCCTGTATTTCCTTATACGGTGATACCCGCGACATATTTGAATAACAGAAATGCAATTTAATATTAAACTTGACTTCCATGAATTTCTTAGTGGTTTACATGAAGTAGATAATCGAATATTTAAAAAAAATTGACTTATTATTGCTTCGTATTTATGTATTTCTAGTAACAAATAATAAAATAATTATTGGGTATTACATACTATATGTTGACAAAGAAAGCTTCGTATAAATGTGCACTTGATATCCCGCTTATGCTCTACTATTTCGAGGTAATACCACTACATAAATATAAATTAAGAAATCAGGAACTTAGTTGTATCAAATTAATTTCTTATATCAACAACAATAATTCTCATAAATTATTCTTATTAATAAATCCCCATTGGTGAAAATAATTTAAGTTAAAAATTGGTTTCGTCTAACTGAGAATTATTTTGTACATAATAATGATACAATATGGAATACGAACGTCCAGAGTGTATTACTTTTGTGGTTATTATTATTGTGTGGCACTTCACGGAAAACAAACCTATTATAACAGAAGTGGATGTAGGAATTTAATATATGCCATGTCCTTAAACGAATGGGACATATTATGTTAACAGTAGTGTCTAATAAAAAATATGAATTCTTAATAAACTGTGAAGGACACACGGTTGTATTTAGACATGTAACAAACAGTATTCTTATTTATTTATTGTCTATTTAATTTGAATTAATACAGTAGATATCTTCATTTATGTCACACATTTGTGAAAATACATCGAGAGATATGTAGGTTGAGTCCCAAATGAAGGAATTAAATATTTCCTAGCCTAGCCAAAAATCGTCGGCCTTTCAAAATTAGATAGAAATAAAACAAAGACTAGTGCCACATACTCCAAAAGCAACTATGCTTACACGTATTTTGAAGTTACTGCTCCTCATCAGCGCAGTGTAGCTAACGAATTAGATCTAGGATAGGACTGATCGGGAACAAAAACTAATACAAGGCTGCAAAGTACAGTACACGGAACTCGATTGCCACATCCAATTTCTTTATTACATTGTGCTGACGAAGAGCAGTAACTCCGAAACATGTGTCTGTAGCTGTATAGCTGTTTTCTTAGGGTATACGGCATTAGTCATTTCTTTATTAGATAAAAAATTTAAAGTTTGTATCGATTTCATACAAACCATGGTTTAATCGTGGGCATAGAATTTTTAAAGATATTTGTATTACAGTTGTTTATACATCGGAAACCTATTAGACAATCAAAAAGATGAAATTGGAATAAAGGGTCGGGGGGAATTACTAAATTACTCGTCTATAATCAAAAGTACATTGGGCAAACGAAACGATCGTTTTAAACTAAGTTTAAAGAGCATAATATGTCATATCTTAAATTTGAAAGAACAGATAAGTCTATTGTTGCCTAATATGCATTTGAAAACAACCATAAGATAAATATAGTTTAGTAACTTCTTGCTCATCATGATGAAATAATTAGTTTGAATTTAATACATTAGCAGCGAAGTAGAGTATAGTAGAAACAATTGCTTGTAAACTTGTATGAAAATTTAATTCAGGTCAGGATAAAGGAAGACTCAAAGTAAGGCAGAACAATCGGAGCAGTGTGGGGACCATAAATGACAAATTTGCATTTACATTTACAACGAGGGTAAGAAATGAGACATGGCATGAATGCAGATTCAGATTCATTCATCGGAAATTTAGTTTAATTTGAAAGAAAAAAATGCCAAATTTAAAAAGTTATTAATTTTCAAAACAAGAAATTTGTAATTTTATCCCGCTATACCGCTCGCGATCCCTTTTACATCAATGTAGATTTGAGAGCTACAAACACATGTTTATTACTATTTTCTTGATATGTTAAAATTTGAATATCAACCATGTAAACTACTTTATAATACATAAAGACAACACCCTGATAAATAGTTTAAATAATTACAATTATTCATAATTTTCAATAATTTATTTTTCCTTTCTGTGATTCTTAGAAACGCAGTTTTGTAACGTTAATATCCTGGTACATAACATACCAGGAACTGTTTTATATTCTTTTTAATCATACAAGTATATTGTTGGAGGGGTATAAAAACATGATGCAATTTATTGCTCCAATAAAAAAATATGGAGGCCAGTGGCCACTACTATTAAATTTGTCCATATTTATATGATTCTAGAAAATTTTTAAAATACAGGGTGATTCTAAAAATTGGGTAAAAAAAATACTGTTGAATTTTGTTGTTTCACGCAGGTCATACATCAAGAGAGAAATGGACAATATTTTCAAAACGTTCCTCGACAATATTCTCAATGTAATATTCGGATCCCGGTTCTACTGATATATCAATAATGGTATTTATTATTGATATATCAGTAGAGCCCGGATCCGAATATTATATTGAGAATATTGTCGAGGAACGTTTTGAAAATATTGTCCATTTCTCTCTTGAGGTACTGTAGAATGATTAATAAACTACGGATAAACGATTTTCCAGAGTTATTATTTGTTAGCACAGAAGTTCGATGTAGTATTTGTGAGAAAATATCGTCAAGTAATATTCGGACCTAAACTCTAATTATCAGTTAAAGCAAAGTTAGATAGTGATTGCCTTAGAATTTCATGCAGAGAAGTTATTTTCTATCGTGATTAGAAAGAAACGTTTATCGTGGATGAAGTAATATCTAGAAAATATAAAAATGCTGACCAAGTGCAAAAATGTAGAATCTGACGTAAAAAAAGAATATTTAGTTGTGCTACAAAGTCCAATGTTGAGACCTTTTCTATTCAGAATATGATATATGTAAACAACTTACCGCAATATTTATCTATAGGTCAAGTAACCATATTTGTAGATGGTACTTCGATATTAGCGTCAACAACAGAAGAACTTGCCTTAAAAATAAACAGTGTATGTAATGGTTGTGATCTGAATTCATGATCCCAATGTAACAAACTATTTTTGAATGAAACTAGACCTTAAATTTTTATATTCAGAAATTGTTGCTTCAAATTTTGAGGAAGAAGCCAATGTAGAATTTTCTCATCCACTAAATTTTTAGGTACAGTCTTAGATTGTAGATTGAGATGGGACAACCTTTGTTTAATTCGGCATACTGTGCGATATTTCATACAAGGAATGGAACGAAGTAAAGTCTACAAATGGAAGGTACGAGTATATTAAGTATATACTACTCTGATCTATCTATTCATCTACCTATCAAATATAATCATTTATTCATGCGAGACTTTTCAATTTTTGAGTTATTTCTCAAAAACTAGCTTCATTAATTTTTTTGCAAACTATGCCGCCAGTTTGATAGGACCACAAGTTTTTTTCCTCGAAACATTTCTTAGAATATTTAATGAAAGATTGTACAACGTCCTGCTGGCGGTACAAAGCATTCTCTTTGTCCTACCAAGTTTTCAACATTTTATGAATATTTTGCGTCGTACCAGCAAAGCAAGAGGTTACATATTTAAAAAGAGCATTTTCTTTTCTACTAGCGCAAAAATCCGAAGGTTGGCAGCCGCTACCAATTATTCGTTCTTGTAACAGGACGCAACACTTGTACAAAAATCCTGCCAGGAGCGTTTCCAGCAGGACACCGTGTTGTATAATCTATCATTAATGGAGTTGTAAACAGCGAAATAGGAATTAAAATTATGGAAGCCGAATAAAATTGTTCTTTGTTTTGAATATGCATTGGCATTTTAATAAAAAGTATATTAACTATATGTTTTAAAGTTGTAACAAATTAGCATCTGTAGCTAAACTATACCAAGTTATACCAACAAGTTATAACAAAATGATTTTTTTATAAAAAAGATGATTTGTGGAATCTTATTTGATCTGATATTTGTAAATGTAAATGTAGCATCTAACTTTGTCATAAAGTGTGAGTATAGGTCGTGAACTAATAATGAAAATAGATAGCAATTTTGAGAGATGTGATCAAAGAGTTGGGAAGAATAATTTGAAATATTATCGTAGTTTCGCGATGGAAATGGTGAATATTTCTTAAGGTGCTTAATAATTAATTAAATAAAACTACTTTGCTAACTACATGTTCTATTATATTACATTTTTATTGCCAATTGCACTTCTATTACCACACTGATGCAGTAATAAATAAATGTTAACAATAAATATAAAAATTAGGAGAAGGATTAAAAAACGGTATTGTTGAATTTTGAAAATATGCATATTGAACATACCCAAACATTATTTTATATTATATAAAATAATAAAACAAACAAATAGCGGCAAAGTAGAATTTTTTAAATATTAATTACGAAAAACTGTTGATTTATAAAAAAAATTTACATTTTTATATCTACTAGGGTTTTTTAAATGGTGTATCTAAATGTGTACAAAAGACAAAAAAGTTATTTTTGTACAAAATAATTCATTTAAATAGCATTTTTTAAACAGATATTTCCTGTTAGTGACATAATTAAATAATTACAAATTACTGGTAGATTATGCACATCCACTGAATATAAAGTGAGGAATCCTATTATTTTAAGAATTATTATTTGGGAATTGAATCATCAGTCCTGTACTAATAACTATTTGCCCTCACAAAAAGTGGTTATATCTCTAAACATGCTTAAAATTAGAAAAATAAAACAAAACAATGTGTTTATGTTTAAAAATCCCTGTCAAAGTTAACCATTTCATATAGAAATAAAATTGTTAGTATTTTTTGAATAATTCTTTTAAAAACGCATCATTAGTAGCAAAAAAGTGATATAATTGTTAACGAAAAATGGGCATACACATGTAATAATAATGTTTCCTACCTTTATATAGCAACATTTTTATTTTAACACTGAATTTGTATGAAATATAAAACTATTCAAACACAGAATTATGCCGTAAGCTCAATTAATCAAAACTGAAAAACAATGAACTTCAGAAAATGCTCCAAATAGTAATTGTTTGATTAGAAAACAACTGCAGAGAAAGTATTATTATCAGATATCCCTGAATGGAGGATATACTGATAGCTGCTGCAAGAATTACCAAAGTGGGGGGTAGTTAGACCTTATTATAAAGATATCCTCAAACCTTCACGTTTCAGTGGCACCCCTGTGCAATTATCAATAAGACCTGTGATTTTTAAAATATTAAAATGAAAATTTTGGTATGTGATTTCCAAATTAATTACATCTTTGTTAATATATCTAATTACTGCATTTACTGTTCACGCTTGATTTAATAATAAATATAGTTATCACCTAAACGGTAGTTACATACTTCTATTTATAACTAATTTATAATTATTGTAATTAAAATGTCGAAACATTTGAAATTAATAATTTAAAAAAAAAATTGGTTAAAGTTAATGAAATTAAAATATTTTAATATGCATATTTACCGGTACAAAATTTTGTCAAACAAAAAAAGTTTAAAATAATTTAAATTGTGATTTATTATTATTATTGCTATTAATTCATCATAATAAATTGTACCCTAAAATGTGTGATCAAGTGCAATTATAATACATAATTAATAAATAAAACAAAATGAAAATATAGATCATCCCAAGGAACTAAATAACCACAAACACGCTTCAATTTCTCTATTAAATATTTGAAAATTTACAAGAATATTTCAAACAAACTTCCTTATTTAATTCCATTTGATGGATTATGCTGTCCAAGGATAAATATTTCCAACCTCTTATGCGAATCAATTATTTTTCTGGAATTGTAATTTTAAAATTAATGATATAATTCAGGTTCTGACAGAAATTACTAGCCTACACACTTCAAAAGCTTTATCTGTTAAAGTTTTATCGTATTGTATTTTTAAATTCTATTTCTGTTTTATAAATCAATAAAAAAAATATCACGCTAATAAAAATTTTAGCAAACGATATATTCCTCTTCAGATAGATAAAAACAAATTCAACTTTTTACTTCACATCTGATAGTGACTGCATGTTCATCTATTAACCAAATTATTTTTTTTATATTCAAAAATGTATTGAAAACGATGAATGAATCTATTTACAGAAAACCTCCAAGCAGTTTTTCTTTTGTTTTTGCTGACAATTTTGAGTAATTTACTTAATCTGGATACAGATTTTATTTGGTTTTTGACCCATATTCTTGGTGAAATTCCATGGTTAACTAGAAATGTACAAAGTCGCGCGACATGTAAAAAATGACACGTTGAAGGTTCTCTCTAGGAACTAGACATCGTAATTTCAATTTTTTCTAAAAATCCAAACAAATTCTGCATTTTAAACCATTTTTGAGATATGTACGTTCAACTAGCATTTTAATAAGTTACTTCTAAGCAACAAAATGTCGTGTTTCTGTTATAATTAGTTTTTTAGTGTATTTAGGTTATTTAACCATTTTTTTTATGTGGTCATCCGAATTAAATTTTATAATCCAAGTTTGTGATTATTTGTCATAGTTGAAATATAGAGCGAAGGTCAAGTGACACAATTAAAATGATTAATTAAAATTAAACTGAGCTTAAGATTTATATGTCAAGAATATTTTAAAATCAGTATACGGGTTAATTCAGAAGATGGCTTTGTATCTGAATTCGAAAATGTTTATATGAATTCTAAAAAATAAGCAAGTTTGATATCATTTCTGTCTAAAGGGGTTGTTATAATATAGAAGGTAGGCCAATTGTGTGTAAGTAGTACATAATAGGAGTTCTGGATCACCACCCCCAGTCAATATATCCTCAACCGGAGATCCGAAATAGTGTTTCAAATAAAAGTTGTTGACGATCAGGAAGGCCACACTTAAAAATTATTTTTTAGTTCTATAGGATGTTTCATATAGTGGTGGCAAAACAAAAATATATATCTTTTAGACACTACATGTTGTTTTTATCCAACAGTGTAACTTTTTTGGAGTTCGATTGTGATGTTACCAAGTTATTCACTTTTCTCGGGATGAATATATTTACAGCCATTAAAAATTAAATATGCACAAATCTTATTTCCATACAGTCGACATTATTTCTGTTTTCAGTGTTAAGAATATGCAAAAAGTTGCAGACCTCTCAAATTTGAATTAAGTTCTCCAGCGTGTTCTCCACGGTGGTTTTACATCTTCTAATCGACAGACCTGAATTTTTTCAAATGTAATACCCTGGATATTTTTATTTTAAATATTTCAGCAATCTACAGCCTACAAGCAACATATATGTTAAAACCTAAATACTTTTGTTAATTGTTTTCTAGATAATTCGAATTTAGTTAAAAAATATCTACAATTTTTCATGATTCAACATGCATAACGAGAATATCATTAAAATGTAGAGCAGATTAGCAAATGACTGCCTAATAAGTCCCTGACTGTATCTATTATTCAATTATGGGAAAAAACTCGAAAGACTGTCATAATTAATAATATTACCACAAAGTTATTGTAACTTTCGACACATAATCATCGAAAAACTTAAAAACATTTGTGAAAAAATGATTTGTTGTTCTCAAAAACTATAGTCAGTGTATTATGATGCTGCGCTTCCATAAAATGACAAAAATGTACATAGAAAATAATTTTTAAAATATAAGTGCCATATAATATAATTAACCTTTTGTTTTAATTGATAATTTTGTATTATCTACACAAACATTATTTTTCAAGCAATCTGCGATTCACCTACGTATAATTAAATGATTATCTTGTCCCCCTTCCAACAATAACCTGAAGCTCGATATGAATTGGAAAAGGATAACATGAAAAAAAATTCATTACATCCAACTTGATTTAAAAATTCAATTACCTATACTTAAAAACAAAAGGAAATTTGTATTTTACCAAGATGCGGCGTATCTCAAGGAGATCAGCAAACCGATTCAAAAGTAAATAGAGTAAAAGAGATAGATGAATTTCCTAATTAAAACATATCTGCATTAGTGTTTAAAGGTGTATCATTATCCTCATAGACAAATAAACATTAACTAGGTCTTACATAAAGTTAACAATAAGTAGTTTAATATTTAAAGTAATATATATTCTTATTTTCTCATATGGTTTTTACTAGTTTTCATGTCCATATAAAATCGAGGAAGAAAATTTTAGAAATTATATTGACCTGTCAGAAAGCTATGCGGCCTAGATAGTCTGGCTGGACTTATCCTTATTTGACATTTTGTTCTCGTATAGACAAATTACGCAACTCCGAGCAAGGTGGTTTATTAAGTATACAATGCATTATAAAATACTTTCTCCAGTTTAGATCTACGAGTCCTGATATCCATACATAAAAGCTCTCGAGGATTATAAATCAAACCAAAACAATTGCCGTTAACTTTATTATTCACTGCCGGACGTTAGTAAAGAATTTATAATTCAGAGCATTATCGCATTGGCGTTTATGACTTTGTTTGAATGAGAAAAATGCTTGCTAAATTGTTAATTTTGGCATACTTTCTTTTGAAATTTTGCACCCTTACCCTTACACACGGTATATCTTGGAGTTGTCGATTTTAATGCATGAGAAATTCACAACATTTGGTGTATGACCGTATTTTTTAATATACAATTTATTATTTTTCACATAGTGGATATTAGTAGATAGTAATATCGGATGCTAATGTTTTGATATTTTAACATTGACATGGTTCCCACAAAACACCAAAACATCATATAATGCACTTGACGCGTGTTTTGCCAACCAAAGTGGCATAATCTAAAGATGATTAACATTAAAACAAATCAAAAAATTAAAATAGTTTTAATTATATCCTGATGATGCCAACTTGGTGTGTAGAAAATTACGTCAGTGTTAGCTTCACATCAAAGGTTCCAACCCACTTCAGAATATTGATTATTTTAAAGGTGAATATTTCAAAAATAGCACAGCAAGAAGATTTTAAAAAAGTGTGAGTTTATCCTCTGTGTTATACAGTCTTAAAGATTTGGTAATGTTTCCTCGCACCTTCTTTGGATATTAAGTCACTATCCTATAAATTATTCAAAAAAACTTGTTAAAAAAAATCACTGCCTCTAAAGGTTTAGTAGGGGTTAATATTTGAAAAAAATGTTTCTACCTATCCAAAAAATGTGTCATATATAAAGAAATATTAACCTAATGAAATTGTTAAATGCAAAATATCTTAGGTTAGAATAATTGACGTTTCAGAGTACAATTTGATTCCATTTTGCAAATTAATAATAAAATTGCTTTGGTAGTAATGTCCATTCACTTCTGTAGTCATTCTAAAAGTAGACTTTCGCGTTGTTATGATGGCAATAATTTTTTAGGTTAGGTAATATCATTAACGACATAATATAAAAAATAGGACTGAAACTGTTTGTCATTAAAAAGTGAAAAAATACAATTATAAGATACTGGAAAAACAAGCTTCTGCGTTGTGACTATACCTCAAAAAATCGTCACAGGGTGTTTTTAGACAAAAAAATAATAATAATATTGTTTCTTACCGTTTCGGAAACGAATCTATTTCCTTTTTCAAAGTTATTTATCTTTTTTGGAACGTGTCAAGCGTGAGACTAGACATACATATTATTTCTTTATGTCATATCCACAGATAAGTATCTAAACATAGAAGTGTTGACACTAAAAAATTATACAATATTAATTTTGTTCAATTTTTCTTTTATCATTGGCAACCACGTTGTACCAAAATCTATACAGAGCAATGGGATAAATATTTTTATTCATTCAATAATATTATTGCCGAATCCTTATTTTTTCTTTTTTTGCGGTCCGCTTCTTTCGTTAATATTTTTGCCAAATCCCAAGAAAGAAAATTTAAAGAATACTACAAATAATGTTCAGACAATATTAATAGGTGTGGTAATACCTTCTATTTTTTTTTAAGTAGTTCTTTGTCTGAATCTATTATCACGCCCCTTGTCTTGTTTTACATTAGAATGCGGATCGAAAAAGACACAAGTTTATAATGAATATAAACAGTAGCACAAGAATTGTAAATGTAATTGTATTGTCCTTGCTATAACTAAAAGGAACGGTACAATCGAAAGCTTTTTAAAACTTTTTAGTATCGTTAAAGTCAATAATTCATTATTCCTTTTACAATTTGATGGTCAGATCTAGTTTTCTTTTTCTTTGAAGACATTCTCTATTTCAGTAATCCTCAAAGGAATAGTATACAAGTCTGTTTCCACAGAAGTTATTTAATTTAAAATTTGCTCTCAGAGAAATTTTATAGTCCATTATTCCATAACTCTGTTACAATAATGTTAAACATAAATAAATTATTCTATTACAACTATTTTGAAATTCAAACATGCCCGCTATTTAGCTCAGTTATTCTTTAAATGCCTTATGTGTGACTTTAGTTGTTAAGTTATTTTATCCGAAATATTTACTTAAAATTTTTAAATTAATTTTGTTTCTGAACTATAACAAATCGGTAAATAAAATGTACCATAATTTTTTTATAACTACCTAAATTTTTTTCAGATTTGCTTTTGCCTTTTAGTGGCTGTTGTGGTAGCTTCAGAAAAAGTTGAAAAAGTATCAAAAGAAAAGAAAGTTGACAAACGTGGCCTACTTGGACTTGGAACAGCGGGATATGGATATGGTCTAGGTGGGGTAGGCATAGGAGCGCCTTTGTTACTAGAAGGAGCTCCATTGGCAGTGGCAGGATCCCCTTTAGCTCTAGGAGGAGTAGGTGTTGGAGCTCCCTTAGGAAGCATTGACTTAGGAGCGCACACACATACTCATACCACCATAACCAGAAATATTGGTATCCCAGTACCCCATCCAGTTCCAGTAGCAGTTGATAGACCCGTACCTGTATCTGTACCTGTCAGAGGTTAGTAATTTCTTAAATAAATAATTAATTGGTGATTAAATTAGTAGTTTTTTAAATAACGTTAATTTTTTTTTGCTAGGAAAAAATTTTTACTAATCGGCTTCTAAGTGGCATAATACCTTGAAATTTAGAAAATATAAATTTGTGTGGGTACGGAAATGTGACTCCAGAGTTTATAGTGAAATATGAATATTCTTGCAATAGATTAATTGTTTTTTTTACCAAGGACTTCTGAACAAAAAAACGATTTTAAACGTTTATTTTTAAGATTACGCCTTAAAATATCGTTTGAAGAGAGAAATGAATAAATTAATAAAGAAAATGTACATTTTTGCATGAAATTGCAATTATGGAAATACATTGTTGTGAGCAACAATATTTACTAATTACTTTTTCTTTAAATAAAAAATATGAAAATTAGTTCTATAGTTTATTTCTTATTGAGAAACAGTAATGAATATTCATTAATAATACAAAACGTATCTGGTTGTGATAGACAAAAATTATATATCAGATTTCATATGTGTAAACCGAAATTCTATTGTAAGGGACTGTACTATTGCAATCCTTTCGTAAATAATTAGATTTACGACCAGTCTAGCACGAAGACAGTTGACATAGATGAGTTACTCTGAATTTCAGATAAAAAATTAATAAATAAACCGACAAAATACATAAGCACAAAAGGTATACATGATTACAAAATTTGATTAAATGAAAAAGGAAATGAGAAAAAAATATTAGAACTGAAACTAATACTTTATTGTAGTATGCAGTGCATCTTTTTCGTAGGAGTAGCAACAGTTTTCATAAAAAAATGATAAAAACTTTGAAAGGCCACAAGGACCCATATTCATAGGAACTTTTTTCTTTAAAATTGTCCAAGAAATCACCTCCTCAAGTTTTAAACATCACTTAGGAAACATCCTGTAATATACAGGTTGTCTACTATAAAAGGGTCACTACAAAATATCTCGCTTAATATGCGTTGTTGGCCAAAAGTGTTTAAATATTATGTTGTGACATATTTTTCCCTTTGTGGATAAAGACATTGTGTGACTCTCGAGACTGCGGAGGTATTTAACGATTTGCAGTTTTCTCGGACGCCAGTTCCTATTTATTGTGCAGTAACAGCACTTTACCTATTAGCGGATAATAGAGTCTCGAATAACTGCAATGAAGACCGGAAATGTCCAGGGGTCTAGAAAAAGTAAATCAGAAATAATAACAATTCAATAACTACTTCACAAAATGCTTTTATTGACGTAAATCTGTAAATACTGCAGTTGTTACAATTAACAGCACTAAGGAACATTAAACTAAAAAAAAACAAAAGAAATACTTATTTTTGCTCCCAAAAACCTATTGCCATACACCTAAGTAGAAATAAGCGTATTTTCTAAAAGAAGATTGTGTCTAAGTTAAACAAACGTAGATAAACGAAAATAAAAAAAAATACTAGCGTGCAAAACTGCAAACTAAGTTTATTGTAAATCAAAATTACTTAAATTTGTTGTAGAGTGTTCAGAAGTGCCCCATATATGCGGGTAAATGATGTAAATAACTGTGCCTTTTATGATGTAGTTGTGACCGTACGTAGTTCAACACAGAGTCGGAGTGACACAATAGTCCTGATGTGATAGCTACCGTTAGGGGGCTCAAATTGTTAGCATCAGCCTGGATAAAAAGAGTCAGATCAATGCAAGGTTACTTAATATTCTTCTGGTTTGATGGTTGCCTAGGGGGTTAAGCATGGACGGAATAATAAGGCCTTTTTCTAGGATCAGAGTTTAACACATCAGCTAAGTGACACACTGTTAATCCCGTGTTATTGGCAAGGGTTCTCAAATAGTTAGCATCAGCCAGGGTCAATAAACGTACTCTTAAATAACAATATTTAACTAAAAAAACATTTATTTAGTAAATTATGCATATATTTGTTTAATGGTTCCAACATTTTTACCCTCCTTAATTAATAATAAATTAACTGATATAGCAAAATAATTAAAATACCTAATATAAATATTGCAAAAAGAAAGAATAATATTTGAAACAAAATAAAATATTAATCAACTTGTAAGTTTTTCAGAGTGGTACGGAATTAAAATATTTGGTAAAATATTAACTAGCAACAGGGTGTACATATGTGATTCAGTTTAATGTGAAAATAAAATGATGCTTAGAAAACACTTCATTACAATATGTTCTATTTTTTGAGGGCTGCATGCCAACAAAATCAAATTTGAGGTCCAGGGTCAACTTTCTGAGTTGTAACCAAAAAACCGAAAAAGTTACAAAACTTACAAAGCATATAACTTTTTTATTTAATGAAATTTCATGGCAAAATGAATATCTTTCACACTATGTTAATAAACTTTTCAAATTTGCATTTAATTTGCAAAAATGGCTTCTTTTTTCTCTTTCGTACGATACACTGCATGCTCAACCATTTTTTACTTTTAATGAATTTTTCGCAATTTAAAAAAAATAAATAAATAATTAATATAGTACATAGAAATGTATAAAAAAGAGACGCATCGTGTATATTCAGTAAGCCTTACAACAAAATATGTTTATCCTAATGTTAATGGTAATGGCGTTGAAGGCTTACGAACCCTTTTTTATCAACTCTCAGCTACCCCTTGAGTCATGTATGGTAGTCCTATATATTTTACACAATAACTAAAATGCTTATTATTGGAGATAGAGAAACTTTTAAATGGAGAAAATTTCTGGGTTGGTTATAAACTTTCAGGACATGCAATATTACCAAAATTATAGTGCATCACATAGCGAAGATACAAACATAACCTCATTTTTTATTAATAAGACACATATTATTATATTTTTTGGAAAGCCTCTTTGTTTTAATTACAAAAATACAGAATTTGTATATATTAACTTCAGAGGTATCGGATATACAGCGTCATAATTACTTAACATTATATTCATGAAGTCAAAACGGCCTGAAATTTAATTTAATTTAATCAGTGCGAAATACATTGGTGATTTAAAATATTTATATCTCATTGGCAGAACAATAAATCATCAGTTATTAATTGTTTTCTATTCCTTCTTATCGATTAGGTATGCTCGCTGTCTTAATCTACCTAACTATACATTTGATGATTATGAACCAAAATTATGACAGTCTGCATAAAAAATTCAGAGCAGATAAAATAGATTTAAAATAAGGGCTCTAGTAAATATAGTTGACAAATTAAATTAAATCCCAGGCCTTGCTTTCGTCATGAATATATTGTTGTTTAAAGTAATTAGGATGTGTTTCCGAAATCCCTGAAGTAAATATATACAAATTACATATTTTCGTAATAATAAAGATGTTGTATTTATAAATATGTCTAGTTGTATTATTAGAAAAATCAAACATTCCGTATGTTTATACACTACATATGTAGAAAAACAATACGGAAAGTTATTTTCTAATGCAAGCAGTTGACAAGTAATCAGTCATCAGTTTGACTGGACCTCTTTTGCTTATAATATAAACATATTTTTAATTATTTATATGAATTTCAGTACCCGTACCAGTTGATCGTCCCGTACCAGTGGCTGTGCCTAGACCATACCCTGTTCATATTGAAAGAACTGTTGCGATACCAATTGATAGACCCGTAGGAGTTCCAGTGCCACACGCAGTACCAGTACCTGTTCCTAGTCCAGTCGGTATGTATTAGATCAAAATATCAATTTAAATGCATAAAGAGTTATTTTAAATTTTTGACCACACTATTTTATATTTTTTCGCAATAGCTGAAGTGCGTTGTAAATTCACAGAGTTATTTATTTGAGAAAATTTTAAATTGTTTATTTAATTTTTGTGTTAAAGTGTATATTTTAAATAAACATTTTTGTACACCATAGAAATACCCACTTTCTTAACAATTTAAATTCAAATTTGGTTGTTAAATTTATGATTTATATTGATTTTTGGAGCTATACAACATCCAGAAGGGGATCGCTTTAAATCAATTTTTTCTACATAGTAGTGAGTTAACATGTTATAAACTGGTTACATTTACTAAAGGAAACAAACAGAATTAGAAATTCAAGGTTTTTCTCTAAATTGCTCAAAAAAATGACTAATTTTTGCAAATGTATACACTATAGGGTGGCTTTAGTCTGCGTGTGTAAAATTGTTAAATTGAAAATGTGATTACGTAGAAATGGTAAAAAAAAAACAACATGTATAAGCTCATATTTCCTGTCACAAGATTTCAAATAGCAGTTGTCTCCTTTGACAAATAATTTTATATAATACAATCATTTTTTAGGTGTTCCAGTACCAGCACCATATCCTGTAGCCGTATCAAGACCTGTACCAGTACCTGTCGCACATCCTGTTCCCGTAGCTGTCTCAAAAACGATCATAGCAGACCATCCATGGTGATCAATAAACAAAAAATTTGTTTATAAATGAAATTTTATTATTTTTGTACAAAAAACTCAAAATAGAAAATTGTCTACAATTTTTTTATTATTTTCTAAGCACTAAAGTGGTTTTCCAAAACACCATATACTGCGCTGCGAGTACCGTATGGTGTTTTTGTGTTTTATAGAAAACCACATCAAAGGTGCCAACCCACTTCAAGATTATTTTATAAATTTCAGATTTTTATTTTTCATCTTTTCAATATTATTTTAAAAAGTAAGGTTAACATATATTTTATAGTTAACTAGTAAACTCATTAAAGAGAAAATTTAAACTTATTAATTACTACATTATTTTTATATTATGCCAAAGTTTACATAGTTTTTTAAACAAATTTTAATTGAGCAATTAATAATTCATCTATGGCATTGCGTTATACATGTACGATTATTAACGACTTATTCACTGAACAATTTAAAATAAAAATTTAATATTGAATTTAGAGCCATTGAATGTCGTTAGAATCTTGAATCTGTAAACTCAACTTTTCTGAAAATTTTCAGTGGTACCATTTTAAAACTATTACTGCCCTTAGTAACAGATTTGAGGAAATAATTAGAAGGGAAGTTAGTGCTAGGGAGGTAGAAAACGTGCAAGACTTAATAACAGTGATAGGGACGGCAACAAGAGAAAGCACGAATATCATACGCGATGGGGAAAGGAAAAGACCATATTGGTGGAACATGAAGATCGAAAGTCAGCGTGAAAAATGCTTGCAGTTGAGAAGACAAATTACCAGAGCCAACGTAAGGAACACTCCTGGAAATGAAGAAATAACTGCTCTGCAAAAGCAATACAATAAATCCTGTAAATAACTTAAAAAACTCATATCCCGCTCCAAAAGGGGACACTGGAAGAGCCTATGTAGTGAATTGGAGAATGACGTATAGGGGTCGGGCTACAAGATAGTCATGAAATACCTCGGTAGCCAAAGTTTACCTTTCAATCTTTCCCTAGATCGAAAAACTGAGATTATACAACAACTCTTCCCGGAGAAAGAGGATACACGGATTAGATGGGAAAAATCTCAAGAGGCTGTCCCACCTTTCACTGCAGACAAATTGATTAAAGCGGCAGAGCAGATCAAACCTGGTAAAGCTCCAGGACCTGACCGTATACCTCTGGAGGCAGTTAAATTAGTAGTGAAGGCAATCCCTTTTACTATACTGGAAATTTTAAATAGCTTACTGGTAAGCCAGGAATTCTCTGAAATGTGGAAAATGGCCTCGGTCTGTCTGATATGGAAAGGAAAAAAATCGACTACCCTTCTTCTTTTAGACCAATTTGTATGCTTAGCATGGTCGGGAAATACTACGCAAGGTTAATTAAAGAAAGAATCGAAACAGAAATAGAACAGAAAGGGAGGCTTTCCGAAAGGCAGCACGGGTTTAGAAAAGGACGCTCAGCAATACAAGCAATAAACATGATAGTAGACTCCGCAAAAAGCACCCGAAGTAGATGATTTGCAGTGATCGCTGTGGATGTAAAGAACGGTTTCAGTTCAGCGATTTGGAGTAAGATAGTGGAGAAACTCTATAGTAGAGAGGTACCCCAATACCTGATAAACATAGTGGAAAGTTGTTTCTCCAATAGAAAGTTCGTAGTATCAAAGTCCAAATCGATAGAGATGACAGTGGAAGTTCCACAGGGGTCGGTGCTGGGACCGCTTCTCTGGAACATCCTATATGATCGTGTACTCGCATTACCCCCACGGAAGGAGCAACCAGCATAACTTATGCTGACGATTTAGCCATTATGGTGGAATCGGCGGACGACCGCGAAGTTGTATTCCGGCTAAACGAGTCGTTGACAAGAATAAACTTCTCGATGGAGAGAAATGAACTGGCTCTGGCCCCTCAGAAAACTGAGGCGATTATCTTGAAGGAACCACGTAAGAGAGACCATGTCCATTTTGAGATCCTGGGCACAAAAAAAAACATCAGCTAGACAATTAAAATATTTAGGAGTAATCTTAGCTGACATTCGGAAACCATATCAAATATATTATAAAGAAAGCTCAATTGAAAATGGTGGCTCTGACACGGCTAGTACCAAACGTAGGAGGACCTAATGGACCAAAGAGGGCAATCCTATGTGGAGTTATACAATCAGTAGTCTTATTCGGCTCGCCTGTGTGGCACCAAGCGATAAATGTACTAAAATATAAAAAAATGCTTCTGAGCATTTAAAGAAAAGCGCTATTAAGAATCGCCAGTGGGTACAGAACAATATCGACATGTGCCATACAGGTGGTCACAGGAACTCCACCGTTATCTCTGCTTGTTGAAGAAAGATATAGATTGTATCACATCGAAAATGCCCAGTTACCAGCGGTGAAAAACAGGGAGAAAGAGAGACAACCTTTAGAAAATGGCAGGAAATATGGAGGGACCATACAGGCACGGCAGCCTGGATAAAGGCAATCATCCAGAACCTTCTCCCATGCATGAGATGCGAATACAAGAAGTTAGACTTTTTTGTGACGCAGTTTTTGACAGGACACGGGTACTTTAGATACTACACCAAAAGAATGAGAATAACTCAAGACGACAAATGCATGTACTGCGGTGGTATAGATACTGCAGAATACACAATACTGATTTGCGATAGATGGTCCCAATGGAGACAGGAATTACAAGAGGAACTGGACGTCAGAATTGGCAGAGAAAATATCATCAACGTGATGATTACAGACGTGAGTAATTGGGGGGAAGTTATGCAGTTTTGTTTAAAAGGTGCTACAGAAGAAAGGTTGATGAGAGAGAAATGGAGCAAGTTGAAATTGCAATCTAAAGGTAAAACGAAGAGGGATGAAGCAGGAAGAGAAAGTAAATGACGGTCAGGTGCCCTGATGTTATGTCGCTTCGCGACGATCCCGGGACTCCCATGGTGTGAGAAAAGGGGGGGTGTTCTCGGTAAAAGTCCGACACGGCCATGACGCGATAGAAATTGAGCGCATGGTGTCCATGAGGATTTCCCCCCAACAAAAAAAAACTACCCATAGTAGGAGACCCCGCTTTAGTGACAGGACGTGCGGGGTAAGACGATACAGCACGCAGAACCAGACTTATCTATATTGCTCGCTCGTTTACTTTTTCAATGTAGGTTTTTGTGCTCAGTTTAGTTAGCAACAATTTAACAATTGTAGAAAACAGTATTACCTTAAAATAAAAGTATTGAATTTAAAGTAGTTGCAGTATTCAAGTTCGCTTAATATAAATTGTTACTACCTAGCAAGAACCCAGCCACAGAAAGGATGGGTATGGAATATTAGTATAAAATAAAAAAATTATTTAAAAAATAACAAGAAACCTTTAAAAAACAAAACATACTCTCAAAATAGTAACAGAAACAAGTATTTTGCTCAATAAATAATCTAAAAATAAATTCTAATAATAAAGTTATTACTATAATAAAAACAGAAAGACGTATTTTTGTCAAAATGAAAAAAAAAATAATATTAATAAATAGCAACATCCTGAAAAAGAATATTTCTCAAGCACTTAACTATAAAAGCACAAAAACGGAAATAAATAATACAGTAGATATCACCTCACATCGTTTCTTCCTCTGAATCCTCGCCTTTCTCACCTTCCTCTTCATTTTCAGATGAACTATTATCCTCCTTCAAATTTATAATAAATTTATTTCCACTATTAATATGACATTTAGCAATTTTTAATTACATCGTCAATTGTAATTACTTTCCTAATTCTTTGTTCCCAATCTTTCTTGTTAATTTTCGACACTTCATTTTGAATTAACTCTACGACTATTTTTTTATCGAATTTTGGAAAAGTATGTCCTTAATTTACACCTAATTAATTCAATCGGGTTGAAAAAACAGAATTATGGCGGTTATCTCAACACTTTGTAGCCATATCTCTCCGCTCCGACTGATATACAACAATTTTTCTTTCACATTTTTTTCTGCATATCAGATAGTAAAGTTTTCATTAGGACTTACTTCTGGTACATTATGTATGATATAATGAAAAAAAACTGATTTTTCTAATTATTTTGTCTTTTATTTAAATTTAAGACAGTTCCTGCAGCTCTTATTGAAACAGCCACTGTATAATAGCAGTTTTAGTTATTTCCTTATAAATTTGAAAAAATTAGTAAATAAGTAGGGTACCTATTAATTTTTCCCAAGGCTATATAGTCCTTTAATTTACAATAACTCTCCCCGACATTTAAAGTTTTTTTTTAACTTGTATGCTTTCTGAAGTTTTTTAGGTATTATAGACACACTGCCTCAAATGAATTACAAATGCAATTACATCATGCAATATGCAAGATGTTAACTTGCATGTATATAGTGTAACATAAGATTAGTAATTGCGATGTATTTTAATGTATGTATACTTTGTGACACTATGCAAATGAAAAAAAAATGACAATGATAACTATAGCCTGATATGTTTGATGAATACTTCGAGTCCTATTTAGGAATGTTACTGTTAATTTTGTAAAATTTGAATTACCTGCTCAATTCATGATTCCTCAGCACAGTAGTCCGTATAATCCATGTAAGTGGCCAGAAGTCGAAAAATTAATATAATTAATTAATTAATATAATTAATATATCCTTTTATGGACTCCCTTCACTATGTAAAATATCCTCTTTGAACGCATAAATAACGTACGGTTGATTAACATCGCATTAACGTACTATAAGCTCTTATGTCAGGGTATGCGAGATCTTCCCCTTAACGTTGTTTTAAGAAAATTGAAATTGAAACAATATCCTACTGGTTCCGTCCATTTAATGTTGGAATCAACACTGTGGTGTTGATTCCAACCGCCGATACAGTCGGCAAGACAACACGCTTCTCGGATCCAGAGTGTGGTGGAATACAAGATGAGTGGTAGAGCATTTACTCCAAAATCCGCAGCCTGTAGGGAGAGCGCTCATGGTTATAAAGAAACCGTTGAAGGGGGAGGGAGTATGAATTTGTTCCTACGAATCCGGCCCTTTGCATAGCGTAGTCCACGGACTGTAGAAGATCGAAAACTTTTGGAAAGGTCACGAACACGCGTCCACTCAATTGCAAATCCGCAAATGACATTGATGGCCTTGTCACATCATATTGAGGAGCGAAGAAGTGTGCCCGGCAATCGTAAGAAAGATTGTTGGTACCAAGAACTGCCGCCCCGGGCCCAGACTACAACAACTGGTGGTGGAAGAAATTTCCTGCAACCGGTTGACGCAAGTTTTCAGGTCATGGTTGAACAAGGGACAGCAGATTCTGGACTTGTTCGTCCCAAAAAGGGGGATCTTTCCATCCGAAGAAATATAGGCCCATCACTTCCTCCTATCCATCCAGATATTTACACGTATCTTGTATGCTAAGACACTGAGGCCTGTTGATCCAATCTTCCAGAGATACCCGAACAGCGTGGTACCAAGAAGGACATGGTAGGTTGCCAGGACAGCCTGCTGTTAGACCACTGTATTACACAGGATTCTGTGCAATACAAGCGGAATCTATCGATGGCCTGGATTGATTACCACAAAGCATTTGATACAACATCACATGAGCTATTGTTGCACTTTCTCGAATGTCTTACGGTACCAGCACCACTAGTAAGATGCATAGGACAGCTGCTGCCGCTCTGGAAGGCTCGCCTCACCATAACATCAGGTGCACAGTGGGTGTCGACAGAACAGGTGGTATTTAGAAGAGGAGTTCCAGGGTGACTCCCTGAGTCCTGTCCTCTTCTGCATCTCACTACTGCCGTTTTCTGTTGGGCTGCGCCAAACTCGCGGATATCAATGTGGACTACCCAGCTGCCGGAGGCATAAGGTCACCCATCTATTTTTTATGGATGATTTTAAACTTTATGTCTCCGGAAAGCACGAATTACAAAACGCTTTCAGGGTGGTCGAAGAATACACGCAGGAGATTGGTATGGAGTTCTGGTTGGACAAATGTGCAGTCGTCCACCTCAAGAGAGGACGATGCGGGGAATTCTTTGAAGATGCGCAGCTCGCAGACAACAGAAGCATCACATATCTGAGTGTGCAACAAAGGCACATCCAGGATGAAACACAAACAAGGTGTCTGCAACTAACATGCTTGCCGTTCCGGTTCTGCTCTACTCTTTCGAGATCTCCAGATTTTATACCATTAATTTTATTTTTGCGGGAATATCTAAAAAGTCGCGTACACATACATCATCTTCGTCACTTAGATACTTTACTTAATCGATGTTCAGTTCAATTCAGTGGTGCCACCTTGTGGGATATATCCCGAATCGAGGGATTTCTAATGTCTACAAGGGACGTAATTTTGAGAGATTTTTGAAAACTCTACAATAGAAGATTTAAATAATATTTCTCTTGTTATTGGTCGTGGACTCTGGATGAGCTGCGCCAATTAGACAGAGATACCTGCAAGATGATGAATATTCACAGAAGTATTCATACTAGATCGTCCGTTCCTCGTGGATACCTCCCACGTCAACGGGGTTGCTGAGGACTCTTGAAGCGGAGTGTACGCATGGCAGAGTAATACTGAGCATGGCTTGTAACATCCTTAAGAGCTCAGATCTCCCTCTTACGGTTTGTAAAACATCACGAAACTGTAGGAGTGGAAGCAGGATTGTTCAAGGCAGCAATAAGAGCCGCAGATGAACTCGGTCATACATTTCATCATACCTGTGTTTGATTTTTGCGACATTTTAAACTTTCCCCGCTTAGACGTCCTACAAAAAACCATATACAAAGGGTAAAAAATCCCTGTTTTCGGTTTTTATCCCCCCCCCGGGAAATTTGCCCCTTTTCCCCCAAAAATTCCAGGCTTTAAAAGCCCAAAAACCCCCAACACCCCCTAAAACACTTTTTTTCCCCTTTCTTTTCCCCCCCCCTTCTCCCCCCCCCCCCCCCCCCCCCCCCCCCCCCCCCCCCCCCCCCCCCCCCCCCCCCCCCCCCCCCCCCCCCCCCCCCCCCCCCCCCCCCCCCCCCCCCCCCCCCCCCCCCCCCCCCCCCCCCCCCCCCCCCCCCCCCCCCCCAAAAACCCCCCACATCCCCCCCCCCACAATCCCCCCCCCCCCCCCCCCCCCCCACCCCCCCCCCCCTAAAAAATCAAACCTTTAAAATAATAAACAAAAAATAAACAACACCCCTATTTTTTTTTTTTAAATTTTTTTTTTTTTTTTTTTTTTTTTTTTTTTCCTTTCATATTTTTTTTTTTTTTTTCTTTTCCCCCCCCCCCCCCCCCCCCCCTCTTTTTTTTTTGTTTTTAGAGGGGTAGGTTTGCGTTTTTTTTTTTTTTTTTTCTTTTCCCCCCCCCCCCCCCCCCCTTTTCCCCCCCCCCCCCCCCCCCCCCCCCCCCCCCCCCCCCCCCCCCCCCCCCCCCCCCCCCCCCCCCCCCCCCCCCCCCCCCCCCCCCCCCCCCCCTCTCTCCTTTTTTTTTTTTTTTTTTTTTTTTTTTTTTTTTTTTTTTTTTTTTTTTTGACATCATGCGAGGAGGCCGGCGAGGTGCTGATGTAGAGTCAGTCACCGAACTTCGACCAAATCGTCTGAAAGCCCAAATCAGAGCTGCTGAACAGGAAAAACTGTTTCGGCAGTATGTTGAAAAACCCCAGCATGGTGTCTTCTATAAGAACATAGAAATGCTGGGTTTATCGACCAGCCTAACATTCATCATTTTAAGGTCAGCCGGGCTTAAGTCAGAGACCGACGGATTCATTATGGCCTGCCAGGATAGTGTTATCAACACCACCACCATTTCGAATATTAAAAATAAAATTGGTCCTAATATGGATCCCTGTGGAACTCCCATACATACTGTCTTTTAGTCGGAAAAAATTGTGTTTTTTCTGTTATTATCGATTGATGTACTTGCTTTGTGCTTACTTTTTGTGACCTATTACTGAGATAGGATTGTATCAAATTATAACTGGCTCCTTTTATGCCATAACACCGAAGTTTTTGATAAAGTATATCATGATTTATCAAGTCAAATGCCCTTAGATTAGATCGAAATATATACCCGAGACATATTGCCGCTTATCTATTTGCTCAATAATATAATTTAAAGAATGAAAAGTGATGGATCTGTTTGGCAGAAAATCATGTTGGCTTGTAACGAATATTTTATTTTCGATGAAGTATTCTAATAATCTAATATAAATAATTCACTCAAAAATGTTTGAAATCACTGACAGTAAAGAAACTGGTCTATAATTATCAATTTGACTACTATCCCCCTTTTTGTAAACCGGAATTAGTTTAGCAATTTTAAGTTAATCAGGAAAAGTGCCTTCAATGAAGCAGTCGTTAATAATATTTGCTAGAAGAAAACTTATTATTCCAGCGACCTCTTTTAAAATAATTGCTGGGATTTCATCCAAACCAGTACAAAATTTCGGAGGTAGATTTTTTATAACACTGTACACTTCATCTGAGTTTGTGGGCCTTAAGAAGAAAATTAACGAATGTTTCTCTATTTCAACTTTATTTATGTTACTTTTGTTATTCTTTGTTGAAATCGTTTGAAATTGGGTGGTGAACATATTTGCAACTATTTTTGGATCTGTAATTTTTCCATTGTTATTGTTAACTAAGTGAATATTGGTATTGCTTTTATTTTTATTCTGAATCTTGCTGAACATGTTTCATAAACTTTTTGATTTATTCTGAGAGTTTTGAATTATACTATCATTACGACTTTTTTTGTATTCGTTGACATATTTTCTATATTCTTTTTTTCATTTTTAAATTTATTTAAAACATTTAAACATTTTGTTTCTTGGTATAATGAATGCAAATCGCTCAGTTTTTGCGCCCAAATCTTAATTTCGGTATTTAACGAATTTATTTCATTTTGTTTACTAGCAACTGACTTTGTAAATGAAAAACAAATATCAAAATAATCGAAGAATATTTTATAAAATTGCGCTATTACGTCGGTTTGTTGATAAATATCTGCCCAGTCTTCATTTTTTACGTTTATTTTTAAAATTACCTAAGTTTTCCCCTGTAAATTTTCTTTTGTAATTTGTAACTTTTGTTACTACAACTATATTACCAGATATAAAAATTTATCGAGAACACATCTAAATTGCAACAGCTGATCGTTAGGTTATGTCACAGAATACTTTATTTTAATTCTATCAGTGCCGCCTTCTGTTGGTAGACAATTGAACATTATAATGGATATAAATGGCACACGAATATTCCTGGTTTAAAAACATCATAATTATTTTGAATCTAAAAAAACATATTTTTATTCTACAAACCTCCGTATTGAAATAAATCCTACCAGTTATACAAAATGCGCCGTCGCAGTCGTGGTGGATTTACTTTCCAATAATATTTATATTTTTTATGATGTTATATACCTATTCGTTTTTTTTTTACAATTAATAAATAATTTTAACCTCTCACCTAACTTAACCTAATTATGTTAATTCTCCAAAAAAACAAAAAAATATTTGTAGTGTGTGGAACGGAGTTTTGCTACCGGAAATTCAATAGGCTTCTCCCCAATTCTATCTGTGCATTAAACAGAGTATAGTAGCTGCTAATTAGTCCCCCTAGCCAGTATCAGTAATTAAAATTCTGAAAGTTGTACTGTTTATGTTAAAAAGATAACTTATGTTGTATAAATTCTCATTAACAAAATTATTTTCAAAATTATAATCTAATGTATATATTAATAAGTATTGTTTAATACCTAAATATTTTTATTTATTGCTAAAACCCTCGACATTCTAAATCAATTCTAAAATCTTATTTTATTGCTAAAACTGTGTGGTGTGTATTTACTGGAACTTATTTAATTTTTTTTTGTCTTTGTTTTATTTAATGACGCATAACTTGAGGAATCGAATTGCTTGTAGTAAGTTTCCAAAATGATGTACATGAGGAAAAATTAAAGTCCCAAGATGGAAAAAGTTAATTTTGCAGAAAAACAGTGCATCACACCGATTTATAAAATACTTTTGCTTCTAGACTAATATAAAGAAGTATAGTAATCGTAATTTTTTTCGACCCTCTAGATTTTGATTGATTTATACGTTTTGAACCCTCCTGAATCCATTCTGACTATTTTCCGAATGATGTCAGTCGGTGCGTGCGTGCGTGCGTGCGTGCGTGCGTGCGTGCGTGCATGCGTACGTGCGTGTGTATGTGTGTATCCGCGATAACTCAAAAAATACTAACGGGAGACTTTCCAAATTTGGCAGTTAAGATTGTCAACAACATTTTAGGTGACACATTAAATTTGGTGAATATGGTACCACCAAAAGAGACATAATGAATGAAAGAAAAAAAAGATACAATTTCGGGGAAAAAAATAAATTTTTTTATTGCATTTCTGGACGAATCTCGACGAATTATAATGAAAAAACATATCTTTGTAAAAAAAAATCGGTCCGCATGTCTGTGGTATCTCGATAGCAGCCACAGTTTTTCGAGATAAAGCTTTCAAATTTGGTACACTTGTTCTAAAGGCCAAAGACAATGAAAAATTCGGTGATGCGCAAAATTGACCTTCTGAAAGGGGGTCCACCGGACCCAAACTTTTTTGTATTTGACTTTACAAAAAAATAAATATATTCTTGATGAAAGATTATAAATTATGTCTACTATATCAAACGAATAAAATATATTTTCCAATTACTTAAATAAAGCTGATGTAAACTGAAATATTTTACACATTTGGCCTCATAAAATGGGGGTTAGGATGAATTTAATAGTTTGACATTTGAAAGGTCTGATTTAGTTACAAAAATGTCAATAACAAAAAATTATTAAAATATATGACATGAATTATTATTGACAGTATTGAATGACGATGATAATTAATTATTTAAAAATTTTAATGAAACATTTCAAGGTACGCTATTAAAATTTAATTGAGGTAAGTGAAGAATTAAATAGAATGATTTTTTTTAGATCAGGATAATATATACTGGTACAAGAAAGTTATGTGCTGGCCACATATATTTTTGATAAAATATTTGTTTACTCAAATTTTCATATTATTAGTGTAGCATAATTTATTTGAATAATATTTCAGTACCTCTTAGTATCTAGAATATTTAATATTACTTCCTTTCTTTTTACTGTATTTTAATAATCTAATTACATTCAAAATTTGAGGAAAATTTTCTTCTCCTTTTAACGATAACTAAATTCGAATTTTATGTCACAACTTCGACGATATGGCATTGAAGTTGCTAATTATACATTTTTCAATACAAGTTGATTAAGATTGTTCGCATTATTTTTAATAGTTCTATTGGTAATTGATTACCCAAGTTAAGAATAACATTCAGACACCCTGTAGTAGAAATAAATCTAACATTTCTAAAAGTAATCATAAAATACATTCATTTAGGACTTCCGATAACCAGTCGCCGACAACTAACGTGGAAGTATTAAGTAATTTATAGATTCTAAAAAACTTTATTTGATGTAGGATATGAGAAGCTTAACTAACTGGTATTCGCGACAAGGAAAAGGTAGTTTAATTTGTTGTTATGAGCAGATTTAATTACGAACAAATAGAACGAAAAAACACTTTCTTGAGGTAGGAAATTCTCATTTATAAAAAGAAAATGTTAAATTCAGTTTATTATGTATTTACTTCTAATCAAGTGCTGTGTGACTAAAGTTTTTCACATATCTTTAAAATAGAACAATATTATAATAAATACTCAGGGTGAAAATAAATTAATAATAGTCTTGACCAGTTTCTTCTGGACGCCCACAATTAGACACTTTCAAGTTAACTTTTCAGTACTACCTGTTTATTTCCTGTATAAATAGCAAAATTCGTTTTAACTCTAAATTCTCGGGCCAAATTTAAATTTTAATATTCTGAGTAACTATTTATATATTAAGACAAAGTAAACCATATTTTGTTAAAAAGGTTAACCTTTTTTGAGACGAATAATAAAGAAAGAATGTATTAGACAATTAAATTATTATTTTAAGTGTTTTAAAAATGTAATACAATATCTACATAAATAATAGTTATTTATGCACCATGGGAGTAAAGTGAGTGTTTTAGTTCCGGCATGCATAGTGTTTCCCGAGCGCAGAGAGGAAAACACTTATACAAGGGAATAAAATACACTTTACTCCCAAGGTGCATAAATAAATATTATTTATGTAGATATTGTAATACATGTTTAAATCACTTAAAATACTAATTTTCTACGGTGTCGGGCAGTTACTTAAAGCAACAAGCTTAAGGGCCATCATTTTTTTTTTTACGTGGTTTATTCGGTGAGCGAATGGTCTGCAATTTTTAATATGTTTAATCCATATTGTTAATTAAAAGTACATTATTTTTTTATGAATAACGGAACATAATTATTTTAAAAATAAAAAAAAATACAATTATTTATACAATATTATTAATTACAAGTACAGTTTTATAAAAACAACAATTTGTTAAATTAAACGAACGAGCAGATGAAATATTTGTTATCATAACATTATGATGTAAGTGATAACTACCCATGGGTTGCATTTAGTTAATTGTTACTGTGAGTGGTTATTTTTGCACATGTGACTGGAAATGGACAGACTTTATTGGATTTCTATTCAGCTAAAAAATAGTCATTATCAATTACTTAAAATATAGAGCACATAAATACATTTTTTAGTCTCTTTTCAGTGATATTTCATGAAAAGAAAAATAATTTCAGTGGTAAATAAAGAAATGTATACTTAGATTTTTATTTTAAAATATTTCAAGTTATAGTCGACACAACCAAATTTTAAATATAGTGTGGGCCATTGAAAACGAATCACACGGGTTTTCGAGTCGTTAAAACTGATTTTTTTTAAAAACACTCAAGACACGTCAACTTAATTTTCGAGGGGGACATTTTTTCACCTGCAAATTACTTCTTCCCTTCTTGCTGTGACGACAAAATTTCAAATTCTATATATTCGTTTTCAAAGTATTCAAAATACAAGTTGCAAAAGCGCTCTTTATATATATTCAATTAGAAAAAAGTTCAGGTACATTTCTTTCCTAGTATTTCTGATGGATTATTAGATAAATATATTCAAAACAAAAATAATTCTATGAAAGATAATTTATTGCACTTTGTTGTCATACTAAAAGTACTGCTGAAAAAAGTAATAATCTTCTCTTCAGTGAAGCCAAAATCACAGTGTCAACTAGTTCGGAATTGTGTTTAGTAGTTTAATCCTCAAGAATGGTGTACACAGTTGCGGAAAGGGTTGAAATAATCACCCTTTTTTATGGAATATATGTGCGCAGCAAATTTATTCAATGAACAACATCCGGATAAGCATGTGAATAGAAAATAGGTTTTGGAGTTAGCGGAAAAGTTCCGAGGAACTCTATCAGTGGCTAATAAGAAACGGGATCCTGAACGTGAACTTCCAGTAAGGAATGAAGCTGTTGAGGTTACAGTTTTAGGACAAGTTGCTGCAGACCCAACTTTGAGCACACGGAAATTGGTTACTGTTACTAACATCAGTAGAACGACTATTCGCAGAATCCTGAAATGTTATGAGTTTCATCCTTACACATTCATTTAGTACACGAATTGAATGAGTATGATTTTGATAGGCTACAGAAGTTTTGCGAAATTGTGACTGCACGAACAGCTGCTGATAGGAATTTTCTTTTCAACATCTGTTTTTCTAAGAATGTACGTTTTTCTTAAACTCAACTGTAAATCGTCATAACTGTCGCTATTGGTCGGATGCTAATCTGAGAGTCTTTCACACTCAAATTCCTCAAAAATTTAATATCTGGGACGGTATTTTTGGAGAGCGTCTGGTTGGACCCATTTTCTTGATGGTAATCTGACAAGTGTAACGTATTTTGAATTATTAAAGATCCTGTCCATCCATTATTCGCTGATAATATTGAAAATGATGATCGTTACCTAAAAGGACAGGATGTTTCCTAGACAATGGATTGGAGGAAGAGGTACAATGGAATTGCCGAGCAGATCTCCAAATTTAAATCCGCTCGGCTGTGGGGCTATTTGACGAACATAGTCTATTCATGGAAACAGAGTCTCTGGAAGAGGTTGTGGTCACAGCGCTAAGGACTGAAGCGATTTCCACTTGAAATTTATTGCAAAAGGTGTCCCCTTCGAAAAAGAAGTTGATGTCTCTGAGCGTTTTTTAAAAAATCAATTTGAACTACCAGAAAATCCACTTATTTCGTTTTCAGTGGCCACCCATGTATAATTTGCTGCAATAATGAATAGATAAAAAAATTATTATGTTCACGAATGAAGTTTAAAATAGATAAGAGACAAGGATATAATAAACCGTTTTAATATATTATATGGGTTACAATGTTATACAATTTTGAATAAAAAATAATAAAAACTAGCTTAACTAGACATGTTGTGGATTCATATTTTAGTAGGGTTTCTATTTTTGGAAAATATTGCAACTGTTAGAGTGTGTGAAACGTTTTCTGATTATTTTGTTAAAAATAGTAAAAAGTGTTGGAATAACACGGATGCCGAATTAAATGCGGTAAGTTGAATTTATGACTTTTTTTTTAATTATTAATCGAGTTAACATTGCCGTCAAGTACTAAGATTGCCACCTTACCACTGTCAACATAATCAAATCGAGTTGTTGTGGGGTAATTGCAAACAATATTGTGATCAACACATTGGCGTTGGATTCGGAGACAAACATGTTTTGGAGATGTAGAAAGAAGCTTCGGATCAAATTACTCCAGATATTTGGGATAACTATGTGAGACACAGGAGAAATTATAAAGAAAATTTTGGAACATAAAGTGCGTTATGATGAGGTTGAACCAATAATTATCAATTTGAATGAAGGATCTATTGAAGAAGATGAATTCTTTGAATCTCTGATAGTAATTATGATAACTATTATGATGACGATTTTAATAATTAAATAGTTATTATTTTCAATAAACGTTTTAAATGTAATTTATTTATTATTATTAAGGGTATGTTCTGCTAACAAACCATATAAAGCGAACTAGTGCCTAACTGAAAATTTGGCAGAGGTTGTATTTTGATAGTCTCGTTTGTGCTTTATTAACGGAAACACCCTCAACACAAATCATAACCTACTTAAAGATATTCTTCTAACTTGTAAACACTGACGTTTTGTTGTTAACTTATTATCTTATGTCCTGTGCTCAGTCTATGTCTTGTTCAGCGTTTAATTTGATTTCTTTTAGTCACTATTGCGGTTTAAAATCTGACTTACCTTCAAGTTAAAACTAACTATCCTGTAGTGTATTGTAATTAACTTTTAAATTTTGCAATTAGTTTAAAAACACATATTTTTCATTGAAACATTAGGGTTATCATTGGGATGAATAATAAATCAACAGCTTTGTTTTTTTTTAAGAAGTTGATTGAAGATGATTTTCAAGTGCGACTTATGAACGTTCATTCACCACGTTTCTTTGCTTTGTCAGACTCCCACCAACTATTAACCGCATTCGTCTACTAGAATATGTCGGTCGTTTTGGTGACAAACGAACCACCGATTTTTCAGTAACCGTGTACCGTAAATAAACTATTTTTTAGCACAGAACAAGTTGCTGAAAGTACAATGGTTAACTTGTCTGGGAATTACAAGAGCAATGAAAACCTGTCCAACACCAGCAATGAAAGCCTTGCTCGAGTTGCTCCCCTTACATATACATGTAAAGAAGGAAGCTTCCTTCAATACTTAAAGACTGTAATCCATAAGGAAATTCAAACCAGTAGATCTGAGTATTCTAAACGAGTTTCAGTTGGTCTTAAAAACCATACCTAATGACACAATGCCAGTGATGCTCGATTTGAGTGGATGTTTGAAGTAATAATAACTGATCACCAAATATAGAATTCTGGATAATCCAAATTTGAAAACGGAGTCCTTATCTGGCATACAGATGGATCAAAGCTGGAGCAAGGAGTAGAGGTAAAAGTATATGGGGCCCAGATGTAGGCTATCAAAGGTCTTAAGCCAAACTCGCACTATCCTTCAGGCGAAATTTCACACCATAAAAATCTGCTTTCGAAAATGCATTAAAAAAGACATAGGACGAGCAAGAAATCTATATCCTTCTAGACAGCCATGCAACACTTAAAGCTTTAAGATCCTGTACTTGCAAGAAATAACAATGTTACTTTGATATGAGTGCCAGAGCCTGAAGGAATGAGATTGCTGATAGCTTTACGAGGGAAGGTGCAAGATCATCATTCATCGGCTAAGAATGTGGAATATCTAAAAGCCTCACAACAGAGAAGGTAAGAAAATAGGAAAAGGAATATCAATTCTCCTACTGGAAGTTAACTCCATGTCAAAGACAAACGAAATAGTTTATAAACTATTCGCGAAAAAGATCTCGAACTCAGCAAATCAGAGTTGAGGATAGTAACAGGCCTTCTCATAGGTTATTGCCCACTGAGATATAATCTCAAAAAAATGGGCAAAGCTGAAAGCGACATATTATATCTCTTCTATACAGATGAATCGGAAACCGCGGAATACATACTTTGTTTATGTAAAGTTCTAATCGGCCAGAGCTGGATGTTAAAATTTGACATTTCACTAATTGAAATTGTTTTCTTTCTCTTGTTAGGGATTTATCTTTCTTTGGGCTTTTTATTACTTTAAATTTGGGCCCCTTCATTACTTAACAGTTCAATATACTTACTATTTCTGTATTTACTCTTTTCTCATTTACAGACGCAAATTATAAGAAAATGGGGATTTAATGCAGAAGAGCACTATTTGAAAACAGATGATGGATACAAAATATTGGTTATAAGATCATTTTCAAATATATCGAAGTCCACACCGATTGTGCTAGGTCATGGAATATACACGAACAGTTTAGCATTTGTTGATATTGGTAAAAAGTCAATAAGTAAGAGATTTCTTTGAACTTTAGGATCTCGTGATTAGACAAAATAATATTTCATTAACTAATTTAAATATTTTTTTCTGCAACCGTCTAAAAAGTCAACCGTATTTAGTCAATTTTTTTTAGTCGAAAACACATATTTACTGATCTAGCCCGCTAAAGTGACAGTTATTTTCACAGCAAGTGCGGGAAGTTGGCGATTCCTAAACGAATGCAGAGTTACAGAAACGAGCAAAGCGAGTTTAATTCACTGCATATTTTGATTTTTGGTAATGAATCTTCAATCATCTACGGTAAAGGACGTTGCATTCTCTATGATGAAGGCAGTTCTGTCCTCTACGTTAAAGGAGATTACTATTTCTTCTTCTTCTTCTATTTTTGCCTGAAGATTTACCTGGTGTGCATTTCATAATTTAAGTAACCATTGTATCAATGTTTATAATAATAAAAATTAATTTTTGATTTTTCATATTCCAGTTCTAGTGCGGGAATTGGCCACTTCCCACACTCAATTTGCGTGCGGAAATGTTATATTCCAAAACATTTGTGGGAAAAAGTCTTTACCGATTTCTTATGTCACTTTTGGTTGAAAACAGTATCTAATAACAATTGAAAATTATTAATCCAGCCTTCTATGAAAGTGCCTGACATGTGTCAGTTGAATTTTATGAATTTTGTTTGCAAACGATTTCAAGTTAACCAATTTTTTGAGACTAGCAAGAACGGTTGCAGAAAAAAATGTTGTATATAACACACCTGGAAAGTATCTACTGGGCTCACCGGCGTTCAGGACTAGCCGACGCTCGCCCAGTAAATAATCACTTTACGGTCTTGTTATGTAAATAACTACTAAATAACATTTTCTGCAAAAATTTTTCATCTACCGCATGAACACAAAGTTTGGTTCAACCCGAAAAACAATCTGCACTACTTGCACTAAGACATCTCAGTCTATGCTTTTTGAGATGGAATTTTTTCTGCGTTATCCTAGATCAACAACGGAGCCTCTATAGAACCGGATGAAATTACATTCAAAATATTAAATTCTTCATGATAGAACACCTTTGTTATATATTTAATTTATCTATATCTACTGGTATATTTCCATCAGCTCTAAAACTTGCACACATGATACTCATTCATAGGAAAGGACATAAAGAACTGCTAGAAAATTAAAGATATGACTATAAAGCCGATAGATGAAAACCGTTATATTTTGAGTATATTTTCTGACATATCTAAAGAATTCGATTTGTTAGATTACATATTTACAACATTTCCCTCATTTGTAAGTGAAAGAAAATGTGTTGTTAAATTAGACAGGCATTTCTCCAAAGAGCAGAGAATGCACAAGGCGCTGTTTTGTCGCATTCGTTATTTATATTATTTAATAAGCACCTTATGTCAAATATGAAAAAAAAAAATTAGGGAGTTCAGATTTTCAAATATTGTTGGATAAGTAAATAAAAAATGAGGGACATGCCCATTAGGTTTCTGAACGCATTCTTCTACTTTAAGTTAAGCGATACTAACCTTTGTTCTGTAAACAACAATGTATAACTAAGTATACTTGGTATAAATTATTTTTACTCATAGTGATAAACTGCTTTTCCTCCTATACCATCAAACAGTAGAAATCAATATTTCAATACTTCTATTTGTAATATTATAAAGTAATCGTTTTACAAATTACAAGAATAAAGTTATTCATTAGGAATAATTTATAGGATAAATTAATATTTTAAAATAATAAGTATAAGAAAGTAAAAATTGTTCAAATGGTATGCAAAATAAAGTACTTTAATTTTTTAGCTCATGTATTAAATGAAATGGGTTATGACGTGTGGCTGGTTAATTTTCGAGGTACAAGATATAGTACGGGGCACGAATATTTAACTGTGGATAATTTAGAATATTGGAGTTTTAGGTAAAGTAAACTTAAATTGACATAGTCTTCTTCTTGCAATTATTCTATTTATTTAAAATATATTATGGACATACAAAATCCTTCAAAACTGTGAAACAAAGATTTTGTCAGCATAAATATTGATTTCACCAATAAATACTGTAATGATAACTGCTCAGCGGTTCAGGAGATATGAGAATTTTTTAAATTATCATAGTATATCATAGTGATGTCATTTAGTGATGTAACATTTATTACCCGTTTTGTTTTTTGAGGTACTTGACACGTTTTCCATCCGACAAATTTTGGGTGATTAGAAATGTTTTTTTTTTTGATATTTGAAACTTTATAGCACAAAATACAATGAATTTTCAATAAATAGTGTCACCTTGGTTACATTGAAGTAAATATGACCTCTTTGTTTTTATCTTACGAACTTTTTTCGTTCAATAGAGAGAAAACCTTGAGAGTGGGAAGTTGCCGTGTTTATTTTCAACCATTCACGGTGTAAAACGATTTTTTGGATGTACTCGTAGAATGACTGCGCATGTTTTTCATTTCTAACAAAAACGTTAGAATCCTACGTGGTAATTTTATGTACAGGCAGAGCCATCAGATCCAGGAGTTGAGAAGACTACCAGTACGGGTGATGTCTCGGTTGGGCCGTTTTACCGAAACAAAGTGACTGAGCACAAATAAAAACGGCGAGGGTAATCACATACATTATTGGCAAAATTAGTATTTATGCCGCCATAACCATTGTATCATACACTCAAACAACACTAAGTTTAGTCTGCTTAAAATTTTAGTTTCCATGAAATGGGTATTTATGATCTACCCAAGGCACTTAATCTGGTACTTAAGACAACAAACAAAAGATCTATATACATAGGATACTCAATGGGAACCACTGTAAGTTACGTTTTCTCCAGCGAGCTACCGGTAGAGGCTTCTTCATATTTAAAAGGAATCATTTCCTTAGCTCCAGTAGCTCATTTAAGTAAAATTAAGTCTATATTGAAGTATGGGGCACCATTTTGGCCTATGATAAAGGTAAGTTGTTTTTTACTTATTTTTTGATTGTCATTAACATAAAAGTTTTAGCCCGCTGTTACATTTATTTGGAAAGGAAAAGTTTTACCAAGAAATGATGCGAAGGGTAAATTTTGTGGCAAAGATGTTACTAACATGTATATCTGTGAATTTATCAAAGTGCCCATTTTTGGAGACGACTATGAGCAGATGGATCCTGTAAGATATTTTATATTCTAGAGACGTTTTTTGCGATGGTATTTTCCGTATTACTTAATTTAGTTATTATTTCGATGACAGTTTTTTTTTAATTCTCGAATGAAAGTCAAGTAAATTTGACTTTCAGTCAGAGTGCCGGATTCTCTCTAACCGTGGACAGGAATTTTGTGCACTGAAATCTTTCTGTGATTGGCTACTTGTGGGACATCGTTAAAATTATTAAAAATAAAAAGACTTGATCTTAAATGTTCCAAAAATATTTTAATAAAACTGTACACGTGTTTCGCCTTTTTGGTCTATCTTATGATTCCAGATGATACTAGATTCTAAATCGTGTGCCTAACATATATCTTATTTGGTCAGTACACTACAATTATTGTAATTTATTAAATTTTATGTTATGAAACGATTGGAATTTCTTTAAATTATACTATTTTGTCTAAAATATCGTGACCGGTGAAAGTTATTTGATCATCTGTTACGTTTTTATTATTTTTAACTGTTCTTTTAATTCCTAATATTTCTAATAAATCTAGTTTTTTTTACCTTTATTTTCTGAATGCAGCAAGTCGACATTATCCAAATCTATATGAAATGATTATTCTTTATACAGTGCGTTGACATATCGCATAGCAATATTATGTATATTGTCCAAGTAGACCAGTTTGTCCAATATATACTGGGTGTGTCATTGATCGTAAAAAGTTTCTTATAAAAAATTATTTATCAAATACGAGTTATATGAGTGAGCACCGTAGTGCTGATAAAAAATGTTTCTATGTTCGGCGAGAGGTAAATTTTCTAAATAGTTATTATTCAAATTTTGTAAAATATTTAGATATCTTTCACCTAAAAAAAAACAAAAACAAAAAAAATTAAGTATACATATTAGCAGGAGAAGAAATCTTTATACTTACTGTTTAAATTTACGACATAAAATTCTAATGCCACCACTCTATCGTTTCTTATGGCACAGTAAACATTAAACTGCCAACTTTCTTGAAAATTTCGCTCCCTGAACACATGAGGATTTGAGTCACTCCAACAATATGAATTGTGTCAATTAAAAAGTCCATTTTACGTCAATTTAGCTTCATCTGACCATATAATATTTCACAAATAAGAATCGTCGCCGACAAACCTTATTAGAATAAATTCACAAAAATTTTTTCGTCTTAGGAAATCTGTTTCTTTTACTTGAACCATTTGGAACAGAAATGGATGAGATTTATGTTTAATTAAAATTCTGTGAACTGAATCCTTGCATAGGCCCGATTCCAGAGCAGCTTGTCTTAATGGCATCATTAGAAATGCTTGAAAATATCCCAGAATTGCTATTTCTTCGTATTCGTCATCAACAATAGGCTTCCGCTTTTGAATTCTTGCCTTGACAGAGCCAAAGTTTTTAAAATTATCCATTATGCGTTTTACAGTGTTTGACGACGGTTTCCGTTTTTGTGGATATCTACAAGCAAAGTACTACAAGTTCTTGATATTACTTTAACACATTCTCCTTAAACAATAAACAAATTCAAAAAAGACTTCTTGTATGTAATTTAAACGCGGTGGGATTTTTTGACATAAGAAAATGACTGACATTACTGATTGTTTCTAATCATAGCTAATTTGATAAAATTTTTACTAAAAATTCTTGAATTAAACCCCACAATGCCGATATCAGAAAAAAAGGAATTTAATTATACATAACTTGTTGTAAAAAGTACAGAGTGTTCCATTTGACTTAAGCAAGTTTTCGCGGTTTGAAGTTTACAAAATATAACGACTAAAATGGAACACTTGGTATACTATTATTGAATTTCTTTAAACTGTAGAGCGTAGCTTACCTAATGGTCTTTCTGCATACCAAAAAGTAAATGAGTATTACTTACATGAAGTTATAAAGGTTATAGTAAACCATTACACTTGCCAATTTTTTTTAAAATGTCAAATATCTCTGAAACAGCTGGGTTTAGGCATAGGGTTTTTGACTTAGAATTTTATGCTCTTTTCGAAATCCCTAAAATATATAGAGTATTCTATTTAAAATAAGCAAGTTGGTATCGACTTCCGGTATAACCGGAAGTGCCAGATGCTTGTAATTATTTTAGTTGGATTGGCCGCATTGCCGTTAGTAGCTACCTAAATTCTTAAAATTTTCTGGTGCGTACTTTTCCCTATATTGATCATTGCAGTTCCTGGTGAGACACAAAACACACACACACAAAACGTTACAAAAGAAGGCATTTTAAGTCCACCATTTCTGGTCTAGCTCAGGGATAGTATAACATTTGTAAAGGTAATTTAATGCTGCCTATCACATCCTTCCATGAGTAGTTAAGCTCATCTTTTTTTTTTCTGGCCATTTCCAGGACTTCAGTGATTTTTGCATAGAATTTATCTTCACTTCCTGGTTATTAGAGCCGGTAATCTGTCCTGGATATATGTCATCATCGTATGAAAAAGAACATATCTTCCCACCTCACGAACAACATTAGGCAATGTAAGGAGATCCCTAACAATTTTCTAACCAGAGGCCAATGCGCAATTGTCAGCAATGAATTGTCCATTTCCTGCACTTCGGTTTCAGGGTCATAATCATCCGATGAATTATCATTCAGCTCAATATCTGAGTTGTTTCTTCCAAAGCAAGTGATTTCCTCTCTCGCTCGGACTCTTCAGCTGCCAGTCAGAAACACTTTTACCAGCAGGATTATTCATTTTCTTCCTGCGAATCCTGGTGGGATTTGTATATTCTGCTCTTTTATTTTCAAAAGTTTGGAGAAACGAGGCTTGAATCTCGGTTTGAATTATTGTTGAATCACAACTGCTTCTGGGAAGGCGAGCTAGCAGATCGGCAATCAGTGGCACTATTCCACATTTCCTGAAGCCAGATTAAAGTTGTTGGCAATATTTGGAACCATGATATATAACATTTTCTTTAACAATGGAAGGAAGTGTTGTTTCTGAATGTTAGTGTTTCTTACTCCATCTGTACTTTCCTTCTACTCGAATAATACTTTTCGCCATGCTATCTTCATAGTCCTGAAGAATGCTACGTCGAGCGGTTGGGTCAGATGTGTACTCTTTGACGGCAGGCACACCAGTGATATTCCAATTCACTACAAAATTTTAATGTAGAGACTAATGTGAGAGGATAAATTGTCACATAATACAACCTTTTTTCCATCAAGTTTTTTAAGTCTGGGCAACATCTGACTCTTAAACCAGTCTGTAAACATAGAAGCATCAAACCAACCACTGGCGCTGTTGTTATACCGACAACCAAGTGGTCCATTTTCTGTCCAGGTTGTCTACATATGGTTTGATTTATAAACCACATAAGGCGGGAGAAGTTCTCCAGCTGCATTTCTAGCGAACATCAAAGACACTGAAGTTTTGGATAAATTCAGTGTCAGGATATTTACATCCCCTCTTAACAAGAACTCTCGCTTGGCTTAGATTATCTGTGATATTGGTCTCATCAAAGGTTCATATGTGCGTCGGAGAAATATTTTTTAATTCTTCACTTGAATTTGAAATGAAGTTCCGAACATTATTCTTCTCATCAATGGCAGCCCTATTGCATTTAATATTTTCTGCAAAGCGAAAGGCGAAAAGCGAAAGGCAAGGATTGCGCTTCACAAAAGACTTTACCCAAACACGACCAGGACTATTATTAGTGAATGCTTTTACTATTCTTTCACATCGATTCAAGTATTGCTTGATTATTTGTCTTAATTCGAAAGCATCCATCGTTAATCCAAAGTTACTCAGTGAAATTATGCAATTGATAAACTGATTTTCTTCTTCGAAGGTAAATATGGCCTGATGATCGATTTTTTTAGGGTATTTCAAATTTAATTTGTTTATTATTGTTCTTATTGATATTTTCTATTCTACTTCAGCTTTCCTTTGGGTGATTTCACCTCGTCTGCTGCCATCTAAACATCTTTGTAGCTGTTCGGGGGTGTAATCGCAATATTTTCTCTATCCCGCCTTTCTAACGTATTTTTTAGGCATTCTATAACAATGAGATAATATTAGATGCTAGTATAACTTTGGATGATGATATTTTAATTAGAAAACATAATTAACATGGTTAGGGGTGACTTTGCTCCATTCATTGTTGTGGTGCAAAGTCTACCCAAAATCCGTTAAATTGGCGGCAAACTATAAAAAATACGAGAAATCATATTCATAATTGGAAATTTGCGTAGTTATTACCAGAACTTCTAAATGAATAAATAAAGTATAAGTTGCAACAATACTTACTTTATTATCTGAAAATACACCACTGATACACAAAGATTTTTGTAGGTGAAAAAAATGCGCCAATTTTTAACCTCCTGTTACCTTTAGTGTCAGTTCTCAACTAAAACTTGTAATTTGATGTGGATGGCATTAAACAATAATACATATGCAACATTCAAGCACCAATGTTTTGGCGGTGAATTGCATATTCTAGATTCCAAAATTTTTCCATCAGTGGTGCAAAGTAACCCCTGAAGGAGCAAAGTAGCCCTATATATATATATATATATATATATATATATATATATATATATATATATATATATATATATATATATATATATATATATATATATATATATATATATATATATATATATATATATATATATATATATATATATATATATATATATATATATATATATATATATATATATATATATATATATATATATATATATATATTACTATTATTTAATACAATATCTTCATGCATGTAGGTAGGAGAAGTAGTGGTAATAGTTTTTTGCGATAAAATGTATTTGAAGTATTATTTCCAATTTACTGTCTGTCTAAAATTTTACAAGCTCATTTAGATAAGAATACATTGTAAACATAAAAAACTATTGGTCGTTTGTTGTTATCACATTAGGTTTCAAAAGATACCTACATAATACAAGTATTAATTTACTTTTTCTATAAATGCATAATACGAAGCAAATAAAGTGTCAGATTTTTTAAAGTGTTTTTAGTTTGAATATATTTCTTATCATGTAATATTATTCTAACATTTTATTTCACATTATGGGCATAAAATATCAATTTCTTTTTTTTAGAAACCTATCTCTGAATGATCATTTTACTATAAAGGTTTATTAAATAACCAACTTTTAAAAATATTCTGCAAAACGGTTGTTTAGTATAGGTTATCTAATATCAGTTTAAAATATTATAAATTCAGCGTCAGTGTTACGTGTATAATTAACGATTTTTAAAATATTGTAGGGCATGTATTGAGAAGCCTTGAAAAGTAAGTTACGCGCGCCTATGGATGGCATGCGTTCGAGGTCGGTTTACAAAGGAATGCCGCGCTCTTGTTTTTTATATAGTTTTAAACTGACATTGGATAAACAAAAAAGACAGGGAAAATTGAATAAGTGTCTACTCATTTTTTATATTTTATAGGTCAATCGACCAGTAATTAATATTTTGAATCCTGACACCATTGGAATTAATGTAGTTACTCATTATGACCAAATTATCAATTCTGGAAAGTTTCAACAAAAGGATTTTGGAAGAACAAAAAATATTGAAATATACGATGCCCCAAAACCACCAGTATACAATTTATCAAATATTAACATACCCGTTTCTCTTTTTGTGGGACCAAATGATTGGTTGGCAACCCCTAAAGTAAGTAAAGGAAATATTTTGGAAATTACAAGTCTTGTATTTTCCAGACAAGGGCTTTGCAATATTTTTTTCATTTTTTCCTTCATTTGACTATATTTAGAACTGCTACAATCAAAATGATAATTTTTGCCGGTTTTACTAATTTCTGTACACATCAAAGTCATTAACAGAATTGTTGTCTAAATTATCAAACGCGTACGTTGCAGACTGTCAAAAGCTTTGTCATCATCTTCCAACTGGTCTATAAAAACATCACACACTGCATCAGTAAATGGTGACAATATCCACAGATATTGGAACATATTTTACTATGCCAATTCTATATTTAATAAAATATATACTTTATTATAACAGTGAATGAAAAATGTTGTGCTCATTTACCATTTGGTACCACAAATAACCAAGGAATTAAAAAATTGCACTGACTATCTCAAAAAAATGTTTCTACTTATTGCAAATTATATATTTGTATTCTTCCTTTGAAACTTGTCTATTTAGAAAAAGTTTTGAAATCAATTGTGTTGCTGTACAGCCCTGCAATTGACTTTTTTTGAAGAATATGATATTTAGCGAATGGTTTAGCCTGCACGCACGCCCAATTTTCATCCCGTCGAGCATATTTGGAACGCTCTTCAGAGGCGAACTTTAGGTACAACTGAAGTCGCAAAGAATATTGATACTTTGGTAGTCGCCCTTCAGTAAAAATGGAGTGCACTTCGAGGTGAATTAACTGGTTTTGTTGGAAATAAGCCATGGTGTTGTCAAGCAGTAATTTGGGCCTATAGAGGTGAAACCAGATTGATTTAGATGATTCAGTCGTTACGTTTTTCTTCTGTTTAAAATTTTTTTTAGATTTGTAAATATAATTTGATATTTTCACATGGTTGAAAATCACTGTTTAAATCAGATCAAATCCGCTCGATGATGTGAAGGATAGGGGAGCATGCCCTCAACCCAGACCGCTCAGGTTCAATGTGAACCTATTCGTGTCACTATCTGTCGAAAAGAACGTCAAAGTGTGGGTTTCGTGTATTTGTGATGTGAGCATGTAATATACTTACTTACATATACATACCTATCCGACGACAAAGTGAGAGATGGGCAAAATTTCCAGATCAGGGGCATTGGAGCTTATACAAGCACTGATGAGCTTATCTACTGGTGTCAGTAATTGACCTTGGTAACGGAAATAGGAAAACGTTAAATAATTGATTAAAAAATTGATAATTAAATAAAATCAATATTTTGGAAACCACAAGGGCTTGAACTGAAATTCAAAAACGGTTGCATATTTTATATACATGTAGCTATAAATTGTGATATAACATGATTATACTATATATTTCGCAAAAACCACAGCGTGAGAGTATACACGTCTTCTTTAACCAAAATTGATCTTTCGACTTACATCACCTTGAAGGTGGAGTCCAGCATTCCAAAATAGGCTATCATAGCATCCCTCTTTATCAATAAGGAGAGTGGTGACAGGCCCAGTTAGAACTTTGAGGATAGCTGTCGGTGTTCTCAATGGGCCTGTAATCTTTAAGCTATCTTTAAACCCTTACCAGTCTTAGAGATGTGGTCGTTTGAACCACGGTTGGCCACCAAATCGTCTACGCAGAAGCCAGAGTAAGATCTGTTGGCAGTATTGGTTCCAGTTTCAGCCTACCACGCGATGTAATTGCCTAAAGATTGCTATCGACTTTCCAATAATTCTATCAACATGCGCCTTTCATGAAAGTTTCCTGTCTAGAGTCAGCTCCAGGTACTTGACTTCCAAGATAAGTACCAGAGGTGTTTCATATATAACCGGTGTCCTAAATTTCTCCATTTTTGTTTCTGTTGGTGAAAAGGATCATATCCTTCTTAGTAAAGCTGACCAAGAGACTAGCTTCTCTACACCATCTTTCTATAATTCTAGAATCTACCTGCATCCTATTCTATCACAGACAGAATTTAAAAATCGGCCATTCACTAGCACAAGCTTGTCATTTGCTAAAGAAACTTCTAAATAGACCTTCCTAAAATAAAAAAATCCTTCATTTTGAACCCACTCTATACCTCCACAAATATGAGATATTTTGTAGAAATTATGTGAGCAAGACATCTATTTGTGAAAGAAATTTTGAAAATTTTTATTGCATTTCAGGACGATTCTCGACGAATTATGACGATACACAAAATTTCAGACAAAAAAATTTTCTATCTGTATGTCTGTCTGGCTAGTTCGCGATAGCAGCTACAGTTTTTGAGATAAAGCTTTCAAATTTGGTACACACATTCTAGAGGTCAAGGAAGAGAATGAGTTCGTTGATAAGCAAAATCGGTTCTTAAAATTTGAAATGTTAAAAAAATATTAGTGACATTTTTGAAATGTCAATTTGAAATGTCAAAAAAAATTTTGACATTTCAAATTTTAAAATATTAATGACATTCCACCAATGTGACTTTTTTGAATCGTCAATTTGAAATGTTAAAAAAAAATTAGTGACATTCCACCAATGTGACTTTTTGAAACGTCAAAAATTACTTTTATTACAAACTCCACCACACGAGTTTTTTTGAAACGTCAAAATATGACTTTTTTGAAACGTCAAAAAATATGACTTTTTGAAACGTCAAAAATTACTTTTATTATAAACTCCACCACACGTCGAGTTTTACTACGGTGAGGAAGTTCTGATCCCCAAATAATTGGCAGTGATTTTTTTTTCCTCACCCTTCAGTGAGGAAGGTATGTATTCGTGAAAAAAATTTTGAAAATTTTTATTGCATTTCTGGATGAATCTCGACGAATTATGACGACACACAAAATTTCAGACAAAAAAAATTTTCTGTCTGTGTCTGTCTGTCTGGTCCGCGATAGCAGCTACAGTTTTTGAGATAAAGCTTTCAAATTTTGTACACACATTTTAGAGGTCAAGGAAGAGATTGAGTTCGTTGATGAGCAAAATCGGTTCTTAAAATTTGAAATGTCAACAAAAATATTAATGACGTTTTTGAAACGTCAATTTGAAATGTCAAAATTTTTTTTTGTCATTTCAAATTTTACAATATTAATGACATTCCACCAATGTTACTTTTTTGAATCGTCAATTTGAAATGTCAAAAAAAATATTAGTAACATTCCACCAATGTGACTTTTTTTGAAACGTCAAAAATCACTTTTTCAAAAAAAAATCAATCCACCAATGTAACTTTTGAAACGTCACACATCGAGTTTTTTTGAAACGTCAAAATGTGACTTTTTTTCAAACGTCAAAAAATGTGACTTTTTTGAAACGTCAAAAATTACTTTTAGTATAAACTCCACCACACGTCGAGTTTTACTACGGTAAAGAAGTTCTGATATCCAAATAATTGGCAGCGGTTTATTTCTCTTTCTTAGAGCTTACTACCAGAAAGAAAAAGAAAAATTTAAAGGATGCCACAAATAACAATCAAACAATATTAACGTATTATTATCTAATCTTTATTTTATTTCAGAATGCAGAACAACTTTACAATGAATTAGGTGCCAAGTGTAACCTCCGCTATATTGCACACAAGAAATGGAGTCATGGCGATTTTATTACAGCTAAAGACATTAAACCGCTATTAAATGATTTAGTAGCCATAGAAATAACGAATATTGAATTATGTTCCATAAATCAAGTACGGCAAGATTATACTACAACTAATTTACTAAAGTAAAAAAGAATTTATCATAGTTAATTACTTGTTGGGGTCTGTAATAAGTAATATATTTATTTCTTTACATTATGAAGTTTTCTTTAAATATTGTAATGCGACTGTTAACTTTTGAGGAGAGTATAACGAAAGGCAGTTGCTCTCAAATCAAATATGTTGTTTATTTATTTCTCAAACAGGCTGACAAAGCCTTATTTACTAGTGTACCTACTCGAAAATTGCCCAAAAGCTATATTTCCTATGTGTATACCTATATAAAATAAAAACTAAATGTTTTTTTTTTCTCTTTTTTCATAACTAACCTCAGTTCTATTACATGAATGCAAAAACTAACCAACGTACTTATGTACCAAATAGTATTAATAATAATAATAATAATAAAAATTATAATCATAGTAATAAAAATAATAATAATAAACAAAAAACCTAATCAAGAAACAGCAAAGAGTTAAGGACAGTAACTATCTATGAGTATAAGCAAGTTAATAAAGGTAAATGAGTGAGAGAGTTGTTATCATTAGTATAAAAATACACGAGTTCATTTATTTCTCATTCTATCTGTTTCTAATCAAGGACTATAAACGAAGTTTATAGTCCTTGGTTTCTAATAACTGGGAGTCAGAGATATAAAATGTACAGAGATAATTGATTTAAATGCTTGCAGTGACATAGTAAAATCCAGTGGCGGCTGGTCAGGGAGGCAGGGGAGGCTGAGCCTCCTCTACAATTTTGGGAGAAGCAGAATATCTCCAAACTAATATATTTCACAAGTAGAAATTTCCACTTAGGTATATCTCAATTCTCAATGTTGTTTATAATTGATTAATTAATTTTCAGTGTAAAAAAAAGTTGCATTTCCTTTCCACAAACATGTAACATTACAGTCACTTCACGTATGCATATTTCCCGGTATCTCATCGCGCTTTCGCGCTTGCTTGGATGAACGGAGGCTAGCGGCCAGCCAACCCCCATTTCAATACATTGTTCATGACTGTGAATTTTTGGCGCATATTAGCATACATTCTGGATCTGTTAGAGTTAGAGCATCTAGCCTCTAGCACCCCGTCTCTTTCTAGCGCATGTACACCTCAGTTGAGCGTTGATCCCCTCTCTCACAAGAGAATAACAGTTATAGAACAAGGACAGTGGCAATTTGTGGTTTCGTGGGAGCATACATAAAATATTTAACAGGTGGTTGAAAAATGAGTGCTCTAGGTGAAAATATTCCAGACGTGGTGGATTATTTGTTGTTAATTGGATTTAGTTTTCTTAATTATGATCAAAAGGTAAGAATTCAAAAAAATGGTCAGACCTACACCGTCAAAGCTGTCATTAGTTTTCACAAGTGGTAAACAAAGCAGAGGGTTTAGTGATAGCAATTATCAAAAAAATCGAGTGGTTAACGGCATCAACAGTTAAAAACAAAATATATTCTTGGAAATGTTTGTTATTTACTAATGATCAATCCTCAGTTTGAGACAGGGCCGGGTTTAATAATTTGCAAAATTTGTCGTGATGTTTAGAAAGGCATGAAAAATCTCAGGAGCATATTTCATGTTGCATTAAATTCGAAATGTTGGGTAAACAAAATATAGTAAATTTCTTGGATTCTGCGCATAAAAAAAGAAATAGAAAATTTGAATGAAAAAGTCCGTGAAAATAGGGAAATATTAAATAGATTAATTGATGCCGTTATATACTTATCTCCTCAGAATATTATACGCGATTCGTATAATAAAGGAAATTTCAAGGAGCTAATATATTTTTTAAAAACGTATGATCTAAAATTGGAGAACTTTTTGAATAACGCCACTGTTTTTTCCGGGACATCTAAATCAATTCAAAATGACCTAATTGAGAGTGTTAGCTTCATTATTAACTGCAAAATTTATGAATAACTACATAATTGCGAATTTTTCTCGTGGCAAATTGATGAAACGACGGACATTACTTGTAAATCTCAATTTTCCGTAATTTTTGGATATGTAATACACAGTGAAGTTGTTGAAAGGTTGTTGGTTTTTTTGATGTGAGTAGTGAAAGAAATGCGGACAGTTTATTTAAATTATTAATCGAGGAATTTGGTAAATTTGATTAGAAAAATAAATTAGTTGCACAACCCTATGACGGTGCTGAGGTTATGTCAGGACATCTTAATGGATTCCAAACTAAAATAAAAGATATTGCTCCTCATGCTTACTTCACTCACTGTTACGCACACAAATTAAATTTAGTTTTGAGTAAAGCCTGTAACGGAATTATATAAGTCTGAATATTTTTTCAAATATTACTAATTTTTCGTAATTTTTTTCAAAATCTAGTAAAAGGTCTGATATTTTAAATAGAATTATGGAACATAGAATTCCGAGTAATGCTCCCACTCGTTGGAATTCTTCATCTAGTGTTGTTTTCACTGTTGACACATACAGGAAAAAACTTGACGTTTTTAATTTCATTTCGGAAAGTGAAGACTTTTTAAATCAGATTATAAGAGCAAGTTACGGATTAAAATCGTTATTGTTGGATAAAAACTTCATATTTTTTTCTAAACGTTTTTAAAATGATTTTCGAGCAAACTGATGTTGTTTTCCAAATTCTACAGAATAAATTAACTGATATAACATATTCTAAAAATAGACTTAATTCACTTATATCTAAATTAAAAGAATTTCGCAATAACGAAATACATTTCAATACTTTATATAAAGTTTTTTTAGAAAATATTGAAGAATTAGATGATGAGCCACAGTTAAAAAAAAGAAAGACAACATATAACTTTGACAGGACAGACATACATTACAAAAAAATTTTTACCGAAATTTTGGACACCATTATAGTTCAAATTGAAATTAAATTTTCTGATTTATATATTTTGCAGTGTTTCGATTTAGTAAATCCTAATAATTTTATAATGTTTTCTAAATCATTTCCTAACAGTCTAATGGACAAATTAATGGACCAGTATCCCTTTTTTAACCGTATTTCGTTAAGAAATGAACTATGTGTGTTGTATTCTGACCAGCAAATTTAAGCAAATTCAAAATCGCCTCAAGAAATGTTACTTAAAAATATAAACAATTAAAAGCCTTCTCTCCGAACTGTACAAACTTTTATCTTTAGTGTCAACAATTCTGGTAACCTCAGCTTGTAGAACGATCGTTTTCAGCACTCAAACGCATAAGAACATTTATTAGAAACACAATAGCTCAAGATCGCCTATCAAATATATCGCTTATTTCAATAGAAAAAACGTTTTTTGTCAGAGTTGAAGAAAAATGATTTATTTTCATTTTATGAAGAAGTAAGCAACCATTTTGCTAGTTCTGAAAATCGCAGGTTACCACTGATTTATAAAAAATATTTAGACTTTACACCAAAGATTAATACAGTTAGTTATTATTTTAGAAGAAATATCTATTTACGTTATTTATTTTTTAGAACATATTTTTTATGTAACTTCTTTTTCAAAACTATTTTAATTTTTATTAAAAGTAATAATTTTACACTCTAGCAGTGATAATGAATACAATTTTTTGTTTGTAGAAAAACACTTTTATTTATAAATTTCTTTCCAAAACTATTTTGATTTTTATTAGAATTTATAATTTAATTATAAGTGGGAAAATAGGGCTACTCTGGCGATCAACCTACGACAAAAAAATGTAACGCGCCGTTGTACTACCTCAAGGGTGGTGGGGAAATGTGCAAATTGTCATCATATTGAAATTTAGTTGCCCTTTAAATTTCAAGCCTCCTCTGTGGACAATATCACGAGCCGCCACTGGTGAAATCTGCATTTGTTATTGCAAATACTTCATTGATTAATCTTAACATTGTATATACGCAAAAGTTTTAAGATACACTGATATATGGAACAAAGAAAAAATGTGTATTTCTTATATACCTTACAGGGGCATATAACGTGCATAATGTTAATAATTCAGAACGGTATATTTTATAAAATATAATTTTCCTTCGATTGACCAATGACATTAAGTCAAATTCGTTTCTTAAAAACACCGCCCTAACTCTGTTATAATCAGGAAAGGACTTATATTTAACATAATAAAGATGTCTTAATAATCTGTTCTGTACTTTGCAAGGAACTGTATGTGAATATGTGTATGCGGACCCCATACTACTCTACAGTATTCTAATTTAGACCTAACGATCATGTAATAAAATATTTTTTACAGTTTTTACGTTTTTGAAATCCCTGGAGAGTCTAATAATAAACGCTAAAGTACGTCGAGATTCGGAAATTAATATTAATATGTGTTTTGAAGTTTAATCTAGGATCATATAATTACTCCTAAATCTTTCATCATTTGGACTTTCGTCAACAAATCAGTCCTCACTTTGTAGTCGTAATTTAGTGATACGTTGTTCCTGGTAAATGTCATTACAAAATAGTTATGTTAAACTCTAATTTGTTTTCTAAACTTTAGTTGTAAATTCTTTCTACGTCCTCCTGAGAGCATTTGCACCACTTAGATCCTCTATATAATAATAATAATACACTTTATTCAGAAATTATGAAATTGTACATAACAAAGAAAAATATAAGGCGAAGTTCAGCTGTGCACACGTGCTGCACATCTGTTCTTCCACTTAACCCGAAAACATAATAGTATATGTTATATTATAATAACAGTATGAAATTTAATATATTATCCTATATATAAACTAATTTTATCATTCTAGGATTTTAGTATTTAAGTTATCTTTAACAAAGCATAAACTTAAAAATCATCATGTCACTGTATCGTCCGAGCTTTATTGAGAAACCAAGAGTTCTTGTTTGAATTTCTTTTTTAAAACTATTAAGAGAAAAAGATTTGAGGGGGTGCCGTAAGAGAGTTATAGAACTTTGCAATATTAACATCTTTCAAACAAAGCATATTACGTTTAAACTTAATATTTAAATTAAGAACAGTTCGAAACCTAATTTTCCGGTAGAGATAAGTTGCAGTACAGTTTATAATGTTTTTCATGTAAAGGGTACCGCGATGCAGAAGTCGTGCATTTTTCATATTTAACCAAAGCGTTTCTTTCAGTTTGTGAATCTAAGGCAATAATTCTGAATTTTTTTGTATGCGTTAAGCAGCCGTTAAAAATGAACCGTAAACTGTGTTACCATAGTTAAAAATAGATAAAACTAAAGTTTGACATAATACTGTTTTCAGTTTAATGTTTAGAAGATGTCTAGAATTATATAAAATTTTTAACCTAGATATAGCTTTTTTTATGCAGTTTGAAATATGCTTATTAAATCTAAGGTCTGAATCTACAGTCAAACCTAAAACTTTTACTTCATCTTTTACTGGTAAGTATATCGATATTATTGATATTTAATTTTTTACATCTCGTAGGAGACGCGATCTGTCAGTATGTCTGTCAAAAAACATTGCTGCACATTTCATGGGATTTAAACGGAGAGAATGTTCTAGAGATATTTTTATAAAGTATTTCTAAATCATTATTAATAATACTACAATCATTTTGGAGATCATTTGGGTCAAAACTATAAAACAATTGCGTGTCGTATACATACATTTGTATCGTACAATAGTTTAAAAATGTTGGAAAAAAATATGTGTAAATTGTAAAAATTGTAAAAAGAACGGGTCCTAATATGGAACCTTGGGGCACTCCACATGAGATATCTATAGGATTGGAATATTTGTATTTAAGCACAACCTTTTGATGTCGTCCAATTAAATAATTATTAATATAATTAACAGCATTCATATCAAATCCAATGTATTTTAAAATTTGTAACAAGATATTATGTTGAATAGTATCGAAGGCCTTTGAGTAGTCGAGCAACACCAAAATATAAAATAAATTAGAGTCAATAGAACTAAGCAGATGATCTGTAATATTTAGTAATGCAGTAGCACAGCTGTGCACCTCCCCAGATCCAGACTGTTCATCTGAGAATATTTTATTAGTACTTATGTAATCAGTAATTTGAGCTTTATCTATATATTCAATAATTTTAGATAAGACAGGCAAAATGCATATCGGTCTTAAATCATGGAAATCTTTGGGATTGTTGGTTTTAGGGAGAGGAATAACATATGCCATTTTCCATATTTTGAAATAATTTTAAATCATCCACATACATAAGATATTCACTATTTCCTATAACTTGTGGAAGATCATTGAAAAAAATAATAAATAGTAAGGGACCTACATTTGATCTTTGCGGAACTCCTAAATGGTCAACTTGTTTCTTAGATACACCAATAATTATATTTACGGTAAAGTGTCTCTCTTTGAGATAGGATTGAAAAAATAGCAAACTGTCACCGGACAACCCAACTTCAGTTTTTTACTGCAAGTTCAGAATCTTTTGAAACTAATTCTGGAAATTGAAAAGCATCACATGGCATATGAACTATGTTATTTATTGTCAATGTTATAAGTGGTTTGGTATCTGTACAGGTAGACAAAAAATAATTTGCAAATATTCAGATACATGTTTTTCTATTTTAGCCCCTTTAAGACTAAGGGCTAAATGCACCGCTCATACTTAAGCATTGAAGTGTAACTTATAAGTTAAGTTCTACTGCACGGTAACAAATTAAGACTTTAAGTGTAACTTATACCAAGTGGTAATTTAGGTGTCTCTTGGGGTCACTTAATGTGTTTTTGAGGTTAAGTTGCATGAAAGATAACATGAAAAATCGTCTACGGAAAGGATTAAAAACAAAAAAATATGGATTTAATATTCGATGTTGAATTGTTCGACGACATTGATGAGGTGGAATTAATTGAGTTTGGAATTCCAAGAAATATTCTTGTTAGACAAGATCATTGTAATAGCTTGCCTGACTACAAATTTTTTAAAAAGTTTCGCTTGAGAAAAGAGACTGTAATGTTCTTATTACCATTTCTAGAAGATCGACTTGAGTTTCCCTCAGATATGTGAGTACCGATTTTTTTGGTAAATACCTGTGTACATGCAAGTAAGATATATTGTATATTGTTTTAGAAACAACTGTGTGTCTCCAATCAATCAGCTGCTTACCTGTTTGAGATACTTTGCTACTGGGGCTCATATAGATGCAATTGCCGATTATATGGGAATGGATCCCTCAACGGCTGGCAGAATAATCCACAAAGTGTCCAGAGCAATAGCTTCATTGTATCAGAGATTCATTAAACTGCCCACTACAGACGATGACAGAGCATTGATAAAGGCTCATTTCTATGAAGTTGCAAGATTTCCCAATGTTATAGGTGCTCTAGATTGCACTCATATTAAAATTCTATCACCAGGTTAGTATGACAATATTTTATATATTAATAGTGTACTAATAATAATAAAACATTAGGTGGAGATGACGCCGAAATCTATAGAAATAGGAAAGGTTATTTTTCAATCAACGTTCAGGCTGTTTGTGATGCAAACAATAATTTTTTAGATGTTGTAGCTCGGTGGCCGGGCTCAACTCATGACAGTACCATTTTTAATAATTCGAATATTAAGGGGATGTTTGAAAGGGTGAAATGCCAAGTTGCATCTTGTTGGGTATGTATTCCTATGGTGATGGAAATGGAATTATTATTTATTTTAATTTATTTTGTACTTCGTAGGGGATAAAGGGTATCCATCAAAAAAGTATTTGCTAACACCTTTATTAAATCCCATAACGCATGGGGAACAACTTTATAATGAATCCCATATTCGAACACGCAATAAAGTGGAATGTACTTTTGGAATTTTTAAAAGAAGATTCCCCGTGTTAGCATATGGGTTGTCGATTAAAAATAGAAAATATTGCACCCATCATAGTTGCAACAGCAGTTTTACATAATGTTGCTAAGATCAATCATGAAGAAGAACCAGCCATAGATAATGATAATTTCATCGCAGAAGAGTTGGAACAACTAATTCTGGATGGTCAGGTTCCACCTACACCGGAAGCCCAACACCCATATCATAATGGAAATATATATAGAGACAGATAATTGAAACATATTTTTCACAGTTATAATTTTAAGTATACATACATAACATAATATGTACCTGATTATTTGAATATATATAAACAATATACTTAAAGACTTTATATTAATTTTATTAACAAGTATAAAATATATAAGTATTACATAATAATTAATTGAAGAATGTATATACCAAAGGGGCTAAGTGCCAAAAACATCATTTCGAGTAAATGAAAAACCGTACTAAATCTACATATGGTATATGTATCTAGGACACCTACTATAATGTTTTCAGTTTTTGTGTACACGCTGGTATTTAGTACTTGGTGGAATTTTGACACTCAGCCCCTTTAACACATACACTCTTCAATTAAACAATGCAAACAGAGTATCGTTAAATATATTAATAAAATAACAGGTAAGAATTTAATCAAAACTATTTTTAAGTCTTTTTAGTTGCAATTCTTTTATCTGTATGTCTAATTCTAAGGCCCGTTTCTTTAACTTAAACTCCTCCACTTCTCTCTCTTCTTTATTAACAACCATTTCAAGTTCTTTCTTCAAATAATCCCCTTTTAAAGCAGCAACCTCTGCATATTGTTTTGATAAAATATTGGTATGCACTGGTTGCACCACCTTCGGTCGTCTGCGATAACTTGCAATCCCTCAAATTTTCAGTCAGTGCACTTTTTAAATCCTTTGCTTTATAAGTTTTCCAGCTTGCCTACAAAGTATTAAAAAATTATGAATGTAACATGATACAAAAAAAAATTCAAATAACCTTCTCCATATTGTTAAAGTTGTCATCAACTGTTTCATTACAATAATTATGATCCTCTGGTGTATCTTCAAGCTAAAACTCGATTATGATAAGTTAAATTTACTTATATTGATATAACATACAATAAATACCTTATCCAAGGCATCATTATCAAGATGAAAATCTTCAGATTCCACGTGCTCTTCAGCCACGTACGCCAGTTGTGGTGCATCACCCCAAATTCATCTTCCAAACCTTCAATTGTTTTTCGATTTGTGATATCTAGAACAATATCTAAACATGGATCACTCTTGGGAGTGTACGTTCCTCCTCCAGTTGCCCATAATTGCTGTCTATTACTTGCAGCTAGTTTTTTTAATCTCGGCCTTTTTGTTTTCGTAACATTTTTTTAAATCTCTTTACTCCTATAAATATGAGCTGGAGATTGTGAGTTAAATTCAGTGGCAATTCTATCCCACGCCAAACTTTTCTCATTCCATGTTGACGCGTTGGTTTTTTTACATTCAATTACATTTTTGTATTTAGCGACACAATGCATTAGTGACACCTTTTCATCATTAGAAAAATTTACTTTTCGCGACTTTTCTACTAGATTCGTCATTACACACCACAAAACAAAAATTAATCAAACACCAGACTGTTAATAAGCTAATCAAAAATAGAGGTTATATTTGTGTACATACACTTTTATTTGATGAGCGACAACTTAAATTTAGTAATATAACCAAAAATCCCCAACGAGTCCCAACTTAACTAAGAAGGACTTCATACTCGTCGGTGCAGCGTAGTTAAAATAAGTGTTACTTATTTTATAAAGTGTAACTTACACAAGTACCACTTAATATATAGATCGGTGCAGTTAGGCCTTAGGGTTTCGAATTGAGATGCAAATTATTTCTTTTCTTTTACATAAGATCAAAACTGATTAACATCTTTCTTCATATTTGTTTCAGTATTATTTATATAATGTGTATAAGCCTTCCTAGTGAGTGACTTCAATTTTTTCTCTACGCGGCATATTTATCTCTCTCTTTTTTATTTTTGGCAATGTTTTTTTGGTTTTAAAGTTTCTATTATTTCAGTATTAAACCAAATTGGATATTTTTTACGTCTTACGAATTTAGTGTTTGGTGTAGTATTTTCAAATAATGTTGTACAGTCATAAAACCGCTGCCAATTACTTGGGGATCTGAATTTCCTCATTGTAGTAAAACTCGACGTGTGGTGGGGTTTACAATAAAAGTAATTTTTGACGTTTCAAAAAAAGTCACATTTTTTGATGTTTTAAAATAGTCACATTTTGACGTTTCAAAAATTTCACTTTGACGTTTAAAAAAAGTCACATTTTGACGTTTCAAAAAAGTCACATTGGTGGAATGTCACTAATATTATTTTTTGACATTGGGACTGATATTGCTCATCAATGAACTCAATCGCTTCCTTGACCTCTAGAATGTGTGCACCAAATTTGAAAGCTTACCTCAAAAACTGTAGCTGCTATCGCGAACATAGACACACAGTGAGAAAAAATTTCTGAAATTTTGTGTACCGTCATAATCCGTCGAGATTCGTCCAGAAATGCAATAAAAATTTTCAGAATTTTTTTCACGAATACATAACTTCCTCACTTTGAGGGGGTGAGGAAGTAATAAACAAAATATAAGGGTGGGCCCTATCGTTGAATAACTCTACAACTGTAAAATTGATCATTAAAAAAATATATGTATTGCCAATAGCAGAAATTAGTATTCTCCAACACTCCCACCATAAAATCGCAAAACCCACCTAGATTAAAAATACTTTAGCAAAACTATAGTGCAGCTTATGTAAGTAAATCGCGTAAAACACCGAAACAAAATAAAAATTTTCACTTTTAAATTTGCAAAAAGAAATTAATTTTATCTTAGTTTTAAATTAAGTTAAATCCAAAATATAAACTCACAACTCGAAAATGTTTTCAGTTAGGTATCGAAAACTTTTGATAATGGCATATTTTGAGAGAAATTTTAGTATTTTTTAATATTACATAGACAGACATTTTTTAATCTAAATCTATTCGTTCCTTAAAATGATGTCATGTCATCTATTTATTAATTTTGTTCAGAATGCCAAACGAATCTACAATAAAACGAATAAGGGAAGTAAATATGGATTTTACTTAATATATTTTACTTAATAATAGATCATGAAAAAATGGAACCATAAAGATTTTAGAGAAGCAAAATATGTGGTACTATTATGAAATAAATAATACTAATAAAACAAAATAATAAGTTGTGTAATAATTAATAAAATTGTGCATTGTTTTTAATTTTATTTATTAGTTACTCCTGAAGGCACTCAGATTAAACACTGCGAGATATTAATCTTAAAATGACTTAACATTTCTAACCACAAAAATGTGACAAGTTACTCTTTAGACGCATATGAAGAATATGAATACTGTATAGTGATATGATTAATGACCTTTACTATATTATTGCAAGAGATTACATTTAAAATTGACGGTTTCAGTAGTTGCTTCCAATCTTCGGTCAAAACCGTTTTTGCAGAATTTTTTTAACGCCCTTTTAGGACATATTTTCATTAAAAATTTCTTGATGAAAATGGCTAGAATAAGCTGTATGACTCCTAATAAAAAAAACTGAAACACCCTGCATGTCCACGAAATAACCTGTCTATATAAACTCTTGCTGGAAACTCACCAAATAAATTTTTAATTGCTGTGTTTATTTATATACGTGTAATAGATTTTTTTTATATAACTACAGGCCTTGAAAAATGGCAAATATTTCCACTGCCTAACCATGGTGGCTTTAATAATATTTTATTGCGTACTTTCCATAAGTTGCAAAAAATATCTTATTTGTGTTAAATCATGCTGATTCATCCATGTCATCGGTCTTCTAAATGACCACCTCATAATTTCATTTATGAATATAAAAACATTGTATAAATTCTGTTGAACTTTTCCGCTAAATAAAGAAACGACCCGATGCGCGCGATCTATGCATGAAAATAAAACCACCGCCCAATATGTTTACCTTATTATTTTTTTTTAATTAGTAAAATAAAAATGTGTTAAAATATTAAAACAAGTTATCAATTAAATGCTTAAATTTATTTTATTTCATTATAAGCTGTTTCTTGCAAGCAATTGCCTAATACTCGTTGAACTTGGCACAGAAAGATGGTATTAAAATAAATGTCTGGAAAAAATTCAACAACTAATGCCATCGATAAATGTTATTCCATAGTGCATCTGTAATTAATAATTAAAATATATTTATTTGCTGTGTCATCTTAACGTCAGAGTATTCAATCATTAACACAATAATCCTGTTTATAATTTACAATCAAATCAAGGTAAAAATAAGATATTGTTGTACACAACGAGGTTTCTTACAGCAACGAGTGCTTTTTTTGCCAAAAGGTCATATGTTTCAGCGGTAATAGTCGAGGAAATTAATAGTGAGAGAAAATAAATCGTTCAGTGAACTAAACAAAACAAAACACTTTATTGGTTTAAGTTTCCGGCTACTGTGTCTCGTGTAAATCGAAGAAAGTGTAATAGCTTATGAAAATACATGTTTATTCATTTGTCCATTCAGAGTGAAATTGCAGGCACAGTGAAATACCACTGAAACAAATTTAACTTAGTAGTGCCTCTTAAAAATTATGTTAATCAATTGGTTTTTGTTATTTGTGTCACATTTTATTAATTTCTGCCTGTCTGCGAATCCTAACAATGTATGTCCGACAATTAGGGATTATATGAATATGAGAAACAATTCAAATTGTTGGTATGATTTTGCGGCAGAGATGAAAGTAGTAAGTAGTTCTGTTTTAATATGTTCCTATCTTTATAATGAAATAGAAATGAACAATTATGCCTGCATTAATATATTGTATGGTTTAAAACATTTATTTATGATAATAATAAGTGTTGTATATATTAAGTTAAATATGTTATAATTTTTAGGATAATAATAAAATTCAAAATTATTTCTAATAGCATTTTTCACGTACTTCTTAAATATACCATCAGATCATTTCATAATCTAAAAATATACAGTGGGTGCAAAAATATGTGTTTTTCTTTAATGGAACACTATATATTTTTACATATTTGGATTTTTCTATTTTTTTCTGATTTTAAAAATACTTAATATTTGTGCAATATTAAGTTATTACCAACAATCCGTTTGCAATAATAGAAGCAATAAAACATAAATTATATTTATTTTATTCGTTAAAACATTCGGAAGTTGAAAATTATGATTCGTCTGTCCACAGAATTTTCGAAAAAATATCAGGATCATAATTTCTATATAATAACAAACGTGAATAGAATTCGGGAGGTAGTAATTATTGTACAAGCAATTTGGAGTATTTGTAGTTCTTTAGAATAAAATGAATGCTTCCAAGACTTACATCAAATATTCTGCAAAAATTTATAATTGATAGTTGTGGATTTTTCACAAAAAATGTAATAATATATTTAGCTCAAATACTTCATTTAAAATAGGTTTCTCCTTTCTTCTTCTAGTATTTCTTTTTGGTGGCTTTAAACACTGTTTGTGTCCTTTTAGATATAAATTTTATATAAATTTAATATACATAAGTTGAATATATTTGATATAATTTAACTACGTTATAAAATTCAGATTATTAAAAAAAATTTGCGTATTTCAAATATTTATATAAAATTTATATCTAAAAGGACACAAACAGTGTTTAAAGCCACCAAAAGTTAACAAATAGTAGAAGAAGAAAGGAGAAACCTATGAAGAATTTGAGCTAAATATATTATTATATTTTTTGTGGAAATCCACAACAATCAATGAATCTGTATCAGTAAAAACTTTCATTTTCTTTCTACAATACAGTTAATTATATAATTAAAATTGGTGCAATATTGCAGAGTAATATACAATAACGGGAATGTAATAAAAAATATTTTCTTTGTTGTAATTTATTTCATGCGTATTTTTTCAAAACTTTTATTTCAACAATTTTACTTTAAAGCTAACTAAAAAGTTATTTTTTTTGGAGTTATAATTAAATAAAATAAAAATAATTTTATATCATCTGATTAAATAATTGGTAAATTAAAATAATTTCTGTGTACTTGACCTTTGTATTTCAAATTAAAAATCTGGTTTTATGTATTTTCCATTTCAAATAAATTATTATCAGACTATAAAATACAGAAAGGACCACGACGAACTTACAGTGAGATTAACTTGCTTAGTCGGATCACGATTAAGTTGAAAATTGTTGTAATTACATAAAGGACTATGACCGATAAAATGACATCCTCCTCGTTTTTCCAACACCTCTACACAACATAAAAATACTAAAAGTTATAATCAAGCTATTTTAATGTTAGCAAGTGTTCAAAATTGTTTAATATATAAATGTATGCGTCTGAAAGACCATTCTGTGTTGCTCTTAGCGAATCAATTCCATCGAAGGAATCTAAAATATCCCTAACACATTGTTCAGGTTCTTCTACATGTAGCAACCTCAGCGGCATACATCTTATTATTTATGGATCCCCATAGATAAAAATTAAAGGGAATAAGGCCCTAAGAACATGGTGGCAAACGTCATGGACCGTAAATTTCATACCATTTCATCAAACATCTCATTAAATGTATTGATATGCATTGTACTGTTATTTGCGGGTGGACCGTCTTGATTGAAGTCATTGAGGGGTAAATTTGTAATAAAATCTGACACAACTGTTTGTTAGATGTTAAATTAACCCAAATTAAAATTTTCTTCGTACAAATACTAATTCATTATTTTTCATTGCGCAAAACATCAAAAATAAATTTATTTTAGTAATTGCGATTTCGGACTAATTTCATATTTTCTTGACTAGTGAGAATTATGATAATTATACATTCAGCCTCTGCAAAATTTCACTTCATTGGACCCAATTATTTTTGCGAAATTTCGGGATTACATGAAGGTGAATTAGAACATTTTCACAAATTTCTTCTGTTCGAACGTAATGTCCAGCATATATTTCTTGCACTAAGATATGAATATGACTGCCCTTGTTAATTGTGAATTCTTCTTATTGAAGTGAACGAAACTCTTAAGTCATTTGATGCAACCCCAGTATGACGTTTGGATTGGCGGAAAGGTAAGCCATTATATTGGTTTACTTCATTATCTGCATTATTGATGACTGGCATTCTTTTGGAAACAACTTTTAAAAGATACAAAATCAACGTTTTTCAAAACTCTTCCCACTGTATCACGATTTGGATTTTCTTTATTGGGATGCTTTTTTTGCAAAAATACCGTATTCAAATGTAGCATTTCTTCCACTTGTATTAAATTAATAAATTTCTTGTCATATATTTTTATTTTAAAATTAAATAGTCTATTAAGAGCCTATATCAGATGCAAGTGAAATATAGTCTCGATTTTACCACACCCCGCGCAGGCCAAGGTGCATATATACAGCCAAACCGAAATTATCGCGGCGAATGTCGAAGTTGGCCGATGTTCTAGTTACAGAACGGCCAAAGAATATTTACGTTTAAAATTAAACGTAAATATTCTTTTGGAACGGCATAATGGAACATTTCAGATCGGGAGATGTTGAATTATCAGAGGCGGAGTACTAGAGGTTTCGTACGACATAAACCGACGAAAAAGTTGTATTGCGTCAAGCTTATCAGCTAAGCAGTAGCTAACCTTACCCTTCATGCGTCCTTGTCCTGCAATTAATATGTAAAAACAATAAAAAAAACCCGAAATTATTTTATTTACTTTGTTTAAAAATAGCTAAAGAACTAAACAACAAAACAATTAAATCGTTAATCTACAAAAAAATTTCCGTTTTACCGTTTCTTATTAATGCATAATATTATTTTAAAAATTTTTCCTATAAAATGGAAGTATCAATGTGTGTCATATCATTCAACTCAGAATGGAAAAGGCGATGAAATAATATGAAAAATATATTAGTGTTATTTTAAATTTAAACTCCAATATTTTTATCAAATATGAAAGATTATGATGATGTTACATATATTGCTGAATTCAGAAAGAAATTTTTTTAAATTGAGCCGAATATACAGGATATATCATTTAAAAATAAAAAAATTAAGGCAATTTCCGGTCAAACCGGAAGTAAAATATATGTATGTGACGCGCATATTTAATCAGTAATCGGAATGTCATATGTCCATTTCCGCATATTAATGCGGGGTGTAATTTTTTTATTTTTCGGTTTTTCGGCGTTTTCTTTTTTATTTGACATTCAATTGTTTTTAATTTTCGGATTCCTTAGAAAAAAGCACATAAGTATAATTTTTGAAGTTTTTTCCTAGGTTAAAAATACAGCAGAAAAATCGAGTAAGGTGCACTTAAAATGATCACCCTGTACATGAGGTTACTGCGCTTAAAATAAATCAAAAATAAAAATTATCATATTCACCTTTCATTGAGCCTTTCATTCTCCATATCAATATTTAGAGACGGCAAAATGGGAAAACTTTCATTTATATTAGTCTCTCTACAGAAATTACCGGAAATAAAAGAAAATTATTACTTTTATTAATTTACGAAAAAATTCAATTTTCACTAGTACTTACTTTTTATATTTTCTCTTTTGGGCTAATGTTCGATTTTTCGGTTTTCTGCTAGGGTATTTACGCTTATGATATGTTCTTATTTTTCCCATTGTTCTTTCACTGCACTAATAATCACTTTCAATAACACGTCTACTTAGGTGTACACTTGATTTCAAAAAAAACTGGTACAACTCTTGTAATCGAAAATCTTAATAGTTTAGTTGTGTGCATATGTCTGTAAATAGGGCTGGCCAGGCATGTCGTGAGGGGGGTGGAGAAGAAGTGATTTACCCCGGACCTGGGTTTTTTGGAGGAGATCGGTTTTCTTTGTATTTTTAAACTTATTAAACCTTTCTCTTTTATTTTATTCAATAGGAATTTTAAAAAATAATTAGAAAATAACTTTTTCAAAACATTTTCAAGCCTGCCATATTATTGTTTAAAAAAATAATATTTGTTACGGATAATTCTACTAATGGTTGTAATTAAAATACTAACTGAATAATGATAATTCTATTTTTAAAATAAGAACACAAAAATACCACTTGAGATTAAAAAAAAATGTAATCATTGCAAACTGAACATAAAAATACAATAAAAAAATAAAATAAATGAACTTCATTTACGTAATACAGAATTAACTAATATTTTGTCATTGCTCCATTAGCGGCTAAAACTGCCTGAAGTCTTGCAGGCATGGACAAAATCAGATTTCTTGCAAGGTCAACTTCTTGCGACAAGTTCTCCCAAGCGTCTTCAATTATCCCTTCCAATTCTTGGGCATTATTTGGATGGTTATTTAATTTTCTTATATGTTTCACCATTAGTCCCCATACATTTTCAATTGGATTTAAATCCGGACTTCTTGATGGCCACGGTAACAACTCTATGTTTTTATTAAGAAACCATTGTGACACGATGGGCTGTATGTATGGAGCAGTTGTCTTGTTGGAAAATAAAATTATTTTCCGGAAACACCTCTATTACTGACGGCAACATAATATTGTCTAATATTTCAATATATTTAATAGAATTGAGATGACCACCACTGTTCCAACACACACCTAACCCATTTAGGCTCATCCAAGCCCAGACATTGACTGAAAACCTTCCTAATATTTGTGGATCGAAAGTATATTTTTCGTCGTATCTAGTGGAAGGAGGCCTATATACGCGAACATGTCCATCGTTACAGGATTTAAAAACCTTTTCGTCAGAAAAGACAACTTGTCCCCAGAAGTTCTCATCGATTATATAGTTGAGTGCAAAAACAATCCTACCCTGCTTCTTTTCTTCTGAAAGTTTGTATTTTTTAGCCGCTGAACAACTCTTCAAGTCGCTTTGTTGTTTTATTCTTCTGCAAGCAGTAGTTAGCGAAGCAGGGAAATTTGTCTCTGAAATTGCATTTACTGCAGTCTGAAAAGGGTTTTCTATTAGGTAATTTATAAGATTTTCATCTTCTTGATTATTGCTCTTTCTGGGCCTACCGGATACCGTTTGGTTGCTTTCCCATTGTTTTTCAACACACATTATCGTGGTTTTACTCACATTGTATTCAGCAGCAAGTCTTCTTATGGACCAACCATCTTCAATTTTAGAAACAATTCGAAATTTTTGAATATCTGTTAGATGTCGAACCATTTTTAATAATGACGCCACTGATTAACGTCAAAGTGACATTTGTAAGATTATTAGTATCAATCAAAGAACGAATGATTTACATAGCTAAAAGAAAGTGTACCAGTTTTTATTGAAATCAAGTGTACCCACTTTATAAAAAATAAGTAAATTTGAGATATCTCTAGAATACACACGCCACTGTTGTTTACGCAAATCGCAACGTGGTTCCTAAGTTCCCGATTCCCCCTCCCGCAAACGAGTCCAGTGTATGCAAGTGCATCCGTGTTTCCGAAATATCATGCGAGATGGCAGCTATTATCGGAATACAGATATGCAGTTTTTAGTTTTCTAATAAATTTATTTTCAACTAATCCAAGAGTTGGGTCACATGAATATAAACGTTACAAACAGTGACTAATGTCGGAATGTACAAAAATTTGGATACAAAATATTTAAAATGCATGCGAAAATTTTCTGACGACTCAAAAAAAAAATTACATTCCGACATTTTATACATATTTTTAAAAAATCTTGTAAAAATCGCACTCAAATCGGATAAGTTTTAAACGAGATATTCGAGAATTATGATTTAATAGGGTATATAAGACTCTTAAGTAACATTAATGTAACTGTCACTTTACACAGCAATAATAATGATTAGCAGCTGTACCTACTATTTATTTTTATTTTCAATATTCAAAGTCCTCCGAGTCATCTCATCATCTATTTACTTCAGACTATAATTATGTGGTATGAGTGAACTGAGAAAATAAATAAAAGTAAGGATTAATTATTGAAAATCTTTACTTTCCAAACTTGCTAACCAAATTTTAAAATATTGTTTTTATTTCTATTCATTTTATTTTTACAATAATGTTTTTCTATGTGTAGAGCTTAAGTTCGGGGCGGCTAAAGTTTTTATTTAAATTAATTTCTTTGGTTCAAAGTTAAGATTTGCAATAATTATATTCTCAGAATTGATACAATTTTGTCCGTATCACACTTGGAAATACCGCTTCGAATAATTTAATAACCACATGTCAAACTTACTAAAACTTCGTCGGATATTCTGGAAACAATGTTCTTAAGTAATTTAATAGTAGTTAGGAGTGCCTCAAAGCTCTATGTAGGGGCCAGTACTGTTCTTGTTGTACATTAACGATTTAGTTTTTAATTCTCCCTCAATGCATTATCTATTTATCTGTCTCTGTCCATGACATGAATATAATACGTAATAAATAAATGAGACAAATTGTGACAATGAAATGTACTAATCTACAATTCTAGCTTGGCACTTGAGTTTGAATGCGCAGTGGTTTAAATCCCGTCTTTTTAATGTACAGCTATTAATGCATACTGATAAAACTGAAAATATTTATTTCAGCATAACAACTCAAAATATAAAACTATATAATATTTAAAAAGTGATTAACTAACATACATGTTTTTATCAACACACACTTAACCGTACAACAGGGTTTTATTCCAGTGGAATCACAGCTGCATGAAAATATTATTATTATTATCTCTTTATTTAGCTATTCATTATTTATTTAGTCTGGTGTTTGGGAACAAATGGCATCCCCCTTTTTATTTCATTTTGCATTTCTAGCCTGAAATTATAAAAAGAACTGGATACCCATTTATTGAATATAAAGTGAAGACCAAAGACGGGTATATTTTAACAGTTTTTCGGATACCAAAAGTAGCGTCCCAAAAACCTCCTATATTTATGCTACATGGTGTTCAAAGTACCTCAGGTATATTCGTTGGACTGGGAAAAAAATCCATGGGTAAGTTGTATGTATTCTAAACAGCCAATGGGTTTTATTGTTTAACTTTTTGTGCACAAACTGGAAAAAAAACTTCATTTTCTATATGTATTTCAAGAAGTACGCAATTATCTCACAAGGGATCCGGGTTCGAGCATTAGCGAGAAAATTGGATTTTATAGGAGGCAGACATTAAGCTCACAAGAGGATGGTCAGACGTTCAAATGTCCGACAAAGCGAAACTTTGTGAGCTCATTATAAACAACTCTTTGTCCAAATAATAATAATTCGTGCCTCTCAAGCTAGATTCCAGAGCGCTTGATCGCTGGATCGATTTCCGGCCAATGCATTTATTTTGTTTTTTTTTTTTTTAGTTTTGCTTTAATAGTTCATACGTAATAATACATAGAAATTCCAACATAGTTAAACATGAATATAAATAAATAAAAATTACTTGTAAGCGACATGGAAGAATAACATTTATTATTTTATAATTTTTAATACATAATTTGAATACATTAATCTTTGCTTTGGTGTGCTTTAATACTATCGGTACATGAACTAGGGTGATATTTATCATAAAAACAGAGAAAACAAAGAGTACTGCTCGCCTGTTGTCCTACTTCTACTGTATACGTTAGACGACTATATCACATAACGCACTTGCACACTGGAGATTATAATTCTATGTATTAATACATTTATTACGCATGAAGCATTAAAAAAATTTAGAGAATAAATCGGCTGTGATTCGATCTAGCGATCTGACACTCCGAAATCTAGCAACTTGGGCACTCTGCCTGCGGCTCGTAGTAGGCTGAATATTCCAACGCTGAAGTTCTGGGGTCTGTTTCTCGGAAACGCTTAAGGCTGAAAACAGACGAGGCGTTTTGTGCCGAGTCGGCCGCCGATTCTGCAGACAAATCGTCGTTTGCTTCACTCATTATGAATGTATCAAAACAGACGATACGTCGGTGACGAATGTCACCGCCTACGCGACGAGCGTACGGTGTTCCCAACCATGTGCCGAAACGTTTTTATGACTTTAAGCGGCACTTCATAAATGTACTAACTCTTGTGCAAAACAGACACCGGCGGTTTTTGATCGGTACGTATACTGCATGGTTGCCATTTGACGTGATTTTTAAAATTTTTTAATTATTTTAGTGACAGATATGGAAATAAATATCGAACAATTAATACATGAAATTTAATAGTTCATTAAAAGATGTCATAGACATTCTGACGAAATTAAAAAACTTCTCGTCGACTTGTTTGATTTCATTGTACAAAGTGTAAAAGTATCCTTTATTTTTTCTTTCACTAATAATTGGGTGTGTCCACATTTTACGATTCTTTTTTTCTTTTTTAATCTGCAGTATAATACACCTAGAAGTTTCACAAACTCTTCAACGGCATCCATTATTTCAAAACGGGTGTCTGAATGAACTGACAACAACGTACTGAGGAAATTTACTAATGCTTATAAAACGCTCGGTGTGTTTTGATCATACGGAAAACGTCGCGGTGTCCAGCCGCCTCGTTTGTTTTGACGTTTCGTCTGCAGAATCGGCGGCCGACTCGGCAAAAAACGCCTCATCTGTTTTCAGCCTAAGAGGCTCGCCCTATTATTTGGACAAGTAGTTGTTTGTATTGAGGACTGCAACCTCACGACAGTTCGTTCGAATCGAGGATTTCAACGTCTGACCCTTCCTTTGTCAATGCATTTAAATATTGTGTGTGTGTGTGTTCATTTTCTCCAAATGTATAGCCCTTTCTTGTACAAGATTACCTTAGGGGGTTGTATTATCTGTTTTAATTTTTCCAATTCACGTTACAGGCACTACTTTGTCTGTAAAAACACATATTTTAAGAATATATATGAAATTATATTACTTCTGGCCGTTATATGATACAAAAGTGAAATTAATAAATTTCTGAAAACAATTTTCTGTCTCTACTATTATAAAAAAAAAGTGAGGATAGAACTTTATAGTCAGCTTTGTACAATGTATTTATAGTGTAATATTAATTTGTCTAGTTTATTGTCTATACAATACATAAATAATATTAATCATCATATATCGTTACGTATGAATAACTCGGATATATATGAAAGAGAAATTACTACATAAACTTTTTTTAAGTTATATTCAGGAAATAGCTACACCTTTTTATACAAAAATAAGGTAAACATAGAAATTGTAGCAAGTTGATATTTAATTAGATTGCAATTTACATATTGAAAACAAATTTTACAGCCTTTCTCCTATCCGACGCTGGCTATGATATATGGTTGGGCAATTATCGTGGTACTGAATATTCTGAAGGACACGACTTTCTCAATGTCACACAAAAAGAGTTCTGGGACTACAGGCAAGTCAAAATATTTTACTTTCCCCAATATTAATTACTTACTTATCTATAACTTATATACAAAAACCGATTATTGATTTTCATTAAATCAATCAATTGTATTTTCTTATATATACCTAGAACAAGTTGGGCGAGGCATTAGAAAGCATAAAAGGGCACCTAATTAAAAAACTCAAATAGTTGAAAAAGATATTTGTTGGTCGCTTTATTTTGGGGATATCTCAATAATATACCAACTTTTACTTCTCGTGTAAACTTTACATCAAATATTCTACCACCATGTGCATAAACGAGCATAATACTACAATAAATATTAATTTTTAATATGCCTAGGAATTACTGTGTTAGTTATCTAATTGATCGTATTTAAGATACTGAAATTAAATATTTTAAATAATGAAATTTAAGTCGAACGATATTAAATTAATGAGAGTCGCTTTGATGTAGTCAGAGATAATATCTAAACAAACATTTGTCGTGACAGTTTGTCTTATGTTTAATGGGATAAAAATTTTTTTAAGCTTTCAGACTCAATATTGTTTTATTAAATTAAGCTCTTGCCGATTATTAGATATTTTTTTTATCATCTTCAGGGCTACAATTAAGAACCTTACCCAAAAATAAATAAGCTGATAGAAATGAATTCTTACCTTAAACAAAATGAATTAATATTAGGGCTTGACATCATTTTCAAAAAGAACACAAAATATATGTAAAAAACATTTTTATACGTAAATATAAGCAAACACCCCCAACCAGATACTGTAAACAAGCACTGCAGATTAAAATATTTATCAAAATGACTTTTTTTATTATAATCAGTTAAATGTTGTAGAAAACCTGCCGACTGTAGAAGATGTCGAAACCTTCTGGAAAGGAATCTACGAAACGACGTGTCCATTCATTAGCGACACTCCAGCATTTGCACATTTCGAGGCTCTGTGCCACAGACATCTTGAAGAGCCAAAAGAAGTGTGCCTGGCAATCAGTACGGAGGAAGTCCAACAAGCACTTGTTGGTACCAAGAACTTTGCTGCACCGGGCCCAGATGGTATTAACAACTGGTGGTGGAAGGAATTTCCTTCCAGTCACCGCCGTCTGGCGTGAGTTTTCAACTCTTGGTTGAACTAGGTGCAGCAGATTCCGAACTGGTTCGTCGCGGGACGTACTGTGCTTATCCCCAAAAAGAAGGATCGTTCCGACCCGAAGAATTATACGCCAATCACTTGCCTCAACTCCTGCTACAAGATATTTACACGTATCTTGTATGCTTGGGCACTGGGGTCTGTTGATCCGGTCTTCCAGCAGATATACGAACAGCGTGGTGCCAAGAAGGGCATGGCAGGTTGCAAGGACAGCCTGTTGATAGACCGCTGTATTACACAGGATTCTGTTCAATACAAGCGGCATCTATCGATAGCCTGGATTGATTACCGCAAGGCATTGATACAACATAGCACGAGCTATCATTATACTTGCTCGAATGTCTTGCAGTACCAGCACCACTAGTGAGATGCTTGAAACAGCTGCTGTTGCTCTGGAAGACTCACTTCACCATAACATCAGGTGCACAGCGGATCACGACAGAGCAGGTGGCATTTGAGAAAGGAGTTTTCCAGGGCGACTCCCTGAGTCCTCTCCTCTTCTGTATCTCACTGCTGCCGTTTTCTGTTAGGCTCCGCCAAACCCGCGGATATCGATGTGAACCACCCAGCGGCCGGAGGCATAAGGTCACCCATCTATTTTATATGGATAATCTTAAACTTTATGCCTCCGGAGAGCGCGAACTACAAAACGCTCTTAGGGTGGTCGAAGAATACACGCGGGCAATTAATATGGAGTTCGGGTTGAACAAATGTGCAGTTGTCCACCACAAGAGAGGACGATACGGGGAATTCTCTGAAGATGCGCAGCACGCAGACAGAAGCATCCTAAGACATCTGGATACCGGAGAGATCTATTCATATCTAGGTGTGCAACAAAGGCACATTCAGGACGTAAAACAAATAAAGGATTCACTCCGCGGCAAGTACCGTCTCGGAATGATTTGGTCTTTCGAACTTTTCAGGAAGAACAAGGTGTTTACAAATAATATACTTGCCGTTCCAATTCTGCTCTGCTCCTTCGGAGTAGTAAAGTGGACGGTAGATGAACTGCGCCAATTAGACAGAGATACCCCGCAAGGTGATGAATATTCATAGAAATATTCATCCTAGAGCGTCCGTTCCTCGTGTGTACCTCTCACGTCAACGTGGGGGCCGATTACTTAAGCCTGGAGTAGTACTGAGTATGACATGCAACATCCTCAGGAGCTCAGATCCCCGCTTGCAGTTTGTAAAATATCATGAAATGGTAGCAGGATTGTTCAAGACAGCAGAAAGAGCCGCAGATTGACTCGGTTTCACATTGGACACCAAGCGAGGTGGCCGGCGAAGTGGCCGGCGAGGTGCTGACGTAGAGTCAGTCACTGAACTTCTGCCAAATCGCCTGAAAGCCAGGATTATAGCTGCCGAACAGAAAAATCTGTTCCGACAGCGCGTCGGTAAACCCCAGCATGGTGTCTTCTATTAGAACACTGGGTTTATCGCCATTTTAAGGTCAGCCGGGCTTAAGTCGGAGACCGAGGGATTCATTATGTCCTACCAAGATGGTGTTCTCAACTCTTAGTCTACCGTACCGCGTGTGGCGTGTAGAGATTCCTGACATCAACCGCAGAACGTGCCGTCAGGCGCCGGAATCGCTCATGCACATATTATCTGCATGCTCCGTATACGCGGTTTCGGCCTACATCCACCGACAAAACGCGGCGCTACGAGTTTTATACTACAATTTAAGGAACTCGTACGGGGTAGACCAGACACCCGTGCTGCCTTACGTCCCCGGGGATATTAGGTCCGTTGTCGAGAACGAGAAATGCCAAATTTACTGGAACTATTCGTTCCCGACGGTCAGGCTAATCCAAGCAAACAATTATTGAATGGCTAATATTTTATTTAACGCTCACCGCTCAGCGCTTCTCACTCACCAATGTGTCTTGCGCTAACACGGCACAAAACAGCTTTACCGCACGATATAAAAAAAATCGTCGTCATTGACAAAATGTAATAGAATATAGCATCAGATTTAACGATTTTTAAATTTAAGTAACACATGAGACAACACGGATATGCCTTATAAAATATCTCTATACACTACGTGTATTAAAGTATTAAACATAGCACACTGAAAGAAGACTGAAATTTGGCATCGTATTGCATGCAGTGTGCAGTACTGACCGCACAACAACTAGATGGAAAACGAATTCTCTGCTCTAGTAATGTTAAGGCTAAAATCACACTAGGCGGTGTTTGCTGAGTAGACCACCGCTTTGTACTACACACCTCTTTGTACTACACACAACTTAGTACTACACACAAGTGTTGGGTTTCTAGTAGTGGCAGTTTATACTAAAACTTGGTGCGCGATTGTACGACTATAGTAGATTGTACTTAACTAACCACTGAAAATGCGACTTTCTTTAGTTTTAATACAATAAAATAATTAATTCGCACTTTGCTAACGGCCAAAAGCAAATTACTTATATCTTGGCAAACAGGAAAACAGGAAATTATTGCACTACGCAATGATCAACTAGGTCAACATGAACAAATAAACATCTCTTTAGACATATAGTATATAGGTTTCCTAACCTTAAATATCAACAACAAATATTCAAATTCCTTAGATCCGTAGATAGCCGCTATTGACAATTGGCAGTATCGACGCTCAGGACTCAGGAGTAAAAGAATTTATTCAGAAAATGTGTTTAATTTGTTTTTTAAAACGATATATTTTTTATGAAAAGGAATAAGTTGGCTAAATATTAAAAATGTACTAGATCATTGAAGTTTTATCTATTGTAGTAATAATGACGTTCTAAGTAATGTGCAATTTTAATAGATTTAGTACAATTATAATAGCAAACCCAGCACTGCTACATACAAGAAGCGGTTTATCAGTCAGAGCAGAAACCATCAAAATATCAATTCTTGAAATCCATTTTCACTGAAAGGTTGGCAGAAAAATATAGAGCACATAGAACAATATTTTTAAAAAAAGTGTAAATTAGGCTCTATGCAACGTACGAACTGCTAGAAAAACGATTGTCGTATGAACAGATCCATTATAAAACAAATAAGGTTTAGTGCCATATCCCCAAAAAAAAAAAACAATTATGCAGTTACGGACACGTGTTTCGGAATTATTGCCCCTCATCAGCGTAGCATAGCTAAGGAAATTGATCTAGGATGGGATAGATTAGGAACAAGAACTAAAATAAGATTGGAAAGTACAGTACACAGTACTCCATTAGTGCCTTCATGTTCCCATGTTCCACAAATGGAGCCTAGATGAGCACAGTCGACACACAATGCTCTATGTGTACTGCTCGTTTCCACTTGGCATATACAAACAAAACAAGATAGATTTATTATGCCAGATCCTTTATAATCTATAGAACCATGCGTCGCTCAAAGCAATAAAAACGCTTCGGCACGTCAGTTGAACGACTGCACGCGCAGTTTGGACATCGCTTGTATCGCTGTGTGAACTTTACGGCATCTGTCGAGGCGGTGGCCGATTCGGCAAACACCGTCTCGTGTGTTTTTAGCCTAGAGTGATGACACCAGTGTTGCTAAGTCAAGGATTTATTCCTTAGATCTAAGGATTTCTACGCGCAAATAGGAATTTAGGAAGACTTTTGTAAAATACCCCAAATCTAGAGATTTTCAGCTGTTTGGAATACGGCGATATAAATTATATTTTCAGTTTAGATTTAACACTGACGTAGTTTTTCACGAAACACCAAAACACTATGCAATGCACTCGACGCGCGTTTCGCCAATCAAGTTGACATCATCTGGAGATGATTAAAACTAACTTTATGCTAACAAGATATCCTATTTATACCTAAACTATTGTCATGGTTCGGTGAACCATGACCCATTAACCAAGAAAGCGGGTTATTTGGGATTGGCCTTCTGTCACTATTCATACTATTTTTACACTTTGTGATTTCCAAGCTTTCAAATGCATCCAGCTGTCTAGTATGTGTTAGATTCCAATTTATATTAAATTGCTAACACCTAATTTATGGTTGTTCTCAAACGCATGTTGGGCAACACTTATCTGTTCTACCATATTTGAGATGGGACAAATGCTCTTTGAATCTAGTTTGAATTGATTGTGTAGTTTGTCCAATATAATTTTGATTATAGTCCTTAGAGCTAATTTCGTAAATCCCCGACTTTTCATTTGTTTCAATTTTGTCTTTTGGATTGCCTAAAAGTTGTTGATGTTTATTTCCCAATGAATGAACCCCTGTCATGCCTATATTTTTAAAAATCTTATCAGTATCACGGGTGAATCGAGGATCGTATGGAACTGATACAAATTTCGCATTTTCTCTTTCATTTTGAAAGGGCGAGGAATTTCGAATTGACTCTTTAAATTTTCTTTTCCTAATTATTTCATCAATTAAACTTACAGAATATCCATTACTTTTCTTTTTCAAACCTCTCCTTATTGGGGGAAAGCTTAATAAACGATGGACTAGAAAATTAAAACTTGCCATTTTGTGTCGAGTACAATGGTGAGAATTCTTAGAGGTATATCTTAGAGTACTGGTATCTTTCTATATATGTCAAATTCTAACTTCTTTTCACTATTTCTAATTATTAATACATCTAAAAATGGTAGTTGTCTAAAGTTTTCAATTCCGTATGTGAATTTAACTGACGCGAAACGACTGTTTAGAATCAAAGTTGTCGATATCAGCGACTAAGCCAAACCCTGGGGAAATACTCGATTTCTTCTTTTGATTCCGTCTCGAATCTGTTCATGAAGAGACCGGCAGAGTTACGCATTGCTCAGTTTACATTGCAACGTTACTATTTAAGACACACATGTCTAGTAATTCAATACACATACACATTGAGAAGATATTACTGATATTTGCTGATTCACAGCCCCACAAAAAAAAGTCCCGATACAGAAAGGTGAAGTACCTTCTGGTACATTTTTCGGTGTGCTAAAAACGAATCTCAGGTCAGAACTGACCCATCACCCTTAGATTTCGCCCCAGCATACCCTAGCACCCCTCCAAATGGTAAAATTTTCACATCATATAAAAATTCAAAATAAATATCTCATTCTACGTTTTTCGGTGTGCTAAGAACGAATCTGAGGTCATGATTTATCCATGACCCTTAGATTTCACCCCAGCACCCCCAACCCCCCCCCCAAAAGGGAAAATTTTTTTTTCTTTCCATGGGAAAAAAAGGGAAAAAAAATTTCCCCCAAAAAAAAAATTTCTTTTTTTAAAAAAAAAAAAAAAAAAAAAAAAAAAGGGTGGAAAAAATTTTTTTTTTTGGTGGTGTTGTGTTGTGTGGGTTTTTTTTTCTTCCCCCCTTGTTCCCCCCCCCCCCAATTCCCCTTCTTTTTTTTTTTTTTTTTTTTTTTTTTTTTTTTTTTTTTTTTTTTTTTTTTTTTTGTTTTTTTTTTTCGTCCTTGTTGGGTTTTTTTTTTATTTTTTTTTTTTTTTTTTTGCCTCCCTTTTTGTGGGTTTTTAAAAAAACCAAGGGGGGGGGGGGGGGGGGGGGTGAAGAAAAAAAAAAAAAAAAAAAAAAAAAAACAAAAAAAAAATATGTTTTAACACTTTTTTTTTTTTTTTTTTTTTTTTTTTTTTTTTGGGGTTGGGGGGGGGGGGGGGGGGGGGGGGTGTGTGGGGTGGGTTTTTTTGCCCCCCCCCCCCCCGCCCCCCCCCGCCCCCCCCTGTCCCCCCCCCCCCTTTTTTTTTTTTTTTTTTTTTTTTTTTTTTTTTTTGGGGGTGGTGTGGTGGGGGGGTGGGGGGGGGGGTGTTTGGGGGTGTTGGGGTCCCCCCCCCTCCCTCTTTTCCCCCCCCCCCCCCCTTTTTTTTTTTTTTTTTTTTTTTTTTTTTTTTTTTTTTTTTTTTTTTTTGCCTAGGGTGTGCTGGGGCGAAATCTAAAGGTGATGGGTCAGTTCTGACCTGAGATTCGTTTTTAGCACACCGAAAAACGTACCATAAGGTACTTCACCTTTCTGTATCAGGACTTTTTTTTTGTGGGGCTGTGATTTTTGTTACACTGTGTAATAGAGTGTAGATGTAATAACGATCTACTTTCATAAATAATTTTTCTCGTTTGGAATATGCACATTGAAACTGGCTTTCTACGTTAGCAGGAGAACGATCAGTATTTTTTTACAACGCAGCGTTTCCGTCATTAATTGGAAGGTTGTTTTAATGTAGAAATAATAAATATGTAGGTAAATATTTTCAATAATGTTAGCGAAAACAATCTTATTATGGAGATACTATTATGCAAGAATAGTTTACAGAAACGAAATTGTATTTAAAGTTTGACACTGCAATACATAAAACAATTATTAACAATTAGTAATCCTGACAAGGAAATCCCAATAAAATTGTTACAGTTCAGTTAATTTTATTGGATGTAAAATAATTAATTTGTACTTAATTCTCAAACTGTGCAGAAAGTAGATCAAATTTAAAATCAGTGATAATCTAATCCATACAATTATGTGTAGCAGTTCATTAATATAGCATAATTATTAATTATTACATATTTATAAACTTTACATAACTCCGTTTGTCCTTATTAAAATTTTGTCGGCATTTGTGTATTATAAGTAGGTAGTAAACTAAGACAATGTATGTCTGTTTTTTGTAATACAGTAGACAGTAAAAGGACCTTGCTTACTTGAGTTGTAGTTACATTCAATTTACAGTCTATTTTAACACGTATTAAATATTCATAATATATACAGGGTGGAAAAGTATTTACTTTATATCTACAGTGTGTCTCACTCAGTGGTGACTGGTGGAATTAGGTTATACAATATCTTATTATTGGAGCATGCAACCCAAGCAATATTTTAAGGCACGACTATCACTATTGATTGAAGAAGTTTTCTAGAAAAAAAATTAAACAAAAATTGAGAAAAAAAATGTGCAGCTTCCCCAGATTCCTTCTCTAGACCGTTAGTAAAATCTTTGCTAACTTTTTTTTTTTTCGTAATCAGAAGGAAAATGTAACCCCTTTTTTTTTGGTTTTCGAAAATTTTGATTTTTTTGTGAAATTATGACACTTTGAAATTTAAGTTCTTCATTGCGTAAATTTCAAAATGTCATAACTTTTACAAAAAAATCAAAATTTTCGAAAACCAAAAAAAACGGGGTGATAAATTTTCCTCCTGGTTACGGAAAAAAAATAGTTTGCAAAGATTTTACTAATGGTCTAGAAGAAATCTGGGGAGGCGTATTAGGTATTTTTTTAAGAAAAGTTGTTCATTCGAAAGGCAAAATCCAAAATTTTATTATAAACAAAACGTAAAGAATTTGGTCAAAACAGTTTTTTCTTTTTAACAGTTTCTGAAATTGACTTATTTTGGGACAATTCTCAATAGGTTTTCTATCCTGCTCGGTGGAGTAATTAGTTAGGGCGCGCGATGGAACGTGTGACTAAACAATCCCTCTATCGTAGCTGTAGGTTCGAACCCCGCCACCAGCACTAGCAATGTAGGTGGTAATGGTTGTATGTCCACGTATTTTTTGTCAACCCTCGCCCGCCCAGCTTCGGGTGATGTCTAATTTCTGTGGTGTTTATCTATATTTATTATTATTATATTCTTATTAAATTTTTTGATTTTACCAGTAACAAAAAATTTTCTTTTATTTCTCAACTGTTTTGGCGAAATTTCTTATTTTTTGTTTTAACAGCATTTTGGATTTGACCTTTTGAGATGGTTCTGAACAACTTTTCTTAACAAATTAAAAAACTTGACTTGACTTAGGGAATTTGAATGTCTTCCCAGAGACGGATTTTTAAACCTAACGCTATACTCCGAAATATAAAATATTAAACAAGGACAATCACTAACATTTCAAAAAACGTCTACGTGTAAAAATGTGAAGAAATGCCTGCTAGCCACATTAAAAACAGAAGCAGTAAAAAAAGGTACTAACTAGGTTCTAAACTTTACCTTTTTCGTTCATAAATCAGAGTAAATAGAAGGTCACGTGACGTTATACCTATACCTAAACTTATATAAAAGTTCTAGAACAATTTCGAACGTGCTACAGTGTAGTTATTGATAAATCTGCTATGACAAAACATGTGTCGTCGAAAAAACACCAAACGTTCATTGGCGAAGACAAACAAAGGCATTCAAACAGGCAGTAACTGCTATTATATTACTATCTGCCTTTGTTTTGCAGTCTGCCTCTGTTATTTACGTCATAACATTCAGGTTCCCTAAGTCTAATAATATGTTTTTGTATTTTTTTCGTTCAATCTTGCATCGTGGGTGGCTTGCATTTGAAAAAGATAATTGATTTTGTGGTCATAAGTAGATCTTAATGGCCCCTATATGTTGAGGCCAATTGGGTTTAAATCGGATTCAATCGGAAAACTAAAAAAGTTATAGGGGTGTTGCAGTCTTAAATGAGACATACTGTATATACAGTGCATCCGTAATCGAATGTATAAATTCGATAAAATCGTTACATTACAATGTAACGAAACATTTCTTGGACACATATTTCTCTATTTCTTTCTCTATATAATTTCTTCTTTAAATTATGAGGTCCTCGACAATTTTTGAGAGTGTAATTTGAAAGAGCACATGTTTCTACATGTCTAACATTAGAAATTATACCACACTTACTTACTTTTTGAGAAAAAAGTTTATATGTAAACTCAATACAATCGTTTAAAAAAATTGTTCTAAGAAATTAAAATACAAACTTAACATTTTGCCCCCTATCTCTTGGTCATATTAATAAAAAAATTTCAACATTTTGTACCTCTAAAACCGAACGAGATACGTTGCATGTTAACTAAAACCTTTTTTTTAAGATAGTGTCCTCGCAATTGGTAACGTTTTGGTCTTTAAAAGTGGGGCACCTCGTATATACACACATTTATTTTAAATTTATTAAAATTATTAAATAATAAATAACTAAATTAAAATACATTTCAGCGTTGATGAGATTGCATTGAAAGATGTCCCGGCAATGTTACAACTTGTAAAATACCATTCTGGAAGCAAAGCGAAAATAATCTACATAGGTCACTCTCTGGGAACTACAGCTGCTTTGATGTATGCATCAGAATATTCTGACGCTGCCGCAAATACTGTCGGTCTGTTTGTACTGCTTACACCAGCTTATAAGTTAACACATATGAGATCTCCTTACCGATTTGTTTTTCCTTTATTATATCCAGTACTGGTAAGTAGAAACTTTGATATACAATTTTCCTTAACAATGCAACTGTTGAACTAAAACAAGAAACAAGGTCTTATTATTACTGCCTTAGAGGTCATCAAGTAAGCTTGTGCCTAAGTTTAATGGTTAAAGTCAGAAAATTCGGAAAATGTTACTATTAAAATGCAATTTACTAAAAAATATGTAGTATTAGTATTAACACTAACTTTGGTTCAATTGAAATGTCATCAAGGTTTTTAAATAATATAAGGTGAACTAGTCGAAGATTTTGTGTCGGGCTGGTTTTTAATTGCCTGTTTTTTTTCAGGTTATATTGATTCAAACAAAATGTTATATTTTGCTGAAATAATTGAATCATATTTGCAAGAATTGCATGAAATCAAAATCAGAAAAAAAAATAATTAACCACATTTGGTACTGTAACCTCTACAATATATATGTTTATATGCCATATTTCCATCTAATACATTATATTTCTGTTTCAGCAAATTACAAATGCGTTAAATATTACTCCACCCCTATCAAGGAGCAATGCAAGAAATTTAACACAACCTTTATGCCTCTCATCGCCACCTATGATGCTTTTATGTCTAAATGCTTTGAATTTATTTTTGGGCCCTTTTACACAAATTGCTCCGGTAAGTTACTGATAAATATTATATAGTGGTTTTAGTTAATAAAGTAACAATTAGTATTTGTGAAGATGTTTTAATTATATTTTCTCAAAACATAAACGATTACAAATTCATGAAAATTGATTAGGGTATTAGGACAAGGAAAGCTTCTTAACACGCCTGACAATAACATCCATTAACCTAATTCTTCAATATATACATGCTACACTAACTTTTCTATCTCTGTTGATATATTGCCATAGTTTGTTACTGCATAAATATATTAAAAGAGGTAATTAGTAGATCATTATTACTAGAAAATAACGTGTTATTTTTATCTAAGCAATTAAATTTAACAACCACGAATGTAGAACAAATATTAGTTGTGACCATGTATGACGCTAATGCGACGACAAACTTCAGTCATTCTGAATAATACATTGTATATATTTCATTATTCATTTTATGCTTATATACCGGTCTTGGACTCCTACGTAGTATCCTGACATTGCAACAAAGTGTGGCACTCTGAATTTTTGATCTTATACCAGAAAGAAGGTGATCTCTTCAACTGTGTTGCCAGTTTTTTTCCAAAACTCGTACGAAACACGCAATATGCAAGTATGTGGAAAAATGGGCAAATGTAAAATTCGAAAAAAAATTTTTTTTAAAGCAACAGTTTGTTACTCTGACTTTTCTACTGAACACTTAAAAAATGTGGTCTTTCCAGCAGTGCTATCAGTTTTTATTCAAAAACCCATAGATGTTAAACAATATGCAAATATATGCATAATAGATAATTGGAAAAATCGACGTTACAATTTTTTCTCGACACAACAGATTGTCACTGATTTTTTTACACTATACTAAGAAAAAAGGTGTTACTTTTACCCGTGCTATATTTTTCCAAAAACGAGGTGCGCAATATACAAATATGTGCATGAATGAATAAATGGAAAATTCGAGGTTATGATTATTTTTTTCGAAAACAACAGAGTATGCCTCTCTAGAAACAAAGCTGAAATAAGCTGAAAATAACTTTTTAGTATAATGTGGAAAATCGAATGGCCTAGAACCTGTACAAAACATGCAGTATGAAAATATGTGCAAAAAATGTAAAATTCGTTACTATAATTTTTTTTCTCGAAAAAACACAGTGTACCATTTTGATTTTTTTCACATTATACTAAAAGGAAGATGTTCGTTTCACCTGTAAATAAATATTATTATAATGTGAAATAAAAAGCTTCAACTGACGACATTATACGTCATTAGTGAGCAGCTACTTCTAGAGCAAGTTACATGAGCACATGCCTTGCTATTCTGTTGGAACCATATTAACGAGGCCTTATTAACCCTGTAAATTTAACAATTTAATAACCATCTTCAAAATATATACACAAATGAGATAAACATAAATTAAAAACTATTTTTTGTATCTCTTTTGTAGGAAACCATACCCGTTTATTTCAATCAAATTCCAGGTGGAACTTCACTTAAAACATTTAGTTATTTAACCGAAGCTACAAGAGGCAGGTTTAGAAAATATGATTATGGACCCGGAAGGAACAGATTTTTATATGGGAATGATACACCACCTGAATATGATATCACAAAGATTAAAGTCCCTGTTTATATTATGTATGCTGCTCATGACTGGTCAATTACCAAAGAAGTAAGAATTTAAAAACGTTTTTCCGTATATTCAAAATTGTATTCACACGGTTAATTTTCAATGAGGTATAAAAAGTATAATGAAAAAACTTAAATAAACCAAATGGTCAAATAAAGTCCTGAAAAGTAAATTTCATTGGCAATTTATACGGAAACAATGATTAAAACGCAATTCTTATCCTAAAATATAGAGTGTGACCTACTATTTTTCTGAAAAATTAACAATCTCTTAATCTTTGTAAAATCATTGCGACTTTTTTAAGCGGTCATTTCTAGCCTGTTTAAGATGACAAGGGTAATGAGAACCACTGCAACATATGCGATGAAAGACACTCTGGACCTCACACCACTGCACATTAAAATTAAAAAAGCAACAGACTGCTGAAGAATGGAATGTGAAATATAACAGGGGCTGGGGCATACAAATGTTCCAGTGCTACCGGCAAGAGACCAGGTGGTTAGTCGGGAGGTGACCGGTGTCCAATGTAGGTATTTACTATTCCGTATACAGTTATGGTCCTTAGTCGAGATTACTGGAGGCACAATAAACAAATTTGCTGAGTCAGTCCTGGCGATCTGCAATGGTATACAAATGGATAAAAGAGGGAACTGGTCCTAACATACCCATGTATCCAAACCAGAGGCTCGTATTTCGGTGCCTCTAGAGAAAGTATCTAAGCATGTTCCAAGCTGAGATATATGCCATTTTACTATGTGCAGAAGGTTTTGTTAATAAGCAATTCGTGGGTGAGCTGGCAAAACCTTCTACATTTGGTTTTGGATTAATACGATTTAGTAAATTGTATCCAAAACCGTATATAACTCAAAATCCAAAAAATTGTGAGATCGGAGGTTTTGCCAGATCACCCACTATATTTACATATTATGTAACACTGAGGCAGTCTTGAGGGCTCTTGAACCGAATAAGGTGACCTCTAACTCTGTATTGATTTGCTAAAAATTTAGGCTGAATTGTGTAAGCAACACAGTGAAACTTGTGTGGGTACCCAGATATAGTGACATAAAATGTAATGAAGAAGTGGACTGTTTGATAGGAGAGGGTGCTATAAATCCCATTCCTGGCTCTGAAAAAACTATTTATATATCAAAGCTACAATACTGGACCATGGCACAGTTTAACAACTATTGGATTTGATTTCCCGGAATGAGACAATCAAGGCTCCATATGAAGAAAACTGATCCTTAGGCAAATACTCTGAGATGTTTTGGCAATTTTTAGAATAACGCCGTCGTCTATCGAGGATACGATTTTATTTACAAAAGTTACCGTTTTTTAATTATTTGTTATGGAATATTAAAGCCGTGTTTTTACTATTTTGAATATAATCTTCAGATATTACCGTCTCCACGATAACTACAAACAACTAATCGATTATCTACAACCAAAGATATAAGAGAAAATTTTACCGAAATTTTAAGTGACATTTTTACTGCATTTTTATGTATCCTGTGCATGGGTTAATATGAAATGGACAAAAAATTAAATCCTTAGATATCAATACAAATACTGAATATGGTAACTACTAAATTTCACTTAATTTCTGTATTTCAAGCGTCATGTTAGGCTTTCGAAAAAATCATCGTATCTCAATAAAAAATTGTGTTAAGCCAAAAACGGCAAAAACGTCTCGGAGTATTATTAAAATGATTTTCCAAAAAATGAGAGGTTGTTGGAAAACACGATGAGTCTGAAAATCATCTTGCACATCTTAGAATACAAATTATGTATCAGTCACTGACTTTGTATAAACTGGATATGAATTTTTCTTCAAATGGTTTCAAATGGTGCCTAAGTCGGTTAAATTTAACCAAAAATGTACTATGAGAAAAAGGTGGTCCTTAAATGGTGAACAACAATTTGGATCAAATTAGGTTCTAGTAACAACTGACAAATTTGTAGTAATATGTAGTGATTCCCAATCAAGATCAGAAAGGATTCAGGAGGGTTCAAAACGTATAAATCAATCAAAATCTCGAGGTCGAAAAAAATCACGATTACTATATTCCTTATATTAGGTATAAGAAAGTAAAAAAGGATTTATCGTGTCAGTTTTTTTTTTTTTTGACAAAAACATCCCTTGAAATGGAGTAAAACTATAGTAATAATGTTTATAATGATGTGTGGGAAATGGTAGATATTTTATAGTCTAGAGAAGAGAAAATGCATTAAAACCATAGCAAGCTATTTCTATTAATTAAACCAAAATCCACCCTCATGGGTGGTGAAAACTACCACGGAAACTCAAATAACGCACGTGGAATTTAAATAACATGTACAAAGGACAAATTCTTGTAGCTCTTAGGATAAAATATCTGAATCTGGTGTGACAACAAGATATTACTCTTAAAGGGTTGATACCCATCCGAATAGCGTGTAGAAACTACCCACAATTCCGGAGGTATGTAATAAGTTTCAATAGCGACGAAGAAATTGCAGGCTTTTGTAGTTTTAGGCAGGGTGAACAAATATGGAGTGGATTCGCTTGAACTACTAATATATGATTATGAACTACCCTTAGAGGATGGTAGAAACTACCCCTACGCTCTAATGATGCACTTGGATGTTACTGAAATTCGGAAAGTGTCAAATGTTTGTAACTAATTGTGCTAAATAATTGTCATTTGTAGTCTCAGGTAGGGTGGACTACATTTTTATATTCAAAAAACGGAAGTATCAATAGATTCTAATCCTTCTATCTATATTTTACTTTTCACTATCCATTTCTATTGTTCTCGCACTTTTTAACCCCTCCATCCGCTCCATATTTGTTCACCCTATCTAAAACTACAAAAGCTTGAGATGACTCCGTAAGTGAGGGTGGTTTTTACATCCTATGTAAGTCTCAACCCTTTAAGAGTAATGTCTGGTTATCACACGAGATTCAGATATTTTTTCCTAATAACTACAAGAATTTGTCCTTCGTACATGTTATTTAAACTCACGTGCGTTATTTGAGTTTCAGGGGTAGTTTTCATCCTCCATAAGGGTTAATTTTGGTTTAATTAATAGAGATAGCTTACTATGGTTTTAATGCATACTTTCATCTTTAGACTATAAAATATCTACCATTTCTCACACTTCATACATTGTTACTTTAGTTTTACTCCATTTCAAGGGATATTTTTGACCAAAAAAAGAACTAAGTCGATAAATCTTTTTTTAATTACGGATTCAGCGTCGAAAAATATACTAGATCCATATATTTTAGTCATTACATTATTACCATAGTTTTACCAAATTTCAAGGAATGTTTTTGGCAAAAAAAAAAAATTGGCACTATAATTCTTTTTTTAACTACGGTTTCGAATTAAGCGTTGAAAATACACTAGATCCATGTATTTTGGTTCAAGGTAATGAACTTTTTTTTCTTTTGTATGGCTGTGATTAGTAAAATTCCTGCATGCAACTTTTTTGAGTAGTATTTATAATTGAAGAATTTATAAAACATAATCATATGAAGCAAAAACAATTTTAAATGAAATTGTTAAAATATGTGCAAAATGAAAGGCTAGATGTAAAAAACAACACTAGTTTATTTTTATTATAAGTTAATTATCAACAGTAATAACAATTTGCAAATACATGTATCAATTTATTTCAGTTTAAAATTCCAACTAGTTTTCCATGATACATTAACACTACGATTACAAATTATGTATAAATGTATGTTATAGATATAATAATGATTCCACCTAAATACATCAACCAACTTTTTTCTTTTTTTTTTTTTTAGGATTCAGTAAATCTATATAATTCTCTTCCTAAAGAAGTGCGATATGGAATGCACGAAGTATCAAATATAAATTTCAATCATTACGATTTCTTGTTTGGCAGGAATTCAAAACAATTAGTTACAGATAAACTTTTACAGGTTTTAGAGAAGGCTACTGGTTAATAAATTATTATGTATTATTTTTTTTATTTATGATTTGTAAAATATATGTATTTTTTTTTACTAGCGTTTTACTGACTTTCACACTTTATGAATGAGATATTTTCTTCGCAAAAAACCAAACTAATATCGAAATGAGGCAATTAATTATGTTTTAATAGTTTTATTATATTGAAGAAGACGCTAATATTTTCATATTTATGGAGATTTATGGGAATATCATACACATTTTTTATTTATTTAAATCTCGTAGTAATTATTTGAAATCGCTTTATTTTTTTCTCTCAACACACAAAAACTAAGAAAGAGTTCAAAAAAGGAAGAACAGAAAATTGCTGTTATACTGATTTTTTTTTTCTCTTCTTTACTTGTCTACTTAGAAAAATACTAATAGGGGTATGTAAAATTTAAATTGTAGACAGTAATATTTAGACAAAAATTCAGCTGAAAATTTGATTTCAAATACCCAGAAAAGAAAAGATACAAAAGACTACAACAAGATATAAAATATTTTGGATCATTTGTAAGACCGCGACCAAAAATACATAAAAAAGCATTATAAAAGCAGTAAGAGAAAATTCTAATATATCATCCCGCGAAATCCAGCAATTTGAGAGTACGAAACACAATTGCATTGGGCTGTCATAAAAGAAAATAAATTCAAACTAAATTAAGATCAATCACTACCTATATGCAAATGATTTATCAAAGACGTGTCAATTTTTGCTAGTGAAATTTAGGAAAGTGCAATGATGTGCCCGGTTTTTTATCTATTTGCGTTTTATTTATATTTATTTACATTACTTAACAGGTTAAAGACCTAGCAGAGTAGTTATACAATTAAAAACAATACAGAAAATACAAAAATGGATAGAAATAAAAAAACAAAAAGATTTGATTAATTTTTTTTATATAGCTAAATTATAACTGAAAATGTCAATAGTAGGTTTCATGTAGTTCAATCTAATTATTGCACGTATTATGTAGAGTATTACTAAATTAAAAAAATGGAATAGATTTCTTGACAATCGATATTATCATGTAAAAGCTTATATAGAAATATTGAATATACCTTGGATCGTCTAGCTTCCAGAGATTGCAAAGAGATTCCATTCAGAAGTTCATCTTGAGGATGGCCAGTAGCAGAAATATTCCATCTACTTTAGAACCTAAATATTTTACGAGACCATATTGAACTTTTTGTAAATTTAACTAGATAGTTAGGACACCATATTATGGAGACATATTCTGAGTTAGGTCTGACAACAGTTCTACTATATCAATATTCTTAAAATCTATGGTGTTTCTAATTATAACGCCAAGAGATTTATAAGTTTTAGCTGTTAGTAGTTGCATAAGTAATGTGATTTGGGGAGGATAATTTTTATCAGAGAATATCAAGATGCAGAGGTCAATGGCAAGGATGGTTGAATTTGGTAATCTGATTTGTCGTGTAGGATAACATTACACTTCAATTACAAATTCAAAGGTAAATTATCGTTGATGCACCAATCATTTAGAGCATTAAGATTCTCTTGTAGTATAAAGCGGTCATTTCCACTGAGTAAATGTTCAAGTCGTCAGCAATAGAAGAGACTTAACTGATAAGGATCAACGATATCATTAATAAGTTAATTAAATAATAGTGGTCCCAGTATGGACTCCTGGAGAACACTTGAGATCGCTTGAAACTCGACGTACTTCAAATTACAGTATGCAGCATACTGAACCCTATTCAAAATATAAGATTAAAAGAAATTATTAAGTTAAAAATTGAATGAGTTTAGTTTATTTGGCAGTATACTGTGGTCTATTCTATAGATGGCTTTAAAGTAGTCTATGTAAATAACGTCCATTAAAATATTGGTCTGTTAAGTATTCTTTTAGAGACTGTAGGGCTCTTTAAAAAAAGCCATGTCCTTGAATACCTGTTCGTCCTTTCCTTCTGCTACTTTCAATTACCTACATTACATTGAAAAATATGTGGTTCTTTTATTAATGCCCTAAATAATAATATTATTAAGAAAAACAAGTTTACAATTTCTGTATAAGTAAAATCCTTGACCAATCGACTCACAAATTTTAAATGTTCTTTCTACCCACCCATAAGACCTAGTTATGTAATAAATACTGCAATTTAATTATACCACTAATCAATAAATTCAATTATTATATTATTTAAAGTACAAGTGCATTTTTCCTGCATGCAGTATCCGTAAAATCCTTGCTACACATTTAGTATTACCACATACCAGTCAAGGTCTTTCTGTGCATTATAAGCCAATTTCTAAATATTCATACACAAAATGTAACAAAGATTTGTTACAGAAACATGAAGGCTGCTTCAGTTTCAGTGGTGATTTTGTACCTTTTCAGTAGTGTGATAAGCGAGGAGAACAATGTGTGTCCCACTTTCAAGGATTACTACACAATTAAAAACAACTCGAATTGCTGGTATGACCTAGCAGCAGAGTACAATGTGGTAAGCATTTTTTACAAGGATGTTATAGTTGGTACCTCTTTACATACAAGGTGTACCGATGTCGACGATTTTAAAAAAGTTTAACGGTTTCTGAAATGTGATCGGAATTCACATTACATAGTATAAATAAATAAGACTTTAAGAAGATTTATGTAAGAATTATCTCTTTCTCTTTTTACCTTTCTTTAATTGTTTATAGTTGGAACTTAATAAGTAATCCCAAAATTATACACATTTTTTTAAATGGAAACATGAATTTTAATTTATTTATATTAAAAACCTGCTGTTTATTTATTTTTTATTTCAAATAACACCAAAAAATTTTTCTATCAACTAATGATGATAGCTCATAAAGAAGTTAAATTTTAATTGGTAAACTGATAAATATTTCTATAAAAATGACAATGCACGCAATTAACCGCATGGGCTCATCTGAGCCTATTAATTCAGTAAATATTTGAAGAGAATCGAATTACAGGTTAAAACAAAACTACAATTATAAAATCAATAAGCATGAGGAAAAGCTTAACCTTTTATTAAAAGAAAAATTATTAATGTTAAATTATACCTTTAATCTAATTCTCTAAAATATTCATGACAATAGAAAAAGTTGTTCTAGTTATTTGATAAAAAATGTAATCCTCTTTAAGAACACAATTGAAATATGACCTTAAATATACAGAAGAAAATTATAAAATTAATATTATAGCTGCAACATATACATACGTATTCATTATTTTATTATGTGAGATGTTATATTTAGATTATACTCGTAATATAAATAAAGGTCGGGGTCGAAGCATAAGTACACGTAGGATCTATTTTAACAGTTTACAACCTACTGCTCCAAAGAGAAAAAAATGTATTGAGCATTTGACATTTTTAATTATAAGGTTTTCAAAAATTGTTATCAGCATTTCATATTCATAACTTTTTCTCTACTACTATGAGAATATTTGTCAAAATGATAATTTGATTATTTCCCAGATAAAATAAATATAACTGTTACGTGTTTTCAATCTACACAAACACCAAACATTGTGGATTCGTTTATTGAAAGTCCTGGTTACACTACTTGCTCATATACTTTATTAACTAATTAATAATTAACAACAATAACCATGGGCGCCGGCTTCAAAAATTTTCACAAGCCGAGCAAAATTAGTTAGAAATGCGTATGAATGTTTTCTCACAGTAAATTATACAAAATATTTTTTTTTATGGAATAAATAAACAAATTTTGAGCAAAATTTGTAATATAAAAATATTTTTGTTAGCATTGCTATAATGTATCGACATTGGCATTTGATTTTATTGCCAAGAAAGCGTAATAATGTTTTTGTTTATAAGGAGTGCGACACTTACAGTTTACCCAATAAATATAATATTTAGGGCTGTCAAAAATGTTCCGTGGGACGGTGGCGTACGCGAAATTAACTAATACGAGAAACAATAAACTGTTACAATTTATAAAAAATGTAAAACTTACCCTCTTAACTAGCTCGATGAACTAGCTTGCTTATCACAAACTGGAGAAGATGTGTAGCCATTTTGCAGCATCAGGTATGTTTCTATGGTTGTCTCCATGAGTGATATTCGCTTTGGTGAAAATATATTCTTATATTTTGAAAACGACCGTTCGACATCTACTGATGTAATACACGCATACGTAAAATAGTCTTTGAACGCACTTAACGGATCTGGGGCTGCACTATCACATATTTGTCTTAATTTGGTAAAACCGGTGTCTTTATTTAACACACTTGCGAACTTCTCTTTAACGCACTCATTTCTTGCGTCACCTATAGCGTGTAGCAGTAGATTTACTTCGTCCACTATTTGCAGTGACTCCGTTAACGACAACGCACTGTTTTCTAATTTTTTTATGATTTCATATAATGGTTTATAGTTCTTCGCAATATTTTTTAAAGCTGTTTCAACGGAAATATCTTCGAATTTTGTCTGGTTTTCCTTAATAACTGCAGCCTCATCTGGATTGGATTGTTATATCACAGCTTTTATTTGTTGGAAATATTCAGCATAATAAAAAGCTGCCTGCAACCATGTTCCCCAACGTGCAAGAATCGGCTGTGGTGGTTCAGGAATACCGGGACACTTGAAATGCACGGAGACGTTTAGAAGTTATAAGAAACACTTTTTTTGTACTTGCTATTATTGCATCCACCTCTGGAAAACCTTTTCGAATAGTTTCTGCTACAAGATGTAAAGCATGAACTTTACACGTAACATGTATAAATGTACAACCTTGTTCTTGCAAAGAACGGCCTACCGAACGCATTGTCATGACGCCATCAGTCACAAACATCAACACTTGACTTTTTGACAGTTCAAATTTTTCTAACGTCTCCAGCACCACCCTGGTAATTGTTTCGCTAGTACACTGACTTAGTCTTTTGCTAGCTAGTAACAGTGGAACTGTCGGTTTAAGAGGGTCCAGTATTCCTACTATAACATTTAAAATAGAATTTTTTTTACAATCTGTTGTCTCATCAACAGATAACCGCAGCCGTGTATTTTTTAATTCACATTTCATCTTATTTACTATGTCTATGTGTACAGTTGGTAGATAGTTACATAACGATGTGCGACTTGGTAACTTCACCTGGGCATTGTATTTATTCCAAAACTCTCGAAATGGTTGTTTATCGAGTATGTGCAGCGGAACATCACAGGCAATCAGCATTAATAGTAAATCAAACATACATTGTGTTGTCGAAGGCACGCCATTTTTTTATTTTTATGGTGTACACTATTTACGTGAAGTCCACAATCACGCTCATCCCAGCACATCAAATCTTTCTCACACACTTTACACTATGAATTTATTCACTTTGTCAGCAAATGGCCGTTTTCTACCTCTGCGTACGTCTGCCATGCTTTATTATTAAATTAATATCAACAATACAGTATAACAAATAAAATAAAAGCACAAAAACAATATGCAATACTCCCAAGTGACTTAACGTGGACACAACTCGAGAAGCTAATAATAGACTGGACTGGAGAAAGAGTTTCGTGGTCAAGGTGAATGCCGGCGACAGTAAGTACATCTGTACTCTACCACCATGATACACAGAAAGCACAGCTTTAATAAAAATACAGAGCCACTTGTGTATTTCCATGCAGCAATTTTCGATGCTAACTTTCCGTTCCCACTTGTGCATTTCCTAGGAAATATCCCATTCTTTGATGCATGATTTAGAACATGTTCTAATTTCTTCATGCGCATGCATGTAACTGTAGTGAATTTAGTGTGACCAACCATAAAATTTAACTTGTTGTAGGTACGGGAAAGAGATTTATTTATAAAATGTACACAGCTTTTCTAAGAATGGGTAATGTACTGAAAAAACAGTTAGCTGATTTTTAAGAGTTACAAATATCTGTGAGTTGTGTAGACTCAAATATATAAACAAAATCACATTTACCGCTAGTACCACCCAAACAAGTACATTTACAAAACATATATTTCTCAATAAAATGCACGTATTAAGTTTTCCAAGTTGCTAAGGCGTAAATGATAATGCATTTTCACATACATCAAAAACTGCAACATTTCTATAAAGTTTGTGTATCAAACAAGAGACAATGTCCCTTACAAGATAATTGTTTTATTGCTCATCCTTTGTACACGTCGGTTTATTAATTAATAGGTGCTTTTAATACTTAATAATAAGAAATCTCTTATATTTGCGCCTACTTTGTTTTAACGAACGAGCGGCTTAGAATTGTCTATGATCTTCCATGAGTCAAGAAAGACTATATCAGCCGTCTATCCACAGAACATGAAATGTGTGGAGCAATCAATATGAGCAATGTTAAAAAAAAAATCTTAAACCGAATGGCGAAAAGTGCGCGAACTAACGCGCAAAGACTACAATTTTAATAAACTATTATATTTTTGAAAAAACTAAAAACTTTTAATTCAGTCAACATTTCTACGGCTCTATGAGCACATCTTCCAACTATATCGTATAAAGTACCTACCTAGCTAATTATTTTTGTCAGTTTTAATATTTCTGTCTGTATTAATTTTTAATTATGTGATAACATTAAATAGTGTGGCAAAATAGGGATATAATAACACCGCCACCACCACAGAAATTAGACAACCCCCGATAACAAAGCAGATGCTGCACAAGCGAGGGTTACACTTATAAAAAAAACATGGACACATAACCATTGTTACCGACATTGTCAGTACTAGTGGCGGGATTCGAATCCAAAGGACGATGAAGAAGATTATTTAGTCTGACTTGCCATCGTATGCCAATGCTTTACATAATATGAAAGATATATTTAGAAGGGCGGCAAAGATAAATCTATACACGAGCGGCCAGGGCCACCGTTATGGTGCTTACCATAACGGTGGCCCTGGGAAATACGGTCTTGTATAGGGTGTCACAGCTAAGATGTCTCTCGAGATTGTCTCGGTAATTTTTAAGACAAATTTGTAGTTCAAAAACTAATGTGATATAGTTTTTTCCGGGGAATCCGATACCGGCAAGAAGGAAATTGAACATGAAATAAAAAAGTTATGACCGAAAAAGGGCTTTTTTTAAAAAAAAATCAAAATTATATTTCTTATTATAGGTATTCTGAAACAAATTTTATACATTCAGTTTTTTCGTATTACTTCAGGTTCGGCCGGAAATGAATTTTTCTGAAAATGTTGAATCTTCTAATATATTTTGGTTGCATTCAACAGAACATTTAATTATCTATCAAAAATACATAAGCGACTTTATAACCGTTTTCGAAATATTAATTGCTAATTGATTTTTAAGACAAATTTGTAGTTCAAAAAACTAATGTGATATAGTTTTTTCCGGGGAATCCGATACCGGCAAGAAGGAAATTGAACATGAAATAAAAAAGTTATGACCGAAAAAGGGCTTTTTTTTAAAAAAAAATCAAAATTATATTTCTTATTATAGGTATTGTGAAACAAATTTTATACATTCAGTTTTTTCGTATTACTTCAGGTTCGGCCGGAAATGAATTTTTCTGAAAATGTTGAATCTTCTAATATATTTTGGTTGCATTCAACAAAACATTTAATTATCTATCAAAAATACATAAGCGACTTTATAACCGTTTTCGAAATATTAATTGCTAATTGATTTTTTTCTCATACCTACCATACAGCACGTAATTTTAGTCACACCGCAGTTATTAGCTGTGGTTAATGTACCTTTTGCTAGATTTCTCAATCACCTTAGTTTTACATCTGCCTTTTATGATTTGGCTCTAATAATGGTATTATTTCTAACACAAGCTGCCTTGACCACAGCTAACTGCGATCTCACTAAAATTGCGTGCTGCATGATAGATATGAGGATAAAGTCAAAAAGCTATTAATAACCACAAAAAGTAGTTTATGTATTTGTAATATATAATTGAATGCTCTGTTGAATGCAACCAAAATATATTGTGAGAATCAAAATTTGTAGAAGAAAAAATTCATTTCCAATCCAATCCAGAAGTGACATGAAAAAACTGAATACATGAAATTTGTTTCAATAATAAAAATAATAACCACACATTTTTTTTATCGGTATTTCGGCCATAACATTTTTGATTGATGTTCAATTGTTTCTTTCTGGATGGCATTATATTCTTCGGAAGAAACTACATCACATTAAATTTTGACGAATTTATTTGTAAAATTACCGAGAAAATTACAAGGGACATCTTAGCTGGCACACCTTATACAAACCATAAGAGGTGCTGTTCTGGCAAATTTTTTATAGCTGGCGGTAATCCTTGATAAAAAATGATAAAAAATCAAATTTACCGAATTAGTTTAAAAAATATATAATATGTCCTTTGTATATGGATGACGGAAAAGTTGCAATAAAACTTATTTATGAAGGTTAATTTAGCCACTCTTTTATTTACTTAGCATTGTAATTGATTGGTTTTCAATATAGGACCTACTATCCATATATTAATGAAAAATATTCATTACCTGCCAAAAGCCAGGGAGGTGTTGAGCACAATGGTGAGAGTCCTTAGGGATATATCTTAGAGTACCGGTATCCCTAAGGACTCTCAGCATTGTGCATTTCAGTAAATAGCCCTAAATATTGTAGTAAAAAATATTACCCTATTTGTGAAATTTATTTGAATTCCTAAATCTGAATTTAAAATTTCCCTTTCTTAACTTAATAAATAAATAATATCAGTATAAATATAGTATAAAATGTATTCTAATTTCCTTTAGAATCATTTGAAAATGACGCTTTAAAGTACTGAACCTGCAATAACTTTGTTATATTAAATTAGTGAAAAAACAAATTAAATTGTGCTTTTTATTATATTTCAAATATTTATTTATTCTTATATTTCAGTCAGAAATTATTAGACGTCTTGGTTATCCAGTACTAGAATACAAAGTACAAACAAATGATGGTTACATACTAACTATGTTCAGGATACCAAATGATAATGTAAATAATCCAAAAGCAAAACATCATCCTGTATATTTACAGCATGGGCTAGTAGCAACATGCGCCACATTTCTTGGATTAGGCAAAAATTCCCTAGGTAAGAAACTTTCGATTGGTATTTAATTTACTTTTTCCCCATTAACTTCAACAGAGATTTATTTTTAGTAAATAACTGTTTTCATGCAATACTTATATTCAGTACTTGATGAGGCGACTATCTGGCGATACAATTATTTTTAAAAATTGGGACAAAAATCAAATATTTTATAAGCCAACCTCTTCATTTAAAAAAAATCTCTCAATTTTCACTTCGTGTAAGTGCACATGCAATTTTTTAACCATGTGTTTGCTTTGGAGTGTGATATTACTAAATTCAAAGTTCTAGCGGAAAAACTTTAATTGAAACTTCAAAAGTAGGTTTCTGCATCATTCACAGTACGAAGTTAGCTTGCTTAAAAGTTTTACCACTAAAAAATAAGGTAATCATGAGAAGGCTAAAGTAACTCACTTTTTTGAAAAATCAATATTTTTTTACAATAATCGCAAGTTATGTACCGAATAATATGAATTTAATCGAGTAAGGGTCATGAAAAGAGTTGGCAAAAATGCGCCGCAGAACCTAGGCGTGCGCATCACAATAAGTGTAATAAAAGAAATTAACTAGTAATAAAAGAAATAAACTATTACAATTTATAACAATGTATGCACAACTTAACTAGCTTGGTTATCACAAACTGGAAAAGATCTGTTAAAATTTTGCTATGAAATGTGCGAAGACGTTTAAGAGATTTAAGAAACACTTTTTTGTACAGAAACATTTTCGAATTTTGTCTGGTTTTCCTTAATAGCTGCAGTCTCGTCTGAATTGAATTGTAGTTTTACAGCTATTATTGGCTGTAACTATTTAGCATAATAAAAAGCTGCCTTCAACCATATTCCATAACTTGATAGAATCTGCTGTGATGGTTTTGGAATACCGAGACACTTGCTATGAAATGCGCGAAGTCGTTTAGGAGATTTAAGAAACACTTTTTTGTACTTGCTATTAATGCATCTACCTCTGCAAAACCTTGTCGAATAGTTTCTACCACAAGGTGTAAAACATGCACTTTACACGTTAAATATACCAGCCAACAACCGTGTTCTTGAAGAGAACGGGCTACCAAACGCATTGTCGCGGCACCATCGAGAACAAACATCAACACTAGACTTTTTTGACAGTTCAAATTTTTCTAACGTCTCGAGCACCACCCACGTAATTGTTTGGCCAGTACACTCAGTTAGTCTTTTGCTAGCTAGTAATAGTGGAAATGTTGGTTTAAGACGGTCCAGTACAGGTACTATAACATCTAAAATAGATTTTTTTTACAATCTGTCGTCTCGTCAACACATAACCACAGTCGTGTATTTTTTAATACACATTTGATTTTATTTACAATGTCTTTGCTTACAGTTGGTACATAGCTATGCAACATTGTGCGACCTGGTAACGATCGTATTTATTCCAGAACTCCTGAAATGGTTGTTTATCAAGTATAATATGCAGTACGCCATTTTTTTTTTTTAGTTTTATGTTGCACAGAATTTACGTGACGTTTACAATCACGCTTGTCCCAGCACATCAGGTCTGTCTCGCACACCTTACAAATTATTATATATTCACGCCTTACAATGCGTTAGACACGCCTTCCCTACTCCAAACTCCACCACGGACGTAGTCAATTTTTATTTTCAAAATAAAGAAATCATTAAAATGAGCAGGTTTTTTGGAAATTTTCCTATGTACATACAATCACCCACATGATCTCTGTAAACTGACTTTTTAATTATTAAATTTTTTATGTTTTATGAATTATAATGTATTGTTTGTTTCTGTGCAGGAAATGCCTCCATGCAGAATGATAAAAGGTAAAAAATGACATGAGCAGCCAAAACACAGGAGGGCCCAGCCATACTTGGACGGTATTGTCGTCCTGGCTGGATACCATTTTTTGTCAACTTCGTCCCTCATGTTATATTGTTTGTTTGTTTTTATATATTTATATATGAAATAAATAAAATAAAAAGTAGCCTGCATTACAAATGTATATAAAATAGCAAATAAAGCTGATTAAATTGGAATTGGAATTGGGAATTCACTTGGAAATTTATTCACTTTGTCAGCGTATGGTCGGTTTTTTCCTTGGGCAAATCTGACATACTTTATTATTAAATTGATATCAGAATAAAATACAACAAATTAAATTATCAACAATACAACGGAGGGGAATAAATTACGTTGTACACACCACGAGGCATAACAATAGACTAAAATCAAATGTTAGTCTTTGCTAAAATAGTAAACAAGTCTCGCTTACGAATTTGGGTAATTCTCTACCTGGCACCTCCCATGACTTGCGGACCGATATGCCAACTCTAGTCATGAGTATTCTAATAATATAAGCACATGACATTTCCATAAAACATTATCGGTAGGCACTTATCTATAATTACTAGCCTGAATCATATTCAATCAAATCCAGCGATCTATGTAATACTAGTCTGTTGAATCGCACTGGTTCAGCGTTTAATAAAAATGAATCAAATTAAAATTTATGTTACAAACCAAAGTATAACTAAAATTGATTTTAATGAGTTATGGTCTGTAACATAATTTTTAAATTGATTTTTTTTTAATAAGTTGCATCGAAAAAGTACCTCTTTTTTGTAAAAAAAAAATATGTATTATTAGATGTTGTTGATAAAAGTGGCAAGAAACCACAGCCATAATAGTTAGATTTTCCTCTACACCCCGCCAGTTTAGGACGCCTCTGATTTCATTTCTTACGTTTAGACCAATGACTTCAGAAATAGGATAGACAAAGTATCCTCTTGATTTGTTGTAGTTTGATGTAAATAACTCAGTACTCAGTTGTTAGGGACATGCGCTTGTGCGCGCGCAGTCCCTGTTCGATTTTCTGGTGTTCATCACTGTTTACGTTTTTTGGTCGCCATTAGTTGCTTGTGTGTATCTTAAGTTTAACGCTGTGTTTACTGTGATTGTTAGTTTTTTCAAGACGCATTTTCTGTTTTTGTGAATAAACAATGGGAAAATATTGTGTTATATGCAAATCTCCCTTTAAAAGTGGAGTTAATCGATCTTTCCACAGGTAAGTGACATTACCATAGGCGTAACGGGAAAATGGTAAATAAAAGCATAATCTAAAATTAAAAATGTCCAGTGCAGTAATATTGTAAACATAAAAATATATAATAGATATTTTTTATTTCAAAAATAGTAGTAGTAAATATAATGTATTGTTTGTTTTTAGGATTCCTTCGAATATTGAACGTAGATCTATATGGATCTCTCGAATTTTGAAATATCTGGGAAAGGAAAATATTCCTAAATATAGTGTTGTGTGCTCAGATCACTTCACATCATATGACTTATTAAGAAAACCCAGTGGCATAGTTTATCTTAAGGACTCGGCGGTTCCAGAATTACCAAGTTGTTCTAAGGACAATACACAAGTTTGGTAAGATATCATTTTGTTATAAGAAAAATAATACCTACTCAATTAACAGGTGTACGATTGTAAATACTTCTGATCACAGTTTTTTTTTCTTATTTTATGAAACAATAATTCTTCCTGAGAATGTTAACATATTTAGCCAAAAGTTGATGTTTTTATTTTACTTTTCACTTTTCTTTTATTAATTTACAATAATTGTTGGTTCATTTTAGCACCATAACGAATCCATTGAAGTCTCAGAATATCAGAAAACATATTCTTGATGATGTTCACAAAGAGTTAGAATCGCCAATAAAAAAGTAAGTATCTAGAGATATTCTTTCACATTTTTGTAATTATGAAAGTTATTTCTGTTAGTAGTTAACATGATTACAACAAAATTAAGTTTATATAAGTTCTATTGATTGATAATACGAATGAGAGCATCTTGAAATAATTAGTTAAATTGATAAATAATTATATTCTTATTTGCATAGACATGAATTATATAAAAAAATTATTTACTTTTTTAATCAAAATATTATAGCACATAATATTAAAAGGTGAAATAAAGTACCACATTTTGAAATACCTTCCGAAAAATATTTTAATATTCGAATTCACCATGAAACGTCAAAATTGAAAGATGCTGCTGCCAAACAGAGAGTTAAAAGCATACTGACAAAAACTATATTATTTAAAAATCAATAAAGAATTTTAATTCAATGTTTTATTTTATTTCGTAGTCTAATTTTCTTGTTTTTTTTATAAATGCATATTGTACATACCCCCTACCATATATTATGCTATAAATGTAGTAAAAAGAAGTTGTAATGTAGATACTTTATTAATTAATATTATTTTATATATTCACGCATGTTGTTACTGAGAAAATAAAGATTATTGTAACTATTTCTTGTTTTTTTTGTTTTTGTGTATAAATGTATGCAGTAGAAAACGCAGCAGTGACTGGTAAAGTTTTGGGTTCGCTATATCTTATATTTTGTAAAAGAAAATCAATCAAAATTTGTGAAACATTTTTGCATGTAAATACATCACCTACCATAGTTTTTATGAAGTATTTGTAAAATTATTATTTTTTTTTTTTAGAATTTGTAAGAGAATTTAAATTTCATTAAGAAATTTTGATTATTACAACCTTTTGAAATATTGTTTTTAGACTGATTTTTAATTTATCACATGTAGGTGTATATCAATGACTTATTCTGTAGTCGTTGGTATTATATCATATAGCCATCCAAAGTTTCACCAGCCACTGCTGGTAGAGCATTTTTATTCATATCAAAAAAACAATTTTATTTTAAAGCCAAATCAGGAGATGAATCAATGTGCATGTATATTGGACAAAAATTTAAATTTTGCACCCTCTCTAACACGCCACTGCCACCGAGTATGGTAATAAACAATGAACTATCTTCATCCTTTTAAAACAATAGTATGTCTCAAGATGATGCACAACACAACAGTTCCTGTGTATTAAGATAGGGAATTATTTGTCTATCTATTCTGAAGTCATTGGTTTAGACGCATAAAAGTTATAAAGTATACCAAATTTCGTAATTTTATCTTTAACAGTTTCTGAAATATTTGAAATAAATCAATTTCTATTCTTTCAGCTTTTGTATTGTCAGATGCTGGATATGATGTTTGGTTAGGAAATTACAGAGGTAATCAATATTCAGAAGAACACGTGAACTTGACTGTCAATGATGAACCATTCTGGGATCATAGGTAATATCAGAGAAAATATCTCTTGTAAATTCAATCCATACATTTTAACCTTTTCATCCCTTTTGTGTATCAACAGCAAGTAATTACCCTCTGCAAAAATTGTTTTTTGAAAACAGTAAAGAACGGTTAGATATTCGTGACTTATTTACGGGTAAAGTTCAAAAGTTAAATTAAAATAATTTGATTATGAACCAACAACCCATTTAGTTACTATTGATAAATAGTTTCTCTGAAACTGCTTTGTGTTATGATTATTATATTTCTTTATAAACTTTTACGTTTTACTAAATCACCATCTACTTTCCTTAGATACGGTTATTCATATTATCTATATATTAGGGCATTTAGATTTTTATTTATTTATCATTAGAGCTGTCCGAGGTCACCTGGCCGACAGAGCCGTCATATGACTCATATGTTTACATCATATCATAATACTTGAATAAGTACAGTAAATGGAAATAAATTTTAACAATAATTACATTTTATAAAAATTTGTATAAAACTCACCCTTTTAAGCAGATTTATGAAGTAGTTTGGTTGTCGTCATCACAAAGTGGGGAAGATCTATAGTATAATAGCATCAGGTATGTTTCTACAGCTGTCTCCGTCAGCGATGTTCGCTTTGGTGAAAAAATATGTTTTGCATTTTGAAAATGACCATTCGACATCTACGGATGTAATACAGGCATAAGTAAAACAATCTGTGAACTCACTTAACGAAGTTGTAGATGCACCATCACAAATTTGTCTTAATTTGCTAAAATCAGGATCTTTCTGTAATACACTCTCGAATTTTTCACTAATGCGATTATTTTTTGCGTCATTTATAGCCTGTAGCTGTGTATTTACGTCGTCCACTATTTGCAGCGATTCCACTAACGACAACAAACTATTTTGCGTCGTGTAGTCCTCTATAATTGTCATTAATAGTTTTTAAATCTGTTTCAAGGGAAACGTCTTGAAAGCTTGTCTGGCTTTCCCTAATAGCTGCAGCCTCGTTAGGGTTGAACTGTAGTATCACAGCTTTTATTTGTTGAAAATATTCAGCATAATAAAAAGCCGCTTTCAACCACGTTCTCCAACGTATAAGAATCGGCTCTGGTGGTTCAGGGATACCAGGACACTGTCTGTGAAATGCTCGAAGCCGTTTAGGAGATTTGAGAAAAACGTTTTTTTGTATTTGCTATTAATGCATCTACCTCTGGAAAACATTTTCGAATCGTTTCTGCCACAAGATGTAACGCATGCACTTTACACGTAACATGTAAAAACCTACAATTATCTCTTTGAAAAGAACGGCCTACCATGCGCATTGTCGCAGTACCATCAGTCACAAACATCAATACTTGACTTGTTGAAAGTTCAAATTTTTCGAATGTCTCCAACACCCCACGCGTAATTATTTCGCCAGTACACGCAGTTAGTCTTTTACTAGCTAGTAAAAGTGGAAATGTTAGTTTAAGAGGGCCCAGTACACGTACTATAATATTTAAAATAGAATTTTTTTTACAATCTGTCGTCTCGTCAATACATAACCAGAGCCGTGTATTTTTTAATCCACATGTAATCCTATTTACAATGTCTTCACGAACAGCTGGAATATATCTACGTAACGATGTACGACTTGGTAAGTTCACCTGGGGATTGTATTTATTCCAAAACTTCCGAAATGGTTGTTTATCCAGTATGTGTAGCGGAATATTACAGGCTATTAACATTAACAATAAATCAAACATAAACTGAGTTGTCAAAGGCATGCCATTTTTTTTATTTTGATGTTGCACGGTGTTGATATGACGACGACAATCTGTTTTGTGCCAGCACATTAAGTCTTGATTACAAACTTTACAAATTATTTTGCATCCGTCATAGAATAAATCCGGAAATTCACAGATAAATTTATTCACTGTGTCCGCGTACGGTCGTTTTTTACCCTTTGGCGCGTTTGACATTATGTATAATTTATAGGTACAACCTCACGCATCAACCTTTCAAATAAGACTGCAGCGTAAATCACATCTAAATCGGCACGTGTGACGCCATCGCAAGACCGTGGCTGTACTTCATCCACCTCGGACAGCTCTATTTATCATACATTTTTTTCAAACCCCTAAACTCAAACAATAATTAGAACCATTTTTATTAATAATATTAATATTGATTTCATCCAGCATGGACGAAGTTGCCCTAATAGACCTTCCAGCCATTTTCCATACAATACTAGATAACACAGGGCCAGATAATAAAATTATTTTCATTGGCCATTCTCTCGGAACATCAGTAGCATTGATGTATGCTGCAGAATACCCTGAAGAAGCAAGGCGTATCATAAAGATGTTTGTATTTTTATGTCCAGCCTACACATTGTCAAATATGATCTCTCCTTATAAACTTGCTGCTCCGATTGGAAACTTCATTGTAGTAAGTATGAAACCATATAAACGGTTATATTCATATTAACCTATATCGTCAATATTTAAATATTAAATATGATTTGAACGAAACAACTACTCAGCGGGCAAATACCCCGACCTGCATTGGATTACACCTTCAAATCATGATAGACCGATAGCCAATATCATTTGTCAATTCCTAACCAGACATAGACCGGTTTCGAACTTATTTGTTCTCCTCAGTATGCCATAGGTTATGGAACAGACAAATAATAGTGGCCAACCTGTTAGTCATATACTAACTAAGGTAAATTGAGTAGTGGTGAGAGGTATGAAACTTCTCGTATGGTCTAAATGCTACTATCCGACCGACATCATAGATGTCTCTGTGGCGGATAGCGATTTGCGAAGAGCGCTCTCGGTACTTGCTTCGCAAGTCGCTATCCGCCACAGAGACATCTATGATGTCGGCAGAAACAAAATTGCGCGAATCAGTTATTATCGTTTATTATTACGGAGCGGCACTTTACACCGTGCTTTGCTATTTCCTATATCAAGATCTCATTTTCGTTATCTACAGTCTGTTCCCGGATTAATTTTAGAAGAGAAAAAACTCTTTTTTTTTTTTTGATTTTCTGACAAAAAGTTATTCTTTATGAAAATGTTGAGAAATATGAAAGTTTGTGTACAGTGTTAGGTTTAAAGTTACAGTAAAACACTATATAAAAAAAGTTTTTTATAATCGCCCAATAAATACAAATTTAAAATTTTATTACAAAATTCTGCATGGTGACTTTTTTTATTATTATTCGAAGCGGAGTACTCTTATTTTCGTCAAGAATGACTTTGTGTCATATATCCACAAATACGATAGTTCCCTCCATGTCAATCCATATCGATTAAAAAAATTTACTCTCTAAAATTTTGTAGTAAAATTTTAAATTCATTTGCTGGACGCTTCCAAGAAATTGAAATGTCTTAGCAATTTACTGTAACATTTAAACTGAGTACTTTACTCTCTTTACTTTTTCACATTATCAACTTTTGGGCTACCTGTAGACAAACTTTCATATGTCTTAATTGCAACGGTGTTTTTGAAAAAGCAGGCATTTTCATAAAGGATAACTTTTTGTCGTAAAAAGTTTTTCCACTTGTAAAATCAATTCGAGGACACACAGTTAACAAAGTTAAAGTCCATACAATTTTCTTTCAGATGACAAAGATTTTATTGGTGTATAACACCGGATACATAATGAACGTTTTTGTTTTATCCGTCATCTGAAATTTCGTTGACATCGTGAGTTGTGATCTATGATATCTTGGCTTTGTCAAGTTTAGAACAAAAAAAATTAATTAATAGATAAGAAAGTTATAAAAAAAGATCTAGAACTAGGGTACATATTTTATGGCCCACCCAATTTTATATACGTACATATGTTAGTTGGTTATGGTTATTATGTGATACTTACTTTGATACATGTGTATAAAAATATGTACAAAGTAAGTCACGTTCAATCAGTTATTTTAAACAATTAATATTTAATAATAGCAAGTAATATGTATAAACAACATAACGAATGTGATAATATTATTAAGGGGCCTAGCTAAGAAAAAGCCTCCGTTGACTGTGTCTCTCTCTAGGAAGTTCCGAAAGTGACAGACGTATATAAAATAAATGAACGTCGTGCAGAAAAGAATTTTGATTCCAGAGTACGTGAACTTACGACGGGATAGAGTAAAGCAATAAAATCTATTGTTCTGGTCGATATGTACACTCTGGTTAATAAATATAGTAGGGAACCAAGCTATCCGCGAAACAGATACTATACAACTCGAAATATAAACTGAAATATAGTAATAATTACTTTCTTTTTATTTATTATTAATTAATAAATAAGAACTGCTGTCTTTTTGGATTTCGACCAATGTTACAGTGGAATTATTCACACGTAAATTATTAAAGAATAGAAATAACCGTCCTAATTATTTTATTTTAATTATATAATATTATACTCCATAATACAGTTTAATATTTAGTGTATGCAGTTTCTACTGGAAAAATGATTTAGGTAGTCCATTATGGGTACTATTACGTAATTATTTGATGGGTAAAGTAATATTGTATAAGTAATTGTATGTTGTGTGTTAGTTGTACCTCACCATATTCCACTCTTCATTTTTATCAATTTACATATTTCTCTTCTCATTCTTTAATTTTCATAAAACATTCTATAATCTATTCATTTTATATAAACACATAAAAAATTGTTTACAAGGGCTAGCAGAGCAAGTTTCGCGCGCTAGCGAACCGTTTCAAACAGGTTCAAAAACGCGGGAGTAGTCGTGACATCACACCATACAATTTACAAACGATGACGGAGATCCCAGCACTCGACCGCTTGATTTCAGATAAATTTTAAGTGTATACTTAAAATGAAAACAAAAACTCCTTATTTTAAATATTGCATTGTACCGTTGTGTAAGAATACTACAATGAAAGTGCCAGATAAAGTATTTATAATATTGCCAGAAGATAAGATTCGTCGATCAAAATGGCAAAAAGCGTGTAGAAGAAATGAAAAAGACATTTCACAGACATTGTAGGTCTCTACATGTGTGTGATTATTTTAATGTAAGTACATTATTAAATACTATATGTCTATCTACTAGTTTTTCGCAGGCAGGCAATAAAATATTCCGAATTCCGAATTATTGAATTTTAATTAGGGTAGGATTAAAGAAAGAATGTGTATGCAATGTTAGAAAATAAGATTAGTAGATAGAATATAATTTAGTGATACTAAGTAAACAGGTGCTAAAGTAAACAGCTATTTATTATTATACTCTTCGCAAATACGATAACGAAGAGTATATTGCATTTGATCGGGACATTTCTAAAATCGTTAATATCGCTCACAAAGAAAAAATCATTTCGTTCGTCATCGAATTCTGAACAACTTTCAAAATGTCCGTCTGTTCATCTGTCCGTCCGTCTGTCCGTCCGTCACGTTTCTTGTAAGCACGATAACTAAAGAAAGAAAAGACCGATCGAATTGAAATTTAGGCTATAAGTTAGTGTTAGCTAGAGGAAGAAATCCATTGTTTTTGAAAAAAATCAAATAGTAAATAAAAAAGTTATAGGACATTTTATTTAAAAATATGAATCTACAGAGGGCTGCAATTTTCAGTGTGCTACTAAAATTGAAGTAATTTTCTATAGACACCAAAATGCTGTAAAATATACTACCACAAATTTCGCCTACGCAGTCGGCATCATCGGGAGATGAAAAAAAGTTGAAAATTAAATATGTGATCAATATATTAGGTATTGTAAGAATGAATCTTAGTTTATACTATAAAATATACTACCACGCATTTCGCCAATACAGTCGGCACCATCGGGAAAGAAAATTAAATATGTAGTCGATACATTAGCTATTGTAAGAATGAAGTTTATAAGACAAACACAAGATTCTTTTCAAAAAACTGCGAAGAGTATCCTACAGAATGTGCAACAATTATATAAAAGTTCAATAACACTACTGTCTGCGAAGAGTAAAATGTTTACCTCTAGTATATATAGTATATTGCAAATACCTTTCCCTTGCCCTTTAATTTATTCTATTCAAATCTTACATTTATCTATTATGTGAATGATAACACGACACAATCACTTATTTCCCTTTCCCCAAAACATAGTACGAAAATACCTACGATAGGTAATTATACATTTGCGCAAAATTTTCTTTGCAGCAAATGTCTTCTATAGACACTTTACACGTGTGTACAAAAAAAACACGAAAAATATAGAAGTGGCTGTTGTAAACAATTACCCTAAATTCTTTCAAACATAAGACTAAGTCTGCTAAAAAAGCTTAGTTGCGACTAAGCATTTTGTAGTTATTTCATTTTATTCCGTGATCAAGTCATAACTATTTTATGTTTATAAATTATTACTAAAAGCTAAAAAAAATACATACTTCTCTGCCTTGACCCCGGGGACCTCTCCAAGGGAAAAACTTTCCCTATTTTGTATAAAAGATGCCACCATAAACATATCCACTTTAGGCAAATTATCAGATTGGCACTTTGAAAAACCTTGTTCGGTCATTTTAAAATATCTGTACAACTACAATAAGCGGTACTATAAAACACAATTATATATTTATATCAGAACAGTCACTAACAAATCAACCAAAGTCTAATAACACCATATTGTACATATGTTTATATAGAATGTCATACTTTGTTAATTTGTTTGTATTATTATTTTTAAGTATTTTATGAATGAATTGATTTTTAGTTTTCTTTTTTCTGTATATAATATATGTATATATTAATATAAATTTTACTCTGTACCCCATGCAAGTTGTAAATAATCTACTTAATTGTGAATAAAGATTTTAAATTGGAATTGGAAAACATCTGATTGTGTTGCTTCCTGGCGCGACGACTACCGAATATTGTATGGTGTGACGTCACAGTCAATAGTAGCTCGTTTCGGGCCACTTTAATTTTATCGCTGTTTAGATCCTTCATACTGATCGCGTGGAATTAGAAATCTTATTTTTTTTATGAAGTACACGTTTTATTACAACGTTACGCTATGTTTTTTTAGTATTATTTTTATTTTTAGAATTATAGGCAAGTTCCCTATTATTAATGTAAAATTGTATGATATAAAAGTACATAAATAATTATTTATTATTTTTTCTATTATTATAATTACAAGATATAAACAAAATAGTAAGTAAATACATACTTAAAATATATATATCAAATCAAAACACTATTACAAATTTCACGGAGAGTTTTTGCTGTTTTTATATATCCGCCGCTGAATAATTTTGCTCTTGACTATACCTTCACTCAAGCAGTTTATAGCCGGCTTAGTTACGGTGTGATTCCCAGTAGAGGCAGCACTTCCTTGCTCCATTTCTACTGGCAAAGGTACTTATTTAGAAAATTATTTTTAACGAAATGGTACGGAATAGAAATATGAAACTTGCTGAACATAATTATGAAGGTTCATTCTAGAAGCCTTGTATGAATTTTACCGATTTATGTCAATAATTATGGAGCTAGTCACATTCAAATTTTACCTATATTTACAGTGTATATTTTTCATACATGAAGTGAAAATTAATTAAAATAAGATACATGTATTCTCTAGTGCACCTTCATCTACCGCTCTTCCAAATTTGGTGTAATTTGACCAAACCGTATGGACGAAATAAATTTTGAAAAATTACCTTACAAACACAAGTCGGATTAGCCCTCTTAAGGCACTGATAACTGTGAATGCAATTTTAATTTACAGCCAATAAATAGGTATAATAATATAAGAGGCAAAAATCGTCGTAAATATTTGCAGACATAAATTCTGTACGTATATTCTTAGAGTCTCTAGTCTTTAAAAACAAATTGTATAAGTCAATTAAATGTTATTTAACTGTTCAACGATACACAGTAAATGATCATTTGCTGCGTCATAAAATAACCATAAGTGTACTTTTAAGAATTTTCCTTTGCAAAATTGTGTAGCTATTTACCAAATAAATCCCTATTATTATTATTATTATTTATTCCACCATTATTGCAAAAATAACTGATTACCCATATATCTCCGTCACTTGTTTATATGAACTTTTTTTCGTAAAATCACTTATGGAATACCACCCTGAAATATTTTAACGTACTTAAGTCGCAAGTTAGTAAATAATAATTAACAAAAAAATTTTCAGTTAATATTATTTTTCATTCCACTCTATATTTTAATTTTTATCAAGAAGAGGAACTTAATTTGTTTTTAAATTATTTCATTGACCCTAAGGGGTATTTCCACTATATAATTTCAATTATTCTGTTCTCTGAAACCATTAATGTTTATTACATTAAGGTTTACAAGTTTCCTTACTTTGGATTCTTTATATGTGCTGGCTACCCTGATGACGCTATGGCAAGCAGAAACACGTGTCGGTAGATATTTTAAAGTTTTTTAAAGTGAGTGTCAACTGGTGAGTACCTTGTGTTTTATTTATTTTTGGTTTTACTAGACAGAATAGTTGAAATTAAAAATAACATTATTGAGTCAGTTGTACTGAACATAATGTGCATATTATCTTTTTTGTAATCCAAGTTTCAGCGTTTTGGCAAATAGCCGGGAAAACAATTGTTTAAAAAGATATATGTTATACTTATCTGTGATAAGATTTGTAAAAGTTAGTAAATAATAATTAACAAAAAATTTTCAGTTAATATTATTTTTCATTCCACTCTATATTTTAACTTTTATCAAGAAGAGGAACTTAATTTATTTTTAAATTAATTATTAAATAATCATTGACTGTATCTAATGGTACACTGTTAATAGAAATATGCATTGTCCTTAAAAGATTTAAAGAAAATATGGGAATAGTGTGCTCTAGGCATACATTCTATTTCCTTGTCTAATAGCAAGTGAATGTTTATTTATAAGGGTAACCTTATGAAACAATGAAAGGTACAGAGATACCTTGATGAAATATATATATGGATACCTTTCCTTGTAATTTTTGAAATATTACAAAGTATTATTTACATAACGTATACGTTAATATATTAATAAGTTTCGTTACTTAATTAATTACGTTAATTAAAGTATAAAAAAATATACCAACAAGCGTATATAAAAAAACACTTAACAATAATATTATTAATGATTGACATAACATATCTATCCAATTACGTACTGCAGGTGATATAGATATTTTTATGCTACAGAAAAAATAAGAAAACTTTTTTATTTCAACGAAATTTTCTAATAAAAATCCAATCAAAACCAAATACAGAAACAGTGAATTGCCTTGGATAAACAAATTTTTATCGCAAAAGAAAATATTTTTTATACGGTGCTACTTACGAAGTTTCTGAGTTCTGTCTTAAAACACTAAAATTTAACAAATTTTATGCGTAAAATATGTATCATACATTCCAGGTCTGTACATATCGTATCATACATAGGTATACAACATGGTGAAAAATAGAAGTTTTTGCAGAAGCTCAATTTTAACTCTTTCACTGTGGGCTCGATTTCACCATACGCGTCGTCTAAACGGCTGCAGTAAGCGCTTGCGGCAATATCTGCTTCACACAATTAACCCCCAAAATGATGCTTGTTATTTTTCATTGTAAGAAAAATATGGAAAGCCGACCTGGAGAACGATAATGAACGTGTGTTACTCTATGTAACCGACGCAGCTTCCTATATGAAGGCATTTGCAGTGCGCTTAAAAACACATACCAGTATTTAAACATATTATAGTCTGCGAAACCTATATTGTGACGGGACGTGCGGAGCAAGACGCGACATGTGGGAAGGAAATGTATAACACATGACATCTTCCGTCTTTTAAACCGCTTACATTAGTTATCATAATGCAGTGAGTTGTATAATAGTGTATTATAAGTAATAATTATTTTTTCTCTGTTTATTTGCTGGTGTGTTTTTGAAAATAATTTAAGAAAGTATTTGATATAAAATCGTTTCAACCGTAGGAGGCCTCTACGTTCGTATCTTATTGTGTTCGTGAAAATGAAAGTGATAATGATTACAGTAATAAAGAAAATCAAAGTTCATTAGTGTTTTCAGTAAGAAAAAATCTGCAAAGACCCTAATTTGTATGATTTGAATGTACTAGGTGAAACAACATCTCTGACTAACGTTCTCCGTCCCACAATACACAAACTGGTGAAAGAAGATGCCCTCCCAGGAAAACAAAGATCCGACGCCGGTCAATCGAAAACTCTAGACCCATCGTTAGCAAAACTTTTAAGAACTTTAGTTTCCGACGATTATCATCCAAAATATACCAAAAGAACTTTAGGGACTTTGCTGAGAAAAATTGGATTTAAATATCAAACTATTAATAAACGCATGCCAATTATGAAAAGTAGACGAATAGTGGATTGGCGAAATTCATATCTGGAAGAGATAAAAGAACTCAAAAAAGGGAAAATAGACCAATTTATTATCTAGATGAAACTTGGTATAATACTGACAGATCTAGGAAATGTCAACCAATCTCATTGTCCCCAAATAAAGGGACTCGATTGATTATATTACGCTGTGGATCAATTAATGAATGGGTTGATAATGCATGGAAGACTGTAACGTGAATTACCACAAGAACATGGAGGGAGAAATATTTGAGGAATAGTTTGAAAATACACTAATTCCAAAATTAGAGCCGAATAGCATTATTGTTCTTGACAATGCGAAGTATCATTCAAGACAACTGTATAAAATTCCTAACAAGAGTTCTATTAAGCTGGAGTTGCATCTATTTTTAATGGAACATGATCTCTATTATGAGGAAAATTATAATAAAGCACAACTGTTGGAAGTCCTGCAAATGAAAAATTATGCGAACGCGTATATTATAGATAATGTAACGGAGAGATATGGCCACAAAATGTTGAGGTTACCGCCATATTTTTGTATTTTCAACCCCATTGAATTAATTTGGTGTAAATTGAAGAAAATTGTCAGAAAAGGAAATATTTTTACGAAATTCGGTAAGAAAGTCGTAGAGCAAATTCAAAATGAATTGTCGAAAATTAACAAGAAAGATTGGAAAAAAGAATTAGGAAAATAATTACAACTGAGGAGGATTAGATAAAAATTGCCAAATTTCATATAAATAGTGGAAATAAATTTATTATAAACTATCGTAACCCCGTCGAAATTCGACGGCGGGTGTATTGGAAAATGCAAGTGAGTGACGAAAGTTTCATGTTACAGCACCTCCTTAAATTTCTTGGTGTAGTACATCATAAAATTTCGTCATTATACCCTCAAAATGGAGGATGTGCTTCTTATGGACAGTTATACATTTTAGATTTTTCTAGGTGAACATGAGGTAAACTTCTCTTTTGGAACTCAACAGTGTAAAAATATATTAGTACTTCGCCAAATATTTGTTTTTGGTTAATTAAACGCAAGAGTTCCTTTACTTTTGCATGAAACACGCGAACAGTAACGTCTGGCCTATTATTAGCAATTTCATAAGAATGTATGCTATTTGTAATTTCAGGCCATAAAGGATTACATGTAAACGTCAAAAAAATGTCTGGCTTACCAAATTTTCTTAAAATGGCCATTGCGTCCTGATAATTTTGCATCATGTTTCGAGGACTGTCAGTAAACGATGAAGGTAAAATAACAACACGTCCAGCCTTTAAGTTTCCGTTGTCGGCCCTTACATGTAAAGCATCTGCAAGACCAACGTATGTATCTACTCGCAATTTCAGCTGTTGGTTACGGATGAATTTCAATCTGTCGCCTTCGATGCGACAGTAATAATCAACAATCAACTGCTGCGTTAAAGGTAAAATAACAACACGTCCAGCCTTTAAGTTTCCGTTGTCGGCCCTTACATGTAAAGCAGCTTCAAGACCAACGTATGTATCTACTCGCAATTTCACCTGTTGGTTACGGATGAATTTCAATCTGTCGCCTTCGATGCGACAGTAATAATCAACAATCAACTAACTGCTGAGTTAACTTCCCAGCATTAATTATTGGATTGAAGTCTCCTACAGGAGTTAAACCTCGAACCATAAGTCTGTAAGATATAAATTCTCGCATAGAAATATTTTGGCGAATTTTAGTTTTGCGCTCTCCTCCAGTTGGCATTGAAATATGCCATCCTGGTTCCCCGCACGGCCAGATTAATCCATATGACATCGGATCGCAATGCATACTGTCAAAATCTATATTTTTTATTCCACCGTCATGTGCGTAAACAGCAATATGTCTATGAGAAGGTGGAGCACCGTCGGCTGATTCAAAAACAGCTGCAACTTCAGAACATGTAGGATCATTATACCGTCGAGGACCTGATTTGGGTTCGTGATAAAAACGCATTACCAAATTGATAGGTACACGATTTTCTTTTAAAGCTAACTCCTTTTCTTCACATTATCTTCTGATGCATTGTCTTATATGACATCACATAAGGATTACATTGATTTACGACACGATTTAATATTTCTAGAATGTCTTTTCTCAAGGAACTGCTCGCAGCATGTTCAAGTCTAATTTGATTGGCTTCGAAAAAGTCTAAAATGTATAACTGTCCATAAAAACACATCATCCATTTTGAGGGTATATTGACGAAATTTTATGATGTACTGCACCAAGAATTTTGAAACAATACGGACCATATCAGGAAGGTAATTTTATATTTGCCCCGAATGACACGAACGACAAAGCATTATTATATTGTCGAATATTATCTTGAAAATGTTTCTATATCTCGTCATTCCCTGTAAATAATTCTTCCATTTTATCAGGAATCCGAAATTCCGGTAATTTGAACTTTTTATTACAGCAACAAAGACCAAAGTAGCCAGCCAAATTTTTTTCATATGAAAAGTACCGGGCAGAGCAATAACTACATATGTTGTGTAAGTTACCTAAGTTGAATGGAGTTACATTTGAAATAGTATCAGAAACGGCACATCTATATTGAATTGTAAAGCAGGTTTTTATTTTCGTATTTTAGACGTTTTTGTGTGCGTTCGCGTCTCCATTCCCTGCCGCCAGTCAACGTCTTTCATAATTTCCGTTTTTTTGAAATATTATGTTGCACAACATTGCAGAGTGCGTTTTCCACATCGGCATCATTAGTGACAGGACGAAATTCTAAAACACTATAATGTCCTGCATCAACATTACCAGAAAAAAGTAAATTAGAAATAGTATTTCCAGTACCATAATCAGGAGTTTCGTTATTATTATTATCTCTATACACTCTAAACAAATGATCAGGAAACAGCTGACTAATACAGTGCAATTCGACATGGCCAGCGAACTCGCCATCTAAAGACAATAAATTTTCGTATTCGGCGGAATTTGTAATCGGTAACCGATACGATGGATCTCCAATAATAAAACCTTCATAATATTCCCATTCATTTTTAATTTTTTCGACGACTTGCATGCGTATCTCGCGATGATGTTGGTCATTATTAAATATACAATGCGAAACAGAACGAAATAAACAATTTCCGTCACCTACAATAGGAACAACATGTCGTTCCATGCTTAAAATAGGTTTATCCCGAAAAGAAAATAAAAATAGTAAACTAAACTAAAAATACTTAGCTTAAATTCCTATTTGCAAAGCAAGTAAAAAGTCGAAGTCACATTTAAACAATCCTGTTTGCAGCAAAGTAACTGAAAACTCGAATGTAAACAATAACCGAACAGCACACTGGCACAGAATAAGCCAAGCAGGCTAAGATTCGTTAGTTCCATTTCTTAAGAGGTCGGTGGTAGAGATCGCTTCAAGTAACGCCGCGCTTAGCATACGCTAACATGCATTAGTTTTTGTTTATTTTGTTTTACATATGAAATTGGTGATTAAAAAATATAAAAATGTGTCATGATCCATCTCAGGGTAGAGACCTTTCATTGAAAAAAAAAATATATCAAAATTGGTGAAGCGGTAGCCGCTTGAAGAACCGGAGAAGAAAACCTTTTGAGCTTTTATATATGTATGGATTTGAACGAGGATAATAGTTCATCTCAAAATGAAGGAAAGGGTGAAAAGGACGAGAATACAGAGTAAGAAGCAATGTGAGGTGAGGTAAAGTGAAGAAGTGATTTTTGTGATATCAACTGCATTATTTAATTCCGTTTTTGTGCTTTCGTGGTTCAGTGCTTGAGAAACATTCTTTTTTCAGGATGTTATTATTTATTAATGTTATTATTTTTTTTACTTTGACAAAAATATGTCTTTCTGTTTTTATTATAGCAATAACTTTACTATTAAAATTTAGTTTTAGTTCATTTATTGAGAAAAACATTTGTTTCTGTTACTATTTGGAGAGTATATTTTTTGTTTTTCTTTTGTTTTTAAAGCTATCCTGTTACTTTTTAAATAATCTCTTTATTCTATACTAATATTTCGTACCCATCCTTTCCTGGCAAGAAATGCTGTAACTGCTGTATGTGTAGTTAATACGTTAAATTCAATACTTTTATTTCAAGTTAATACTTTTTCGTACAATTGTTAAATTGTTGCTAGCTAAACTGAGCACAAAAACCTACACTGAAAAAGTAGACGAGCGAACAGTTAAATCCGGCTCTGCGTTCCGTAGCGTCTTACCCCGGACGTCCCGTCACAATATCTGTTTCGTAAACTATACATGGAACATGTTTAGCATACAGACTCCATCGCATTGCAGAAACTGTTAGACTGCGATCCCATAATGGATAGATTAATAGCCAACGTAAAGAAGATATTTTCAAAAAACGCTGTCTCGAAGAAAATTATTTGAAGACGAATTGCTGAATACGTCATTACTTCCCAACTATCTTTGGCACTTAGCCGCACAGAGAGAGAAGAAATATCGCTAGTGTGAGACAGAAACGAACGAAACACTTTACATTGAAGAGACGGAGCATCCAAGCTCAAATGTCAAACTACAATAATTAATTATTACTACCACAGAATATTGTGACGCATTGGGGCACATAGAGGCGGCAAGCTATTATTATGTTCATTTTGATGATGTAGAGAGGGTGATCGACAAACTAAATGCAAACGACAGTCTATTTCATACGCTCAGCAGGCGTTTAATGGACCAGCTGTTCGGGAGAACCTTAAGTACATTCACAGTCATTTGTCAAGAATTTATTTGTCAATAATTAACCTTGAGTGGACAACTACTTCACCTAGATATGCAATAGTTAACGCAGTAAACATTGTAGGTATCTGCGGCAGTTCATTTTTCAGTTATTAGGAGACTGCTGAACATAAAAAGAGTTTTACCAAATAATCCGAGGTTTCATACACTGTGTGGTATTGTGGACCTCTTTTAGGTGAAGAGTTATACTTTTCTCTACCCAATATAAACGTGCTTTCATATATTTTAAATATGCTTCTGTTGCCTCTATAGATGTTGAAAGGTCGTTTTTCTCGTATAAATGGAGTTTGAGGACAGGGGTCAAAAGTTAACTTCTGAGCATCTAGAACAGATACTGCTAATTTACTGGAACTAGAAATTTATTAGTGTGAAGTATTGTATGTTCAGTGAAATATTTATTACTTCTGTTATTTTGGATACTACAAAATCGACGAATAAAAGGTAATATCAATTATCACATCTTATGTCAGCGCAGTGTCTTGAATCAGCCCCTGGTTTTACGTCATGTACTATTCGCGGACCTTAATAATCAGAAAGTACTAGCTAGAATTGCACCCGATAGTATGGTGGTTATAAGTTTTCTTTAGTACAAGTTGAATTATTAGTACATCTTCACACAAGGAGCTGCTGTTTATCAAATATTTAGGTTGATCTATGTCAGTAAGTTACAGTAAAGTTAGCTTGTAGCACCTATGAATAGTTTATTATTACAATCAAAATTGACAGTCTACTAGACACGATTAATAAATGGAGCCTACTTAAATAACAGACATTTGACCTCTCTCGCGCATTTGATACTGTTAATGTTGAGTTTTTAGTAAGCAAATTATACAATACTGGAATACGGGGAACTTTACTGAAGTGGCTAGAGTCCTATATGTCCAACAGAAAATTGCTGGTAAAATATAATAATGCTATGTCAGATATGAGGGATGTGCACATGGGAGTTCCTCAGGGTTCTGTGTTGGGACCATTACTGTTTGCATTATATGTGACATACCAAAGCACATCACAAAAGGTTACAATGAGTTACAATGTTCGCAGATGACACTACCATTACAGTGTCAGCACAGACCCCTGAGGAGTTAGCTGAAAATATAACTCATGTCTGCAATGAGCTTGATACCTGGTGTCAGCGTAATCAACTTATATTAAATGATAAAAAAAACCGTCTCCATAAATTTTCATAATAGAAGAGGACTTACTTCAATCTTTCTAGTGGCTAACAATATTAATGTGGTGTCAAATGTAAAATTCTTAGGAACTTGGCTGGATGCTAAACTCTCTTGGGACAATCACATAGATTTTGTATGCAACAAATTAAGTTCTGCGTTTTTTTGCTATTCCTCAAATGAAAACTGTACTTGATATTAATGGTTTGTTAAATATTTACTATGCCTTAGTCTACAGCCATTTGTCTATGAATATAGTCACATGGGGTGCAGGCGGAAATATAAACAGGGTATTAATTTCACAAAAAAAGAATAATCAGACTTATTTTTAATTTAAAACCATTAGATAGCTGCAGAGGTGTTTTTAAGAAAAATAAAATATTAACTGTAATATGTATTTTTATTCTAAAATGTGTGTGTTATACATATAAAAATTTTACAAATTTTAATAAACTGGGAGATACACACTTTTACAATACTCGAAATAATAACAAATTGACAATACCACTTTGTATAAACATTCGCCTAATTACAACACCATCAATCTGTTTAATAAACTTCCTGACCATCTAAAAACTATAACAGGCTTTAAGAAATTTAAGACAGGTACAAAAAATTACTTAATAGAAATGTCTTTTTTATAGTGTTTTAGAGTTTTTGGCATAATAATTAATTAATTAATTTTCATACATGTTACTGTTTTGTTGTCTACTTTTCTTTTACTGTTTGTTTTATTTTTACTGTTTGTTTTATTTTTACTGTTTGTTTTATTTTTACTGTTTGTTTTATACACTGTACATAATTTATTTGACTTACCATATATACATGTTATGTATCACACAATGGTTAATTAAGGTATTATTATCATTATTATTATTAATAAAATGGTTTCTTTGTTTAGATAAATATTTTTAATATGACAAAGAAAAGTCTGCCATAAATCAGACCTGAATATAAATTTATTTTGCTGGAGTAAACTTGCGATCAAAACGCAGCGGAACTCCCACAAGAGTGCAAATTGACCTCAACCAATTTATTTTCAAAGCTAATGAAGACAATAATTTTACAGGATTCTGTGCGAAGACTAAAACTTGAACGGATTGTCTCTCAAGCTGAAGAACTAAGAAGGTTAATTGTACCAGTGTGCACTGAATCTCCTCCTCTAATGCAGTTTTGCATGCAAATGTATAATTTATTTTATGGACCAAAGACAGACTTAGGACCGGTAATGTTTTTATTGTTATGCAACGTATAATATACAGGGTGGAGCAATAGTGCATCCGACTTCGATATGTCGAGTTCTATGATAGCTAGAAACTTGATTAAAAAACGTAAATAAACTAGACAAAAAAGTCCATCACCGGAAATTATTTTCGAATATACAGGGCGAACCAAGACGATTCTACAGCTAACTAACAAATTTTTAAATGGAATGCCATGTATATCAGAACATTTTTTGAAACCTCTTTGTGGCGTCCTTCCACTCCTGCATTATTATTGACTCTCTCCCAACCATTTGGATGTAACGATTTTTTTTTTGAAATTATGCCATTTACACGTATATTAAAAAAATCACTACAGTCACAATTATCGATTCTAAGAAAAAATATGTTAGTACCAGTTATGACTTATGAGACATCTGTGTGATCACTTCACTTCCTAAAAGTATACAGGGTGGCCAAAAATAATTTTTAAATTTATAACTATTTAAACTGAATTTTCTCAATTTTTTCAAATGGAGCACCCTGTATATTTTTAGACGAAGTTATGTATAATTGAAATACGAACATTTTTTTGTATGTATATCCCTATGGCTATTTGTGACCATTTTCGATTTATTGAACAATAACTGCAAAATTCAATAAAAATTAAACAATTTTTTTCTGTAATTCAAGAGAAGATATTATAAAAAGTGCTCAACATGTTGCCCATTTTAATTGACACACATTTCTATGCGTCTTTGGAATGAGGTTTCTACTTTACTTCTAAAAGCATTTATTACCCTTTCCTTCAAATTTTGGATTGTCGTTGGTGTGATGTTTTATGAGCATCATGTAACACGCTTACTATAATACCTTCTCTTGAATTATTTGAAAAAAACTCTCATTTTTAATTTTTGTTGCTGAATTTTGCAGTTATTTTTTAATAAACTAAAAATGGCCAGAAATAGCCATAGGAATGTACGTACAAAAAAATGTTCGGTTTTCAATCCTACATCACATCGTTCAAAAATATACAGGATGTTCCATTTGAAAAAATTGAGAAAATTCAGGTCAAGTAGTTGTAAAGTTAAATATTCTTTTTGGCCACTCTGTATACTTTTAGGAACTGAAAATAGCTGTGAGTCATCACACGGATGTCTCATAACGGTACTAACATATTTTTTTCTTAAAATCGATAGTTGTGATTGTAGTGATGTTTTTTATATACACGTGTAAATGGTGTAATTGAAATGAAATGAAATGAAATGAAATGAAATGAAATGAAATGAAATGAAATTTATTAAGTAGGTCTGGCCTAATATACACAATATATAATAATATCAAATTACATAATAGAATATAGTTGTTAGATATACATAAACATAAATATATGTAAATACATAACAAGATTTGATTTGATTTAATAAATGTGTATACACACATACATATATACATATATACACAGTCCTAGTATCATAGTCATAATACAAATATAGGGTCTACATAGTACATAAATGTAAGTACACAAATTCTATTACACCCATACCATCATAAGAAGTAAAAAGTATGAAGAGCGAAAAAAAAAAATTATAGAAGTTGAACGATATGTTTTCTATACATTAAATGTTATGCGCTTAATCTACCTTATTTAATAAAAAATGGGACAGTTTTCTTTTAAAGATTGTTAGTGTTTGAGCTGTTTTTATCTCTACCGGTAACTCATTAAATTGTTTAAGATCTTTGTGAAATGGGGAATTCATCGATTTCTTGAAATTTGTTCTCTGTACGTGAAAATTATTATTGTTTCTTGTTTGGTAATTATGGATTTCGCTATTTATTGTTATAAATCCGTTTAGATACGCTGGTAGTAAGTTGTGATTTATTTTGTAAATAAATATCATCGAAAAAATAAACTAGTCTAGTGGAAACTGTCATCCATTGAAGAACATCTAGCATTAAACCAATTGGAGTGTATCTACTGCATTTCAGAATTATCCTCATGCCACGATTTTGTAATTTTTGTAAAGCGTTCATTGAATTGTTGTCTAAAAGGTATAAAATACTTGCACAATAATCGAAGTGCGGTTGAATAATAGTCTTATACACAGTAATATTTGTAGAAAAAGAGAGATGATTAGATATTCTTGAAAAGAAGTATAGTTTTTTTTGTTATTTTCTTTTGTATATATAAGAAATGATTTTTAAATGTTAGAGTATTATCGATAATTACTCCGAGATATTTAAATTCTTTAACCAGTTCTAACTTATTATTTTCTAGCAGTATATTTATGTTATTTACGTTAATGTTATAATATTTAAATTTTGTAGTCAATATCATTGCCTTTGTTTTGTTAACATTTAGTTTAAGTTTATTTATCACTAAATACTCTTCAATTCTGGCCAGTTCATTATTCACCCTCATTACAGCATCATCTAAATTATTATCAACTACAGCAATTAAAGTATCGTCTGCAAATAGATTTAAAAAGTCACAAGACGTAAATTTAACAATATCGTTTAAATAAATTATAAATAATAGAGGCCCAAGGACACTACCTTGTGGCACCCCAAATTTATTTAGACGGGGATTAGAAAACATATTGTTAATTTTTGTAATTTGATATCGGTCACTTTGGTAGTCCTCAAACCAGTTCAATACTATGCCATCTATACCACAATACTTTAATTTTTTTAAAAGAGTCGGCCTATCGATAGTTTCGAAAGCTCTTTTGAAGTCTAAAAATACTGCTATGATATATCGATTATTATCAATCTGGTTGATCCAATTAGATATAGTTAATTGTAGTGCTGACTCACACGAGTGATTCTCTCTAAAACCAGACTGATTACTGATTAATAAATTATTCTTATTAAAATACTCAGAGAGTTGTATATGTACTGCTATTTCTATGATTTTTTCTATAGCTGGTAAAGTATTAATCGGTCTGAAGTTACAAGCTTCGTTTGTATTTATTATTTTTGGTATAGGTGTTATCGTGCTAGTTTTCAAATTATCTGGGAATTTTCCTGTTCGTAGTGAAGTGTTTACCAATTGTAAGATGGCATGTTCAATGACATCAAAAGCATTCTTAATGATTTTCGCACATAATACATCATGTACATTTGTTTTATTACATAAATCGGATACAATTTTCTGTAGTTCATTCATTGTTAATATTTTAATATTATTATCTATGTTTATAGGTTCTGCGTTAGTCCATTCAGTGGTATGATTGATAGAATTAGTTATTTCACCTATACTGCCAATAAAGTACTTATTAAAGTTTTCTGCCAAATCTGCATCTTCATTAAAAGAAACTATTCGATCGTCAATTTCAAAAAGTATGGTATTATTAATAAAATTATGATTTTCCTTTTTAATTAATGTTTTTAGACAACAACAAAAAATCATTACATCCACCTGGTTGAGAGAAAGTCAATAATAATACAGGAGTGAAAGGAGGCCACAAAGAAGTTTCAAAAAATGTTCTGACATACATGACATTTCATTAAAAAAATTTTACTTGATCCTGTAGAATCGTCTTGGCCCAACCTGTATATTCAAAAATAATTTCCAATTATAGACTTTTTATCTGGTTTACTTATGTTTTTAAATCAAGTTTCATAGAACTCGAGATATCAATGTCGGACGCACTATTGCCCCACCCCTGTATATTAGACATCACGTCCAGAAAATATTTTTATTTAGTGCAATCTGGTCTGATTACCGTTTTTATCTAATAATCAATATTATTCAGAATTTACAAAAAAAAAAATCAAAAAGAAGTTTATATACATCTGCATACACTTACGACGTTTAACAAATATGTCAAGTATATTTGTTATATTGACTGTCGAATTTTCTGTACCAACCAAATTTTAATTTTGTGTCTTTTGTATTCCATATTTTAAACCACAAAATATTTTTCTAAAAAATCAGAATACCCAGTACACAACGCTTTTTAAAGATCGTATGTATTTTTATTTAATTTCTTATTAATGTTTTTTTTTTGTAGGTTTTCAAATAATGAAAGAAAAGAAATGAAAATTAAAGTGTATAAAATAAAATGACTAACCATAGCATACATTTAAAAAAAAATGTTGAAAAAATTTGTGTACTTATACAACTTCTGTATAAAATATGTTTTTGCACCTTTTACTCGTACAAAAAATATGACATTTTACTTACTCATTCTATAATTTATCATCAGTCTGCATTATTTCTTTTCTATTATCAAACTACTCGAAAAAACAATTAACAAATGTAGTTTTTGGAATAGGCAATATTATACACCAAATATTGAATTTTTAGGAAAGTGTTCCAGTGTATTTTAATCAGCTACCAGGCGGTACATCGATAAAAATTTTAAACCATGCAGCCGACCTGGTATTAGGAAATTTTCGCAAATATGATTACCAAGGTTTAAACTTTGAACGCTACGGCAGCTTAACTCCACCAATTTATGATATTAGAAAAATTCGTGTTCCTGTTTATCTCGTATACAGTGTTCAAGACTGGGCTACACCAGAGACGGTAAGTATTCATGTGTTAATTTTTATAATAATAATAATTTATCTTTTTTTATATTTTAAATATATGAAAGAAATTTGCTTTTTTAATATTTCGAAAATATTTACACGTGTTTCGGCTTTTTTAGGCCTCTGTCAAGAGTACAGGGAATATCGAACAGTAAAATTTGTGTTCATTGCTTATATAACCACATCTGGTACCTACTATGAAACTATTGTAAAATATGTTTTTATAAGTTGAATATTATTTTATTTTTTAAATCTAAATTATTTTATTTAAAATATGGTGGCCAGTAAAAATTTGTTGTTCGTTCGTTAAATTTTTATTATTTTTAACAGCCTTACTTATACTACTACTACTTTCAATTATTCTAATAGATCAAGTTTCTTTCCTTTCTTTTCCGAATGGAGTAATTTGACATTATTTAAATGTATAAAATGACTGTTTTCTATACAATGTGTTGACATGACCGTACTATATACATTGTTTACAATAGATTTCCTGTATTCCTCGATTCGCTTTTTCACATTTCGTCCAGTTTGTCCAATGTATATAATAGCATCACAGTCACTACATTTTAACTCATATACTCCTGTTTTTTGTAGCTTTTCAGTTTTGTCTTTATTATTAATTAACATTTTATCTAAAATATTTTTATTTACTGAAATTGTTCTACATCCCAGTTTATTCAGTTTATTACTAACTGTATTGCTGATCTTAGACCTATAATTAATACATTTATATCTCTTATTGCATTCCTGAGAAGATGCGGCACAAAACTCTTTACGTAAATTTGTATTTAAATTTATATTATATTACATTATAATTTATCTGTAAGACAATACATGTATATGAATAGTCATTATAAAGTTTAGAAACCAAGTCATTAAAAGTATTCAGATACAGAATAATAACACTTATCAAGCAAAAAATCTTTTAGTTTAATTTTAAACAATCGGTCACTTTTTATTCACTTTAGTTTGTCAGTTAACAAGTTAAAATTTTGAGGCCCTAAATAATTAGGAGATTCAGAAGTTATTTTTAATCTAGCAAAGGGAACATGAAAATTGTGTCTCTACCTAGTATTAACTCCATAATAATTACTATTTACAATAAACAGATTTAGATTTTTATAAACATACACATATTTCAAAAATATATAAGCCTGGTAGTTAAAATTTCAGTTTTTAAAAATATTTCTGCACGAATGTGTACTTGAAACATCAGAAATATAGCTTAAAATATGTCTATGAGCAATAAAAACATGAGATGAATAAGAAAAAATATGCACCATTACCTTACACGAGATTCAACCTGTGACTAATATAAACAGAGAAGTTCTGTACAAAGAACTGTTGTTAAGTTTCGAAACAAACAGGTAACGAATGCAAGCTCTGATATTACAATTTCACATTGAAGGTTTTTATCTAAAAACGTACCTACCTAGAAAATTAACATGTTCTGCATTAGTAGATAAAATAGCATTATTTATGTCAAGATTTAACGCTTCACTGTATTTTCGACTGTTATGAAATCTTATAACATAATTTTTCTGGCATTCAAATATATTGAATTTTCGAATTTTGAACAAAACAGTTGGTTATTAAATAAAGTACCACAATCCAACTTCAAAATTTCGTCCGCCTTATTTCAAATAATTAAAGTATCATCAACGTATATGGTAAAATGTGTATTAGCCGTAAGAGAGTATAGTTTATTTATATACAAAAAAGAACAGCACAGGGCCCAGGACTGAGCCTGTGGAGCTCTCATTATTAAATGTTACCATTCAGATATACCTATTTACAAATGATTTTGACTATTACGAGTATGTTTTATGTAAACAAATTGTTTCCTCTTTGCAAGAAAAGTAACAACCCAATTTAGTGCTAGACCACCAACACCATAACCGTTCAATTTGGACAGAAAATGTCCATAATTAACACAACCAAATGCCCTGTTGAGGTCACAAAAGTTGCAAATGAATGAATTACTCAAGTAATTTATAAGTATAGTCTCAATTGACTTTTTTCAAAACCGTATAAAATAAATCGAAGACATGACACCCCAAACTCTTTATTAAATTATGATTTTGTTGAAACTTCTGGTAGGAACTACGGATAACTAAAAAATGGTAACTTTTGACAAGTAAGAGTTTTTGTATTAATTAGTTCTCAATGACAAAAATGTATAAATATTTTTTTTTAATCAAAATATTCACAAAGCCTATAACACTGTCAAAAAAAATCCATAAATATTTTGTTGTAAAGTGGAAACAAGAGTGCGAATATTCCCTCAAAATTTACATTAATATTATAATTAATAAAATAATTTCTTGATTTTCAGGACGCTAGAAATTTATGGAGAAATTTACCAAAGGAGAGTAGATATGGAATACGAAAAATAAATATGGATACATTTAATCATATATGATTTTGTTTGGAAAACATGCACGGCAACTTGTATATGATCCATTAGTAAAAGTATTAAATAAGGCTATTGAATAATTAATTTATTTTCTAAAAAATATATATTTATAATACAAAATGACCAAATATTTCATTGTTTGACATTAAATAAACCTATTTGATCAGAAAATAATCCAACATTAAGGACGACAAACTTTAAAAAAAAGATCGATTTTGGAAAATGACCTAGCACGACAGTAAAAAAATCTACCTACTTTAAAATCAGACTTGAAAAAATCGATCTATTAAAATCTATTTGCAAATATTTTAATTCTATGAAAAAACGCGAACACAGCCATTCCCGACATTATCTGGGCCGGTGATGGGATTCGAACCCCCATCTCCAATGGAGAGATTATCTAGTTACACCTGCCATCGTGCACTCTAGCCAACTACTCCTCCCAGTGAGATAAATATACCTGAATGGTTTTTTAATGATTCCTCTATCAATAAGATCGAAAAAAATCGAATTTGACTGTTTCAAAGTATCGATACGATAATCAATTTTTTTTTTGAAAAATCAATTCTTGGAAATATCGATTTTGGAGATCGACCTAGCACGATAGTAAAAAAAGCTGCCTACGATAATATCAGACGAAAAAAATCAATCCATTAAAAAATCGATTTGCAAATATTTTAATTCTGCTTTACGTACATAAAGAATGTAATTGGTTACTTGAAGTTGAATTGAGTAATTAATATTATATTTATATAATAATAGTTTCCAGACCACAATTTAAATACTAAGTACAAATTCTTGGGTTAGTTAGGTCCAATGTAATTAAAACACTACTGTATTAACTTGCCGACGTTTCGGTATAATTTATTACCATCCTCAGGGCACTGTAAGATATAAATAAATTGATTGTAAGTTATTCTATAACTATATGGGTGATAAATTCTAATCCAAACTAATAGTGAAGAAATAATATTGAACAGTTAATTAATTATTCTATAACAGATTGTAGGAAACATGTACTTATAAATAATTCTAAATAATTCTAATAATAATTGAAGTGCCTAAAATAAGTACATGTTTCCTACAATCTGTTTTAGTAGGAGCAGATACACCTCGATCAGCTTCCTTTCCAGCGTATAACTTCATATTCCATGTGTATCCATGATCACAACACTACTTGAACATTTTAATGACATACTTATGTGTCTTTTGAGGTATGTACTGTTTCATATGCAGCCTTCCTCTGAACGTTATTAGTGTTTCATCTATGCAAAATACCCTTCCAGGTGTGTAAAATTGTTGACAATTTTCGATGATCATATCTAGCAACAGTTGAATTATAAAACCTATCACCTTCAGGACATTCGTCATTATTACTAAAGAGCTACATTTTTTAGTAATGATTAAAATCTATTACGACTCATTGCTTGAGAGATGCCATTTATTTGAAATAAATGTTTCTTGGACCAATATTACCGACTCCCTTGGCTTTTTGACCAAACCCATCCATGTAACAAGTTATACCTAGAAATTTTTTGATTTCACATCTGGTAGTAGGAGACCACATATGTAAACGAGAAGAACTTGTTATATCTTCTTTATCGAGAAGAGTCTGAGTGGCATATAAATTCGTTTGATTTACCTTCTCATCCAAAATTTTGTTATCCACAAATACCGACTAAATGTCTAGTGGTGATGCTTCCTTTAGTGCAGCAGCATAATCAGGAGTTAGCCACTCTCTGCCTCAACGTCGAATACTGAATGACAACCCACTGGATGTATCCACAATTCATTTTGATTAGCACTATTTTCTGTAAGAATTGAAGTTTCATGTTGATTATTTATTGAGAATTATGACCAACTGATACAATATTTGTCTGTCATTTGCTGGAGAGTTTAGGTGAGTATTATTTCTATCGGAAACAAGGAATTCCTCATCAGAGTTGCCATTTTTTGAGGATTTATAGTGATCAGTTTTCGTTTCTAAAATCATATTCTGTATCACTCACTACATACGTTGGATCATTCAATAAGTCGAAGATTTCAAATGGATCTAATTTTGAATCACATCACTACATTCTAAATAACAAAAAAAAACAATATTTAGGAACTTGACTTCGTCAATATTTAGGCATATACAAAACATGCCTTCGTCACTTTATTGTTTTCTTATTTCTACAAGGCGTTTACTACATTCATTAACACGGTTTTCAGCCATTTTGAGAAGAGGAATAAAAACACATGTAACTTCTACGCGGATGAATTAAGAATTGTGCAAATGTAACATAAGTCTCAACAAGAACAGACTCAGTAATGACCGTGCATCACAGACGAATAATTACGTGGCTATAAGTTCTTAAGGGGCCATGGCGGTCATAGATGACCTATATTTTCTAATACAAATGTACATGAAAAATTTTAAAACAGTGTTTTCTGATCATTTTCAAACCAAATCTAATGAGATTTTAAACTTAACAAAAAAAAAATCCTGCCCGAAATGCTAAATTTAGACATTTTGCTTGGCGCTTAACGTGTTAATGCTAATTTTACAAGCTAAACAAATCATATATTAACTTATAGCAGTGGCGGCTGCTCCAAGGAGCACAGGAGCACGTGCCCCCAAAGCAAATTCAGCTTAGCTAGTTAATTAGTCAATTTCTAATTTCTATTTATTTTTATCCATTTTAACATTTTTATCAACATAATAAACCCCAAAACTAATTTCCGACGCTATCGCTGCATTACAACTTGAGTTTGCCAATATCTACTTCCCAAAGGGCACAAGATGAGTTGTGTACGGAGATCGCGTCATGTTTCTGCATCAGGCTAGATTTTGTTTACGGCATTGCTATGGCAACGACCCCCCCTTATGCTCTAATGCGGGCACAGTTCAGTTGTGTACACCCACAGACTACATAGACTTGTTGCAAGGAACCAAGGCACGAAGCCACCGCGGAGCCTGGCTGGTGCCACCAGCAGTCGCACTCGCATGGTGATCAGTATGATTTATGCAATCGAGCTGTAAAGATCTATTGTTAATGAGATATTGCAGTGGCGGCTGGTGAAAATGTACTATGTCATATCTCAGTATTGGAATGTGGGACCCAAGCGATACTTAAAGGCGTAACTATCAAGGACTAAATGAGAGAAATATTTTGCGTTGAAATTTGCGAAAAAATTGGAAAAATTTGTGCCCCCCGGTTATTTTTTTAAACGATTTGTAAAATATTTGTGAAACATTTTTTTTCAGAATCAGGTGGAAAATATAAGTTCACATTTCAAATTTCATCGAAAAATATTGGTTTTCTATAAAGTTACACCGTTTTGAAATTTTATTTTAGATTCATTTTTCACTTTGCAAACTTCAAAACGGTGTAACTTTATAGAAAACCAATATTTTTCGATGAAATTTGAAATGTGAACTTATATTTTCCACCTGATTCTGAAAAAAAATGTTTCACAAATATTTTACAAATCGTTTAAAAAATAACCTGGGGGCACAAATTTTTTCCAACTTTTTTTCGCAAATTTCCAAGCGCAATTTTTTTTCTGCAAAACTTCCTCATTTAGTCCTGATAGTTACGCCTTTAAGTATCGCTTGGGTCCCATGCTCCAATACTGAGATATGACATAGCCTAAATTTCACCAGCCGCCACTGGATATTTGTATGTAATAAAGGGTAAATGTGTTGTTAAAGTGTGTCCTAACCGAAGTGACACCGGTACCAGTGTAAATGAAAATTTTCCTTTTTTTCAGTAAGTAGTAATTACGAGTTATTTGTTATTTAATTTAAATTTTAAGCAATCTGCCTACGCCATGTGTACCTGCGCTCCAGCATGTTTGCAGGACTGGAGTAGTAAATTGTGTCAAATTATTTAGTTTACAACTCGGTGGTTTACAAACATAAAACTAAGTTGACATTTATATAAAATGGTATTTTAATGCCATTTTTTTTTACCTATACGAATTTTATTATATTTATTTTTATGCATGTTATTATAATACATTTGATTTAAAAAAATACCTCGAATATTTTCATACGGATTTTATTATATTTATTTTACTACATAATAAAAATTAAAATACTTACTTAATATTTTATTAGGAAGAATATTTAATCTTATGTGTAAAGTAACTTATTTTAAATAGTCTCTCTTTTTTTCTGTAATATCAGACAGCATGGGGGATGGAATAATAATCCAACTAGCCGCCAATTTAAATCTGCATATAAAAAATTGTTGATTCATATGCAAATTAAAGAAACATTCTCTGGAAATTGCATTCCTTTGGAAAATATTTCTATTTTAAATTGTAGTTCTGCAATAGACAAAATAAATTTAACTTGCAATAAATTTAGAGCCCATGATATATCTGAAACTGAATATAACTTTAATTTTTCTTTGGAGTTGTCGGAGTACAACGAATATATTATGGTGTATAGTGGCTTTTGTGGTAAAATCAATTTTAAAATCGTTAAAATGTGAAGAATGTATAAACGCTTTATTTTCAATAAACAGGGAAAATTTCCATGAACTAATATTTGTAAAAGACCGCGGTGGTCTTATTTATCCGTCATCTGATGTCATACAAATATGTAAGGAAACAGAAAAACATTTAAGACATTTTAAAACACGAAAAAATATTCAAATAGATTTGAAGCTAAAAATTAAAATTATGTGTAGTGTTTTAAAAAAAGTTTCAAAATTCAAATATTTTTAATGATTTAGAAATTCACCAATTGGATAATTTCCCGAGTAATTTCCCTAATAATACCAATCATATTATTGAAATTATAAGGGCAATTTCAGAAACTTACATTAAAATTAGAGGTCATCATTTTACAAAAAATGTTTCATAACTGTTTATGTACTATATCTTAAAGTGGGAGGACATCTTTGCAAATTTTTGCTTATTTTTTAAGCAGCACACGATTTTGAGAACAAAGAATATTGTGAATGGTTCTCTGGTAAGTTAATTTTAATATACAATTTCAAAATGTCAAATGTGTGCCCCCCTATAAAATTAACCACGAGCCGCCACTGACTTATAGTGGAAAACATCACACAATATTATTTACATTGACCACATTTATGGAAAAGTAAACAATGCCAGTAAACTTGTTTCTTATACCGTACATATCACTGAAGACGTCACTGTAGAATTACCGTTAGCTGCAAGAAGACCGAATGGAGGTCAGCGTTTCTCATTTCTTCATATGCGTTCAAGTTCACGACCGCTTGAGTCGACTTCATTAAACTAACTGCATTTTTTATTATAAAACTCTTAATTAACCCTATGGATTAGCAACCATGGATAAAGAATGTTTGTGTGTGTTGGTACTAGTGTTATTGGTCCAATGTGTTTTGTCTGCAAGATATGTACCAAAATGGAAAAAACAGGTGAGACAATGCACCTGAAATGATTGTTTTGAATTGATGCCGAGGTGATTGGCAATAACATTTGTGTCGTTCAGATGACAGTTATTTATATTAAATAATATGACTGTTGATTGAATTGACTTTTATCATGATTACTAAATAATAAATGATTAAAATAATATAAAATTAATTAAAAACTAATTAAAAAATAAATAAAAATACAGATTACATTTAATTAAAACAAATTTGGTGAAGAATTTGTCTTAAGCAAATCATTTAATATTATGATTTCTTTTGTTTCTTAATTGCTAGAGATTCTAATAGTGTTAATTTTAGTCGTTTATTCTAAATGCAAAATTTCAAAATTATCATTAAAACTCTGATTTTCTTTTAATAAGTGATTAAAATAAGTGTAATCTCCTTTTCTATTTTTAAGACTTCTTTTGTGTTCAGACATTCTTTTCTTAAAATTTCTGCCAGTTTGTCCAATATAGACAGGCTAGAAAAAAAAAGGTTTTTCAATGGAAACACTAAGTTAAAGATTTTTAATTGGTGAAATTTTGAGAGACTGTCTGAAACAAATGAAAATTTAACCCATTGTCAAGCATATAATGCACCGCACTACATAATATAGTACCATATTTATCAGGTTTTATATGCTTTATTTATACTCACGGCATAGCTACTTTTAAAAACTGTGCAAAAATCTCCGAAATATGTTATTTTCTGTCAAAAGAGGAAAACCACTAAGACGAGGCAAAATGAAAAAACCATATATTTCTTTTCACAGAATGATTAAAGTAATGTTTTTGTTTAAGTAATATATTCCAAGTCTAAATATATGATATTTATTTTAATATTATGATTTTTCCATTAGATTTATGCCTTTTCAATCGGTATGGAATTTTATTCCTATTTGCTAAATCGAAAAGTACTCTGGAAAATATCTCTCCTGAACATATTCTCACGAATATACCTCCAGCTGTTTTCCGGTTGCCTAATAAAATTAAATTAATACGAACATGAAAAGCATGTTTTAAGGAACAACCTTCTTAAGTGCATTTTGCTTAAACATAACTGGAGTTGTCCCAGTTTGCATACCGATTTAACGCATTTTGCTTAACAGAATCATTTTACATGCCTTTTATTGTTGGATTTAACACCGTTTCATAGAGGTAGGTGTTTTAAATTATAGATTGGTTCAACAATAGTAAGTTTTCATATTTATCTGAAACTAGTAAAAAATGGATTTATTCCATTCCGCACAGATGCTTCTCATTGTTTGTCTCATTTTTGTTATTTGTACGTGCAGTCAATACGTTTTGAAATTATAAATTTTTAATTTTAAATGTTACATCTGAAAGAACAAATAGTATATTCAAAAAATATTATTTGACACATGCATAAGCTCTAAATATCAGACGAAACACCCGGCCCTATTACATTCTGTACATAAACTTTTTCGTGCCATATAATATAATATATCGAATACTATGAAGGTAGGTATTTACTATTAAAAGTACTAACTCACCATATAATCGACAGACTACTGCTACGAGTATTTATAAAATCAGATGTCTCATTTAATTGATAAAACTTCAAATTTTACCTTGGAGTATTTTCAAATTGGAAGGCAACAAATGTAATTCCGATGCTTTAGTGAAATAAGTCGATTACGACCGGAGTTATTCGAAATTGAAAATCGATAGACATATATTTAGTCATTATAATAACATTGTTAATTTGTTCCTCGTTTAGTGTTTTATGAATACAGGGTGATTCAGGTTTTATCTTGATAACTTCAGAAACTGATAGAACTCCCCAAAATAATGAGGGTTTCTCTGATACAATATATTCCAAAAACGTTTCCTTTCCGAGATGCCAAACTTTACTATTTTAAAAAGTTTATCAAGAATTTCACCGAAACGGAAAGGGTCACCATCTTCATATTTGGTGTGCTTACTTGGTTGATTGTAGGCATTATTTAGTGGTACAATTGGAACAATCCTCACATGGGGTGAAACTTTATAAAAGGGGCGTGCACCCTAACCCACCCGAAATTTTTTTGTTACACCACTGGTTAAATTTGACCTTAAAGATTAAATTTCCCGTCCTTTTGCAAGTGATTTCTATTCTCGTACTTTTTTGATATTTTGCTAAATTTTTGAGATATTTGACAAAATTTGTGACAGTGCATAGCACTGTTGCTTAAATTTTATTTAATAAAAATATGCCAAGAGCCTTAAACATTTATTAACAAATATTAAAAATAATTGAATAACATTACAGTAAAGGCTCAAAGTGCATACCTCTAGCTTCGATACACATTTGACACCGTCGAATTAGTATATTAATCGCAGCGGTTGTTTGAGCAGAATTATCTGTTATTTGCTCACACGCGTTCCTTATTCTTTGAATTAATACTGAACGGGTATTTACTGGCGTATCATACACAATGGTTTTCAGATAGTCCCAAATAAAATAATCCAAAGGATTCAAATCTGGTGAGCGCGGTGGCCAATCCATTGCCACTTCATCATGAATCCTGATATTTTCGTGGTTGTTGCCTAAACGTCCAATTCAACGACGTGGATAATTTTCATACAACCACTGCCGTACTTGACATTCATAATGCACAGGAGCACCATCTAACTAGATTAAGTTTTCGCATTTAAACGAGAAGGCAAAAAATGCGGTCCACAATGGTTATTACTTAAAACACCTATCCATACATTCAGTGGCGGTTTGTGGGTCAAGAGATAGGGAGGTCAATTAGAAAAGTTTTGCGGTCTCTATAAAGTCTATCTTCTTTATTAATGCTCTTTCTATGGTAAGCATAGCTAAAGAAGATAACCTTTCCTGACTCATGGTATTTCTTAAAAATGTCTTTATTCTTTTTAAGGTGGAAAACCAACGTTCACTTTCGACGTAGTCATAGGGAGAGTACACAAGATTTTTTAACAGTTTGACACTTTCAGAAAAAGTATTGCACAAATTATTGTTAATAAAAACCAAAAAACCCCCCCCCCCACCCCCACAAAGCTACTTCTTCCCCCTGCTTCACACCGTCTAAAACGTATCTAAACATAAAAACTACTTGTACTTTATTATGTCCATCTTTCAGTTTTATTATATTTTGTACAACATTCACATTTAATAGTAAACACCAAAAACACTGTTTTTACTTAATTTCACAACTAATAAAATGTTCACAAATAAAAACATTAAAAACAGCGCGACAGAATTTACCGACCAACGCGTACCTAGTCAACATTAAGACTGCTAGTGCTCGATTGAACTTTGTGCGTTACTGTTTACGTAAATTTGTCAGGGACATTGTCCCCACCAGTGTTTTCTGTCCCTTTGCTTTCTGACGAATCGCGCATAAGCTAGCTTTGGGGACAAATTGTGGATTGACCCAAGATTTTCAAATTTATAAAAAGAATATATTAAGAATATAAAATCCTGCGATTTAGATATTTGAATAGTAATGTGCTGTGCATAGATTAACCTAGAACCTTTCTTTTTTTTTTTAAAATACAAAAAAAATATATTATATATTTTTAAACTTCAGAAAATGAATAGCTCTATTTTTTTATTTATATGTGGGAGGTCATTGACCAAATGACCCTATAGAAGAACCACCAGCGCATACATTTACATTAAACTCTTGCTGAAACGTAGATTGCCTGATACATCGAGGATTGATTTGTCCCCAAACATGAAGGTTATGGTAATTTACAACTCCAGCTCTTGTGAAATTAGATTCGTCTGTCCATAAAACCTTGCAATTGAGGATTGACTTCTGCAGAATCTAAGACCCATCTACAAAAGTTTTTCAGCATCTCCAGGAAGCAAACCTTGTACTGGTTGTAGATGAAAAGCCCTCCAATAATCTTGTCTAAGTGCTCTTAACACTCGTGACTGGGATACATGGAGCTGCCTTTCTATCTTTTGTGGATTTATATTATCACATCACAAATAAATATATTATACGTGGACAACATATAATCGAATTTGAAATAAAAACGTATAAAAGAATATTTCAAGGAAGTCTCACAGATGACACGGCATGCGTCAGTCACTAACGATGTCCCAAAATTGTGTATGAGAACTTAAGGGTTAACTCCAACCAGTATAACCGATTTTGTAAAACCCATATTTTAAAAGATGAAATGTTAAACTAAATTAAATTATCATATGTATGTACAGTGTGGAAATTAAATAACGCATAAATTCAGTAATTCCGTTGATATTAATTTTTTTGAAAAAATCTCGAAGGGGTATAGCGATTTTAACTTCAGCAAATATTTTCAGTCTATTTTTAGTTTCTTATGTCATTTATTTTTTAAGTTATGACGTCAATGACTTTTTTTTTAAATGACAACCTATATTTTTTATTATTGATTATGGTAGTAATTTTTATTCCGGTTCCGACCGTATAAAATTTTCAATATGTTATTATTTAAAAAAAAATCGAGAAAAACAGTCTTAAAGTTCAAATAATAAAAATTCATTAAATTGGTTAAATTTATCTAGTTGCCGGTGTATCACATTAGTTACGGCTGTCATAATTACACAATTTGTAAATGTCATAATAGAATAAGTGCTATTATTTTGTTTTTTCTAAATTAGAAAAACTATTTTATTAATAAAAATGGTACAATTGAGCGACAAACAGAGAATTGAAGGGTTAATAATGATTGGTTATGGCGACAGAGCTAGAACACATCAAGAAGTGTGTCATCTTGTTAGAGAAAAAATACCCGGATCAGCCCATAAAGCAAATCAACAATGAGTAGGATTGAAAAAAAATTTTGGGAACATGGCGTTGTAAAGAACCTTCCAAAAACTGGACGTCCGGCGACATTAAATGAAGATGCACAACTTGATAAATAAATATAAATAAATTTCTAGTTCGATTTTTCAACTATTTGTATAATTTCAAAACAAAAGCGAATGTGCCGTCGATAACTTTCCGTCAAACTTAGGCAACTAGATAAATTTTCCTAGTTTAATGAATTTTTGTTATTTGAACTTTAAGACTGTTTTCCTGGATTTTTTTCAAATAATAACGTATTGAAAATTTTATACGGTCGGAACCGGAATAAAAACTAATACGAAAATCAATAATAAAAAATATAGGTTGTCATTTTAAAAAAATAGTCGATGACGTCATAACTTAAGAAATAAATGACATAAGAAACTGAAATTAGACTGAAAATATTTGCTGAAGTTAAAATCGCTATACCCCTTCGAGATTTTTGCCAAAAAATTAATATCAACGGAATTACTGAATTTATGCGTTATTTAATTTCCACACTGTATGTAACATTCATTTAAAGAGTGGGTTATATTTATGTAATAAATAGTTGATATGCCCCAATCACATATGAATAAAGGAAAGCTGTACGATATTCTACACATGTTTTATACAAGTAATTTCTCTTCCGGTCAGTTTGTAGCATATATAATCAAAACGTGATAGTTTTCTGTATCATTAGTCATCAATAACTTTATCACATTATTATGGACACTGGATTGTCGATTATAAGTTATCCTTTAAATTTTCTAAAAATAATAATTATTGTATAGTTGATCAAAAGTTGTACAGAGTTCCCCAGTGACTGCTGATATTTTCTAATAGAGGGTGATTTTGAAATAAATCGAAAAAAAAAATCCATGATAGGGCTGAATATAAATTACTATTAAGAGATTTCCCAAAATTCAAAAAAAGTCGGTATGCTAGATTTCGAGAAAAAAGAAGCTAGACTTATTCGACAAGGAATTTTTAATATGCATAACAGTATGCATATATGGTCTGAGGAGAACTTCTCATGCTATGCAGAGACACAGATTTTAGGAGCCGTTTTCATGGAATACGTGGACAGAAATGGTGGATGATTATTTAATACACTTCCTACAATTTCTAATTAACAATTAGCACCTTGCCCGAACTTCCCGTTGATGTGCCTCTTGCTATACGCCGAGATATCTGGTTCCTCTTAGATGATGCCCCGTGTACAGTATTCGCAACGTACGAGGCTTGCTTACTGAGAACATTTCGGAAAGGTGAGTCAGAATAACAACCAGTGCATGGTCTGCCCCATCTTCAGATCTAAATCCGTGAGATTTTTATTTATGGGGCACATGAGACACCTGATCACCTCAACACCAATCAAAATGATCAAGGAACTAGCAGCCAAATTGCAGTATGTTACGAATAACATTTGCCAAAGTGTTGACGTATTCGAAAAGTCAGCCAGTCTGTAAAAAGACTAGAACTTTTGTAGATAAAAAGGGAAGATATTTTGAACATTTTTAGCTTTAACTTCACCACATCGCACACAACGCCATACAACTACCAACAGACTTTTTTTTCTAATTACGTTGGTCATAATAAAAATATAAAAGGTTACATTCTAAAGTGGGAGTTTTGTTTTAATGTAGGTATGTTTGAGTAATGGTTAATTGATGTTGATTTGTTGAATCAACGAACAAAACGTCTTTCATTTCCAATTGAGAATCTCTTCTACTAAGGTAGATAGGTACCTACTTACTGATTAATTGTTAGAAGCTCTTATCTATACCTTAAAATGTTCCCAGTAAATGTCGGTACACATACGTAAAAATTATTGCATTTCAGTATTATTCAGAAATATGTGAAAATTTTTTGTTGCTCTGTAGGTATGGATTACGTATAGTACAATCGCATATCTGACAAATAAATAATGCAGTTATATTAGGGGCGTCTGTAATTGGCGAATTATTAAGAATACTTTTATTACTTTCTTTACCCCCCTAAAAAGTTCCTAATAATTATGAAAAACTGTTTATACACTCTCAAATTCTACTTTTTCTACTTCGGTTTATTTTGGAATCATTCTGTATAAAAAAAAACTATTAAACGACAAAACCCACAGTTTATTAAGATGGCATATGTATGGGTATTTCGATTTTATGATACGATACAAATGTTTACAAATTTGCTTTATTTTTCAAAACAATGTATTTTAGTTGATCACTGTAACGAGGCGATTTTTCCAGTAATAGTTTTCTGCTGTAATAAGACCGAAATGGGTTCTTATTTCACTTTGATACACCCTGTATACTATTACTGGTATTAATATTTCTTTTAAAATCATTTCGAATCAAAGTTTATTTTACAAATGTAGTATTTGGAACAGATATTATTTCTTAAACATAATCAAACCGAATTCTCTTTAGGGTAATCTTAGTTTGTTTTATTATCATAATGATAAATCAATTATTGTGTTTATAATTAACCAAGTAAGAGAAAAGTAGTTTAATTTAATTTAGTTTAATTTCAAACCAACTTGAAAGCATTTATTAATGGTAAAGAAGTATGTTTCTATTTGTTTTAATAATTTACCGGATAAGTTATTTTAAACATTAGTACATGGCTGTTTTAATTTTTTCTTTTTCAAAAACATAGTTTTAAAATTATGAGAAAGCGATTCCCAGTCTCAGAATATTTTATAAACATTTATTTATATGAATTAACGCAGGAGATTTGTTTAAGCACTATGCGCGGAACGAGCTTAAATAACGTTTACCACTGATAGAAACTGACAACTTCACGCGTCTCGCAGATGCAACGTCACTGTTTTCGTTATTTTGAGTATAAATCTAAACGCGCCGATGAAAAGAGACAGTTCTCTAGTCAGTGCTCGACTTAGCAACACGCAGCTCCAGATCCCCAGTGTGCTCCGCCACAACCAGGTAGTGGTAAGAATTACTTTACCGTTTTACTGTTTTCATTTGTATTTCTGTCATTTACCGATTGTGCCCGAATATTCTGTTGTATTATTTTGTCCATCTATTATCTACGAAGTGCCTGCTTTTCTGAATAGGCCAGAGATATTCGGGAAATTTCGCGACTCATTAATAAAAGCGAGATATCTCTTCAACAACAAGCACCGGTTGACAACTTTATTTATTAATGTCGTAAAGATAGGACTTTTAAGCCTCCATCTGTTTAAAGGGTCCCATCTCAGTAGTAGTCGAATTAGTACCAGTGAAATATTTAAGCCTATATCTGTAGAATGGATTTTCTTAGGTGCACGCGACGTGGCACAACTGAGGTTTATAAGTCTCGATCTGTGGAAGGAATCTCACTAGGTGCCCCGAGAGATAATGCATGATCCGAAGTTGATTTGATAACTTATTACTCAGATCAATCACCAGCTAACGAAAGTTAAACTTGAATATCTCCAGTCACTGACGCATATCTCTGGTTTAGTAAGTTTAGGGGACAGTTTACAATTAAAACACGAGTAAAACTGAACTTCTGTGCTATATAGTTAGACGAGTAACGGGAATATTCGGTTATAATTTATTATTTATTGTTGACGTAAAAGGCCCTTTAAACCTCGATCTGTGGAAAGGGTCCCATCTCAGTCGTAGTTGAACTAGTACCGGTCAAATCTTTAAGCCTCGATTTGTGGAAGGGATTTCATTAGATGCACGTGAAGTGGCACAGGTGAGGTTTTTAAGCTTCGATCTGTGGAAGGAATCTCACTAAGTGCCCCGGGCTGTAATGTACAAACCATTCCATGTGTCACACGTAGCCAAGAAACCCTAATAAGGGACATTAGGAACTAATCTAAAGATATAGCACACTTGCGATTAGATAGTCATATATACCGCCTGTCCCTGGAATTGTGTCAGGCTTATACTCCGTAACCACTTACCACTGAATATATCTGCTGCACTGACCCCCTGCCGTAATATCACCTTAAGCATTAGTGACTATAAAGTTATTTACTGCTTGCTGTAAATATATCAGTAGTAGTAGTTGCCGTAGTTGTGCTATATTTTGAGCTACCGCTAGTAAAGTAAAGTTGAATTTCTATCTTTTATTTAAAGTAAAGGTGTAAGTATTAAATCTGTTTGTACACCGAGAATCATTTTTTTTTCGGCAGGTAAAGTGAAGTTGTCCATTGCTACATAACCGACAATCATACACACAGACCCCTGAACATACCGTTTCTTCACTAAGTTATCCTAGCTTCTATCATACCGCTGATAGAATAAAATGGTGTTCCTACACTTTAAAACGGGAACTGACGCTCGTGACCGTACCGTAGTAAATAGTTCAAAGGACCGCTGTTGTACTAAATGGTACCAAAGTGGCAAATACTATTTTATTATGTCACATCACCTTTTGATTTTACGTATTTATAATCTTGACTGAAAATTTGTCATTACGTGATAATGCCACTGCTAATCAGTGGCGAAATTTTTTTCCACTGTCTAACGTAAACAAAAAGTATTAAAGCGAAACGACGCATAATGGATAATTTTCAAAATCTGGCGTAAACTCGAAAAAAATAAAAAAAGTTGAACTACCCCTGCGATAGTCCCGAATTAGTAAGAAAACGTGCACATGCACGATGCTGCTTAGATAAGACTTGTATGTCATCACTATTCTAGCCTCTAGTAATATCTACAACTTAAATAGAAATTTCATTGCACATGCATTATAATGCATTAATAATAATAATAGTTTTTCCAGGTGCAAATGGTGTAAATCTAAACAGATCTAAGCTTTAATTATCATAGTAATTAAGCTTAGATATAGCTGTATATTTGCCGAAAAGAAAATTATACACATCTGTACTCGATTTTGTGGTAATGATTTTTTCTTTGAACGTGCACAAAGGTATTACTTGATCAAGATGTAGAAAACTGATTACGACATGCTCTAACTGTTTTAATTTCTGCGTCTATTATTCTTTCAGGATCAAAAATCAGAAAAAATAACCTCTTTGTTTCAAGACTGTCACTTTTTGAAACTATGAGAAACTTAAAAATAATAAATTGGATGATCAATTGAACATTGAAAAGCTTACTATCAAGAACAAACCTGTTCAGTTGTAATAACAAATTTTTTCGTTTCATTTTCATTCATTTCTCCCTTATTTCTTTTGTTCCTTTCATTAACAGAATTTATCTTTCAACTTTCTTTCCCAAAACCAACATTTGACCTGCATTAAATGCAATAATATTCACTTGTTTTTATTATTATTACTTATTATTACTATTATTTTTACATTAATTTTTTTTTTGCGCATAGTAAATTCAGATTTGAAACTTCATTTCATATGTCACTCGTCCCATATTTATTATTTTAAAATCGGGGCTACCACCAATTTTAAAGGACAATTGCAACCCCCAAGAAGGATAGCGACATAACAATGAATTTCATGTTTGTAAATTGTCCTCTTTAAAATAGCAATTCACCTACCTGTTTCAGAACTTTGCCTTAAAATTTTTAATGTATAAGATATTCTTGAAGGTGGAGACATCAAACCATCGCAGGATATATACAATCTATTCCTCTTGATGGCATAAAATGTTGTTTTTAAACTGCAGTTTCTCTTTTATCAATAATTCATGGTATTTAAATATTAAAATAATGATTAGTTAGTTGATGTCAGCTTTTATGTCCCTTATACTCTGTCACATCAACACGTGTCCTTTGCATCGTTATTGTTACATAATATACAATTTAATGTATCAAAGCATTTATAATTTATATACTTGTAACAAAAAAAAATAGAAATGGTGTTTTATTTATTTCACAGTAAAATGCAAACCATGATTTACTGTTTAACGAAGACGGACTCAACGAGTTAAATACTGTCTCCAAAACAGCCCAAAATATAAACGTTGATTTAATCGATATTTGTAGAGTAATTGATAAAACAAAGCATATTCTTAGTGAAACAAGAAATAATTTTGAAAATTAAAATTGAAAGCGATAGCTATTGCAAACCAATGGGAAAGTCAGAGTTTAAACAAAAGAGGCAACCTAAGGTCAAATGACATTTTGATGAACTATAAATCATAGATCACGGATGAAGACGATATTTTAAAATAAATATATTTTTTAGGGTAACAGACATTATACATACACAGTTTTGGATCCGCTAAATCTAGAGATTTTACATAACGTTTCCATATCTGGAGATAATGCAGTCACCAAACAATATCCTTATGATTTGCATGCTATCTCTAGCAAAACATAATCAATAAAAATGTTTCCTTCTTAGTAATTCTGGACACCGGTAAATTTCTGTGAATCCCGGACCGGCTTCCCAACCGATCTGTTGAAGGTCCCATTGGAAACGACAATGCGTGCGTAGCCAGATTTCGACCATGTTTATTCAGTATCCAATAATTCAGTTTAGCAATAATCGTCTGAGTCAGTGTGTGGACAGATGGCGCAATGATAACAATAAATACTAACATACCATAGAAATGCGAAAACTCTGTAAAGTTGAAATCAGTTGCTTTCGAATGAACTGCGGCCTATTTCTTGTGACATTTGTCCTAATATTCTCCTTGGGTCAGTTCTTTATATATGTATATTTCTTAAGAGCAGGGTCGATTTAAATTTGACTCTTGTCATTTTTTCTAGCAGAATAACTTACATAATTTATTAAAAATGTTTAGAAACACGATGTATATTTAAGAAGGATAATGTAACGAATCTGATGAATTATTTTTTATTACGAAAATATATTTAAATTTTAAAATAGTAATTATTTTGTGTAGAGCACAGAATGCTCCTTGCACGGTTATAAAGAAACACTTAGAAAAAAAAGTATTCATCAAATACATTGAATTGTTATTAATGTATTTTAAAATTTTGGAATGTCTAAATTTTCAATTAATTAAGAAATCCTCCATCAATATTTTTATTAAAATTTAATTGGATCGGCGGCATTGCGCAAAAGGTAAGTAGGAAAGGGTCGGATATAAACTAAATCATTGTAGTTCTCAGATTATGGATTGGACGGACAAAATAAATCTTAAAAATAAAGTGCTTGTTTTTCATTATTATGACTGGTCGTAGAAAAAATAATGTATGCAACTCACATTTGATGGCTATTAACACACATTCATTACGATATTCGCCTACAGTTTATCACACTCAAGTCCTAATAGCTATCATTAAATGGTCGGTGTATAATAAATTATTAGAATGCAAGTTGTGCCTACTTATCAAATTTTTGAAATATCCGTACAAATGATTATTGTAGCGAACACAACAAAAAAAAAATGTTTTCAATAAGTATGCGACGTTGCCTGGTGAGTTAAAAAGTAAAGCACTTCTTATCTCTGACTGCAGTTTTTGAAGTAGGGTGGTTTTGTTGTGAGAGCTCTCTAAAACCACCTGGATGAACGAGGGCTGGAATTGGGATAGCTGGTAGTTCTTCGAATTTCTTTCGAAGGGAAATCACCATTAAATATACGGGTAAGTTCACTCTTTTCAACACTAAACGGTCAGTAATTAATTATCAAACAAAAGGCTTCGAAGACAAAACTTTACTAGCGATATTTAAACTACAAAATTTACTTTGAAACGATAATAGGTGGAACGTGAGATATTCCGCGGTATCAAAACTATGAATTGAAAAATGTCTACTTTACTTTCCTATGTCTATGCTGCGCAAAGACAGTAAGAAAGTCGTAAAAACTTCTAATAGTTTTATGCAAAATAAAAAGTATAAAAATTCCCGGGACTATCAAATAAAAGGGTTAACTTATTCTCAACATTTATAATATAAATGCGTATGGACGAAACAATTGTTATTTTCTCTTACTCCATACGCACTACGCAGGCCTTACAAGCATGGACATTGTCCAGTGTCTAATAATTAATAGTTTTAAAATATGATACTGACATAGTTTTCTACATCTTTACAGGCATGTGAAATTCCATCCTCACAAAACGAACATTCTCATTACATTTGTACAGACGACGGAGAAGTAAAATGTCTTCCAGGGTGGACTGGAGACCTCTGCGATGTGCCAAAATGTCGTCCGGGATGTGATCCTTTACAAGGATACTGTAACAGGCCAGGAGAATGCCTATGCAAATTAGGTTACTATGGAGAGAAGTGCAACAAATGTATACCTCTTCCCGGATGCCAGCATGGGTACTGTAATGTTAGTTTCGAGTGTATGTGCCAAGAAGGTTGGGATGGACTATTTTGTTCCGAGCGTAAGTTTCTAATGTTTTAAATAAATTTGACCGACTTGCTGCCAAATTGTTTTAAGCATTGTTTTATTATAGTTTGCTCCTTATTGAGTAAGTGTAATAAATGCTCATTATTAATGCAAGGCGATTGTTATAGGCAAAAAAAGTAAATCAGTGTAATTTTAAATGAATTTTAAATGAGCAAATCGAAATTTTATTGTATGGGACTGCACTATTACTATCCTTACTTAGATACCAATAGGTTTACTAGTAGATGGCTCGTAAATCTATCGTTATCATTGTTACGTAGCAAGTAAAAAGTTGAAATAGGTGTGCGATTGGAAATTTACAGATAAGTATATATGAATGTAAAATATAATTAAATGAAAAGTTATCAAAGAAAAATGATTCGGACTGAAATTAAAACTTATTATATACCACTGGCTCTGTAGAATAGTTGACTAGAGCGAGCGATGGTAAGTGTGACTAGATAATCTTTCCAATAGTACTAAATGTAACCCTCACCCGTGCAACTTCGGCTCTAGAATCGGGGGTTGTCTAGTTTCTGTGGTGTTTATTATATCTATACCTCAGAACCAAAGGATACTAACTCACAATTTTTATATGGCAATTTGTCCTTTTTTTTCTAATTTAAGTATTAGTTTATTTATTGAGTAAAGTTTTTAAAACAGAAGGTTATATACCTATTAACCAACTGTATCTTTTAGTTTTTCGAAAAATTATTTATTTAGGTATTTCTTTAATTACTGAACTTAATACTCTCTAGTTTAACTTGTTTAAACGGTTGGCCTTATATTAAGACGACCCACATTTAACAGAAAACCATTTTCTCTCACAAAGTATGTTTGCGATATCTAAATGTTCTGAAAATAGTTACCCGTCAGTCACAAAATTCACAAATGTATTCACTTAATGGTTAACCCCTTCTTTCCAATGTTTTATTTTTTGCTTCGGAAGCTAAGTAACAATAATTTAATAACACCTGAAGCTGAAGAAAACTTAATGGGTTATTGTTAAAGTACATAAAATAATGGATTTCATGTAAAAAAAAGAAATGTTGATAAAATCCCTAATTGAAAAGAAAGATTAACCGTTAAGTGACATTATTTAGACATTATAATTCTTTAACAAGGAAAAAGAATAATCTGGAGGATAGAACACAATACTTAAAGAGAATTCTTAATGTAGGAACAAACTATAACAAGAAAATTTTGATTCAATCAAATTATATTTTGATGTTCATAATAATAATTTTGTCAGTAAATTTAATACAGTGAAACCAGTAAAAATTAGTGCCATTACGAGAACAAATATTTAATATTGAGCATAGATGTATCTATCCACCTCAACTGTTGTATAATTTTGGTTAGTAATTTCCTATTGATTATGTTCATATCAATTGGTTTACTAAATAAACTAGAAATAGGTATTAATACTCTTAAATACGTTTTCTGCTTATGCGTTTAATCAAAGTATGAAAGTTTTTACTTCGTTTTGTTTCAGCTATTTGCAAAGTAGACTGCCATGCAACTCGAGGTTATTGCGATAGTCCCGGAGACTGCAGATGTCGTTTAGGATGGGCTGGGAAAACATGTAGAGATTGTCAAGTTTTACCTGGATGTGTACATGGTTATTGTGAGAAGCCTCTAGAATGCAAATGCCATCCTGGATATACAGGAATATTATGCCAGTCCCGTAAGTCTTCCCCTTTTTTATTGTAATGAATTAGCGAACAGTAAAAATAAAGAAATATTTCAACACAATTGAAATAAATAAATATTTTTCAATTTTCACAAATTATTATTTAATATATTCTTGATGTCAAGTTCATATTCTTGACATTGACCATCTTCAAGTCATATTTGCACCAGTATGACAGATTGCAATAGAAGAATTGAAAAATAAATGTGAACACATTTTGATTAAATTTGCACAGTTGCTTATAATTTGTTGAAAAATCTGTATCACTCTTCTACTTTTTTGTTTTCCATGTTTTTTGTCATATGAAAGAAAGCAAGACAAGGAGTGGGAAAGGAAATGAATGTCAGAACTATACAGTATGTATATGCGTGATATAAGTTATTTGTATTGAAATAATAATGTATTAAATTAAATAAAAAATATATATATAGATATCATAAATTTATGACCATAAAGAAATCTTTTCTAACAAAAAAGAATAAAATATGCATTACAATATATCGTGCTATGTACTTATTAAAAACATTAATAATTAAACTATCATTAATATGATTTTCATGGATTCCTTGTCCCATTGTTTCTAGAATTAAAAATTAAGGGACTTATATCTATCCTGGTTGGACCTTGTTTAATTATTACTGATTTAAAAGGATAATAACTATTAATTTCAGTAATTTCACATGATTGTGATACTTTGTACAGATTCAAATAAATTATTTTAAAACGACAGAACTGAGCACTTTGGTAAATATGTTTTTAGAATGTATAATTCAACCCTAATTTATTTAATTTGCTATAATTACCGTAGAAACGATTATATGAATTATTAACCCAAGTGTCCTTAACATTATCAATATTTAACTAACAACGTTTTCAATTCTACAAAAAGTTTATATAGAACGTACTTAATGTATAATCACGTATTTTTTATTTTTAGCAATATGTTCGAAAACGTGTCATAAAGAGAGAGGCTACTGTAGAAAACCCGGTGAATGTAGGTGAGTTGTGTAAAAAATAATCCATATTTTTTATTGATTCAGTTTATGTTATCCATTGCTTGACTCCATGACTTAGATGTTGAGATGAAAATAGTATTTAAAGGGAACAACCATAATATGAACATACTTAAGGGATTTACTACAGGCTCGAGAAACAATAATTAAGCCAAAGCTATATCGATATCAATGAAATGATATATACGTTTCCAATTCAATCTTTGTTTTTAATGAAAATATCAAAATGGAAGTATTTTATTCGGAATAAATCATATTTTGGCACATCTAGGTTATATAATGGAAATCAATTATTTATTTTTAATTCTTATTAGAAATGATCTATACATTTTCTTTCCAAGTTATTATTAATTCAATTAATAAACTTACCAATAATAATATATATATATATATATATATATATATATATATATATATATATATATATATATATATATATATATATATATATATTATATATACATGAAAAATATATATATATACATGTATATATATATATATATATTATATATACATGAAAAATTGGTGAAACACGTCTTGTTTCCAAGAGGGACATATTTTAATGTAATACTTGTATACCTATCATCACCTCTCTACCCTATACGGCCACCCCTTCAAAAAATTCAAATGGCAAGGGGGGTGGAGTGATACATCTTTTGAAAGGTCTTTCAATTCCCTATATAACTGTGTATTTTCTTTTAACTTTTATCGATTCGTTCTTAAAGAAAATAATTTTATTTTTGATGATTACACACAATCAAATCGTTTAAAGAATCTAAAATACATGGCACTGGGTATTATAATTTATAAAAAAATTACATTTTTTTAGTGCTCTCAAATCAGTACGAGTTTTTTCGACAAAAATACTTTCCTTGTCCGTTTAGTTTTAGAATAATAAAATACTCATAAGTATTTGATAGTCCTTGAACATTAATTTGTTCACAACCAATTTTAAATCGAGATACATTTTACCAGACTGGATTCTCAAAATGGTTTATACCCTTCAGAAGAGAATAGAAATTGTCAGCATTTATTTTAAAAATGATAATTGTGCTAGAGCTACGGAGCGCATATTCAATAGAAATCACCCAGATAGAAGGGTTGGTTCTCAGTATGTTTTACAATTATTGACAAAATTTATGGAAACAGGTTCTGTAGGAAACAAAAAGCATGAACTTCAGGGGCCGATTAGGAATGAAGCAGTCGAAGTGGTAGTTCTGGGTCATTTACGGATGGATAATAATCAATCGATTAGGAAAGTAGCTGAGGCTTCCGGTGTATCACGAAGCAGTGTTCATCGAATTGTAAATGCCCACAAATTTCATCCATATAAATTTAAATTGATACACGAATTAAACGAAGATGATCCCGATCGTTGGCTTGAATTCTGTGAGATTTTTAGTGAACAATTAAACGGTACTGCCAATCTACTGTATAGTACGTGTTTTTTTGATGAATCAACATTTCAGTTAAATGGGGAGGTAAACAGGCACAATTGTAGGTATTGGAGTGAAACCAATCCACATTTGTTCATGGAAACTCATACCCAAAGGCCTCAGAAGTTAAATGTTTGGGCTGGCATCTTAGGGGATCACATTGTCGGGCCGTTTTTTATTCCTGGCAATTTAAATGGCGAAAGGTACCTTGATCTGTTAGAAAATAACATCGACCCAATGATTACCCAAATCCTCGAAGAAGACGACAATCTTTTAGGGGGCGAACTGTTTTTCAACAGAATGGGGTACCCCCACATTTTGCTATAGCAGTCCGTCAATTTTCGGATAATGGATTTCCTGAGCGATGCATTGGAAGAAGAGGTCCTGTGGAGTGGATCGCTAGGTCACCCGATTTAACTTCCTTGGATTTCTTTCTGTGGGGACATTTGAAATCGAAGGTATTTGCAACAAAACCCGCATCTCTGGAAGAGTTACGTGAAAGAATTGTTCGAGAATGCCGTTTATTGACTCCAGATGTGTTCAGAAATGTTCGTACAGAATTTCAAGATAGATTATACTACTGTATGGAAGTCGGTAGGGGACATTTTGAACAATACATACGATAATTTAAACTGCTTATTTTATTTTTATTTCCCGAACCTAAAATAATGAAACAATTATTTCTCAGGAACGAATCGATAAAAGTTTTAAAAAAATACACAGTTATGTAGAGAATTGAAAGACCTTACAAAAGATGTATCACTCGACCACCTTTGCCATTTCAATTTTTTGAGGGGGTGGCCGTATAGGCTAGAGGGATGATGACAAGTATTACATTAAAATATGTCCCCCTTGGAAACAAGGTCAATGTGTTTCACCAATTTTTCAAAAAAATTTTTATCTCCAAAGTTAATCAGTGTGCCTACTTTTGGTTGGGACAAGAAACATTTGTCTGTACACAAATATATGTACAATGTTTTTTAACTGTTATATTAATAAGAGCTTTCTTTTTATTTGTTTTTCGTTTTACTGAACATTAAAATTTTAGTTAAAAATAACATTATAGTAGCAGTTGTATTATACATATTATACATGTTATCTTTATAATTTAATATTCTTCCTGTTAAATAGCCACAATTCCGGTTGTTTTAAGAACATGTATGTTTTATATTTACAATTTTTTGGGACTTAAGGTATGCTTTAGGATCTTTAATGATGCCATGGAGTATGGAACGACTATAGAGATATTTTGCTTATGTAATATACAAACAGTTAGTTTGCTGTATAGCTTGTGAGACAAACAAGAATGTAAAAATTTATTATCCTCTCATCACATTTTCCTATGCATATTTCAATCTCCACAGAACCGTTTATCATAAAAAAGAAAGTAAATGACATATTAATCTTAAATTGTGGCATCTCTCTGTTAGGAAGTTATGGCTCATCAAAGTTAGCCATATGATTTTTTTAGCTGTAAATATTTTTTGATTTTTGCTGTATTTTTTAAAACTTGTTGCTAGAATTCAGTAGAACATAACCAACACACACTTAAACCTAAAATTAAGAGTTTTAGAATTAAGGAGAAATCGAAATAAGAAAAAAATTAGAGAATTTAATAATAGGTTTCAATAGTCTCCAATGTTCTTATTAGCACTTTCAGTGACTGTATCGTTTAAGTAATTTATTGTCACACGTATCTTCATTTCAGCATAAAAAAATCAGTGCATTTAGGATATTGATAAGGCAGTTTACAAGATAGAGCACTTTTTTTATAGAATAACTAGTATTATTTCACATTAACTGAACTGAAGAAAAATTTTCTCGTCTGCAGTATTAAATATTTATTTTTGATGTTTGTGTCAATGATGTTATTGTGTCACAGCCAGCAGTGCGTGAAGACCTAGTAAGGCCCAGGTTATCATTTTACATGTAAATACTTATATATATTCACCCAGACTTGACATTCGAATTTATAAAGCTATTCTGTATAAATATAATGAAGTCCTTGGGCCAAAGAAGTCTATGACAATTCCTTATCAGAACTTCATATATCGACTGGCTGTGCTACAGTAGAGGATCACTGCCAAGTAAGTAAATCAAAAACCTATCTATAGCTGGAAGATCTTCAATACTGCGGAAGAGGAAGTTCTTTAAGGTATTGTCAACCTTGGTGTGTTTAAGAGATTTTTAAAAAATATACATCCATTTAAAAGAATTAGGTTAATGCAGAGCTGACTAGTAGTTAACTACAATTGTAGTTTAACTACAATTTAACTACTAACTACAAGTACTTATAAGGTAGTTGTGAATACACTAGTATTTTTTGAGTACCCGCTACTCAAATTACTGTTTAAAAGTAGTTAAACTACTAAAGTAGTTGCAACTACTAATGTAATTGCAACTACTGTTTATGTGTTTTTGTAGAATTTGTTTTGATATATTTTTAAAATGTTCCTGTTACTACTGATCTCGAAAAACTAAAAAAAGTCCATCTTAAATAGTAGTAGTATACCTATATAATTAATTACAGGCCATGCAATACTGATGCGTATTTCTTTTATTAATAGAAACTACGATTATTAGTTCCATAAAATATAAAACGACACAAAAATAATATATTCGTATTTTCTATTAATAATAAAATATACTCATCAATATCGTCTGTAATTATATATACACTGTGTACTGTGTTCTAAGTGAGGCTGCATGCTGCATGTATTGCTATATCCATTATTATTAAAGATAGCCAACTTTAACTTACACTTTTTATCTGTTCTAGTTTTTCGATATTAGGAGAGAAAATTTTAACAGTTAAGTTTAAATTAATCTGGCGAGTGGTGACGAAAGCGTACAAACGTAGCCTAAGAATATTAAATAATAATTAAATGAATTAAAGAGGTTGAAAATAGCAACGATGTGTAAAAATGAACTGTAGGTGTAGGGTAAGCTAGGCTGTCTGTTGGGTTATTTGCTCACCGACGTAGAAAAGAAGTTTGGGGCATTTTGTTACGTCGCATATTGACTGGCTAGGCTGGCAGTATGGAGAGTAGAGAAGGAGACACGTCTCCGTGTTAAAAAATGTGATCGGATTTTCGATGGAAGAATAGGTGGCGCTGATTTACAGGAGGTATTCTACGTGATTTTGTTTTTACTATTTTTATTATTTTTTTACGCTGTATAATTCTTTTCAACACCTACATAATATTATGTTTTCGTTAGTTTATAGAATCTGAAGCTAGTTTCAGAGATATAGTAAGTGTTTAACTTCAGACTCAATCCCATAATACGATCAGCGCCACATCTCATACCTTACAGAATTCAGACCACATTTTGAACGTACCGTCCATAAGAGACGTTCCTCCTTCTCTACACTCCATAGCTGGCAGTATTGGCATTCATTTTACAAATTATAAGTACAGTTTAGACTTTGCGGTTATATAACATGACAAAAAAAGGCCTTCAATGTCTTAAGTACATAAGTTCTAATGACCTAATTTGTGCTGTGCAACTGCAAGTGTAAAAAAGTGTACCTACCAAAAGTAGTTGTAAATGTAGTTAAAAGACACGTAGTTAAACTACTTTCTCAATCAAAGTACTCGAGTACTTTTCAACTACAATGCATTTACCATGAGTACTCAGTAGTTGGTAGTTAACTACTTTTTTCAAAAGTAGTTTATGCAGCTCTGGGTTAATGTCAATTATTTCATTCTAAAAATAAAATTTTATATATTTCGCAATAGAATTTAAGCAAACCATATAATTAGTAGACAACGTGACCATTTTTTACCAGGAATGTATGTTCTAGTCTCTACAATAATTTCTAGAATCTATTTGGTGACCTTTATGTGTTTTTCATTGTAAATTATTGATGTGATAAAAAAAAGAAAAAACTAGATTTCAAAATGTCGTTGTTTTGTCTCTATTTAAAGACAATGTGTCTAGTTAACAGTTTGACTGTTCAGTGTTACTGTTTATGTTAATTGTTTATACTTTGTTAGTATTTGTATTTGTTAAAATTATCAATTTACAAGAAAACCTAAATTAAGTAATTCTAAAGATGTCCTTAAAAAAACACGAAACGTCGACTATTCGAAATCTTTCTATATTCACTTTTCTATTGATAATAATCACACCAAAAATAATTATTTCATTCAAAATAAAATGTATTACTTTGTGATCTACTTACCAAAGGGAAACAATTATGTATTATATTATCACAGATATATTCATATAGCAAAAATATACATAGTAAACATTTTACTTATATCTGTGCAATTTTTAAGTTACACTCTATTAATTTGAAAGAAACCTACGACCTACTTGGTTACTTATATAGTGTTTGACAATGTTTTAGGTGCAAAGTAGGATGGTGGGGTAAAAACTGTGAGAAATGCTATCCTTACCCAGGATGTGTCCAAGGTACTTGTCATCGCCCATGGGAGTGTAATTGTAAGAATGGCTGGGGCGGAATGCTTTGTGATGAAGGTATTATATTTATTTAATTTTCCACTAGCACTTAATTTATTTTCAATTATCATCCAATTCCTCATCCCAAAATGGACGGCTCAAATATTGCCTACTAAATTGGGGTGAAACAACCATTGACCATTGTTCAGTTACTGTCAACTGATAATGAATATAACTCAAAAATTATTAATATTACCAACTTGTTTCTCATAAAATGTTATTATGCTTACGAACCGACTTTACTATGAATCATTTGTATATTTGTAAGATTTTTAACTCCAAAATATACAAGAAATTTGTAACTGTTCTCTAAATTTGTATTTAAATTAATTATTGAAATGTATTTCAAAATCTAACTGTTAAATATTCTTAACCAATGTAATAAGAATTTCTTCGGGGCAAGCGGAGATCCGACTTAACATACTAGTATTTCGATGCGAAAAGTTAAGCAACGGTAGTCTCTGTCGGTAATTTGATCGTAATCCAAGTGTAACTCGGTAATCTCCTCCGGTATTCTAGCGGTAGTACAAAAAAACAGTCATAATTCGGTTGACAACCTGGGATGCAGCACCTTTTATTTTACAGACAAATAATTACCTCAAAATAACATAAAAAACAAACGTTCTCGCATTGTACACGCGCCGGTGATAAAACAATGAATACTAGATAATGGTTGACAAAAACAACACCTCAAGCCTGTTATATAATATAAAAGAAAAATGAAAAATTACATAAAATCGTCCAGCAAACCACCGAAATAACGTGGTTTGTAACATTCAACGCAAACTATTAGACGATGACAGTGTTGCCATTTCTCCCTATGTCGCGGCTTGTTTAGAGTCGAGTCAGCTGTGGCTATGCAACCTTAGGGTGTATTTATGTTGGAGCTGTGATAAATGATAAGAGCAGAGTTAAACGCGACGATTCAAGATACTTCCATATAAAGTATTTTACTTTTTTGCTTCACTAGTAACGCCGCTCTTACATAAACGCACCCTTAAACGAGGGTTGTATAGGTGATACACCATACCTCGGAGGGGATGCAAAACAGTCGGTCCTTTGTTTATTAAATGTTAGTTAAGTAAAAAAAGGCCTACTCTTCGATAGAGAAGAGGTTCAGCAACATTTTCAGGTGGGAGTAGCTCGTTTCCTGGCTTCGGTGGTTGGCCAATGCCCTGGTAGCGGAAAAAAACTAGACTAAATAAATGAATGAGAGAAACACAAAATTTTTTCATAGCTTGGTTCTCCCAGAGAGAAAATAAATGGCCATTTTAGAAACTGGGTTCTGCGTAACTAATTATTTGTTACGCAGAACCCAGTTTCTAAAATGACCTTTTATTTTCACTCTAGGAAAACCGAGCTATGAAAAAATTATGTTTTTCTTATTCATTTATTTAGCCTGGTTCTATTTCCGCTACCGATGCCAGGAGACGAGCTACCCCCACCTGGAAATATTGCTGAATCTCTTCTTTATCGAAGAATAGGGATTATTTTTACTTATCTAGCATTTAATAAACAAGAGACCGACCCCTCTGAAGTATGGTATATCACCTACACTCTAATAAATTGCTATTTGATACACATAAAAAACAAATAAAAATAAGTGAACGAACTTTAAGAAAAACCTAAGATAAAATATACTGACGTATTTCTTGTGCAATTTATTCTGTAATAAACGACTGCTTTAGTAATTATACAGTTTTATAAAAAAAAAATTAGTTACTGAATATGGGTTAATTTTATATTACTAGTGATTCTTATTTATTTTTTACGTACATGCAAAAACATGAATGAGTTTTTTTTTTCAGAACTGAACTACTGTGAAAATAATCCAAACACATGTAAAAATGGCGCAAAATGCATACCTCTAATTAAGGACGAAGGAAGTTACAAATGTCTCTGCAGAGAAGGTACTTCCGGTCGAAACTGTGAGCATTCTGAAATTTCAACTATGATACCAGTTACAGCAAAACCAATTACAGAGAAGCCATTTATTGTAAAACCAATTAACTTAATTTCCAACAGTAACTCCACTGAAGAGGAAACAATTGAATCTATCAAAACCACGACTGAAGACTTAGAACCTGTATCAGAAAATGAAACCTAGATTGCAAATAAGGCATTAAATAAATTAAGAAAATATCATAAATCAAATGATTAGATCAGTCATATTAAGTCAAATTAAGAAGTTCTTGAAAAAGTTAACAAACAAAAATATTCCAAATGCCTCCTTAAACAACATATGAAAAGTTTCCTCCGCAGAAATATGCTACTTCTTCCATATTTAAAAAGTGGCCGCCAATAGTCTGGTAAATATTATGCTTTGAATCTGGCGAGAAAAAAGTCAAAAAAATAATATAAAAATTAATTATATTTATACATATATAGATGATGTTTGTGTCAGTTCAATTTTTGTAATTATAAATAGCATAAGCCTCAAGTCCCATGGCTGTAGATGTGGAAAAATGACAGCTGCATTTCATATTTTGCAGTCTTCACTAGCTTTTCAAAAGAGTTGTATGTTGTAACTTTTTTGTGTACATTCTAGACGAAACACATATAAAACCAGACTTTAATTTCAAAAGATATCTTGAAAAGTATAGCATTTATTGACCACTTGGCAGGAAATTAAATACTCATTCACATTACAGTAGACAGTAACTTACAGTTGGCAGGACCTTCGTTCCAAGTATATTTTTGCTAACAAACACTTCTGGGACGAGCCCAATGTCATTTTCAAATCGTGGTGGCAGTAGCACCGATGTAGTGAACTATTTATGTTATTTAAGAAGGAATTTGGAACACATATAATATATAGATGTTTATTTTTTGTATTTTTATACATTCGTGTCTTTTTACGACCAATTTCTGGTTATTCAATTGACATAAGAAATTAAATCTAATGATAATTGTAATTATTGTTACTTTATTTATTTATATATTTAATTATTTATAACGTATTTATTATTTATGTTTAATAGAATGTATGACTATGTAATTATATTTATTGGTTTAAAATTTAAATAAAAAATATTTATCATGAATACCCTACTTTTTGTTACCAAATTTTACTTATATCAGCTTTTAGATTATTAGGGTTAAGAAGCTACCAGTCGATGCTTTATTATTATGCACAATTTTAGTTTCGTAATAGGTACCGTATTATAATTTCTCTTATAATAATTTAAGTATATGTCATTTAAATATTTAGGTTTTGCCATACGGTGGTTTTTTTATCAATTGAAATATAAATTTGTAAATTATTCTTACAATTAAATTTTTTCTATTCATGACAACCAAAAACTAAAACAGTCATCTCATTTTAAATCACATTCAGATTCGGTCGAAATTTCAAACAAAACTAATGTATATTTTTTATTTAATAATTTTACTTATTTTTATTTAATGCCGTTTTACAAAAATTACTTTTCATATAAATAAAAAAATATGTATATCAATTTTGCCAAAATTTAATTTAAAATGTGTAAATTGTTTTTGTTTTTGGTCATCAACAGTAGAAAAAAATTAAAGTTGAAATTTTGCAATAGGCATTTATTTGTTACTACTTATAAATATTTAAAAAAACCAAAAAAAATGTTTTAAAACTGACAGTAAACCAAAAATAAATGCCTGCTCTGTTATTTGTAATGAATTTTGTAATCACTTTGTTACTAATAATTTGATTATTTACAGAATTTTCAAAATTTTCTCTTCTAACATTTTTTTCGAAACAATTAGTGAAAAGAAATGCTAAAAGGCGGAAAATATTTATTTTGAAATATCCTTCACGAAACTAAATGAAATCCAAAACAAAAATGTTCCTTTAGTCGTAAACATTTTTTTTATTAATTAATGATTATCATCATGTTGACATAATTCGAAAATTTGCGAAAGATATTTCATCGACCCAGATTCCTTTTAATATCACCTTATTGAAAGGAAAGCTACATTATGAACTAGGAAAGACTTGTCATTTTGTATTGGCACACTGTTTAGAGCCGCTAGTGTTAAATCCTGAGTAAGAATATTCTCATGTATTACTGATACATAAAAATGGAAGTTGTCCGCAATATTTTCCTCTATGGATTTTATTGAAATTGACATGATTGTTTAATTTGGAAATAAAATTTTCTGCATCCTCAACTTTGTTATTAAATACATATCTTAAGAAAACTATAAGAAAATACATGATGTAGAATTATTTTTCCAACCCAGTCATGCTCTAGTTGAATGTATGAAAAGTATTACTGATATATTACTGCTGTTTAATTTTTTTTACCAAATTATTCGCATTATTTAGCCGATACTGAATATGCTATATTTTATTTATTTATTACTAAACAATATCTATGCAATATATCTGCGGAAAGCAAAGAACTAATGCAGGAGATGTATGTTGGGTTGCATATTACACAAATAAAATAAATTTAATAATAAATATATGAAGGGTACAGGAATAAAACAAGAAATGTCACAAAACTATTTATTCAAGAAAATCTAATATAAGGGAAGAAATAACATTGCAATGAAACACATTCTTTTTCAGTTTGACTAAATGGACGTTTTGCCATACGAAATTTATCCTTACAGAAAATAATTCAAAGTAGTTGTAATAAAAAAAACATAAAAATGGTTCTAGGTACCAATTGTACAGGGACAAAACTAGGAATGTCCGTCTTACTTTAATGTTCCATGTTTTTATTAGTCTTTTTATTAGACTTTCTATTAGGCTTTTTATTTACTTGTTGTGCGTGAGGTAACCCCTCATAGAAGGTCCAAGCATCAGGGTTTTGACAAAACGCCTTGAGCTTCATAAGATTAAGGTACTTATCTTCATTTATTGGAAGTACATCTGGAAAATAATAAAGGATGTTACCTCTTACTAAAAAAATATGATAACCAAAATCTTAGAACGGTAATTTTCTGTGGGAAGTTCAAATTCATTATCGTTAAGTGAAGTAAGACTGGTATTTTGATTTTTCTTCATAATCTTTGTAATTGGCCCCTTTAGCCAATGCCCATTATAAGTTGACCGATAACTCATGAGTCGCAGATGTTCCTTAGAACAATGAATTTCTCGAATACTCTGTACTGAAAAAGGGCACTTTGAAACAAATTTACCTTTGAAAAAAGTCTGTCCATTTCTTAATCATACGTTTTTCAACTTCTATCACAAAGAATGGAAATGATTTTTGTCGAGACTCCCGAAGTAGTTGATACCAGTCGTTTGGTAATTGAACCTGAACATTGTATAGTTTTTGTTTTGTCCTCCAGCTGAATCGCAAAGGATTCCATATCTCTTGCGTAATAGTATTATCAAGGTGGATCGTTAGGTAGTCAAAAAAGGTAAGAACAAACTTCTTTGGATCCTTTCTTAGCAGTATGTTCGGCGTAGATGTAAAAGAGTGACACACCTGAAGTAAGCTCGTGTATATTGAATGAGTACATAGAAAGCTGCCTAAGGTAGTAAACATCGTTATTTGGAATATTGGGCAGGTAAATATATTTTTGGAAATCCATTGCGAATGCAGCAAAACTTGTCGTAGTCCTAGCTTGTTTCTTTGCATCCTTTTTTCTATCGTAGAATTTCTGGGCTCGTCTTTTATGAAGTTAATTTTCGACTTCTAGCCTCCAAATTTCAACTTCCGAGTTTCTTTTTTTTTTTAATCTATTTACTTTGGCTGTGAATGTATCGCATGCGCTACATGTATCGGTACGGGGATATCCGAAGCTTACATTAAACTTGGTGTTAAATGTCAATCTGTATGTTTCATACGAAATTTTCATACAAGGATTTCTTTGAATATTGAAAACATTTTCTTTATATTCAACTCTTCCGAAATATATAACTTTTTAGAGTCATGCAGGCTGTAATAAGACAATCTGCCTTTAAAAGAGTTTATGTGATCAAACACCTTCTTGTAGGTATCATCAGGAAACTTGTTTGTTTTAGAACTGTGCATTCCCTTTTTATCTTTGGGAGACTTCCCTACACTTTTCAATGATTTTTGTAAATACTCGAGTTTGCCTTTAGTAATACCATGGATGCTATAGAAAGCATTAAAATAAACAGGTATTTCCACAATTTTATTATCACCTGTTAATCCTAACTCTATACGAATAAGAACTGTCATAGTACAAAGCAACTTCTTCAGGTTTTTGACTACGGTGCCTCTGAACCAGCATAACAGAAATTAATCCACAAAGGTACCTTTTTTTTCGTTATTACTTGTCATGCTGTTAAAGTGACTGGAGATACTCTTGAGACTTATTTCATCTATATTTTCAAAACATTTCAAAAGTTTGCAAAAGCTCGGTTCACTTTTTTCATGAGTTGAAAGCCGCATTCTCTTCACAATATCTTGTACTCTTCCTGTCTTTTGTCTTTTCTTCGACGATTTGCAGTCTAAAAATTCATTTTTAGCACTCATTATCACAACAATCCTATTACCTCGATCTATTCATACACACAAATGCCTATTTAAGTTAATACTGAAAACAAGACCATAAGCTAGGTATCGAGTGAAGGAAACTGAACATTTTTAGTTTTATTCGGGTTACGTATGGACATTCCCAATTTTAGCACTGTACTGAAAAAATTTGTTATCAAATACCCAGTGAGAACATATGGTTGTCTGAACGTTTTTATAACATTATTTAACGTTTGTTTAACGTTAATTAATGTTATATAAACTTTTAAACAACAATGTGTTCCCATTAGGTAGTTCTTGTTTTATTTAGGATTAGCTTTGCCATAAAATACTACACATAAAGAGAAATAGATGGCAGTAGTAATCTGCGATTTCAAAAGTTTTGACAATCTTTGTTTTATTCTTGTACCCTTCATATTATCTATAGCGGTTTAAATTGTTTTTTATGCAATTATATTGAAAAGTGACATATCTAGACGAAAAGATCACCTTTTTATAATAAGTACAGTTGATTTCAATAAAAACTGGTACACTTTCTTTTAGCTATGTAAATCATTCGTTCTTTGATTGATATTAATAATCTTGCAAATGTCACTTTGACGTTAATCAGTGGCGTCATTATTAAAAATGGTTCGACATCTAACAGATATTCAAAAATTTCGAATTGTTTCTAAAATTGAAGATGGTTGGTCCATAAGAAGACTTACTGCTGAATACAATGTGAGTAAAACCATGATAATGAGTGTTAAAAAACAATGGGAAACCAACCAAACGGTATCCCGTAAAGTTGGTTCCGGTAGGCCCAGAAAGCAATAATCAAGAAGATGAAAATCTTATAAATTACCTAATAGAAAACCCTTTTCAGACTGCAGTAAATGCAATTTCAGAGACAAATTTCCCTACTTCGGTATCTACTGCTTGCAGAAGAATAAGACTACAAAGCGACTTGAAGAGTTGTTCAGCGGCTAAAAAATACAAACTTTCAGAAGAAAAGAAGCAAGGTAGGATTATTTTTGCACTCAACTATATAATCAATGATGAAAACTTATGGGGACAAGCTGTCTTTTCTGACGAAAAGGTTTTTAAATCCTGTAACGATGGACATGTTCGCGTATATAGACCTCCTTCCACTAGATACGACGAAAAATATACTTTCAATCCACAAATATCAGGAAGGTTTTCAGTCAATGTCTGGGCTTGGATGAGCCTAAATGGGTTAGGTGTGTGTTGGAACAGTGGTGGTCATCTCAATTCCATTAAATATATTGAAATATTAGACAATATTATGTTGCCGTCAGTAATAGAGGTGTTTCGGAAAATAATTTTATTTTCCAACAAGACAACTGCTCCATACATACCGCCCATCGTGTCAGGCAATGGTTTCTTAATAAAAACGTAGAGTTGTTACCATGGCCATCTAAAAGTCCGGATTTAAATCCAATTGAAAATGTATGGGGACTAATGGTGAAACACATAAGAAAATTAAATAACCATCCAAATAATGCCCAAGAATTGGAAGGGATAATTGAAGACGCTTGGGAGAACTTGTCGCAAGAAGTTGACCTTGCAAGAAATCTGATTTTGTCTATGCCTGCAAGACTTCAGGCAGTTTTAGACGCTAATGGAGCAATGACAAAATAATAGTTAATTCTGTATTACGTAATTGAAATTCATTTATTTTATTCTTTTATTGTATTTTTATGTTCAGTTTGCATTGTTTACATTTTTTTTAATCTCAAGTGGTATTTTTGTGTTCTTATTTTAAAAATAGAATTATCATTATTCAGTTAGTATTTTAATTACAACCATTAGTAGAATTATCCGTAACAAATATAATTTTTTTAAACAATAATATGGCAGGCTTGAAAATATTTTAAAAAATTTATTTTCTAATTATTTTTTAAAATTCCATTTTTAATAAAATAAAAGAGAAAGGTTTAATAAGTTTAAAAACACAAAGAAAACCGATCTCCTCCAAAAAACCCAGGTCAGGGGTAAATCACCTCTTCTCCACCCCCCTCTCGACATGCCTGGCTAGCCCTATTTACAGACATATGCACACAACTAAACTATTAAGATTTTCGATTACAAGAGTTGTACCAGTTTTTTTTTAAATCAAGTGTACCTATTACTTTTTGTCGTGATTGCTAGGCATGTACTTTTCCATGCCAAAAAATACTTTTCAGACAGTAAACAATTATGAAAATAATGGATACCACAATAGTTATTTATAACACAAGGACGCAAAATGTAGTTTTTCTTACGATTACGGAAAATCGCTTGGCGAGGTGAGGCCAAGGAAAAAATAATATTTATTTACTGTATTTATTTAGATGGAAAAATCTGGTCGCAATCGACTTCACGTCACTTTCAGTTTGTTTCATTTGTTTATATTGGTATTGATCATTTATGTTCAGCGTCCAAAAAAGTAGTCGCCTAACAACCAAAACAAGAAATAATACCTATATAAAAGGGTGATCTTTTCGTCCAGATATTCGAATAAAAAAACATCACTTTTCATACAATCAAATAAAAATAACTATTTTGTAAATAGAATGAAATTGGTTGGTATCTATGTTTCCTGATGTTTCTGAATGTTTTCTGAAGAAATCACTATTAAGAATATGTGAATTTTAAATTAGGTAAAAAAATATGTTTACTGATTCTAATCGAGAAGTTCTCGCTCCACAATTTCAGTTTTGTGCATTTTCATCGAAGAACTAGTCGCTGGTAAGTTATTTGCAAAATAGCAGATGTCGCTTTTATTAATTATTTCCCTCGTTGTTTCCTATCTTCATCTTTTCTCTTTTAAAGTAAGTTTATTTGTAATCAGAATAAAATTGTAGAAACACTTATAAACTAGTTCTTTTGGCGTAAAGATTAATTTAAATTTTTTTTTTTTAATAACGTATACTTGAAGTGTTATAGAAATGTTGGATAAAATTTGGTAGCAGCTTTTATTGTATTTGATACATTTAATCGAACACGTTTGAGTTTACAAGAATTTTGTGAGAAGCGAAAATGTTTATCTCTAGTGAAATTTTGTACTTTAGAAATTTTTAATCATTAAAAAGCAATTTTGGAATATCCCGTATATAAAATTTTGTAAAATTGGGTATTGAGAACTTATTTTAACACTGTTTATGAATATGGTTAACTTATTTTTCAATAATAATGCAAACGTTTTCTCTAGGGCCTAAAATCTCAAGTTATTGAAAATCTGAACTCTGAATGGTTAGACGATTTCTTTAAATATTTCTTTAACCGATGTGAGAAAAGAAAAAGTAATGATATTTGGATTATGTAAATGATGAATTCATATTACATATTTTAAATCGTTGTCAACAGTTATTTACTACAATATATAATTAATTAAATTATAAACATGTAATGAAACGCATTGGCTGTAACAAATTGCACTTTCTTTATATGCGAAACTGCTAAGAAGCATTTTCCCTTTAAATATATCGCTTAAAAAATATTTATACTTTTACTACAAATGTCACAGTTCACAAAATATATCACAACACAAATTTATTAATAAAAAAGATAATATCTAATATTTTTTTATAATTAAATGTAATCTATGTCAACTTGCATTCTATAATAATATTAATAACAGGTGTCAATATCGTTTGCAAGCAGACTAATTAGAAAATGAATTTTTAGAGATTTATTGGCCTTAAATACGTGCTTAAACTAAATTTAAAATTATAATGGTAGAGACACAACATTAATAATACTGAAAAAAATTAGAAACTAAGCGATTTTATTTTCTAGTTGCCAAAGGATTAATAATGAAAACTATTCCCTCAATATCTAATGATATTTTTGTGGTGTTAATAAGTAGTATAATAATGTAATAAGTAATATAAATATACGTATAATATGTAATATAATTGATTTACTTATTTATTTATTTATTTATTTACTCAGTACAGAACAGGCTACAAACCCAAATAGTACAAAACTGAAACTAAATATGCTAAACATTTTACAATATTTTAATTGAGGGAGTTTTTTGTATAAAAATAAGTAAGAAAATACCAATCTAGAACTGCAAATTGTGTTTGCAAAATTTTTTCAACTGCTCAAAAGTAATGTTAAATATGTCAATATCATTAGAAATATAATTTATACTTAGTCCTCTTTATCTAAAATAACAACCTTATTGCCCTTATCAGCTTTTAAATAAAAACAATCTTTTTCACGCAACCGTTTGATAATTTTGTCTTTTGTAGAATTATTATGAAAGGGTAGACAATCTGATTAGTAATGGTCCTTATAAAAAACTTTCTAGAAATCCGTTACCAAAAATGGTTACTGAAGTAAGAAATGTACTTAAATCCTGCAACAACCTTATTACTCCAGCTTTAAATAGGAGGTTACATGTATCTAACACAAGTGTACCTAAATTGTACTGCTTGCCTAAGATACATAAGTCGGTACGTCCTATTGTTTCAGCAATCGGATCGCCGACTTACCACCTATCAAAATGGTTAACAGAAGAGTTCGAAAATTTACCTATTGTACCACCTAGTTTCTCTGTGATTAATTCCAACGATTTCATTAATAAGGTGGAAAATATTCAGTTGCAAGAAGGTGAAATTTTGATCTCCTTTGACGTTTGTTCATTGTTTCCAAGTGTTCCGATACCACAGACCTTAAACTACCTTAAGGATCTATTCAAATTAAACAATCTCAGTCAATATGTAGTAGAAGAATATCTTAAACTCAGTAAACTTGGCATGAAATAAAATTGTTTCCGATTCAATGATAATTTCTTCGAACAACATGAAGTAACAGCAATGGGTAACTCTTTGTCACCATTCAATGCCAGTCTCTTCATGAACAGATTCGAGACGGAAGCAAAAGAAGAATTCGAGTAGGTATTTCCCCAGGGTTTGGCTTAGGTATGTTTTTGCAGTGTTCGATACAAAAGTTGCTGATATTGATAACTCTGTATCTAAATTAAACAGTCGTTTCGCGTCAGTTAAATTCACATATGAAACTGAAAACTCTGGACAATTACCATTTTTAGATGTATTAGTAATTAAAAATAATGAAAATATGTTAGAATTTGACATTTACAGAAACGATACCAGTACTCTAAGATATATCCCTAAGGACTCTCACCATTGTGCTCAACACAAAATGGTGAGTTTTAATTTTCTAGTCCATCGTCTATTAAGCTTTCCCCTCAGTAAGGAGAGGTTTGAAAAAGAAAAGGCATTGATTAAGGATATAGCTGCGAGTAATAGATATTCTGTAAGTTTATTTGATAAAATAATTAGGAAACGAACGTTTAAAGAGTCGCTTCGAAATTCCTCGACCTTTCAAAATGAAAGAGAAAATCCGAAATTTGTATCGTTCCATTCGATCTTCGATTCACCCGTGGTATTGGTAAGATTTTTAAATATGTAGGCATGACATTGGTTTATTCATCGAGAAACAAACTTCAACAACTTTTAGGCAATCCAAGAAACAAAATTGAAACAAACGAGAAGTCGGGGATATACGAAATTAGCTATAAGGACTGTAATCAAAAATATGTTGGACAGACTAGACGATCAATTCAAATTAGATTCAAAGAGCATATGGCCCATCTCAATTACGGTAGAACAGGTAAGTCTAGTGTAGCCCAACATGTGTTTGAGAACAACCATAAAATAGATATAAGCAATTTAAGATTAATTAGGAATGTAACAAATACTAGACAGCTAGATGCATTTGAAAGTTTGGAAATCATAAAGTGTAAAAATAGTATGAATAGTGACAGAGGACCTATCCCAAATAGCACGCTTTATTGGTTAGTGAGTCACGGTTCACCGATGATGCCAACTTGGTTGGCGAAACGTATATAGTGTTTTGGTGTTTCGTGGAAAACTACGTCAGTGTTAGTATTGCGAGTCAGTTAGCTTCTGATAAATAGTCATTTATTTTTGTACAATCCGAAGAAGGATTTCCATTTATTTGGTAAAAGTTTTTTACTAGTCAGATATCACAATTGCACACCAAAACGAAAACTTTTTATAATATACCATAATTATACTAGTGTGGTTATTCAGGATATTCATTATTTTGTCGAAACCTGTATCTCGGAGTAAATTCAACTCTGGTGTATAACTAATAATTGTTTCTCTAATATTTCAGTTCAGTAAAATAATTATTTGTTGTTAGTAACAGTCGAAATTATTACAACTAGTTCCAACTTTTTTCCGCTAGTTGTATAATGGTTTAAATCCATTTCAAAAGTTTATATAAACAGCAGTTTACATTACAAATGTCACTGCCAATACTTATTACCTGTCGCTATTATTTCAATGAAACTGACACACCCAGCAGATGCAAAATAAAAAAGTAATATTATGCAGATGTTATTGCCCATTGTGCAACTAACTTTCAAGTCCTCTGTCAATACACATACTTAACTATAATGTTACAGATATTGAAATTTTATATGTCACATTCATAACCGTGTTCCGTTTCGATAAATAAAATATTGTTATTTAATTCACTATTTTTTATTATACGTTTTCATGATATAATTTTACACAAAATTTTATTACGAAATAGTAACCTAGTAGACCAGTAAAATAAAATGTATGTAACAGATGTATTGTCACAGAAAGATTTTAATATTTATATGTCACAAATTCCCCATTCCAACTTTTTTTACTTATCTTGTTCTTGTATACAGGGTGCATCAGAAATAGTATGCCATTAGAATGTAATTTATGAGCCAAAATAGACAAAAATGTTCCAGCTGGAAAAAAAACCGTTTCAATGAAAAAGTTGGAAAAAAATACAATAGTTGGAATACAAGCTTTAAAACTATACTTTCCAATTTTCACCCTTTGGTGGAGAACGCAGTTTTAATTTAAAAAATAAAAAACGAGATCGATGAAACTTGTATAATAATTTTAAACGACAAAATGGCTTTGTATTTTTTTAACATCACGCCGTTTTCTAGAATAAGAGAAAAAGTTGTTTCATGTGTAACAAAAGCCTCAGCTAGTGCTTTAAAATAGACCTTGTGTTAAGATTTGTAATTATACCAACACCGAATATGCTGATATTCATTTAATCTATAAAAAGGTTAACGGTATATCAGCTGTGGTACCGATAAACTTTCCCATGATCTTGGTTATCAAAGTATGAATTGTTGCGGTTGTCCACCAACGCAAGGGCTTAAAGGATCAGGTTCTTTTTAGCATCGGAGGGAAAACCTGGTAGTGCAAATCATCAAGCCAGTCCGTTGTAACCCAATGTATCGTGCGTCGGTAAGGGGCAAGGTGTAACTTTCAAAGATTTAACTATTATATCATGTCCATTAACAGTTGTTTATGGTTGTCAACTTACACTTGCATTATTAACCTTTGTTTTGCGTTCGCCTTAATATTTTACTAAATTCAACTTGTGCATTTTTTTGTAACCTCAGAAAATGCCTCGGAAAATGCAGAAAATATGATTTACATACATTTTTTGTGTCGAGTAACCCTGTTAATTTAACAATACCTAATTAAGATTAGTGTAAATGATAAACTCGAATTTTATATTTTACATAGATATAGTTACTTAACTTTTGGGATCACGAGAAAAAGAAAAAAAATGTTCCACGTTCCAGTGTTCCAGCTATTGCAACAACAAACGTGACCTGCTTTTTTTCTTTACCGCGTCCATCAAAATTATCTACTGATCACTGGGAACCTGTTGAAATCCGTACTTCTCAGTGAATGGCGTACGTTGTCCTTTGCCTTCACACGATAGATTGAATTCCAACGGGCCGGCTTTACAATAAAAAAATTCATTTAGACGCTTTTCCACAAACGACATTTGGCATGTTGGCATAGATTAAAATAATCAGTGTTCATTGGCTTATATCCATAACCTAACAACAAAGCTAACGAATTTTTGTCGGTCCAGTCATAGAAAATGCAGGCAACGTTTTCCATAGTATAAAGATGCATTATTTTGTTGGCTTTGCACTTATAGGCCAACATGTTTCCACAATTTGTTAGTTCTGTATAAAGGAAAAGTAACCAACAGGTTGAGTATTCAAAGGCTACGAGTTTCATCCTTGCTTGGCTGTAATCAACTCAACGCAGGGTTTCATCAAAATTAACAATCAGATAATGTTTATTTAATTTTTCTCAGATTCTGAATTAAAATTGGAGAGAAAGGGGTATTTTATAATTGTTCAATTGGTTATTACCAAAGTAAGTCATTATTTGTCTATTTTATAATCTTTCAAGTGTTTATTACTAAAGTAAATGATCATTTGTAGATAAAAAAATGTTTTTTTCATTTCACGATAATCACATGCAGTTTTCATCTTACAAATTCGACATTATAAAAGGATGATCAATTATTATTAGTATGTAAATTATTTTTTAAATGTTTGATAAAGAAGAAGATTTTTTTATACGTTAACGAATTATAATCTAATTTGCCTGTTTATAAATCAACCAAAGTTTCTTTTAAACATTTATTGGCATCAGATTTTATCTAGTAAATCGATTAGTAAAATATAATTCAGACATAGTTTAATCAATATAATGATGTAATTTATCTAACTATCAACTGAATTTTAAATAACAATCGAACACCTAATATTACTCGTTCTATTTATCTCATAATAAATGGTGGATACTACAACTAATAACATAATATATAGAAAATTATGTAACGGAAAAATTTAGCTCAAAATGGAAATACTCCACCAATAATTGGTTTAATTTTCCCACAACATTCCATTCAAATAGTTAAGCCACTGAGATGTGTATACTCGTAGTCCAACTGTTAACTATTTCTACTTGTTCCTAGACTTACAGGATGTTTTGGTCGTGACAAGTTTTGCGAGACAATTAAGCATGTTACGACAATTAAAAAATTATGTGTAATTCTTAATAAAATTCTTAAACCTGAAATCACTACATTTATCAGTGGAGATTTCAATATTAATTTCGATGCAAGCTGCAATAACAAACGTGCTAATGAGCTAACTAATTTGTTTTTTATCGTTTGGTATGAATAAGTGCATCAATAAATTCCCTTGAGTTCATAATAGTACAAAAACTATCATTGACAATATTTTTTCTAATGTTGATATCAATTTATTTAATCCTCAATTATACTTGATATATCCGACCATTTTATGCTATTAATAAATTTTATCTTTCTAAAAAACTGCACAAAGAAGGATATACCAATTTTTAAAAGATTTTTTAATAGTGAAAAAAATTTAAATCATTTTAAACTATTGTTATCAAAGGGAAAAAGGAAGTTTTTGACAACCAGTGACAACAGTGACGCCAAATTTGAAGCTCTTTTCTGCACGTTTATGGAACTCCTGCATATAGCATTCTCCCTGGAAAAAAACAAAAACCGAGGTCTAATAAACCATGGCTAAACTTATAAGTCAAGGTAAGTTTTTAAGGGACATTTTTAAAATGTATAAACTATCTAAGGACCAGGAAGTATTAATTCGATATTCTTAAAGAAAAATCATCAAAAGAAATTAGTCAGACAAAAAAAGGTTATCATGAATCACTATTTTTATCCTCTCAAAATAAATCTAAAACTGCATGGCCAATAATAGAAAACGAAAGGCCAATGCTTTTAATCAATACTTTATTAATTCTGTGGACAATCTGAGTGGTAATTTGTCTATTAACTTCTCTTTAAATAATACCACTACTATTGACTCAACTTTTTATTTTGGCACCGGTCATTAATTATGAAGTTCATAAATTAATTTTGTCGACATCCACTAAGCCGGCTTTGATGATATTCCTTGCTCATTGCTGGCAAAAGTTGTAGATTTTATAATTTATCCACTTACTGTTCTTATTAATCTTTCTTTCCAATCTTATTAAAAAAATCTCTGATTATACCCATTTATAAAAATGGTAACAAATGTTCAATAATTAATTATAGAGGCATAGCTTTATTATCTGCCTTTTCAAAAATATTCGAAAAAGATTTTCATGGTAGAATTAGAGTATTTTAGAAAAAAATACTATACTAACAAAAAGACAGTTTGGTTTCAGGAAAATCTTTCTATCCAACATGCAGTTCTGTCACTATTAAATTTTATTTTAAATAGTGTTGATGCAAAAACTGATGCAAGTACTGCTTACATATTCTTTGACCTAAAACGCGCGTTCGATACAGTAAATTTGAATTTGCTCTTAAATAAATTAGACAAATACGGAATAAAATATAGTGCCATTGACTGGCTGAAGACGTATTTGCTAGGTAGAACTCAAGAAGTCATACTGAGAAACAATGGTGTTAATTATGTCATTTACCAGCATGGTAACCAAGGGCGTCCCTCAAGGGAGCATACTGGGACCATTGCTCTTTATATTATTTATTAATGATATTGCTGATTACTTTGAAAATTCATGTGTATCTTTATTTGCTGATGACACATCAAGTGCAATTTCTACACAAGACATAACTCTGCTGTAAATAGTATGGTCTCCTCTCTATAGAATCTTAAGAATGAATATTAGAAAAATGGAAATGATCGTCAATATAGAGAATAGAAATGTCAGAACTACTCTCAAAAAGATGATAAATGGAAAGAGCAGAGAATCGCAATTCAGAAAATAAAATGATTGCCAAGGTCTGATATTTAGGATTGAATTTTTGTTTGGAAACCTTCACCGGAAATGGCTGA